>OY776678.1:56789075-57510121 GCA_963675555.1 Leptura quadrifasciata | reverse complement strand
ATGTTGCTCGTCATCGCCCCATATTTTAGACCAGAAATCTTTCATATTTTTGCTGTTAGGTGATTGTGCGTTTTGGGCGTTATTCTCTCCTTTGAGTCTCCTATAAAATGCTTTAGGGTCATTAACGAATTCTTTGCTCTGTTTGTATCTCTTTGTTCTTTTGCGATACCTTTTTAGTCTATTACCTAATGCCATGATTTTCTGCTTTAAGATCTCAAGATGATATACAAGGGCTTGTCGATAGTCTGGTCTGGACGGTATTGTGGGAATCTTTCGTGCGTATGTTTTTGTTCTACATGCCACACGCCTGCTTGGTTTACTAGTATTCAAGTAAGTAGTTGTTCCTACCTCCTTCCTGATCAAAGTAACTTTTCTCTCCAGTCTCTGTTCCCAAGGAGGCTTTCCGTTTCGGTGTTGTGTTTTGCCTCTCTCTCTGCTCTCGACTCCAAGGATGGTGCACACTGTTCGTGGTCCACAGTAAACAATATGGTGGTTGTCTTGTTATTATTATTATTATTATTTTATTTACAAAAACTAGTCACCCTACGCTGTTGTTCCGACCCTCACAGAGGGGAGCTGGTAATAAATACCAATAGTTACTCCCCACGCCCGTGGGGGAGTGACTAGCGGGTCCGTGAATCGTGTGCCCTGAGTAGACGCAATGGACCGAAGATGACAGCCTTCTGCATTCTGCCGGCTAAGATCTCTGCCGAATCTCGGCATGCCGGTATGATATTTAGTTCTGAAAGCAGCGTCTCATTCCACCGAGGGCTCCTATAATCAGTACCACTAATTAGGCACTCCTCATTCCCCACAGCGGACTTAATATCCCCCTGAGCACTGGTGTTTCGTCTATCCCATACGAATGCCTTAGATGATAATAAAGCACTCGTAATGCTGCGTCGTGTCTGTGAATATAGGCCGAGACTGCGTATGTCGGACAAGCCGACAGTAAGTGCATTACAGTCTCCGGCGCTCTGCGGCAGGTCCTGCAGCTGACATCAGGGACCTTCATACCCATGACACGACTTCGATAGACGAGGGTGTTAAATACACCATCCTGGCAAGCCATTATGAATTCCTCGGTCTCGGATTTCAGCCCGGCTGACCTTAAGAAGCCGAAGGTCAGCCTTTCGGATAAGCCGAGGTCTTCTATATTTTTATAGAAGACTCCATGCAATGGCTTATCCTTATGTAGTTGCAGAAGGATGTTGTGTTCTGCAGCTCTAATGTGGGCTTTTAGTCGAACGGGTTCCAACTCGGTGGCATAGTCGGGGTTTACCCGCTCGACGTCGAAGATGAGACCAAGTTCATTGGCTGCTCTCTATGCTGCCTTAAAGAGGAAAGCTCCTACCTCTGCATTTTCATGGTTTCGAACCATGCAAAGGAGGGGATCCGAATTCCTGACGACCTTTCATACTTCATCCAGAACCATCCTGCTATGGAGACTCTCCAAGCTCAAGAGTCCACGACCACCCTGTTCTTCCCCGACAGTTCTGAAGACCAGATCTGTCGGAGTAGGTGCTGATACTTGTCGTGGAGAGCGTT
This sequence comes from Leptura quadrifasciata, assembly GCA_963675555.1. Classification (NCBI taxonomy): domain Eukaryota; kingdom Metazoa; phylum Arthropoda; class Insecta; order Coleoptera; family Cerambycidae; genus Leptura; species Leptura quadrifasciata. The sequence continues at coordinate 57,508,573 of OY776678.1, read as the reverse complement.
TTTCACTACACTCAGTTCTTGGGTGGAGCGTTGCTCGCACCCAAGTAAGCGTACTACTCTCCGACATCTAGATGGTGTAAGATGCTTCCGTCCACGAGCTGCGCATCCTCTCCGTAGTCACCGCATCGTCCTCTCTAGAGATGGATCAGTGCGCATTTATCCAACCCGAACTGCATACCGACAGCCTGCCTGTAGTCCTGTACCACCCTCAGGGATTGCTGGAGATCCCTTTCTGAGGATGCATAAAGTTTAAGATCATCCATATAAAATAGATGGGTGGCCTTATGCCTCCTATCGTCGGGGGTACCGCAGTTGTAGCCGCGGGTTTTCCGGAGCGAAACGGATAATGGCAGTAGTGAGACGCAAAATAGAAGAGGGCTGAGGGAATCTCTCTGAAATACTCCCCTTCTAAATGTTACCGACTCTGTTTGGACTCTATCGTTACCCGATGTTATGGCAAAGCGAGTCCTCTAGAGCGGTATCAGTTCTTCAATACATCTCACTACGGGACCGGGTGCCACAAGACATCGGAGCAAGTGAACAATGAGCTCATGCGATGCCATGTCAAATGCCTTGCGGTAGTCGATCCAGGCCACAGAAAGGTTCCGCTTATACTGCATGGAGTCCTGCGTGACACATCTGTCGATCAGCAGGTTCTCCTTGCAGCCAGCGACACCTCTCTTCAACCCTCGTTGCTCATATATCCGTTCGTAAACCGGTTCAACTGCGTGGAGCACCCGCATGTACAAAATGCGTGTAAACACCTTGTAACATGCGTTTAGACAGGTTATCTGTCTGTAGTTCTTTGGGTTGGACAAATCTCCGTTCTTAGGGATTAGCACTCTCCGCCCCTCAACAACCCAAGAAGGAATTTGCTGCTCCCCATTCAGCCAGAAATTAAAAGTTCTGGCCAAATTGTGATGGGTGCTCGATAACTTTTTCCACCGAAAGTTATTTATCCCATCTGGACCTGGAGCAGCAAAGTTCTTAGTGCCCTCAAGAGCCCGACGAACGTCTTCTGGGGTTATTGGTTCGCACACTTCCTGTGGTTGCTGAAACCTTTGACAAAAGGCTTCAAAGTGTGCAAGGGCAGGAGAATCTCGGTTGAGTGGAAGCCTCTCCTCGTACTGCGTTTTTCAGAAGTTCTCCACCTGATCTGCAGTCGGCGGACTGTCTACAACACGCGCAGGTGTTGGAAAAGACACGTGGGCTTTTGGCGGAACAGTTTATTTTCCGCACTGCCTTATTGAGTGTGTGATGGGCGCGTCTTAAGTTGGCCGCTAATCGACGCACTTTAGGCGGAAGGGCCTGTTGGCCGCCATATAGTCCATCACACATTGGATACGGGATGCGTGTTGCCTCGCCGACCGGCTCTTGGCTTCCATCGTTTGTATGCGCCGCTCCGCCCTCTCCTGTGAGGAAGCAGTGTTTCGCCCCTCCACCCGAGAAAAGCGTTGAGCAGCAGCATACATGGCACAATTTATGTTCCAAAGGTCAGCCCGTTCTGGTAACACTGCACAAAGTTCTTCATCCACTCTGGCCAAGTCATCTGGCTCGAGGGTTTTATGTGGTGTAACCCACGTCTGGTAATGAGGCCCTCTGGTGTTGGTGGAACGATTAGAGCTACGTCCTCAACTGGTAAACGCGGCGGCCCTTCGGCAACCTCATTTACCGGTCCAGGAGCAGCCCTCGCATAGCTCCTACTACGAAGGTGGGATACATAGTCACGCAGATTTTGTGGCGTGAAGGCGCTATGCTCTGGAAGCCTCTCACACCACAGAGCATGCATCCGCGCCATGTATCCCCTCCGCGCGGGCTCACTGCTTTCATAGCAATGCAGAAGTTGATCTATCAGTTCATCTGTCCACCCAAAGCGTCCTTGGTCATTGCCTATGTCGTCAACGGGCAGTCTGTCCGGTTGGGCGCCACCACCTTGCACTTCACCCCTATCCGCACGGGGTCGATCGTGGGGGCCCTGTCTTCGGCCTGCAGGAACCAAAGTATAGGGCCTATGGGTGGTTAGCCCAGCAGGCCCACGACTGGCACCAAAGAGGAAGAAGACGCTTTCGCCTCCCGGGTGCGCTATTATTATTTCAGTTATTGTTATAGTTCTCTAATGGAATTAGAATCCTGCAATTTCCACAAAAATTGCTTTTACAATGTTACATTCGATGTTATGATATGCAATTTTTTATATCACTAAGTCATTTCCATTTTTGAACGATATGAAAATTGCAATCTACTATATTTTTATCCAATCCTTGCCAATGCAGCGATATTTTATATAGTTTACAAGATAGTAGGTATATATTTTTTTGTAAATTCCACAGCTGATATTGTTTTTATACAAACATCACCGAACGATTTTAGATTATTCATGAAAAAATAAACGGCGGGTTAATTTTAAACTCTATATAAACCAGAATAAAGTAATGTAAACAAAATTACTTCTGTACCACTCCCTTGAAAATATGTGCGTGCTTGCTGTATATCAACAACATTTTAGTCGAGATAAAAGTTAAAAATGTGTAATTTGGTTTAGCAATAGACATACATCTTAATTTGTTTTGTTTAAATGATAAACATTGAATGTTTACTACAATTTCTTACTGGTTACTGTATCACTAAATTCATTTCACGTTAAAGTAAATTTTATATAGTTAGGGAATATTAAAAACCTCAATGCACATTGCACATGTTGTATGGCGAATATACTTTTACATTGTGCTCAGGAATATAAAAACCAAAATCTGAATATTTGGCAGGTGAAATACGGCCACTTGAGTTCATTTCTTCTGTTTTATCTAGAAACGGGGTGAAAGAATTAATAAATAGCAGGTAGAATACAGTAATACAATACCATATATAGGTGGAATAAAAATAACATAACACTGTATATTACACTGTTTATGCTAGATTACAGGCCTATCTCCAATTAACTCATTTCAAACTTAAAAACTATTAATTTATGACTGTCGGCAAGAATCGGTACATTCAACAATATTAATGGAAATATAACTCAAGCCCGACGGCAACTGAATTATCTGTCGCGCGACGCAACATCGTACGTTAAACCGGGGATACATGTGGAAAATTTTGCAATGCGTTCGCATTCATTTGCGTTACCATCATTACTATTTGTTGGCAGACATTCCGGAAACGTTCCATAATACATAATCATTGAACGAAATTACCTGCGAATTCTAGCATTCGTGGCATTCCCACCCATGGAAATAATTCGGGTCCACGTTGCAATGTTGCAGATATTTTTTGATTCGTATTCTCTTTGATCTTTTTATTTTTATCAACAGCCGGTGGAAAGCGTTCGGTCGCGTCGCTGGTCATTCTAATAATAATTTATTTCTTGCAAATTATTGTCTACACTTGACGAATGCATAGAAATAAATGTTGGACAAAACGTACGCAAACGAAGGCCAACTTTCCCCAATTGTATTTCCCGGCTTTAGAGAGCGCCCAAACTATGAACTCTATATTCTGCAGCATTAGTAAAGATATTATATTTCATATGCGCTATTGAGAAAGAGGAGAAACGACCAGCGTCCTCGCGTGAGCATGATGTTGGAATGAGACAGTCCTTTCTACAAACATAAAGACATGAGAGAACACGTCCAACCTATGTTTTTCCGCTTTGTTGTCCAGAACGATGATCTACAGTCTGCCTAGCCTGAAATTAAAACAATGAACTTGGCCAAGTTTTATTTTAACGATTCCAATTAAGCAAGAGAATAAAACAACTTTTAACATGAACCAAAATCTTAATTACTACTTAACCACTAACTTAATTGACTTGCGGAGATACAGTTCAACAAGAACACCGACTCATGTTTAGGTCCGCGACTCTGACTAATCAGGCTGTCAAGTCCTCTTACAGCTACGGACAGCTAGGCTTGACTGATCAGGACAAACATCTGTTCCACATTGCCGGACAAACCAGACCAAGGGATCATGCTGGAGAAACCAGACTTAACTACATACGTCACCTCTTCATATTTTCAATTCCTACCAGACCACAGAATGTAACTTATGACCCTTGCATTTCGTTTATGTCCCTGATCTCACACCTCTTATGCTCTAAAGGGACCCCTCTAGTTATTTTATTTTTAGGACCACACCATCCACTTTACCAACGGAATCCATTTGAGTTGTCTCCAATACAGAATCAACCTCAATTCCTATAAGCGAAACACTTCGCACCGAGAGACAACTTTGTTCATGGCATCATACATTTCTTCTCTACATGACGTAGATCTGTTCTAATTCAGGTCAGCTCTCAACGTTATCATAGAGTTAAGGAGCATCCTGTAACCCCTCTCAACTTGCTCGTTTCCTCTGGGCTAAATAACGGTGTATAAATGATGAGTCCTGTTACTATTAAAGATACGGATCGGTTTGGAAAGCAAATATATTTAAGTAATTCGTTCAGTGAAAGACTTACGATGGGTACTGTACGTCCCTAGCTCCTAAGTAGTTAAACTTATATTAATTTAACTGCATTTGTTTTACCGAGATTAATAATCAAAAAGGGAATACAGTTACAATAATTCTCCAATAGTTGTAAACTCATCAAGTTTAAATTATTTAACACTAGCAAAAACGACAGAATATATAATTTAAATTGCCTTTAAAACGTGTTTATCAATCGGATCCTATTATAAGAACAATAATAGAGACTTGTACCGTTAAGGTTGTGATAAAAATTTTTTATAAAATATTTTTCAGGAAATTCATGATTAAATGCAAAGTTTACATTTTTGTTGTAGGTTTGTAAATTTAATGAATTGTGTTGTAATATTACAGGCTGTAATTCGAGAGCCAGGTGTTATTAATGAGCACTTCTAAATCAATGTAACATCTCATACTTTTAACTCCCACAAATATAAGTATCTTTATAAAACAGTTGACTTTAATTTTCCATAATACTGTTTACTTTACTTGATATTCGAGAGACAATGCCTTCCTATTTAACCTCGACATTACAACAATAGTGTTATGTGCTGCCCTCTAACGGAGAGAGATTTAATCAATCCCGGGTAGCAGAGTGAAAGGGGGCCGGCCTAGTTGGCTGCCTGTAAAGCAGCGCCAACCCTGGGCCAACTGGCGAACTACTATTACCACAGATACGAAAAAAACGGTGGAATATGCTAGACAGACTAGAAAGATCTCGGGTGACGGACTGGAAATATCGAGAATAAACCACCACGGATATGTAAAGAGTGGATCCCGCGTACGGGGGGCAGATTTATATTAGACGAACAAGTGAACAGAGAAAATGAGAACAGTAATAAGTTGTGAATTATATATACTTATATATTTAACGCCTTATTTCGATTAACGCCTTGGCGGAGTTTAGCATTAGTTATTATACCACTAAACAAGGACACATACACATAGACAATTATACAACGACTATTCCGACATTGCCATCTGCCGCAGCTGAGACTCGAACTCAGAAGTGGTACAGCAACTAGCCGTGTTGTCTTTCACACAACCTCGTCTAGTCCACTGCTACCAACTCGGTAACATATGAAAAACACCACTAAACATCCATATCCTAGCCAGGATTCGAACCCGGGACTCCTTGGTTGCAAGCCTAACACGTGAGCGTTAAGCCACTGAGCCAGATATTAGTGTCTATAGTACAGTAATTAGTGTGTTAGTGTGTTGGGGTGTAATGGGGTAGTGAAGCGCAAGTTATAGCCTCTCCTACTCAATTGTTAACCTCACCTTCGCGATGAGTTCAATTTGAACTTGGTGCACCCTGTTTTTACTAAAGAGGCTCTAACGACCGAGTAAGGGCGGAAAAACCCTTACCTTTTGCCGTGAGCACATCCACCTTCTCACGAAGAGTGCGGTAAAAATAACCCACCGCACACAAAGGTTGCTTTTGGAATCGTTTGGTTACCCCATCGTCGCAGTCTCCTTCTGTGCCATGGGACCACACCACTCGCCTTCCGCAACCGAGCTGGTCAGTTGCATACCTACTCCAGCTAAAACTTCAAATGCAGCTTCGTTTTCAGTCGATTAAGGCTTAAAAAAAAATGATGAAGCATTCAAGTGGGACAAAATCATCCGGAAGTAAAATACCCTCCCGATCGGATCTCCGGGGGAGGGTGCCCACAGGGACACCTCATCGAATGTCGAAAAAACACCGACAAGTTAAATCCAAGAAAACAAATTCTTTCATCCACGGCGCTTGGAATGTTCGTACTTTGAACGACAGCACTCGCACCGATCGGCCTGAAAGAAGAACTGCTCTAATAGATAGATAACTTCACCGACTCAATGTTGACGTTGCAGCTCTCAGCGAAACTCGATTTTTGGAGGAAGGCTCTCTCACAGAAAAGTACTACACCTTCTATTGAAAAGGTCTTCCCACCAATTCAAGAAGACAACACGGAGTAGGAGGAAGAAGAATTGCTCTAATAGATAGAGAACTTCACCGACTCAATGTTGACGTTGCAGCTCTCAACGAAACTCGATTTTTGGAGGAAGGCTCTCTCACAGAAAAGTATTCTATTGAAAAGGTCTTCCCACCAATTCAAGAAGACAACATGGAGTAGGATTTGCCGTTCGGAATCAACTTGTATCCAACTTAACACAAGTACCACAAGGCCTATCCGAGCGTCTAATGCTGCTACGCTATAAGCTATCAGATGGCAACGCGGTAAATCTAATAAGCGCCTACGCTCCCACTCTGGATGCAAGTCACGAAATCAAGGAAAGCTTCTATCAACAGCTGGAAGAAACCTTCTGTAGAATACCTAAAACGGAACGACTCGTTATTCTTGGCGATTTTAACGCTAGAGTAGGGGGAGATGCAGACACCTGGCCAGGCATCATAGGCAAGAACGGTTTGGGCAACATGAACGCTAACGGTCAACTACTCCTAACTAAATGCGCCGAACATGATCTAGTTATAACAAACACCATTTTCCGACAAAAGGATAAATTTAAAGGCACCTGGCGTCACCCCAGATCAGGTCACTGGCATCTACTGGATTATGTTATCGTACGTAGGAAGCATCTCAAGGACGTTCAAATTACAAATGCGCGCATTGATAGCGAATTTTGGACCGATCATCGTCCTGTTGTCTCTAAAATGAAAATTGTTATAAGACCCAAACACCGAAGAACTCAAGTAAAACGTAGACCCCGTCTTTGTATTAGTAAATTGTGTGACCAACAAACCGCCGAACAGCAAAAGCAAAAAGTTCAAGAGAATTTGAGTGCACTAGAAGAAACCAATTCTGTAGATGTCGCTACTACCTGGACACAAATTAAAGACAGTTTAAAAAGTGCGAGTGAGGAAACTCTTGGCACTGCAGCAAGTAAAAAACAGGAAGACTGGTTCAATGATAATGAAGCTTTTATACAAGAACTTCTTGACCGCAAATATATTGCCTTCCAAAACGCTATCAACCACCCCAACGACTCATCAAAAGCAGAAGCTTTTACCCAATCTAAGTATGAAACGCAACGCGAAATCAGAAGAATAAAGAACGAGTGGTGGGCAAGCAATGCCAGAGAAATTCAAAGGTACGCCGATTCACACGACTACAGGAATTTCTTTCAAGGAGTAAAAGCAGTGTACGGCCCCAGTCGGAAAAATATGTGCCCTATTAAAGATTTAAATGGAAATCTCCTCAAAGAAGACCAGGAAATAAGAACCCGATGGAAAGAACACTACTCTAACATTCTTAACCAGCAAAGTCAAGCCGATCACGATATTATAAATCTTATCCCTCAATATGACACCTTCGAAGACTTAGATAAACCACTAACAACGGAAGATATCTTAACCGCCATTGGGCAGCTAAAAAATAACAAATCTCCCGGCGCCGACTCACTCCCAGCTGAGATCTTTAAAGCTGTGTCGTCAGAGCTCATACCCTACCTCAAAAAACTGTTTGATGTCGTGTGGGAAAGTGGTCAAGCTCCGCAGAAGTTTCGTGATACACTTTTAATCAACCCCTTCAAAAACAAAGGGAGCGCTGGGGACTGTGGAAATTACAGGGGTATAGCTCTCCTGGCTGTTGGAGGGAAGATACTCACTAAAGCGATGGCAAATAGGCTAACACCTGTTATGGAAAAGTTACTTCCTGAAACACAGAGTGGCTTTAGACCAAACCGAGGCACATCGGATCTAATCTTCACACTTAAACAGCTTCAAGAAAAAACACTCGAACATCAAGGAGAAATTCACATGGCCTTCATTGATTTAACCAAGGCGTTTGACTCGGTGGACAGGGAAGTGCTCTGGAAAATTATGCTCCGCTTAGGTATCCCTAGAAAATTTGTGGAAGTATGTTGCAGTCTACATACAAACAACAACGCCCAGGTTATGTATAATAATGAGGCAACCGAACCTTTCCAAACCGTCACTGGGGTTAGGCAGGGATGTGTCCTGGCACCCCTACTTTTTAATTTGTTTACCACTGCTCTAACAATTATTGTTGACAACAAACTGACAGTCAGAGGAATAGGTCTCAGATACCGTTCTGATGGCGGTCTCTTTAACATAGGGCGCTTCAGAGCTTTCACGAAGACACGCACACGATTCATTTGTGATCTCCAGTATGCGGATGACTGTGCACTTTTAGCCTCTAGGAAGAGCTTCAAGAACTTTTAGATGTGTATGCCCAGAGCTATGATTCCTTGGGACTTAAAATCAACATTGGAAAGACTAAGGTTATGTCAACTCCTCATCAAGTGAACCAAATAGACATTACTCTTAACGGAAATTCTCTTGAAGTGGTGGATCAGTTCAATTACTTAGGCAACGTTGCTAATGACAAAGCAAACATGGACAGCGAGATTCGCAATAGAATTAACGCTGCATCTAGAGCACTCTGGAGACTTAGAGAGAGAGAGAGTATTTGACAACCACGACCTTGCTTTGCCAACGAAAATGGCTGTCTACAGAGCAGTTGTCATTCCAACACTGCTATATGGATGTGAAAGCTGGGTCACTTACCGTCGTCATGTGAAAGAATTAGAACGTTTTCAGCAAAGACACCTCAGAAGTATGATGAAAATCCGTTGGTTCCATCACATATCAAACGTGGAAGTACTCAGGAGAGCAAACAGCCTTCCAATTGAGGTGCTTATTTCAAGAGCACGCCTAAGATGGGCAGGTCACGTTCATCATATGCATGATAACCGCCGTCCTAAATGTACACTTTATGGTGAATTGCTAAGCGGTAGAAGAAGGCGTGGCGGTCAACGAAAGAGGTTCAAAGACGTTCTCCATGAAAATCTAAAATCCTGCGGTATTCCAGACGAGCAATGGGAACAACTTGCAGCGGACAGAACCGAATGGTGAGGGGTTGTGGCCAGCTATCAAGGAAATGTTGCTGCAAGAAGGCTGAATCCAAGATCTAACCAGGTCCATGTTTGTCCTGACTGCGGTCGACATGCGCTCTCCCGAATTGGCCTCTATAGCCATAGTCGTGTGCACCGTAGATGAATGGGAATTACAATAGACTACACCTTCTACTTGTTTTTTATTACACACAATCTATCGACTGTAACATTTTTTTATACTCGGACTCGAGTAAAGGCTAATAATAATAATTAGTGTGTTATGATAACGATTAATTATTGTAATTAAGTATTAAATAAATTAGTGGTTAGTGAAAATTCTTGTTGCAATTATTTGTACCTGCGCTTGGAAGTGTTTACTGGAGATTGTAAACACGTAACAATAGCATTAGGATTATTCGTTATTGCTAAGTCTACTCAATTTTTATTAAATACTTTGATTAGGCATTTCTAAGTACTCAAGCATACAAAATTATTATTCCATAGGATTAGAAAATCATTCGACAATTGAGGTTTGAAAATTATTCATTCATTCGCTTCGGAAAATGTGCTAAATGTTGCAAGAAAACTAGTTAAAATAACATACAATTAATAGATACTTAAGTATTATTTTTAATTTAAGCATGATTTTTGTATTATAATATCATATGCAGACTTACTAAGCGAAGTGCTTTATAATTCATGTTTCATAGATTAATACTCAAAAGTGATCTCTTGCAAAGTTAAATTACTTGTTTTAATCGCTTAAGGATGCTCTGGATGCTCTGCATATGCAATTTCATCTTTGCCCACATCATTATTCACGTTTACAAGATCAAGAAGAGTGAACTGTAAACTTGACTTTAATAATCATGAAATTTACCCCGTGTCCAAGAGCAACATTAAGACATTATTTATCACGAAAATCCCTTTCTATGTTCAACTTTAATACAGGTTATTTTTAAAAATGTAGCACTTAAAGGAACTCATAGTAACTGCTCTTAAACTGCTGTAAATATGAATAATAAAACAATATTGAACAAAATGACCTGGATTTAATTATATTTCTTTTTAAAGAATTTTATTTATCCAGAATAGTTCTAGGTACCCATAATTATAAATATTTAAATTTTCGTTTAGTTTTCTCGTTGTTGGTTCTTTATCGAAGACTGCAGTTGGACATGGTTAAGGTGGGCATATCTAAGAGAGAGAGAGATCCGATAAGGAAATATTTAGTATTTTTGGTCATTACTTTGTAATGGTTACTTTTTGGGGTCACTATGTATATCTTCCTTTTTTGGGACGCCCTGTGTATACTCCACCAAATAAAGTACTTATTAGGTAGGCAACCGGACATGCACGCATGCCGTGGTTCTCCTTATATATATATATATATATAAGGAGAACCACGGCATTGTGCAGCACCGATTGGACACGAAGATGCCCGACCACCGACGAGAAGTCACGTGGAGCGTGACGTTTCAGCGAGGCCACTTGTCGGGTTGGCTCAGGCGCCCGCTACGCCTACCACAGGTGGTGAGGGAGGTAACACGTAGCCAAACGCGCAGGCGCGCCATATACTGGAGCATATATAAGGAGCTGCACAACACGGGGAACGTCAGTTCAGTTTGAGCAACGAGGAGCAGCAGTAGGCAGCTTTCAGTGAGAACCTGAAGATGGCAGATGAGATTCTGCCGAAACGTCGTTTAGACAATCGTGTGACTCCTGGAGGAGTCAACCATCGACGCGGGAGAGCACACGGAAGTACAACAACACTTCATTTAACACCCGCGAAAACCTCAGAAGAACCAGCTTCGCATTGCTTAGGGAATCCATTCATGATACGAGACACGCATTGGATAGGATTAATAGACAGCTACTAGATGTGAAGCTATATTTGAGTAGTATCATCCATCCTATATTATGGACTATTATCGACCAACTTGCAGAGTTTCGAGCCGAGAATAACGTTATCTTATGTACGGAGAAACAGAAGAGGAAATTTGATCGCCTCCAACTCCAACAGAAGCCAGTTAAGAAAGACGAGCCGCTGGAACCCACAAGTGTGGTTCACAATTTGTCCAACTATCCTCTTGATGAGGCCGCTTTAACTGTCCTAACCAAAGGGTTTAATTTCGCAATCGCACCAGCTCGTGTTCGAGTAGAAGATATAATTTGTGGAGTAGAATCAGCAATTTATAATATGGATAACAACGTAGCTGAAACTATACGCCAAGATGCATCACGTATACTGAGAGCAGCAAGGGCACCAAAGGGAAATATATCACGTGGTGAATTAAGGGCATTGAAAGCATTACGACAAAACCAGGACATCCTAATCTTGCCAGCAGATAAAGGCAATGCCACTGTAGTAATGAATAGTAAAATAGAAAAACTACTGGAAGACACCGCATACCAAGCGATTACGACAGATCCCACTACGTACCTAGAGAAGACCACCAAATCCAAAATTAAAGCCAGCCTTATCGACGATCAAGTGAAAAACCAGATTATACCGAGAGAGAAATCTTCAAGGTGTCCCAAATTATATGGCCTACCCAAGATCCATAAGGAAGAGCTATTGTTAGCTCTGTAGGGTCACCGTTACAGGAGTTAGCGAGATATCTGGCTAGACAGATGCAGCCACTAGCGGAAAAAGCAATGTCTTATGTGAAAAACGCAGAATATTTTATCAAGTTACTAAACAACGAGACTGTCCAACCTGAAGATATTCTAGTGAGGTTCAAGGTAGTGTCACTATTCACTAATGTACCAATAGAGGAGTCACTCGAATTGATCAAACGAAAGTATCATCCAGAGGAGCATATTCTTAGCCTAACTGAACACTGTTTAAACAACACATACTTTATATACAATGACCAGCGCTACAAGCAAACGGAAGGAGCCCCGATGGGTTCACCGTTATCTCCAGTCATCGCTAATCTCTTCATGGAGGACCTAGAAGTTCGTGCAATACAAACGACACCACTCAAACCAAAACTTTGGTTGAGATATGTGGACGACACATTCGTAATCTGGACTCATGGAAGAGAACAACTAAATAGTTTCTTAGACCACCTCAATAGCATTCACGACAAGATCAAATTTAACATAGAGGTAGAAACAGAAGGCAAGCTTCCATTTTTAGACGTATTAATGAAAAAGAAACAAGATAGGACACTAGGTCACACAGTATACAGAAAACCCACCCACATGGACAGATATCTAAATGCGGCATCACAGTACCATCCAACACAATTAAATTCAGTAGTAAAGACTCTAGTGACATGTTCTCAGAGGTTGACAGACGTCGACCATGTCAACGAAGAGATGTCTTCACTTCAGAAAGCACTAATGAAAAATTAATTTACGAGGTGCACAATACAGAAGTCGCTGGGGCCATACAGACAAAAAAACCCAGGAGGAAACCGAGAAACCAGTAGCAAAGGCATATCTGCCTTACGTGAAAGGGACGGCAGATAAAATTGGCAAACTTCTACGTAAACATAACATAGAAACAATATTTAAAACAGACCGAAAAATTGGAGCAGTCCTCCGTAATCCAAAATCAAAAACTACTTTAGAAAACCAAGGAGTATACGAAATCCCGTGCCAATATTGCAACAAATCATACATAGGACAGACCGACAGACGTATTAGTGTAAGAAAGGAAGAACATGTGAATGCAGTACGAAAAGAGGAGAAAACATCGTCCCTAGCACAGCATGTAAAATCCACAGGACACAAAATAGACTTCGACAACACCAGAACAGTAGCTAATATCGAGCATTATAGGTCAAGGATTACCAGAGAGGCCATAGAGATCGAAAAAAGACCACAAAATCTTAATAAACGAGATGATATGCAGAGATTGCCCAGTTCCTGGAAGCCCCCTCTTGGGGGATAATAATAATACATCTTTATTTTCAAGTCTGTTTACGTAACCGAAAACACACGACGATCCACCGTGGACGAATCAATCACGAGGAGGCATGTTCAAGTATTGACAAATAGTGAAGAAGCACAGCAACCTGCCCGAAGTGGACCTATCACGAGGAGTCAGAGCCGAGCGCGGACCAATCAAGGAGAACCGATTGGACACGAGGATGCCTGACCACCGGCGAGAAGTCACGTGGAACGTGACGTTTCAGCGAGGCCACTTGTCGGGTTGACTCAGGCGCCAGACACGCCTACCACAGGTGGTGGGGGACCGATAACACGTAGCCAAACGTGCAGGCGCCCCTAGACATATATAAGGAGCCGCACAACGCGGGGAACGTCAGTTCAGTTCGAGCAACGAGGAGCACCAGAGCAGCAGGTTCCGTGAGAACCTGCAGATGGCAGATGAGATTCTGCCGAAACGTCGTTTAGACAACCGTGACTCCTGGAGGTGTCGACCACCGACGCGGGAGAGCCCCCGGAAACGTCTTACTTGATTTTTTTATGACGATTTTCTTGACTGAACACAAAGACCCAGCTCCGTGACAAATACTCCTGACTTTTAAATTCTACCTGACATGTCACATTTTACTTCTTGATATCCGTCTTCCTTCTTTAATACAGCACACTATCCTCTTACTTTCTTGTCTTTTTTTTTTATGCATTTATTTAACGTCGGCCTATTTCCGCTACTGAGGCCTAACACCGACGCCTGTAGACGAGCTACCCCCAACCAGGAATTTTGCCGAACCTCTTCCCTTAAGAAGAGTAGGGATCTTTTACTTGCCTAACATTTAATAGACAAGGGACCGACGGCTTTACATCCCCTCCGAAGGATGGTATATCTCCTATACAACCCTCGCCTAAGGTTGTATAGCTTCCGCGCATACACTGATATACACTTTCTTGTCTTCTCTTCTTTAATATACCACTCAACCTCTTGCTTTCTTGTCTTCCCTTCTTGGATCTCAATTTTCTTTTACTTCCATTTATATAAATTTTACGCTGCCTTTTTTTTATCCGCTTATTATTATTATTTTTTTTTTGCCCCGGAGATGTCTTTTTTTTATACTTCTCTAAGTTACCTGTAGCATGATCTATAATATTTTTAATTGCATCTATCGTTTCTCCTTGTGTGTGAACTAAAGAAACCAGGTCCCTCATTATCTAGTTGACATCTACAACATCAGCTTCAGTTTATCTTATTTTAGATTCTTGTTTCAGCATCATATTTATTTTCAAATGCCATCTGTCTAGCCAATTATGCCTGTTGTTGATTATAATCATCTTGAGCACTTATGCTTTCTATATTAACAGGTAGCAGCAATATGAGCTTTTTGTGACGCATAATACCTGAAAAATGTTGCTTTTATGCTTGCCTCCACGCTATGCTTGTGGACGTGCAAATTGGTAATGCTCCAGTGCTCCAGGAAATAATACACGGGTTAGTTTTTCTTGATATATTATTAAAAGTTGATGAACATTTGCTACATACATATAAATAGGGCAAAACCAGTCTATAGAAAGTGCCTTTTTCCAGCGTCCAAACTTCTGTCTCAAATTCACTTATTATTCATTGTTTTTTTTTTCGTTGACTTGACAACACAACCAGCACGTCTCGCATTTGCTAACAAATTGTTTAACATACCGCCGCCCTTGAAGTGTGTACTTCAAAAATTATAGAAATTGAATAAGTAGTATAGACTGGCATGCATCATATAAATAAAAGATTAAAATATGAAAGTACATAATGATGATATGATAATACATTGAGACTAGATCAAAAATGTTACTAAAACTACATCATTGACAACAGATATCTCATAACGTATTTAAGCAATTGCAAGTTTCAATTAAAAACATAAAGTTTAATAAACAAAGTGTTATGATAATATGATAACTAAACATTTCAATACAATAAAATGTGAAAGCCTCTGTGTTCGGTGGCATAAAATTTATAAGTCTATGGGTAATAAACAAACTTTATTTAATGCCCGCTTGAGAACACTATTACGGGTTTTTACACTAACTACGCACACTAAGCCGTCAGCTCCTGGATGCGTAGCTAAGATACGACCCATTGGCCAGTGTAGAGGAGGGACATTGTCCTCCTTTAATAGTACCAAGGCACCCACTAGAAGGGAAGACTCTTTCTGGAACCTCCATTTTGTGCATTGCTGCATTTGGTGCAGATATTCAGTAGACCAACGTCTCCAAATATCCTGGTGCATTTTACAAATGTGCTGGTATCGTGACAAGTGATTAATTGGAGTTTCTTGCACATTAATTTCAGGTATGGCGGTGAGCGGTTCACCAATTATAAAATGTCCTGGTGTAATGGCTTGCAAGTCATTAGGATTGTCGGAAAGAGGCACCAGAGGCCGTGAGTTTAAAACCGCCTCCACCTGTGTAAGAAGGGTATAAAATTCCTCGTAGGTGAATGAACAAATATTTGTAACCCGTTTGAGGTGATGTTTAACAGATTTTACAGCCGCCTCCCATAACGCACCCATGTGTGGTGAGCGGGCTGGTATAAAATGTCATTCGATATTTGACTGTGATAAATAGCTTTTAAATTTGTTATTCTGCAATAAATTATTAACTTCTAGCAACTCGTTATTGGCTCTGCTAAAATTTGTAGCATTATCAGAATATATTCTTCTACATAGGCCACGCCTAGACACGAATCGTTTAAGTGCATTCATGAAAGCATCCGTGGTGAGCTCACTTGCTAACTCTAAATGCACTGCTTTGCTGCCAAAATAAACAAAAATACATATGTAACCCTTTACTACCTTTCGATTGCGTGTCTTACCGTCCTTTATTTGGAAAGGTCCAGCGTAATCGACCCCAGTTGTAGAAAAAATTCTTGATGGATTTACTCTAGAATACTGCGAAATAGTTGAGGGTTTAGCCTTGAAACAAGGAATATATTTGTGTAGAATTGCCTTTACGGCTTGTTTGCCGTTTAAAGGCCAATAATTTTCCCTCACAAAAGAAAGTGTCGCTTGTTGACCTGCGTGTAAATTGCGTATATGCTCATGATTTATTATTAATTTTGTAAGCGGGTGCTTTTGTGGGAGTAATATTGGATATTTCTGGTTAAACGTCAACTTAGAATGTTTAAGCCTACCTCCTAGCCGAATGATATATCGTCTTTGTCTATGAATGGATTGAGAGATGCAAGCTTACTATTGGATTTTACCACCTTTGAGCGGAACGTTTGATGTTTCATTGGCAAATTGGGGTGACCTTCGGACATCTTTTCGGTGGTATCAAGCGGGAAATTTAAATGTCCCATAATTATATTTATTAATGCAACAAAAATTTACACCTGTAACTTAAAATAAATTATAAATTTACACCAAAATTAAAGGCTTATTAGAAGGTTTTATGCACATACAACTAATTAAAGAAATGACTGTCCAAAAACTTGTCTTCGAAATGGAGTACACACAGTCTAAAGTTATTGTATAAATGATTTGAGTCCTTATCAGCTAGAACCTCACGGTTACAAGCTATTATCCATACATTACATCTATAAACAACAAGAAATTACATAAAATATTTAAAAATCTTATTTTATAACCAACCGTGCAGCATCCTTTGGGAATCTAAACAGCGCAATGTCTTTATTTGTTGTTCTGCTTGGGCAGCCGCGAACGACACACTGTTCCCCCTTTCCACCCATCATAAAACACACAACACAATAATGAATAATTATTAAGTAAACAAACTTCCAACTCTACGCTACCATAAACACAGTGACGATAATAATAACTCAAAATACAATACCAATAACAATAACTCAAAATACTGTAAAAGATTTATAGGTTGACAATAATACCACCAAAAAGATGGCGGTCTCAGAAAAATTCAATATTGGGGGGAAGGCTGAAAGTCCATTCTGTTATAGGTTTTCTGTGGTCATATGCTGTACTGGGAACTTCTATCACTTGAATATGTCAGAATATGACTCAGAAAGTTGGATTATTGACTGGAATTGTTTTCATTTACTAATTAGCACTTTCTAACCTGGCGTTTGTCACTGGCTGCTATCTCTGTTCAAAGGACCACATGAAAAATGTTGTTTTATACTTGCCTCCACGCTATGCTTGTGGACGTGCAAATTGGTAATAGATTTTTCTTGCTGCTCCTGGTGCTCCAGGCAATAATACACGGGTCATTTTTTCTTGATATATTACTAAAAGTTGATGAACATTTACTACATACATATAAATAGGGCAAAACCAGTCTATAGAAAGTGCCTTTTTCCAGCGTCCAAAATTCTGTCTCAAATTCACTTATTATTCATTGTTTTTTTTCGTTGACTTGACAACACAGCCAGCACGCCTCGCATTTGCTAACAAATTGTTCAACAATACCTATTAATTGGATCTTTAAAATTTTCTTCAGAAGTTTCTCCACTTGTACCTGTTTTTGATTGTCTCCTTTTGTTACTCTTAACTTCAATTTGTTTATATTTTTACTAGTGAAGGACGCGATCTGATTGGTACTTAATGGTGTGACATGGATATTATTTCTTAATCTCTGATTATCCTTCTTTGTACCAATATTTTTTTTAATAGCATCTTCCAAAGATTTTAAGCTTGACTTTATAGTATAATTGTTTGTAACAACATTATCGCAATAACTATTAAATTCCGTAGAAACGTCGTTGCTCAAACTCTTCGAGACACTCTATTTTAGCACTGTAAGTTTTTTTTGTTGAACACTTTTTTTATGTTTTATACTTTCCTACCACAGTCCTTGCTTAACTTTTCTTATAACTAAACCAAATCTATTCTAACAAATCTCATATACTAAATTATTCTAGTTAAACTTCTAAGGTTCGATTTCTTCTTTTCAGAGTATGCATCCCTTGCATTTGAGATATTTTGCAGCAAATTGGTCTGAATTGAATTTTGCAAATAATTTGTTACTTTAATGTGGTACTATACATATTATTGCTAATTAAAGTTGTTTTTACGAGAGATAGTTTCTGAGCTGTCGCAGCATATATTGATTAGTTATAATTATGTAAGTTAAATTTAATTAGGTACGTGGGCTAGTACTTCAGTTATGCTATTCATTGGAAACGGAAATTTTACATAACTATTTGAAATTCAAAATAATTTGTAGTTTTTTTTTAACATTTATTTAACGTCGGTCTATTTCTGCCACTAAGGCCTATCACCGACGCCTGTAGGCGAGCTACCCCCAACCAACCCAATTTTGTCGAACCTCTTCCCTTAAGAAGAGTAGAGATCTTTTACTTGCCTAACATTTAATAGACAAGGGACCGACGGCTTTACATCCCTCCGAAGGATGGTATATCACCTACACAACCCTCGCCTAAGGTTGCATAGCTTCCGCGCATACACTGATATATAAGCCGCTGGAAGATACGTGAGGCGAGGACACGGTCTTCTTTGTGAACACGATTAAGCTCTCTTGTTGTGGAATATAAAAATTGTTGCAGAGGGGGATTAGAGCTGAGACCCTAGAGGGCGTTAGTGCATTTATTTTTGATGTGAGAAGCCTTTGGGTTCGATTTCTGGTGTGGTAGTTAGAGTCAATTGCTACACCCTGTATAATGTGGTCTGGAACCGTTGTAGCGCTTGGTTTACATTTTTATTTTTATTTAACACTATATAGTCTTTTTGAGTTCTAACAGGGTCAACGGCTATACCCTGTATATGGTATTCTTGAAAAACAACACTTGATTTAAAATGGAACGAACAATTATTTATTTAATGTTTTACTAAACAGAGTTTAAAATGAATGGTATTTTTATTTAATAAAATTTTCTTCTAGTGGGTAACTATTCGACGGCATAAATTCAGTCTGTGGAATTTAGCAAAAATGTTTATTAAACTATTTATCTTGACTTTTTCTGAAAAAATTAACTTTTTATTTAAAGCTGCGTGGGCCGCGAAGGCGAAATGAAATGGGGCCACTTAAGGCGAAAAGATTTACTAAAATTAAAAAGGGGCCACTTAAGGCGAAGATTTACTAAAATTAAACAGGGGCCACTGAAGGCGAGGATTTACTTAAAACTAAATAGAGCCACTTAAGGCGAATTCCTAAAACTAACTCTTTTTAACCAGGTTGCGGCCTGGGAAGCTAGATCTGAACGGCTAGTCACGAAAAGTATGCAGTTAAATAGTAACCGGACCGGAAGCACTAGCAAATCAGCTTATTACACTCAAAATCACTTTTTAAATAACTTTTTCCACTAAACCACTTCGCGAATACTTAACATAGGAGTCACCGCCAAAATTGAACTTGCCTCGGGTAGGAAAAGGGGAATTTTTTGAAATGATGTTACAGTTCAATTTAACATTTATACGTTATTAAAAAAAATCTCTAAATCATTACTTTATCTCTCACATTTAATGTCTAACGAATTCGTGTTATCCGTTGTCACGCGTAATATTTATTATTTAGTTGTCTATATAAACCCGCAATTGTAAGGAATCTGTTGCACTTAGGTATGGGCATGGCATTATACATTTTGTTGTGTAGCGTGTTGCATATATTTAGGCATATACTTAGAAAAATGTTGTTGACCTTGGATGTCCTTGGCCTCGTGTAAATTTGGCAAAAATGGCAATTTGGCCAAACTATTGTGAAGAAATAAATCTGTGTTACCGATCGTCAGTGCGGTTATAGGAATTTACCTATAAACTAATTAAAAGTTATTGGTTGCCTAGCTTATAAGAATTCCGTAATTCTTATAAGCTAGGCAACCAATAACTTTTAATTAGTTTATAGGTAAATTCCTATAACCGCACTGACGATCGGTAACACAGATTTATTTCTTCACAATAGTTTGGCCAAATTGCCATTTTTGCCAAATTTACACGAGGCCAAGGACATCCAAGGTCAACAACATTTTTCTAAGAAAACCCTTCGAAACGAGGGTCTTTTTTTCCACCTACGGTTTCGCCTAGTATTTCGTAGTTTTTCCTACGTTTTTTTTTGTCTCCCCTGATACGAATAACTTTTTTTCCACTGGTCTACACGTACTTATGTTACTTCTCCTTGCTGGACTGGAACTTCTTTTTTTGTGGAGGAGCCATCCATTTCTGGGTTAATTGATAGACTGGAAGTTGCCCATTCCTGAAGTTTGAGCCGAAGCTGAAGCCCTGCTGCCTTCAAGTTTGTATCCTTGCGCCATATATATATATATATGTATATTGATTTTTTTTTAAATATATTGTATATTTTGCTTAAAAAATTTCACCACCGTACCTATGTATATATGCTTCTTTAAATTTTGCTAATGTTCTATGAAATTCTGTTAATTAATGAAAACATCCATGATATTTGTTGGGGGTTTAAGCACTTACGTAAGACGCGTATACCCATTAGATACATTTTTTTTAATGTTGAATTTGTCTGACATACCATACCTTACGTTATTGTACTGTTGAATGTTATAAAGTTACTTCGTTTATTGTCATTAAAGGATAAAACTGAATTTGAATTTTTCATTATCGTCTCGCTAAGTAATTTATTTAGTAAATTTAAGGTTACATTGTACTTGATCTGGTATTTGGAGAGAAAAAAAAATTACTTGGCGCACTGATACATCAAGAAGTTTAGAACCCCGACCATCTCCACTGTCAGTCGGCCGGCAAATACCGTTAGTCAACAGACGACGACCAACTAGGTACGTCAGATTGCAATTTTAAAATTTGACGTAGCAATGAAAACGAAGTTTGAATCTATTTTAGTTTGGGAGTTATTAACGTTTCATTGACAAAATCTGAAACGACCCCGTAAAGTATTAACGGAGGTCCGATGTTTACGAGTTGAAATGATATAAGAATGTTCCTAACGGGTACGAGCTGAGTTTGGATGGAGATATTGGTTACAAGAGGAATCGAGATATTGTATGCCGTATTACGGGGAGTGATCAAAAATGGTGAAATTTAAAATAGTAATCGAGACTCGAGGCACGGAACGTGGTTGGAAATATACAAGAGGTGGTCAAAAAGTAGTAAAATTTTGAATGTGAAAATGGTTTATAGAAAGTTAACAAAATGAAGTAAGACGTTGAAATTTTAGGTGCGGATAGTGATTTGGGTCTTGTTGATGAATATAGGGGGCTGTATTTTTAAGGGCGTTTTTTGAGAATCTTTTATGAATTGACTAGAATGAATGTTTGAAGTTTGATATTGGTGAATTTACGTTATTTTGGAATTATAGAGTGCTTGTGGATTTTTTCAGATTTTTGTGACCTTGAACGAAGTTTTTCAGTGACAACTGTGCCTGGTTGACTTTTTCTATATGGTTTGCCATGGTTCATGGAACGATATGATTTTTGATTATTTTTGAAATTTTTTGTTTTTGTTTTTTGACATTTGAAACGGTCCTCCATCCAAGTACTAACCGCGCCTAACATTGCCTTACATCGCATGTACATAGTAAAGACGCATCTATGCTCGCCCCCAAATTTGTAGACTATAATATGAAATAAATGGGAAAGTATTTTCACTGAATGAAAATAAAATATGTTGTTTTCTTAATCGCCTCCCAAGTTACCGAAGTAACCCCACGGAAGATCCCAAGGATCTTGTGCTAGGTAAAGAGAGACGAGGCCCTACAGTTTAACGTGGACTCCGAACTACTCTTGGGTCAATTTTCTTAATAAAAATTGTTTCGCCTTGCGGGAATCGAACCCACTTCGCTAGGCAACTCAGTTTGCTAGTTAACCATTAACCATTAAAAATTCTTTTATTCTGTTTAACTGTGGTTTAACATATCATTTTTATACTTTATTTATTTCATTTATCTAATTTTTACAGTTTACAATCTTGATCCCGACTAGATACAAATTTTTACAAATAAAAACGAATCTTGCCAGGCGGCGGATCTAATGCCATGTGAGATTAGTATAAAAATTAATGATTGCTCAGGTACAATTGCCATCCTATGCAGTTTTAGCAACTTAAATGTAATTTATCCCAAGGTTAACGAAAATAAAGTGAATGTTTCTAGAAATAAATGCTATTTACAAATTATATGTTTTAAGCGCAGGAAAATACGTAAAACCTGCTTTCGAAAATAAATATTTACAAAAATGCACCGATTCTGTCACTAAATAAAAATAAATATGATTCTAAAAAAATTAAATTGAAGTAAAATAAAAATGACTCTGAAGCGAAAATAAAAATGACTCTGTAAAACTGAAAAATAAAGATGATTCCAATTATGCATGTAATAAACAAAAAGAATGAAATCTCCTAACATGGTTATACCCCCATTACAGGACTCAACCAATTTTCTGTACATTCCTAATATTACCTTTGATGATAGAGGGGTAGCCCCTCATGCAAAAGCTTATGCGTATGGAACTTCGTTGAAGCTCCTCATACTCGTTAAGTTGGCGGTAAGTGTGGAATTCTGAACTTTGTATTTAAAAAACTTATCAGCCGTCTCGCGTATATAGTCTTTCATAAGTGGTATATTAGTATCATTGTGAAATTGTAATATGGGTGTATACCTATTTGACTCTGTCAGTAGTCTAAGGATCTTATTTTGTGTCCTCTGTAGGCGGTTGCATTGCGCATCAGAAATGGTATTCCATGACGCACATGCATATGTGAGGATTGGTTTAAGAATGACTTTGTAGATCGTTACCTTGTTGTCCTTAGATAATTTGCTCATTTTGTTGACTAATGGATATAGTCGACTTAAGGCAGCATACGTACTATTTATTATATTTGTTATGTGGGGTCCGAAACGCAGTCTCGTATCTAGGGTGACCCCCAGATACTTGACCGCGCTCTTCTCCCTTATAACTGTATTGTTAATTTTAAGTTTATCAAATGTGCGAATGTTTGTGAACTTCCTATGTAATATGATTAGCTCGGTTTTGTCATTGTTGATTGAAATTTTCCATTTATTATAGAATTTCAACAACTCTATTAAATGGTATTTAATCTTTTTTACTGCGGTTTCTGCATGAAAAGACCTTGCATAAATCGTGGTGTCATCCGCATAAAGTAGGATATTAGTGCTAACATGTGTTGGTGTGTCCGCTAAGTATAAGTTATACAGGGTGGGCGATAAAATCGCCCCCTGTGGGACACCAGCTGACAGTCTCTTAAAAGAAGAGATTGTTCCGTTAATACTCACCGCGGCATGTCGACCAATTAAATAATTTTTAATCAATGCTACCAGGTACATGGGAAATTCACAGACATTCGCAAGTTTATATATTAAACCATTGATCCAGACCGAGTCATAAGCCTTCTCAGTGTCGATTAGAATCATGGCATTGCAATTCTTTTTGTTATATGCTATAATGGTGTCCTGCACCACCTTGGATAGAGCTAGGGTAGTACTGTGACCCTCTCTAAAGCCGAACTGGATATTAGGTAATGTGTGTTTCTTATGTATATAATTATTTAAGATTTTCAGTATAACCTTATCCACGACTTTAGAGAGGGTGTTCAGTAGGGAGATGGGTCGGTAGCTTGAGGGGAGGTGGGAAGGTTTTCGAGGTTTTAAAATAGGGATTATGATAGCAGACTTCCAAGCACCCGGGTAGTGTTGCGTCCTTATTATAGAATTTATAATGTAGTTAAGTTGTACCACACATTTATTAGGCATATTTTTTAACATGAGATTGTGGATGCCGTCTACTCCGGGTGCTTTGTTATTAGGAAGTGTTTTCAGTATTTTTTTAATATCAGAAGGGCTGGTGATCAATTTAGAGTATTTATTTGTCGGTATAATGTGCTAGTTAGACGCTTTAACACACTGAGCAACACACAAAAACAAAGTTATGGGGTATATTTGTCCAAATATTTCCTTAAATTTAAATTCAAATGAAGGTACAAATTTATTTATTGAAAATGAGTTGGCAGGCATGATCTGATTATAAAAAATTAAATTCCTTTCTTTTTTGTGTTAAGAAAAGCAGCCATACTGGTCTTTTACAAATATTTTAACATATTTTTCCAGTAATTGGCTTTGTTTTTGGTAAAAGGCCTAATACCAGCTAAGGTAAATATTTCCTTTAAATATTTCTGCAAAGTTGGATATAAATCATATATATAACTTTTCTAAGACGATGTTATATTTTTAGGCTTTTACGATACCCTTTACGAAACCTTTACGCTTTACGATATCTTCATGAAACCTTTATGATATCGTTACGTTACCTTCAGTTCATTTTATTTTCATGTTACTATGTTAAACACTAATTGAATTTTGCCTGTACATGGTTTATAAGTCATTTGTGACTGTCCAATGCCCTACTACCAGCTAACAAAAGAATTTTGGAAGTCGTCACGGGGTCGAGTTGGATTTTTATCTTGAAAAGCTTGAAAATTATTAGAGATTTAACCCGCAGATTATTTGGTTTTACTCAGTTTTCCCATTATCAGTCCTAGGAGCTTTATCGAGGTGCCCTATCGTGAATGTGACATACTTTGGAGAATATCTGTAAGTACGCTTAAACTTTTTAAATACCATGTTCACTGGACATCACTAGTAGCAGCAATTTCTACAAAAATAAAGAAAAGAGGTTACATCTTGAGGAAGAGACAGCTACTGTCACGATAAGCTGGTAGTACATTTTTATAAGTATTTTTATGATCAACCTTACCTGCTTTACGTAATGTAAACTCAAAAGGGCAGCTCTGTTGAGACTGGTATCTACTAATTAATATATTTATTGCTGAAAATAATAAGTATTATTAAGATCTTATTTAAGTATATTAAAACTACATTATTACTTACTCTTACTGAACAAATAACCAGGGTATACGACTATATACTATCTTTGATGTATGTTAATTCCTATTTAATATAACTACACTTGTTTTACCAGAGGCATTCCTCTTGTATTAATAGGTCGCGTGCGCGTGACGTCACAACGTTTGACAGATCCCAGCCCGACCGAAATTTGTTAAGCGGTTTAATGGCGGCTTAGTGAATTTTTCGTAATATTTGTGTTTTTGTGGATATTTATCGTACAAAATGTCAAGTTTTTGCTGTGTTGTGAATTGTGGGAGTGTATCATCCGTTTTCGACCCGAAAAACTCGAAGAAGCAAGTTTGGTTCAAAGGCCCAAAGGCGTCAAATGTGGTTACAATAAAATTAAGTATGCAAATGTGTGTTCCAAGCATTTTGTTAGTGGTGAGTTATTACACGTTAATATAAAGAATTTGTTTTTAATTAAGGTTCGTGTTGCAGGTAAAAGTGCCGATTTACATGATCAAAACAACCCATATTGAGATACAAATTGAAACCCAGATGCGAAAGTGCTCGCGACTTAAGAATCGCAACTAGAGCAAGCAATAAACAAGACATGGTAAAATTAGAAATTTATGTTGGTTTGATTATGTTTTTAACAAATATTTTTTTGTTACTGCACATTTTTCTTATGTAATACCATAATGTATATTATCTAAATAATCCGTCTATGATTTTGAAAGTTGAGCATAGGAATAGCCATGGCACTAAATTTTGCTTAGTATATATACACCTAAATATAACGTACTCTTATTTCATATATTGACATTTTATTCAATAAAGTTGTTTATTATCATTGTTGTATTATTATATGCCTGTAAATTAATTTGTCTACGTGTAAGTGAAAATAAAACAAAATGTTGCCTAGAATATACAATTATTTATTATCACAAGGTTCGAGTAGTGTTCGTAAGAAGGTTCGTAAGAAGGACCAAGAAGAAACTTAAAAAAGGTATAATTAATTCCATATCGTAAGAAAAATACATAGTATTGATAATATCACTCTTACTGTTCACAAATAAATAATATCTAAAACGAAATATACAATAATTATTTGTGACAGTCAAGAAACTTATGAGAGATAAATATAAACATCTAATATCATAAGGAAAAAAACACTAATATATCAAAAATATCACTCTCACTATAAAAATAAATACATAAGAACTAAATATATTTGTCACTACCAAAAAGTTTAACGAAAGGTAAGTATGACCATCTATATCGTAACAAAAAAAAAACATGCTAATACTATATGAAAAGTCACCCACATTTACCATATAAAAATAAATATAATATGTAAGGCTAAATTTACAAAAATAA
Organism: Leptura quadrifasciata; assembly: GCA_963675555.1. Taxonomy (NCBI): domain Eukaryota; kingdom Metazoa; phylum Arthropoda; class Insecta; order Coleoptera; family Cerambycidae; genus Leptura; species Leptura quadrifasciata. Next base: position 57,482,215 of record OY776678.1, on the reverse strand, counting down.
TAAGTAACGTTATGTTGGAAACTTTATTCTGACACTGCTCTGACATAATTCCATAAACACTAAAACACTTGAATACTGTATTCGATGTGCGATTGACCAATCTTCTCGAGACGTTTAAAAACATTTTGAACAGTTCTAGATAGTATTAAAATGGTTGGCAAAATGTGTATTATTAAGTAAGTAGAGTATTCGAGTGTAACGTCGAACAGATATGGTATTTATGGGAACTACGTATGAGGAACACCTTTCACCTAGACTGGCTACACAATCACAAGAACTGCTCAGTATGGAACCATTTGGATCGGTAATAATCCAAGGAGTCAATGGCTTCTGCTGAAGACGTTGGGAGTGTGTAACCTCAAAAATGAATAATGCCTGTTACATTGAGCTACAATATAAAATATACAGATATTATGTATCATCAAAGTCCCTGTTAACATTCAGCCAAATTTTCCATAATTAGACTAAGCTGTGATTTGAGTTAAATATTTTAGACGAAACTTTTGTACCTAGTGGCTGGCAAACTAAATGTTACACAGAAATTAGCAAACGTACAGGAATGTTGACTGTCCGTTTTAAAAAGCAATTGGCATCTACCATGAATATTTTCTGGTCATTAACAAGCTTTAAAATGATTATAAATTAATCCTTATTTAATAAACAAATACACTATTTAATTTAAGATAATTCAAAGCTGTAAGCAAGTTCAAAATAGTTTTTGCAATTCAAAAAATTGAAATATATATGGTTAATTTTTCCTCTCTACCTTAACAATTATAATATTAATACATTATTATGCCAAGAAATTGTGTTTAGAGCTAAATCATTGATAAATAATTGCAACAAGTTTTTTTCTCGTAAATTCCTTGCAGAAAAGCTCTTTCAGCCAGCCTCAAACAAACTGGTTGGAAGCCTCAAGACTTTTGAACGCCTTACACTCATCCTTTGTATATGCACTTCTTTCAAAAACTAAATAATTAACAATATCACCATGTGTAAATATTTGGAAACACCTCAATATCACTACTGAAGTCTTCCTTTTTTAAAATATAAGGGTCTAAACCGATTGCACTAACTTTTTCGCATACCTAACCTGTACATCATGAGACAATTTCGTAAAATATAAACTCATCTCCATCTTAACAAACAAAATTTACCCCACGAAATAATTTTGGGATAGTTACGGATGTTAAATGATCCAAAATCAACTTTTAAAACACCACAAAAACTGCAAAAAAACACTCTACGACGAGGTGTTTAATATACCCATTACTCAATGACAGCTATTTGTTTTTCCTAAGGGCTGAAAAGCTGTGACGTCAACATACGCGACCCATTAGGATTTTTATCATTGCTGTTATGCAACGTTTAAGGTTATGTGTTATGTCATATATATCTCGTCGAAAGTTCATTTCACATAAATATCAATTTATATAACGCCTGGTGGACTGATAATTTTACTATTTTCGTTTGTTCAATTTGTACACGTCGCTTGTTACATTTTTGCTATACTTGTACAAACTAACCATTTTGATACCTATTTTAATTTAATACAAGGTTTATTAATATTATTTTTGCGTTTTATTATTTGTTTATTCTGCCTCCTGTGATTGTTTGTTAGTTTAATGAAAGCAAACTGACTGGCGCCCTCTGGTCTGCTTAAATATCTGCTAAATTGACCAAGCAAAAACCATTTTTAAATCTAGACAATTGAACCCATACCCGCTCCCGGCTACACAGGCTGCCGCGCTCGTGTGACTCTCTTTTTCAGAGAAAGGGCGTCGCAACTTTTTTTTTTAATACATATATTGGTAAAAAAACCCACCTAACTAGTATTATAACAGGTGTGTGTAGTGATATGAATTTTCACTCAATAATTTCAGTTGTTTGCAAAATAATTAGATTTAATTTTATAAGATGTCAATTTTCGTATTTTCTAAATTTAAATCTACTTATTTCGCATATATATGAAATTATTGAGTGCAAATTTATAACATTACTCTTGTTATACTTCTACTTAGGTCGTCTTATAGTTTGTTTGCATTATATCTCTTGGATATTCTCACCTTAAGGTTAATTCAATTTATTTACGGCGACTCTAAACAATTCTGTGAAACTGTAACTGAACCACTTTCACAGATGTCTTAAACAGAGCATTTGTCATCTTCATACACACATAATTAGCCGGAGTATGGAATATCTCTTTCCCCCATGATGTATACGAAATTTAGTTGTGTTAATCGATTTAATCAGTTCACACCTTCTTTAATTCCCACGAATATTCCAAAGCTAAACACGGTAAGAACTCATTTCAAATAATTTAATATCTTTGAATTGGCTTGTTTCAACACAAAAGCTTCAATACCATTGAATAAGGTGCAAAACGCGGCAATCACTTGTAGTATATCAGCAAAATTTAAGATAGATTTCAATCAATAACAAATAGTTTCGTTTAATGTTTGGAAAAAATATGTCCAAAAGAAATATAGAGATTACTTTAAAATTTATGTATCAATTTTATTAATACATTATATTTGTAACTCAATCTGAAGATTAAGTTGTATCATTGAGCACATGAGCATAATCGATTTTCTTTATGTTAAAAAATACTACAAAAAAATATGGTTAATAGAGAGTATTTAAAACGATGTCTGAATGGTGACGTTATGTTAAATTTTGATGGACTGCTGCGCAAAGGATGGAGTGTTTCAGAGTTTGTGTGTACTTATGTTTCTTTGTTCCTTGCTAGAGCCTGAACATAGACACAAGTATACGATCCGTTTTTCTGAGATATAGAAACAGAAAAAAAACAAAATAGAAATGAGTGAATGCCATTTTGTTGAAATAAAAAATTCTAAATTGTTCAAATTTATCAACAAAAAGGACTGCAAATATACATTAGGATCCTTACCTTTTCAGTGAGATGGTGTTAGTAACTTTTAAATAGTAAAAGACATACGATCGGTTAAATCAGAGAAAAGTTGTGCATTTTAAAGTTAGTTAAGATGGCGTTTCCAAATTTCAAAAATTTTCGATAGTTCTAGAGATAAATTCTATCCGGTTAGTCACACTTCACCCAATCTATTTATTAGAAAATATTTCGTTTCATTACTACCGTACAATTACATCATAATGCGGTGTTGTCACGTATTGTTGAAACCAAAGAGTTTCCGTGATGGTGAAAAGAGATATTCAAATCCTTTAAAAGCCAGCGGTTAGATATTCTTGATGACTTTATTTTGTATACGCTCTTAAACTCCTGATAAAGGCCTAAAAAGCCGGAACATTTGTAGAGTATTTTAAATATAGTAATTTGATACAGCTAAAAGCAGTATTTACTTAAAAACAAAAATTTAATTTTGTCTTTCAAATGTTGCCAATGACAGTGGCGTCTGCGGAGTCGCGACACCAGAGAGAAATTTTTCGATAACAGGAACTTTGGAAGTATAATAAAAGTATGTTTAATTCTAAGTACTTTTTTCGCTAAAAGTTTATCACTGGATTTTGCTACGAGTTACACGTACATAAACAAATAGATACGTTGGATCTTAATGATTATCAGATATTACGTAACGAAATCACTTGGGCTACTGTAGCGTAGCAGATACCGTAGGCACTGACTTGCCCGGAAAGTGATGTACATGCCTACGATAAAATTTCTCTAGCTCAGACTATCTCAGGGCGTAAGCCCAAGCTTACACAAACTATGATAAATTATTAGTTTACTTACTTAACAAATCACTGAGTTTTTCCTTATGTAGTGGTCGCAGACGAAATAATAACACTTTCTTTAAAAAATGAAATGCACTATATTAAGCAATTTACAAAATTGGTTCTCTAGAATATAACCTGGCGATGTTCACAGTTGTGGCCAATATTTCACGATTAATCAGTTACAACACATTCATAAAATGCCTCGTGTAGCTACACATCGGTTTACAATATGATCATGAATGGTCATAAATTCTGCCACAAAGGTTTGATTTAAAGAACCTCCTTAAATATATGTAAATATATGCATAAAATATTTAAATATGTACAGGTTAAAATGCCAAAAGTATGAATTTAAATCCAGCCGAACCACTGAAGGTGGTCCCCGGTAAGTAAAAATAATAAACACACAACACTTATTCAGGGTGGTACGATACCGAGTCCGGACGTGGAGGAACTGTAGCCCTACAGAGATGCCTTCGGGACACAAGAAATGGACCCAAGGATGGGGTTGATCGTAGCCTCACCAGCCCTGGAACCTTCCACTGTTTGTGGATGCCCCGTCCGTGGAACTCTCACTGACGTGTGTAGAAGCCCCGTCCGTAGAACCCTAAAGATATCACGATTTAATTCACAGTCAGAAATGCACGTGAAGCGTGCTTAATGTGAGAAATTCTGACATAACCTACAAATGAAACATAATTTACCTCACTGATGAGGGAACAATCCACCAATACTCCGGGAAGCCACAGTCGGATAAATGGGGTCGAGTCCGCCTTTTAAGTTGACACTGTATTTCCACAGGAAAGCCTGCAAATTTGCGAAACACGTGGGTAGAGAACGGGCAAGATGGCGTGAAGAGGTTAGCTTACCTTGTGTAATTTAATATCCTGCTTCCGCAGATAAAATTTACTCACAAACACAAAATATTCCGCTAAACGGAACAACAACGGATTGAGGGAATTTTCTTGAGTTGATTATTCTAAAATCCACGCGGATGCCTTGGATAAAATCAAGGTTCACAGAATAACAACTAACCAACAAGCCAAGCCAACCAAAAATGTCTGCTTTCGTTTTCCCTGTTGATCACGTGTCACAAATGTGTCGCCCTCCCATGGAGAATAGCGAAATGTGTTACGGACGTGTAGCAGTTGTTATAATGCGGCCCACAAAACGCTAAAGCGTATGGTGGGTCGCATACGCTAGAGGTCCGTAACAACTCCCCCTTTACTCGCAGGAAAAAAAAAATCGAAGATTTTTTTTTTCTTACTAGCTTCTCACCAGAGGATGGATAATTGGTGGGGAGACTTAATATGCACAGGGATGGCTAACCCGCCTCCCAAGTTACCATCAGGCACAACAATGAAAATAATGAGACTTAAATGCACGAGGATGACTAACTCGTCTCCCAAGTTATCATCAGGCATAACAACAAAAATAATGCCAAAAAATAAGGAGACTTAAATGCACGGGGATGGCTTACTCGTCTCCCAAGTTACCATCAGGCATAACACAAATAAAAAAAAATACATAGAGAAAAAAGAGAAGGGAAAAAAAGAACAAAAAAAACGCATAAGGACTTAACAGCTAGGAAGTAGCTCGCCCCAAGGCTACTCCACCAGCAAAACAATGAGGTATGGGAGTGTTCCCCGTCACACCACGACGACCACCCTTGCTAAACAACGAGGTTAGTCTGAAGCCCAGTAGTGCCTACCCGGGTAATGATAACCAGGCCTAGACCAGGCTACCTCCAAGCAGCACCTCCCAAGCTCGAGCCCCTCCAGACGGATACCTTTAAAGGCAGCTGCCAGCAATGTGAGCGCCCCCAACGAGACGGAGTCCCTCAAGACGCAAGCGCCACACAAGACCTTTTTGGGACTTTTACCCCTCGCAGGTATAACCACGGTGATGGTATTCGTGCTTCCCCCATCACAGAGATCCAACAAAGACACTTCCTCCCGTGAGGCGGAAAGAGGTGAAAACTTACTCAGTGGGTTTCAGCCACCTGAGCAAGACCAATGAACCAGAAAAACAAATGTTACTACCAAATTAACAACAGAAGTGACCTAAAACCATGTTACTAAGACCAACATACAAAAAAAACGAATTCGTCATTGCTTATTCGGATGCCTAAGTACGTCAACGGAACTAACAGAACAGACCACAACTAGTTGTCATCGGGAGGGTGTGCTTTCAGATCTTTTATGTGCCACACCGAACATTTACCGTCAGAACCTTCGAGCTCATAAGTCCATGGTGAGAGAATTTTTCTAATCGTGAAGGGACCCACAAATTTAGGCGCTAACTTTGCCGTGAAATATTTAGAAGCATCAGACTGGGCGTGAGAACGTCTCCAGACCTTTTGCTTCAAAACAAACTTATCGGGTCGGCGTCTTAGGTTATAATGTTTCTTACTGGATTTATGGGCCTTTAATATTCTACTCTGAACATCCTTATAAATCTTAGCGAAGGCAAGCTTACGGTTTTCAGGGTTTACTACTGGATACTCAGACTCAGAAGGTACGTACTTGTCACTGTTACCATCTAACGAAATTTCACGACCAAAATTGACAAAATTAGGCGTTAGGCCTGTAACCTCATGTTTGGACGATCTAATGGCAAAACCTATTTTCGGCAAAAATTGATCCCAAACCCTGTGATTATCCTTTACATACGCATATAACATAGTCTTAACAACACGATTTACCCTTTCAGTCAGGTTGCATTGAGGGTGGTAATTTGCAGTGTACGCTATTTCGATGTTGTAAGTCTTCGCAAGATTTTGGAAACGGTTACTCTGAAATTGACGACCATTGTCTACCACTATAGTCTTCGGAGCGCCAAATAAGAGAATTACATTATCCTCGATGACCTGCGATATGCTATTAGCGGTAGCTGACCTCAACGGAAACACCATGGCAAACTTACTAAAATTGTCACACACGACAAGAATAAACTGATAACCTTTAGCCGTCCTGGGTAATGGACCCATCAGATCGGCACTAACTAATTGCCAAGGTTTTCCAACGGTAGGTGTCTTACTCAACAAATTTCCCCTAAGTGACTTCTGTTCGGGTTTAGTACTTATGCAAATCTCACATTGCCTAACGAACTTGGCCACATCGGCCTTTAATTTCGGCCAATAATATCTATTTCCCACTCGAGCCACAGTCTTATGGACCCCTGCGTGTCCACAACTCGCATCACAATGCAACGACCTAATTACTTCTAGGCGTTTCTCTTTGGGTAAAACCAGTCTCCAAGTGTCGGCAGGATCTGCTAACTCGGGATAACGCAAACGTACATACTTGTACAACTGGCCATTCTGTATACGCCATAAGGGATAACGCATAGGAGACCGTTCGACTCGATCCAGCATTCTCAAATACCATTTATCGGTGGTAGAATCGGCATGGTCCGTGACCGAGAATACCTCGATGGATTCCACCGTTACTGGTACTGAACGAGACAGAAAATCAGGGACGGTATGTTCAGAGCCCTTGCGATGAATCAGTTCAAAATCATAAGGCTGCAGACGAAGTGCCCATCTGGCCAATCGACCTTGGGGATCTTTCAGCTGCTGCAACCATAGCAAAGAATGACAATCTGTTATGATTTTGAAGTGGAAACCTTCCAGATAGTGACGTAGCTTCTCCACTGCCCAAATTACACCGATGCATTCTCTTTCGACCGAGCTATATTTGCGCTCCTGGCTAGTCAAAGAACTGGACAAATAGCAAATTACCTTTTCGCCATCATCAAATTGCTGCGTGAGCACGGCACCAACACCGAATGCCGACGAATCTGTCTGCACATAAAAGGTACGCTCAAAATCAGGGCAGGTCAAAATAGGTGCGGTAACCAAACACTCCTTAAGAAGTTTAAAAGATTTCTCGCACTCAGGCGACCAACACCAACTAACATTCTTCTTTGTGAGGTTCGACAAAGGAGCCACTATTGTAGAAAACTGCGGTACAAACCTTCGATACCAAGATGCTGTGCCTATAAATCTACGAATTTCCCTAACGTTTTTCGGAGAAGGTACACTCAAAATCGACTCTACTTTCGCTGGGTCAGGACGTAAACCATACTTATCAACAACATATCCCAAGTACTTAAGCTCAGGACGGCAAAATTGACACTTGTCAAAACTAACTATCAGCCCAGCAGAATGCAAGCGATCAAAAACCTTCTGCAACGTTTCTAGGTGAGATTCGAAATCCTTCGACACTACCACAATGTCATCCAAATAGACCAAAACCGAAGGCTGCAAATCAGCTCCAAGCACGGTATCAATAAGACGCTGCCAAGTCGCAGGCGCATTTGACAACCCAAAAGGCATAACACGAAACCTATACAGGCCATTAGGTACAGTGAAAGCGGTATAGTCTTTGGAAGATTCAGCAATAGGAACTTGCCAATATGCGCTCTTAATATCTAATGAACTTAAATATTTGGCATCCCTCAACTGATCTAATATGGAGGAAATCAGCGGCAGAGGATAGGCATCCTTTTTGCTAACAGCATTAAGGCGCCGGTAATCTACACAAAAACGCAGAGTTTGATCCTTTTTCTGAACTAAACATATTGGGGAAGACCAAGGACTTTTACATGGTTCGATGATATTTAACTCCAGCATTTTCTTAATTTCATCATCAATCAGTTTTTGTCTGGCAGGCGAAACAGGATAGTATCTCTGTTTGATAGGTTTGGTATCTGGGAGTAACTCGATCTCATGAGAAACGAGATGTGTACGACCAAGGGAAGTACCCATCAGTTTCCGGTTTTCATCCACCAAACTATCCAGAGCTAGTTTCTGTGATACACTTAAAGAAGTCTCATCAAGGACACTGTTAACCTCAACGAGTGGTTCCTGCTCAGAAAAATGCCAAACATCTTGTCGTAAATCTGGTATAATATTCATCGCCACCCAAAAATCTATCCCTAGAATTAACTTATGCGGTATTTCCGGAACTACTAGGACATCTATTACATGAACCTTGTCACCCAAGCAGAAAGGAACAGATACATAACCTATAACGGAACAGACTTGCCCATTAGCCACTCTGCACTCATTGACAGAAGGCTTCAAACTTAAACCAATCTGCTGGAAGACCTCAAAACCAGATGATCCAACCATTGTCCTGGTAGCACCTGAATCCAACAAACCCATCATAGGAAAACCTAATACTGAAAGTTGTAAGTAAGGATGTTGATCACCAACCACATGAGAAATGACATAATCGAGAAAAATTTGTTGTTTTAAGTCAACAATATTGCTGGTCGACTCACATACACCGGGAGAAACTGTTCGACCAATTAGTGTCTCCCTGGACAGTTTTCCGAACGCGAGCACTTAGGACAGGACCTAATAGTAACCTCTGCTTTACCACATTTATAGCAGAACTTCTTCCTAGGAGCCTGACACTCCCGATGCCCATGACCTACTTGACCACAATTAAAACATATGATTTCAGAGTGTTGGACTTCATCCAAGACGAGACTAGAACGAGAGGTTGAACGAGAAGTAGTAGAACTAGTGGATGCATAAGCCAACTCTGGTATAAGAGATTTACTCTTAGGTGGAGGAGGAACATACGACTTAGCCAATTGTCGTTTGGAGTCAAGCATACGACAACATTGCAGGAGTTGCGTGACAGAAGTTATATTTTCAAAAGCAAGAAAAGGATGATAGTATGGATCTATGCGCTCCAAAATGATTTCGAGCTGGGTTCCCATAGGTATTGGAGTGTGCATCTTCTTGAACAACCCAATCATACTAGCGATGTACAATCCTATACTCTCCCGACTACCTTGAGTACGTCGCTTAATCTCCTCAAACAAGTCGCGGTCAAAAGACTCTGGCATGAACTGTTCCCTCATTGCCTCCACTAAGGATGGCCAATCGGTGGCCCAGTCTTTCACCAGATTATACCAATTGTAGGCATCTCCCTCAAATAAATCTACTGCATCTTTAAATAATCGTGCCCGTGAAATACCACGAGACCTCCGTTTCTCCTCAACACGTTCTAAAAAAGTCGCAAAGGACATCTCGCCCTTTCGGCCAGTAAATTTCAAGCCCCAGTCTCTAACCGGTACGGGTTTAGGTTTCACAGCCTCCTCCTCATCGGAACTAAAATCAGTAGTTATTGCAGAGCTATGCGCATCAGGCTGAACCTGAGCCATGGCATTATGCAACACCGACATATCGAGGATGGCTGACTCTTTAAGCTTACGATCCCCGCGGGCCTTATCCTTAAGTTTATCAAAAGCTAACAATAATTTGAGCCGAGTATTGGACTTCACACCTTTTTGCTCGTCATTAGTTGGAATGGATCTATTAACACGACCCAACGCATGAGCTATCTTGGAAACAATCCCCTTGTATTTACTATCGTGCTCACTACCTACAAATTCATCAATAAGTTTATGAATAGTAGCTAGGGATGCCGTTAGAGCTTCAGAATCGACAGTGAATTGGTACGGGTATGGAGGACTTCTAATAGCCAAAGTAGTTTTCTCTAAGTGTATGGCTTCTCTTAAAACAGTGCGCAACTCTGCCACAGTAAGATCACTACCATCTCCCAAGCCACGTACTTGTAATTCATAAACAAGCTCATCCCTAACTAACCTATTGATATCTAACTTAATTTGTGAACTAGCCATATTGAATTTTCAACCAAACACACAAAAAAACGACAAAATCAGGTAAATTAACAAAACGACGCTGGGCGTCGGTACGCAAAAAAAATTTACAAACACTAATAAGTACTTAATAATGTATAAAAACGACAAAATCTAGAAAATTAGCAAAACGACGCTGGGCGTCGGTACCTGTATGGACGCAGAAAAGGTTTACTAACACTAGTAAGTACCTAGTAATGTGTAAAAATGACAATATCGGGTAAATTAGCAAAACGACGCTGGGCGTCGGTACGTATCAACAACAAAAAACTGTTGGCTGCACTTTGGAATCTTTCCAATGGTTCATACGTAACAACTATTGTTTACTAATCCGCTCATGAAATAGTAAGACAAAAAAATGAAGTCACCCCCTACCAAAAAAAAAGCGAAGCGATTACGCTGAGGCAAAGTAACCCTCTTTTGATGTGTATCACGTAACGTTACCATGTGTCTGGCTATTATTTCATATGCAAACCACCAACAAATGGAACACTCAATTTATCACCAAAAAAAAAAAACTTAATTAGGGGCGATACTACTATCCCCTTGAGATAACTGCACTATTTAAGTTGGGCGCCACTGCTACGAGTTACACGTACATAAACAAATAGATACGTTGGATCTTAATGATTATCAGATATTACGTAACGAAATCACTTGGGCTACTGTAGCGTAGCAGATACCGTAGGCACTGACTTGCCCGGAAAGTGATGTGCGTGCCTACGAGAAAATTTCTCTAGCTCAGACTATCTCAGGGCGTTAAGCCCAAGCTTACACAAACTATGATAAATTATTAGTTTACTTACTTAACAAATGACTGAGTTTTTCCATATGTAGTGGTCGCAGACGAAATAATAACACTTTCTTTAAAAAATGAATTGCACTATATTAAGCAATTTACAAAATTGGTTCTCTAGAATATAACCTGGCGATGTTCACAGTTGTGGCCAATATTTCACGATTAATCAGTTACAACACATTCATAAAATGCCTCGTGTAGCTACACATCGGTTTACAATATGATCATGAATGGTCATAAATTCTGCCACAAAGGTTTGATTTAAAGAACCTCCTTAAATATATGTAAATATATGCATAAAATATTTAAATATGTACAGGTTAAAATGCCAAAAGTATGAATTTAAATCCAGCCGAACCACTGAAGGTGGTCCCCGGTAAGTAAAAATAATAAACACACAACACTTATTCAGGGTGGTACGATACCGAGTCCGGACGTGGAGGAACTGTAGCCCTACAGAGATGCCTTCGGGACACAAGAAATGGACCCAAGGATGGGGTTGATCGTAGCCTCACCAGCCCTGGAACCTTCCACTGTTTGTGGATGCCCCGTCCGTGGAACTCTCACTGACGTGTGTAGAAGCCCCGTCCGTAGAACCCTAAAGATATCACGATTTAATTCACAGTCAGAAATGCACGTGAAGCGTGCTTAATGTGAGAAATTCTGACATAACCTACAAATGAAACATAATTTACCTCACTGATGAGGGAACAATCCACCAATACTCCGGGAAGCCACAGTCGGATAAATGGGGTCGAGTCCGCCTTTTAAGTTGACACTGTATTTCCACAGGAAAGCCTGCAAATTTGCGAAACACGTGGGTAGAGAACGGACAAGATGGCGTGAAGAGGTTAGCTTACCTTGTGTAATATAATATCCTGCTTCCGCAGATAAAATTTACTCACAAACACAAAATATTCCGCTAAACGGAACAACAACGGATTGAGGGAATTTTCTTGAGTTGATTATTCTAAAATCCACGCGGATGCCTTGGATAAAATCAAGGTTCACAGAATAACAACTAACCAACAAGCCAAGCCAAGCCAACCAAAAATGTCTGCTTTCGTTTTCCCTGTTGATCACGTGTCACAAATGTGTCGCCCTCCCATGGAGAATAGCGAAATGTGTTACGGACGTGTAGCAGTTGTTATAATGCGGCCCACAAAACGCTAAAGCGTATGGTGGGTCGCATACGCTAGAGGTCCGTAACAATTTGGTACCCTAATGGTAGCTATACAATTTTGTGAGAATACATTTTCTTTGTAATAACACCATTAATTTTCAAATCACGTAATATAATTTGGATAAACCCCCGTACCTTTTTTGTTAATTATTTGAACCAGTGGTCAAGTAAGTTGTGCAGTAAATCTCCAGTTACTTTTAACAAGGTACTTATATCTGCTGTGGCAACACTAGCATATATTTTGTTGTGTAGGTCTGCTATAACATCCTTTGGCACATTGTAAACTAAATTTTTAGATGTCTCCATAAGAAAAAATTTAATGGAGTTATGTCAAGTGATCATACTGGTCATCGATTATTCCATTAATTCGTATCCATCTTCCAGGATATGTTAGTCTCAAGTATCTAACTACTGTTTTCGAATTATGTGCCGGTGCGCCGTCTTGATAAAATCAGATTATGTGCCCATCATGAGGAATGTTTCTTAATAAACTTGGCACTTCTCTTGCAGGAAACTCAAATATCTAACACCATTTAATGTTTCATGAAACAAGTAAGGTCCGACTGTGTTATACGTTTAGTATTCCATACCAGGCATCTACTTTTAAAACTATTTGATTACTGATTCTTCGTACCCAGTTCGGATTATCTTGAGACCAATAACGAGTACTTTGTGTTGTTACAAGATCATTATTATGGGAGCAGTTCTCATCGCTCCACAATACATTTTTCAAATAATTCAATAATTTTCAATACGACAATTAAATATATACGAGCTTAAAACCACCAGATCTTAAATAAAGAACATAATAAACTTTATAGGGACGATACTTTTCTGTTTAAAATTTTTTGGCAAGAGAAATAGGAAATATTTGTTTCAGACGATAATATCCGTAAAAAATAATTGGGATTATTTTCAATATTGTTCAGTACTAAAACAGAATTATTTATATATCATTTGTAGTCGTTGTTTATTACGCCTGAACCTTTTGAAATTTTCATAATTTCTTAAATTATTACTTGAAGAAATAAAGGTCTTATGATCTGGCTGAGGCAAATTGAAAAAACATAATTGGAATGGTTTTCGGGTTCATGACAATTGCTTCTAGATTCTTCGTAAAAAAAAATAATGTTTAATTTGTTTCCGTTACTGTATAAAATCATTTCTCAATTACCTTGAACTAACAAACGCATCCAAAAGACTTTTAAAATTGATTGTATGTCAACAGACATCAAAATAAAATACTACATAACCTACTTGACTCTACATTATTAAATTGGACTTAGGTCCACTAGTTTAAATAATTAACGAAAAAGATAGAGGGGTTAATACAAATTATACTTCGAAAAATTTAAAAATAGAAAATATAATATACTTTCAAAACTAAAAATACTTCCAAAAAATTCAATACGTGGTTTCCACACTGTACCTAAAATGATTAGAAAACGTAGATTTAAAGAAATCATTCGAAACACTCCGACCTTTCAAACCGAACAGGGGAATAAAAAATTGTTGTTTGTAAACCCTGTTTACCCGTGGTCTAAGTAAAGATGTTACATTGTCCACTCACCGGGAACCTGTGCCGGGAAGATACAGATCGCTAATTCGCGTCCTGCTTTGAAACCAGGCCATTGAAATAATGAGAGAAAATAAAATAATATTACGTTTTTTTCATAAATTAAAAGTAACCTAAATTTAGATAGAAAATTGATCAGTTTTAATGCGTTTTTTTAACTGACAAATAAATTACATATATATTTCTTATTTCATGTAAGAATCCTATCATGTGTTGTTGTTAATTTAAATATTTCTTTTCTTATTATTATTATTATTCAAATATTTGTAAGAATACATGATATTGTTACTATTAAATTATTAAATTTTATTTACAGTTTTCATTAATATATGTGAATAAAATATACTGAACAATTTTAGTCCACTTGAATCAAAATTGAACACACTAATATAATAGAATATGGCATTAAGGTATAAATAGCAATAGAGATTTAGATGTTTATAAAACGTTTATTTTTCAATTGGCACAAATATAGTTAATTAAATGACGACTGTCGAACAAAGAGGAAACTTTCATTAAATAATAATAGCTGGCAATTATTGTTCCAGGGAGTGATGTCTAAATTTTATTATTCTCGAGATTTCGTGATATTCTTTGATGAATTTAGATAAAAGAAACCCTTTGTGCTTCAAAATGAGGTTCTTTTGTTGACTTTTATTAAAGAATAGAGGCATCTGACGTTTTCTGGTCATATTTTCTTTTTGAGTTGGTCTTAAATCTATAAATATTTCCTCAAAAGATGCTCATATTGTTACAGGGGATATTAATACTGAAATCATAAGCAACTAAGAGTTGAGTTTGAAATTATTATTTCATCGATGGATTACACTGCTATGGACTGAAAATTATTTTTTATCGAGCAAAATACGTAGTCAAAATTCCATTATACTAATATAATAACACATATTAGTTCTTTCTGTTGTATTTTATCCAGGTCTATTAGAGATAATTATTTAAGTAACGTATAAAAGATCAGTTCAATTTCATAATACACTTATTATTACTTATTGTTTATATTGACTTTACGCAATATATAAATTATACACCAGCTACCGAGATTTGGGAATGTTCAAACTTGATTTATTACCTATATGAAATCATGACATTTATAATTTATTGATAATGGTTGAATTTAATGCTACTGTGTTGTAAAATATGAAAAAAATAATAATGCAATGAAAACATTTTATAGTATTATAACTTTAGAATTTAGTAGTAGTGGTATAAGTAAGTGAAATAAAAAATGTATTATCAGAAATATAAAAAACGAAAGTATACTTACCAATTTCACATTCAATATAATAATTATTTCGAAAATTACAACAAATATAAAATATACAATATAATACACTATAAGTGTAACAAGATCATGGTACGTCAATTTTTGATACATAAATGATTTTTTCCACTTCCGGGTTCACCGTAAGTAACACTAACTTTTGATTCCCAAAGAGAATATATGTTATTGCATTTTTGAATTCTACATAATTTTCTGAATCCAAGTATACCACATAAATGATATTCTAAACGTCAATATTTATTTTAAATTAATTTTTTATCCGTATAATGCTAGACAAATCGAAATTCCGTCGAAAATATTAAATTGTGATTTATGAGAAAATAAATTTTATCAAAATGGTTTTTGGGACAAAACACATTTTTTTCAAATGGAACTATATTGGTACTAACTGTTCGCACCATTTATTAATACTATTAATAAAGATATATTATTTATTCACATGCTGCGATAAGTACAATCAAAATTACAGCTAAACGAAAATAAGAAAATACAATATGTTGTAATTAAGCGATAAGAAGCTAAGGTGGCTTTGAAAACATCGAATTATTTAGCTTGTCAAACGTTTGTTGATTTACCGGTGCTTTTATTGCATCTTTAAAATTGTTTAAAATTACCCAACTTCTCAGCAAATTTCAGCATTTATATGTACATTTTTTATCTGAATGTGCCATTACATAATAATATAATATTATACAAACAATTATTAACAAAAAAAATTAAACACAAACTACTGTAGGACCTATTAAAATAACTATTTACTCCCAGCTGGTAATAGAAGAAATTGGGTTACATAATTGATAGCATTTAGTATTGGTAATAGAAATTTCAAGAACTTACTGAAAAAAGATACTAGCCAGAAGCTTTCATTCGTTTTTGAGATCTCCAGAGGGTTGTGCGATACAATGATTAATTTGTTTTTGATTAAAAATTGTCATATTTTTATTAGTGTCAAAAATTATATAGTGCCAGATCAATAAAAAAATGAGAGGTTCTTCCTAGAATCTTAGCGCCAATAAGTGAAAACTTTTAGAAAGTAATTATTCTACAAATTGAGGATATTAAAAATGCAAAGGCGCATATGTTGGAAAAATCATTATTTAGCTTATCTAAAACTGAAAAAGCATTTTCTGTATAATACAGAATTTAAAATTTAATTTTGAGCCAAATACAACGCTTAGAGGTTCACGTGGGTTGGAGGCTTCGAATTCGCATGGACGGCCTCTATGTTTGAGAATTCTTTATCTATTACATAAATTGTACAGTCGCAGACAATGAATAATACATAAGACAAGTCTTATAACACATTTTTGTTAAAATCTAGTTGTTTACATGCAACTTTAAGTGGGCAAAGAAACAAATATCGCCATTATTAGCAATTCTGTTAAAGCTGCAATTGCTACTAAAGCAGAAGAAGGTTGGTGGACGTTGATAAAAAATTTGTTTACATTTAAACACATTTTTTATACACTAAAAATTAACCCTATTAAAATGCAAAACAATATTATTCCATTAATTATTTTACTTGGACTTCGCACTACGCATTATTCAAACAGATAGATTTACACTAGACCAAAAAAGTTGTCCTATTACTTTTTGTCCACGACTGTACTAAATTTTAAAAAAATCACTTGGCCTTCTTACAAAAGATCAGCGCCCACTTTTATTCTCAGAATTAAACAATTGTTTACATCCAAGGGAGCACTTCTTTGCCCATTTCCTGTTATTTCCTTTATGAGGATTTTTCACGCGCTTATCAAGCAGATCATTTAAAGAAATAATTGAATTAGATTAGTTTTATACGTATTCTTATGAATTAGAAGCACATCATAAGTAATTTGTTACAGTTCAATTTAACATTTATACATTATTTAAAAAAATCTCTAAATCATTACTTTATCTCTTACGTTTAATGTCTAACGAATTCGTGTTATCCGTCGTCACGCGTAATATTTATTATTTAGTTGTCTATATGAATTCGCAATTGTAAGGAATCTGTTGCAGGTATAGGCATGGCGTTATACATTTTGTTGTGTAGCGTGTTGCATATACTTAAGCTCTCTATTTCTGTAATTCTTAAGCTAGGAAACCAATAACTTTTAATTAGTTTATAGGTAGATTCCTATAACCTACTGACGATCGGTAACACAGATTTATTTCTTCACAATAGTTTTTGGCTTCCGGTAGTCTGTCACTTTTCACGTGTAATTCGCTCGAACGCTTGGCAATTTATTAAGTGGTATTTTTACGTGCTCGTTGCGATTTTTGAAACAAGTAATTTCACCATTTTGGGATATTTTCGCAACGTTACTTTTCGATTTTCCATTTATGTTTGGACGAGTGCATATTTTTATGGTATTGGAAATCGATTGTCTTCATTGGAAGGATCTATACGTAAAAGCCATTTTTGCCAAATTTACACGAGGCCAAGGACATCCAAGGTCAACGACATTTTTCTAAGAAAACCCTCCGAAACGAGGTAATTATTTTATTTTTATATTCAAACTAGCAAAATATCACTTGTAGTAAATTGTTCAATGGTAAAAATTTATTTTTAGGGTTTTATTTTCACCTACGGTTTCGTTTAGGAATTCGTAGTTTTTCATACGATTTTTTTTGTCTCCCTTGATACGAACGAATAACTTTTTTTCCACTGGTCTACACGTACTTATGTTACTTCTCCTTGCTGGACTGGAATTTCTTTTTTGTGGAGGAGCCATCCATTTTCTGGGTTAATTGATAGGCTGGAAGTTGCCATTCCTGAAATTTGAGCCGAAGCTGAAGCCCTGCTGCCTGCAGTTTGTATCCTTCTTACGCCATACATATATTGATTTTTTTTTAAATATATTGTATATTTTGCTTAAAAAAAATTCACCGCTGTACCTATATATATATATATATATATTTTAAATTTTGCTAAACATACTATGAAAATATTACATTAATTAATTAAAACATCTATGATATTTGTTGGGGGTTTAAGCACTTACGTAAGACGCGTATACCCAGTTAGATATATTTTTTTTTGTGTGAATTTGTCTACCATACTCTACGTTATTGTATTTTTGAATGTTATAAAGTTAACCTACTTCGTTTATTGTTATAAAAAAAAAAATAAAACTGAATTTGAATTTTTCATTATCGTCTCGCTAAGTAATTTATTTAGTAAATTTAAGTTTACATTGTACTTGAGCTGGTATTTGGAGTAAAAAAAAATTTACTTGGCGCCCTGATACATCAAAGTAATTTAGAACCCCGACCATCTCCACTGTTAGTCGGCCGGCAAATACCGTTAGTCAACAGACGACGACCAACTAGTTACGTCAGATTGTAGTTTTAAAATTTGACGTAGCAAATTATATCTGAAATATTTTGAATTGTCATGAATACTTATATTAAAAACAACTTTACAAATTCTCTATAGTTAAATATTGCAACGTGAGGTAAACTAAATTATGGAACATTGCATTCATCTAGCGCATTCGGAGAAGTTGTACTAAACCTGGAACAGCCCATTTCTCACATCTACAAGGGAACACATCATCATACTAAATTGATTTGATTATAATATACGACATGATGCAAGTCTCTATTTGGGATTTCCATTGTAATTTCAAGCGCGAATATTGAATGTGTCTCTCGCCCACTCTGCAATTTCCCTGGATATATCAAAGATCGTCTTTATTCATAAATAACAGATAATGGACTAGGACAAACACTTTATTGACCGTTTTTTACATAATATTATAATTTTCGTTTTCCGATTAAGTTTACTTTAAAACTGAAGAATTTGAATTCATTTCATTTATTTAGAGTTGAAATCCAAATAAAAGTAAATTTTAAATTGTAATGCTTTATAGCCTTAATTAATTAATGCTTGGTCTTTTAATTTCAAAATTCCATAAATACTGTTTTAACAAAAGAAACTGTTAACGTCCCACATGGCATAACCGTGTTATCAACATAATAAATTGTGTCAATTTTATTACAGTAATTGTTTAAAGTGGACGCATGTCTCTGCTCGTCTATATATTGCCGAAACTACGAAATTCCAATTTGATAACCAAATTTTCAAGTAGTGATTAGCGAATCTGAAATTTTAACTTTCGCAAGGAAAATGCCTGCGTCAATATTGCGGATCTTGAAAGGAAACCTTCAGTCCACCGTATTTGAAACCTCTACTTTGTGATAATTATAATTAGAAATTCGTAATTGATGATGTTAAGAACATCTCTCCATTATTTTTCCAGTTCTTCACTTATTTTTTAAAGGATTTAATTTTAAATTGATTCTGCCATTTTGCTTTTCAAAATTCTAACATAAGCCAATCCTAACTTTAACACGCGTGCTATAAATACTTTGGCAGCCAGCTATTCGGAAGAATACTTCACCGTACTTCATATAAACTTGTATATAGCGTATATTATTTTGTCGCAGCAGATTGCCATCCAGAAAATGACATGCTTTACGCAACATTCATAAAATTTACTTTCTCATGAAAACACACCTTGTAAGAAATGCTAATAAAAAAACTGTTAACACAAAATTCAATAATTTTACCTTGTTAGAATCTGCATTATGGGGTAATTTTTTGTAGTACTTTTTTTCTAAGGGTCACTTTAAAATTTAGATAATTTTTGATAAACCAAACAATAACTATTTTTGCGTTTATTACAAGTGACAATGCTAACAAGACTTATTAAAATGCACCCTTCAGAACAGCATAACGTTCAATAGCATATGTAAGAATAACAAATGCTTAGAGTTTTTTTACTACATTCTTAGTAAATATTGTAAGTGATTTCGCTGTATCGTACCGCAAACTAGGGTAATTTCGATTTAGTGGGATAATTTCGATCGATTTTATATTAAAATAGCAGCACTATCTACTGCATGGAAAACTAAGCCTCGCGCTTTAGCAGGATCCAGAAAAAATATTAAGGGATGCTTTTGAACACAGTAATGTTATTCAATCCATCTCGATATGTTAAGCTTGTGACAATAGCTGACCATTGTTTACCATCTGTTTTCTAACAGCAAACTATCACCTAACCAACAGGGTGAGGACTAGTGAGTCAAAATTCTAGTATAACTAACATAACAGAGTTCATCTCTTATGTTGGGAAAAAAATTGAAATCGATTAAGTGGAAATTGTTGGCGCTGTTACCAGAAATACGTTCAAATATATCCCCGAAATAAAAAGAAAAGCTTTACAAGAAATAAATCGGGGCCGTATTAGTACAAGGAAGGTATGCAAAAAATATGGCATTCCATATGGAATACATATGCCATTAAATTATGTAGAAAATATGTGACACCAACTAAATCATAAATGATTTAATGCTATTAGTAAGGATGAAGAACTAAAAATTAGTCCTCACATGTGCATCCTTTATAATACAGCGCCAGCGCGACATAAAAATAAATCTCAAGGGCTAGTTAGATAAAGCTGGTAAAGCTACAAAACAATTTCGATATGATCAGCCCACATCCGATTTGTTTATAAATTTTGTCAAACGTCACTCGCAACTTGCAGTAATATTTAGTAAACATATAAAAGGAGTACGCGCTGGGGTGTCACCTTCTTAGTA
Source organism: Leptura quadrifasciata (assembly GCA_963675555.1). Lineage (NCBI taxonomy): Eukaryota > Metazoa > Arthropoda > Insecta > Coleoptera > Cerambycidae > Leptura > Leptura quadrifasciata. The sequence goes on along the minus strand of OY776678.1, from coordinate 57,461,373 downwards.
ACTCCGAATAGGCTAACTTTATACATGATTCCGGATGTTAAAAAACTTACTTACATGCGTCAAATATTGACGCGAAGCCAGTGAAAATCTCCTTCGAAAGAATTTTGCGGAACTAATGAAATCTGACCTAATATCTTGCAAAACCTCGTGCAACTTAAAAAGATGCCGTCGGAAAAATGTTTTGGAAGTGCAATAAAAATTCACTTATTTTATTATTTTTTTGGATCTTTCATAAAAAGTTGATGCACGCCGTTTCTCCTTGGAACGACGACAAACAGGTAAATGTTTAATTACATTTTCCAATATTAGTTGCCCCTATTCAAAATCATAACAAAATTCCATTGAACTTAATTTTAGAACCTGTATCGAAATTTCAGTTTTTAGAAACTTGTATCGAAATTTCAGTTTTTAGAAATTGCTTCGAAAACTTTTCTACGACCTCCAACCAAAGCGAATTTCGCACTCTAACATAAATTTTCTATACGGTTAATGTCGCGTAACACGGCAACTTATGTATGGTATAGCCTATGAGGATGGCTTGGTAGCTTCTTAAGAAAGTACCAAGATGCAGATTTCTCAAGGACATCGAAATTTTTCAGTCAAATTTCAAATATAGTAGTCGATTTTGACAGTAAACTAACATGTTTTGTGCCGTATTTGCCCATTTGTAGTTCCCCAGTGATTCGGAATACATATATTATGCATCTATTACCATGCACTCACTGTGTACATGAGAATCATGAGATCCACCTTGCCTGAACGTAAGAATAGAAAATTTCTAATCGATTGCGATTCAAGTAATTTTAAGCTCTATAACTGAGTGCTCGAAATTACCTATGATATATTTCGTATAAAGATAGACGAGAAGAAACCCCAAAGTTGTAGATATTAAACTTTTGAAATTCAATCTTTTTGACGTCAGTCGATTACTCTAACGTAAGTTATTAGATGGTAGTTGGAAACTTCATTGCACGAGGTTTTCAGATACCATGTGTGGTATGGGCCGATATCATTGTTAACCTGTTACTTTCATATACATATATTCATACAACTAACAATTTCCAAAGATGCAATATACTAACTTTTATCTAAATCCTGTCCTTTTTCGTTTATGTTTTACTGGATCTACTAATCTACGATTTTAAGACCTTTTGTAAGCGGCTAGACCAATACGAAGGGTCTAACATCCCCTCAGACGCCCCCAGGGATTTTATACATCCCTCAGCTGACAATTTGATAAGAGATAACTAGAAAGATTTCACAATATCCGAATTAAATTTTGCCATCAAACAGTCAAGGAAAGGTCTTGTGTGAGTATGAGGGTGAGGGCATTATGTATAGATATGAGTGCGAGTAAGAGCATTAGACAGATTCATGAAATTTAAATTGTTTATTTGCCTTGATGGATTTTTTAAAATAATTATTCAATAATATTTAAAAAACAACTACGCTACTTTAACGTAAAAGAGTAAGATTTTTATTCGCCTTCAGTACCTGTTATATGAAAATCTTAACTTGGTCGGAATGGAATTTTCGTTACCATTGTCAGGTCTAATGTAGCTTTCAAAAATCTAAAATCCTGTTGTAGCGTTGCTGGAATTGTCTGGAGCACATATAATGGTTGGCCCCTTAGCATTAAAATTAATTTCTCTTTTATATCTTTGTAACTATGACCGTCAAAAGAGGTTGGTTGTAACTGAGGTCCTGGTATTAATAACTGGCATTATTTTTCTCTTTTCTACTATTTTAGTCGCTCTGCTTTTCCCTCGACTACACGGAATTTTCCTACGATATCACTAATGTCCCTTCGATACCATTAACTTTTTCTTCAAACTTATCTAATTTACCTTTGACTTCACTATAACATTTACAGTGCCTATATCTTCCTTGATTTCATTTTTGAAGTCTTTCTCGTTCTTTTTTTTATTGGCGTTCTCTTCTTGGTTTCTCTATATGTTCTTTTTCGTCTTGACTTGTCTTTTCCTGATCTTCCGTTGTTCTTCAGAATCCTGCAAGCCCTTTGTTTATTTTTCAGTAGTCAAATTACTTTTTTCATTGAAATTTTCTAGAAGATTTTTAAAACGGAACAGCTTCTCCTAATTCTTCTCAAAATATATGGAATCTGTCTCTTCGCTACAAAATTTGAATTAATCTGTTCGGAAATATCATTGTCCGATGAAATATGTACCTGGCAAGGGTAGTACATGTCGCAAGTTCTGGATTATTTCATTGACATGGAACCGTTGCCTGCGACTTTCATAAATTTCAACTCTTTAGCTCATCTAGACGTAGCTTACAATTCCAAGCAGATGCATTTCCCCATCCGTCCATTTGAAGTTAAAATTCTATTAATTTCCTATAGTGATAAATAGTGTGTAAAAGTGAATAATCATGCTAAAAAAATATGGGTACACAACAAATTTTTTGCAAATATAGAATAACATTTTACGGCCTCGTGTTTTAATTCAGTCAAATTAAATATGAAAAGGGGTGAACGCTGCATCAAATCTGGCATTTTTGCTTTTTTGGTATGTTATTTATGATGAAAGAGGAATGTTAAATCCAAGTTTTAGACCTCTGCACACGACCGGGTCATTGTTAAAAATTAAGAAAATCTCGAAATTCTTTACCTTTTTTCAGTTTTTGTCGATTTTGACCCGGAAGGACTGGCTGTTTATCGAAGACTGTTATCGTCATTTTTGAAGTAGATTAAATTTGCGATAATTTGATACTAGAGCGGTTATTGTACGTCCAATAGTTTCGGAGATATAGCTTTTCAAAATTTGGCCAATTTTTCAAGTTACATAATTTTCAGCAAAATTTCATGATTTTCAGAAGTATTTATGTTTCTGAAGCTTTCTATGCAGTTAGTATTCGAACCTGTCAACATGGATGAGTCTCGAGGGACACCGAAATATGTGGTGATAGATGGTGGGCATCTTCTCCACAAAGTTGTGTGGCCTAACAACTCCTCGTTTGAGGTAATAGCTGCCAGGTATATGCATTAACTCACTACTTACTATGGACCCAATGACACAGTAGTTTTTGACGGCTACCCGACTGAGGCTGCAGAGAAGAGCACGAAGAGCTCTGAACTTATTTCCAGATCCAAGGCTGTTATATCCCCTCAAATTTTATTTGATGCCAGTACAATTGCTCAAGTTTCTATCCAATTAAAATAATAAAATTCGGTTCATCGACTTCTTGAAGACACAAATAAGGAAACACAATATTTTAACATTACATGCTGCAGAAGATGCCGACAGCTGATAATAACAACAGCGATCTCTTCATCCACTACAAGCGATGTCGTAATCGTTGGTGAGGATGTGGACTTGCTAGTCTTGCTTGCGGACATCATTCCTTAGTGAATCCTTACTCATCGAGACAACAACGTGTCTATCAAACAGCCTTATGGATCCAGGGATTAGGCTTTGATACATTTGTTTATGAGTCAGTGAGGACAAAGTACTTTACGTATAGATTTTAAAAATTCTATTGTTAGGAGAAAATAAAATGAATATTACATTTTTAGTATGATCGAATGAAATAGAATGTATCTATGGCATATATCGCAAATCTGATATAAATGCGCGGAAACTTCATCAACAACTAAGGGTGTAGTCTACTAAAACTCAAATTTTGAAACAAGACATTGTACTAGGTGTTTTCTTGTTTCCTACAATACTCCTATGACAATTTGCAATTTGTATTAATTTAATTAATAACATTTTATTGTTGATGATTCCTGTATCTGGATGATCATTATCTGTATATCATTATAAACTCAATTACTTTTCATTTGTCTGGTATGTTATCAACTGACCATTAATTTCAATTGCCCGTCGGCTTCCTGGATTTTGTGCCCTAAGAGATCAATTTATATATGTTTTAAATATACGAAAAAGTAAGTCTTATCCAGCTTAATGGATAACTTTGTTCAAATAACTGTATGGCGTGTATCTCATCTGCATGGTCCAAACTGAATTCAACTCATAAATTTATTAGATGAATTGAAAAATTACTCTTAATCTATACACACTCTGTTTTGTTTAAAGGCATCCTTTATCAGATTAATAAAAGGTAAGTTAATATAAACAACTTAAATTCTTGTTCATATATGCTGCAAAATTAAAATATCTAAGAACGCATTAAAATTCATTTGTAAAGATTTACATTCCAAGTAATTGTCTACTATAAAAAGCTCAGTAAATATTGTAGAAAATAATAGTGGAAAAGGTATTAAGTATTCTACAAGAAAATATCATATATAGTGTTGTAGAGTTAAAATTAATTAAGAAGACAATTTAAATTAAATCAAATGCTGTTGGAGAGTCACGTGACTTAATATAGCTTACGTGCCAGTGCTGTTATGTGGTATATGGTCCCTCAAGTGCTCACGTAGCGGTTGTCTAGATAACTTGGAATGTGTATGTACAGTTGATTTAAAATTAAAGTGCTAAGTAACTTGAGCTTAAAAGAAAAATATTCATTTTGATGAAGTAATAAACTTAAAAACAATAAGAAAGTATACATTTCATATATAATATATAGTCATATCACGAATGTTGTCGTTCACGTCAACAGTTTATGTATTTATCAAACACACGAGACTTTTCAATTTTTGTAAATACAAGACTCATAGGATGTAAATAACAGAAAATCACGTCTGCTAGGGCTACGACAGAAGTTCCAAGCGTACCGATGCGTTTTACAAACGTAATATTCCAGTCACAATCCCCTCTACAATGTCCTTATTTTTAGTATAAGGAACATAACCAGACTGCAACCAACAGCTATTCCCCGGCTATATGCCCCGCCGAGCGCTGAATTACAAGTCTGGCGCTTTAAGTGTAATAATTACATATTACCAACAGAACACTCAAAGATTCGATTGCAACAAACACTGGCCGAAAAACTAATTCCTATTAAAGGAGCCTTCGCGCCAGTCGTTCCACACCACTTGCAGACTGCAGTTTCGAGCTGTTGGCTCACATCAGTGCAAGGTATTTGGTACATCATGGAATCCTAAAGATTGCGAGGTGCAACACAGTCGGCAGGCGCCATCTATAATAAATAGAGAGATCCCGCCACTTACTAATCATTTGATATTTTACGTGATTAGCAGCAAACACTAGAACCGACGATGCATAATCTTTAATTATGCATGTATGTGTTCAAAAATACCGAGTATGATGTAAATTGTTTTTATTACTAATTGGAGTGTATTTTAATCTGATGAACAATGCTTTACACTTTTAATGAAATATCTTACTACAAATGCCATTTTTTGTACTTAGAACGAAAATTTTGATTTGAATTGTTATTCTATACATCGAGACAATTAATTTCATACCCAATATCGCATATTTATGAAGACCGGAAGTGGCAAACGGAAGTTGTTATTTTATTGCCGATTCTCGTGTATTTTGATTTGATGAACAATGTTTACACTTTAAATTGAAATATCATACTTCAAATGCCATTGTGGCGATGATGACGTACTTATTCACCTTTTGGTTTTAACTATAAATATTACAACTAACCTATCACTATCGACGGGAAACTATTTTATTTTTCTCTAACTGATGTTCAAGTCAAGGTATTAGTTCGGATGGTAACCTGCGCAAATGTATCCCACCTATTTTATGTTTAAAAGTTGGAATTTGGTACATTTGTCCGTTAGACCCTACCCTTTGATATAAGAAATATTGCCACAGTCGGGATCCCCTCGGGGGCCCTGTTATATCCGGACTTTTTGCCTGCTATAAGCAGCCTTAAGCGCTTGCTCTGTAAAGCTTCTCACTTCCGCCACCTCCGTCGTTCTCCATCTAACTCCTCCCCTTCTAGGTAGTCTTCGAGAACTAAATTTTCGCCCTCCCTTCCTTGCTTCCTGTTTTTCCATCGCCTTCTCAGTGCTACGCATTCCATCCTGAAGGTGTTGAGTATATCTGTCCACTAATACACTCTTCCTTTGACCCTAGACGTTTCCCTCTCGAGAACACCCGCACAAGAATTTCATCCCCGTCGTCACCATACCATCTCTTGCTTGATCTTCTAGTAGTCTATTGAAGACTTTTCTGTTTAGTAGACATCGCTTCTACTCCATCTCTCTTATCACTGCTGTCCCCCTGGGGTTTTATCACGTATATATTATAACTGTGGTCACTCAGCGTTTCTTTTCTTCATCTCGCAGAACAATTATTGACTTATTCCCTTACCCACGTCTGCCACGCATACGACGGTGAACACCGTACCTTGATTGACCACCTGCAAGTAGTTTTGAGCCATCCAGCTCATAAAAAGGTTGCACCTACCATTCATCTCTTACATCCTCCACTCTAAAGCTCTGGTATTAAAGTCGCCAGCGACAATTATTTCCTTTCTCAATTTTCTGTCTCCCTTCCTAATTGTGCCCTTCGGTGTTTCTAGGGTCTAGTTTGGAATTGGATGAGAAAAGCTATTGAGCTGAATATTATCTCCTCCTTCAGCTCCATGCATACAAATCCGTGTGCACTTTTACTCCAGTGATACTCATATTGAGCTATATAATGAGATATTCTATGAGAGCGATCTTTTGTTTTTATCTTAGTTGAGCTTAGGTTGAGATAAATGGGTAACATTGGTCACGAGGATATGAACAATTTAAAAATTTCTGTTTTAATGTTTTCAAGTCCAGCCCACTTAGTGCATACAAAATGGATGAGTAGGCTTTAATATCATGATTACTAGACAATAATTTAATGAAATGTCGCAAAAAATGAATGGTATTAAAATTTTAATGAGTTTTCCATAGCTACGTACTCAATTATTTTGAACGTCTGTTATTAAATGGAGCCTCCTGGCATACCTTTATTGATTGTATCTTCGTAGCTTCAAATTTTTATCGCTGAATTTTCTGTATTTTAGTTTTTTTTATTACAGTATACTGACTATCGATACTACAACCAGTTTGATATGTTCCACTAACATATCTTCAAAATTAACTATCGTAAAAACATTTTGCTCTCATTTGACTACAGAATTACAGATATAATGAGCCTGTTCCGTTTGTGGACACCAGTGACAGCTATTCCAACCGGTCTCTTATTTGACTATTTATTAACCATAAAACAATGGACAGATTACGTAATTTGATACAAGACATGCATTTTTTACAGATAATCATTTAGTTTATTTGAAGAAAAAATCTTACTACCATTTTCCAATAAATTATACAATTAAAACTGGTAATTAGTACCAAATTCCCGGCCTAGTGTTTACATAAAATGTCGCGTTTCAAATGACATATTTTAGCAGGATTATTACAATCTTATCAGTTACTATAAAATTCTGAGCAAGATTATAGTCGTATATGTTATATAAGTTGACTATTTTAATTCTATAAAAATGTATTTAGTATTCTTCATATTCAACGGTTTTCACAATCCTGACACAAATCTGTTGGGAGACCAAGAATTATTTTACTACCAGCAGAATATACTCATTATAAAGCAGTCGACGTAAGGCAAAACAATATTATGTTTTTAATATATCTAACAGGGCCCAGTTAGGCAATTAATTCAAACTATTCCCTTCGATAATTATTCTGTAAGGTAATGAGCAACTTAGGAGGTAGGTGCTGCTGTGATTATTTGGTACCTTCTTTAAGTTACGTATGTGGTATATTTAACAAATTTTCATTTTTTTTTTCATTGAGTGCGAAATCCTTAAGGCTCCTCTACACAATGGGCCAAGTATCGGTTTTTGAACACACATTAAAGGTCCAGGCCCATCCTATACCCCTATACCCCAAGATGGGCTAACGTGTGGATGGTAGCAATGGTCTACAGTGGCCGCTCATGGCGATGGCTGATGATTGGCCATCGTGATGTAAACTGAAGTTTAAAGGCCTTTCTTCACAATGGCCCATCGATGGGCCATCACGATGGCCAATCATCGGCCGTCGCCATGGGCGGCCACTGTGGAACATTGCTACCGTCCACACGCTGGCCCATGTTCGGGTATAGCGGTAGTCGAGGATGGACCTGGACCTTTGATGTGTGTTTAAAAACCGATACAGAGGCCATCGTCGGCGATGATCAGCCATCAGCCATCCTAGGCCATTGCGCCCTCTACACGATGGCCCATCGTGATTGGCCAGGCCAGTATGTAGAGGGGCCTTAACATTTTTGTGAGGTTCTCTTGACATTTGAGCAGTTTACTACAGCCTTTCTAGTGACATCGTTCGACAATAGTTTTAAATGAAATAAACAGTTTTTTTTCTTATTCCAACTAAATTAGGTATTGAAATATGTTTTCTTTAATTGTGGTCACTGTGAACAAAGACCCGATTGTTCCATATAAATTTTGATACACCGAACATAAACAACGTTATTGATACCACTCTAATACAGTCCAACTCTATTTAAAGCTTGTACCGTAAATTATTTAACAGTTCGTGTAAGAGCCATAAATAAATTATGATGTCAAATTACATCGTTTCAAACTGTACCCTTTTAACGATCAGTGCAGTGTCCAGGTAATTTTCCTCAGGAAGAACGGAAATAATATTCAGTTATACTCAACCCATTATGTTTAATACTTTTTCTGGAGAGAAACAAATTTTGTAATATCATTTCAGGAGAACCGTTAGTGAGGAAAATTATAAGTTTTGACCACCATATTTGCCTTATTAAGCTATGTGCATAGCGTAACTAAGTATAGACATGTAGAACTGTGGTGTAGAATGCAGAAATTCACCAATTAGAAAGATGGCATCCCCAGATTATAAAAAGCACCTAGAAAGAGCACATCAGAATTCGAAAGAAATATATGGGATCCTGGACTAATATAATCTAGATCCCATTTGCCTACATCATATTTTATTAGAGAATGCTTGAAATGAACTTCTGACCATAATATGAAAAATAAATCTAATTTTAAAGGTATCTTAGATTCCCTTTGTGCGTAAAGAAGCACGTGTACATATCTCCGGCAACAAGCGTTAGCTGGCTTACACATAGTTAAGTATTTCATTGAATAGTTAGTTTCATTGTTGTCTTTTTATAAGCAGAATATGAACGACTTAATTATTTGAAACTTTACTGGTCGTCTGGTCGATAGCCGAGGCGCGAGATGGCAATCGCGATTAATCACACGACGGACATCGCACCACCGGGTTCGAATCCGGCTCCGGCACTGGCACTGTCGGAGGAAATGGTTGTATGTCCGCGTTTTTTCAATGTGTAACCCCCTTCCGCACAAGCCCTGGCTTCTGGAATTGAGGGTTGTCTAGTTTCTGTAATTTTCGTTCATCATCCTGACGGACCAACTCGTATCGGCAAACACGTACAAAATACTGCCTGTTGTCACAACAGGTAGGTATGTATGGAATCGTCAAGATGAAATTTGGTTGCCTTTAGAACCATTCGTTTTGGCAGGGAAGACGTAAGTATCATTTTGAATTACATAATATCGACTTTTTTGCATTACTTATATACACTTTTGGAGGTAATTTTTGCTGCAATGCAGATGAGAAAATCCCTCAGCCTAGGAAAAAGTAATTTCGCGTATAAGAAATTGGCTAATTAAACTTCATTATTTTTGTTTGGGTTGTTTTAGTTTTAAGGTGGTATCTTTGGAGTTTTGCGGCTTTGATTTAATTCGCTGATCATACTCTTAGCTTCCTTTGTTCCTTCTACCTTGGCGTTGCTTCACTTCACTGTTCATTCGCCATCCGGAACTGTATAAACCGGTGGTTGAAATTGTTCCAGTTTTTCATAATTTCTAATAATCCTTTGATAATTCTTGGGTAATAGCGCGCACTTCGTTCTAATATTTTGATATTCTCGTAGTTAACGTTATGGTTCCCACCATATCCTATTCTGGTATTCTTTGATTCTGTATTTGATATTTTGCCCCCGTTTGTCTGATATAACTCTTGCCACTCTAATTTTATTATTATCAGTAGTTTAGTGATGGAGTGCTTGCTTGAGGTAAGTAACTGTTATATTTTCTTCATCATTTCGATGTGTGCGCCTATCATTTATAATAATTGTTTACGCTTTCCTGTTTATAAAATATAAACATTTTGTTAATTTGTTGTAATTTTTGTGACAATGACTCTTACCTGTTCGAGGCACAATGATTATTCTCTTTTCAAAATCAATAAAATAGACATAATAACCAAGAGACCATATTATGTCCTTTTATATTAAAAAGTAGGTATAGGGCGCTTTGGTGAAATTTGTTTAATTGTTTGATGCAAAATAAGCGTATTAGATCTCTGATCATCAGCCAAGTATTTCATTGGAATCTAGCGGCTGACGCGACGTGGTTGTCCAAAATTAAGATTCGCGGAAAGTAGCATGAGAATTAAAATAATAAAGAGTGAGAAATTGTTAGGAGCTTTCGAAACTGTTGAAACCATTTCAACGGTGACAATAAGTCTGAAACGAAAGGGAAAATATAGTACTGCAAAACTTGAATCAGGGTGGTTTTTAGAATCTTAATCAGAGTTTAAAAAGTTCAAAAAGCTTGGCATTTAAGAAATACGTTAGAAAAGTTAATATCGCTTACGTCCGATGAAGCTGCTTCAGTCATAATTTAAACAAAAGACAACAAGCATTCATATTTAGTTATTCATAGGTTAATAGTAGAAATACAATCCGAAAAGCTAAGATGCACTATTTTTATTGAAAATATAATCAAAGTGTCATTGAAAGTTAGCAGAAATGAATATTAGAATCGAAAAAGTCTGTCATCTGATACATTGACAAATTTGATGCTATCTATAATATGATGGTGTGACCGACGGTTGGATAATTTTCAATATAAAGTTATCCTCTGAATCGGGTCTCCATCATTTGTTTTTGATCGTTAGTGCCGAAAAAATTATATTGTGAAATTGAAACTGCGATAGAAAAAAATAATAATATGACAAAATCAACATCTCTATAAATATTTAAATATTTTGCGGATTATACGATTTCAAATCCTAAAGGAATATGCAGCATTACAATAAACATGTCAAGTCATGTTCAACATGTTCTACGCGATAAAGTACATATTTTGAGATTTTTTTTTAAAACATCCCTTCAATATTATTTTTCTCGTAATACATAATATGTAATTCTGATTTTAGCAACATTTTTGTGATTGCGGTCCTTTATATATATACTTAGTTGCGACTAGTTCATATTGTATATTTTGAGGTAACGAACAATTCAGCAGAAAGCAACAGTGTTTTAATCATATTTGAATATGTCCAAAAATGAAATGCCCTTTAGAAACAAGTAAATCCGTATTTTTATATTTTTCAAAATTATGGGTATTTATGCTAAAAAAAAATAATTTAGTTTATTGTCAGTGGGTTTTTGAATAATTTTCATTGTATTTCTAATAATGGATAACGTAGGTAAAAATAGTGAAGTTAATAACAGATCTAAGCTTCACACCCATCTTTACTGATAGAGATTGGCAGTGGTGATGAAATCATTTAATAGTTAATAATTATTTTGTAACTGACAAACAGATGAGAAGTATATTTCTAATATTTTGAGTGATTTCAATAGTGTGGAGTGACTTGTGTATCATTTCCAGTGCTTTATTAAAAATTAATTTTAAGCATTTACCCTTGACACTTCAACAGCAATTAACCTCTTAATATAACTAACTAACTATAATAACCAATCCATCTGCAAACTTGTCAAAACTGACATCATGAGGAAGGAAGAGGCTGAAACGGCCATTTTCCAAACCAGTGACGTCTCAAGAATATATTTAAATTGTCATAACTATGACAAAATGTAAGTTGGTATGGTTTGCAAACACCCCATTGGTCCATTATTAGTTATATTGTAATATTGAATATAAATGTTGCTGTGATATCTCTCCAATCAATTTGCTCCTCTAGCTTTTATTTTGTAAAATGAATACCACTCCTCGTGTATCCGCCCCTGATGGTTTGTATGTATTGAACATTTATTTCCGATCGAATCTTGACAACAATCGTTATACGGCAGTTGCCGCGCGCCTTCGATTCTAGCATTATCGAAATTTTAGTTAGTCTGGTGAATAAATAATTCAAAATTCATTCACAATACTGATCACAAATAAGTGAATATAAATCGAGTTTTGATAACAACATTAAAATAAAAATTAGTGCACTATACTCTAATTTCTCACAAATGGAAATCATAATCTTTGGAAGATTGTATAATTTTGCATAAGAAGTAATCTTCATATTGTCTTTAGAAAATTGTTCGCATGTATTGAATAAAGTCTAAATTCAGCTATCAACATCGTCCTGTAAATAATTTCGGTTGAACTAAACTATTAAACTGTCAGCTACAAACGTTTTAAAAGTAATTTAAATTCATAATTTAAAACTGTGTTAAATGAACTTCAGATTAGGTGTCTGAATCTGATGCAGCAAGGTACTAAAAATTTAAAAATCTTGAAGTGTTTACTTATTTCAATTGTGTGTCTAAGATAAATGTCATATATTTTTCTTGATGTTCATACAGCTACACTAGATTATTACGGGTGTTGGCTCTACTGAAATAATTTAAAACTAACTCTAAAGGATTCTTAAATTTTGTAAAAAAACACAATAAATACAAAAATAGCTACAAAGAAAATAGAAACAAACGTCACAAATAATAATACACGAGAAATCATTTTTGAAATTCTTTATGAACATAAGAAATTTTTTTTTGGTTTCAATATAGGGAAATAAATACTTTAAACATTAAAATTCGTTTAACAAGAATCTACGAAATTAAAAAATGGCCTTCCATATTGTCTAAAAACAATATTCCCTCCAAAAATTCAAATTGTTAACAAATTATATGTCCGAAAATATATACATATTTTAGAAAAAATTGAAATTAAATTTAGCAAAATTAACATAAAGAATTAGTTTTGTTCGTAACAGAAATTTTTGAAAATATATTTTTGCAAATTTTTGTGTTATTATGGGGAGCCATAAAATAAATGTCATTTTTTTAATAAATAAATATTCGGGCATTCAGAAGAGATATTTTTTAACATCTAGTTATTAGATGTTATTCTCATTTATATTCCTTATAGTAACTTGAAATGCATTTTCGCATTGTCCTATGTTTCTATAAAAAGTATTGAGCATTTCATGTCCTTTCACGAATTTTGTATTTATCTATGTAATATATCTCGTTTGAATAATTGAATAGGAATAACAAAAATACATTTTGAAAAGGATTTAAAAAACATCAAAATTTGCCGAATAATTCAAAATTGAATATCATCGCGACAACGAAGAGTAATTTCACCAAAATTTATGAAAATAAGACGCATCTGTTGGAAAATTGAATGCACCCAATTCGCACATTGTATGAACTAAATAGAACAGTTAAAATTGCTCACGAAGTATAATTTTTAATCCCTCGCCAAGTACCAAGGAGATAATGTGCTTTAGTTTTCTTTTCTTTTATTTATTTAACGTTGGTCTATTTGCGCTACTGAGGCCAATCACCGACGCCTGGAGACGAGCTAACCCAACCAGGAATTTTGCCGAACCTCTTCTCCGTCTACCTTGCCTATCATTTAATAGACAAGTGACCGATGGTTTTACGTGCCCCTGAAGAAGGGTATGACCACTACGCGATCCTCACCTCACAAGTATTCACAGCTTCTGCGTATACACAGAAGGCGGGGCGAGATTTATGTATTCCCTTGACGGTCATCCACCCAAATACTAACCGCAGTTGTTTTATCGACGATACGAATTAATAAATAGATCTTTATTTAACCTTAATCGAACAATATCAAACAAGTATGGTACGACTTGCCATAGTGAATAAAGAGCTTAACGGAGCAGGTTCGGTAAGAAACAAATAATGAAGATAATAATAATCATCTAGGCGATGAATAAGAAAAGCCAATAACATTATAATTTCTAAAAGAGTATTAGAAGAATTAAAACTTAAAAATTAATAAAAGTAATCCAACACTAAACAATTTTTGTTGTTGGTACAGTCGTGGATAATAAATAATAGAACAAATCGTATAACCCATTTTTGCTAAAGCTTAAAGCAAAAGCTACTTCTGTGTTTGAAACGATTTTGTGATAATACATACTAATGACAGTATTGGTTTTGGCAAAAATCAGTAGAAATTAGAACTCCTTAACTTTTATTGCGTGTAATTGTAAGAACCAGTCGCTTGGTTATTACACTATTTTTGGTGTATTCACGAGTAAAATATCGTATTTAGTAATTTTCAATATTTTTGAAGCAATATTTATTTTTCAACACATTAAAAACCCCTAAGTACTTGGAATTTTTTCTTTATTTTTTCGGTTTTGTAATGACTATTTTGAGATTATTTAAAAATTTATAAAGAAATTTCCACTCTAGTCACCTTGCAGATTTGATCCGATAAATTGTATTTTCTTGAATTTGTTTATATAAGTATACGTTTAGGTATCTAGATTTAAACAGTTCTTATAAACGCTTGTTAAATGAATATGTTTGATTGTAATTTAGTTGATATGTCTAAAAGAATTTTGGAGAATTGTTTCAGTGAAATTAGCCATGACTGTTGAATTGCCAATTTACACTACTTACGTATAAATGCAAAGTGACAGCGGACACCTGTATATCTCTATCAGAAGGTGCACGAATTAATTTATTTATATTACGATGTATATAGTGGAGTGAATAAGTTTTAAATCGAGTTGTCTGAAAAGGCGAATTTCATTAATGAAATGAATAATTCGGGTAGGTATAAGTGTTGCGGAAAAATATTTTGTGGAAAGCTAACCAACGGATTTTTAAAAATAAATTTATATTCTGAACCACACTTTTTCTTCTTTTTATCGTAATAATAAAGTTGTATCTGTAAGTCGTTAAGCTGCAATAAAATAAAAACTAAAGGAGTCGTTGATATTTTAAATTTCTTATATCTTAAATTGTTACAAATCAATACTAATTATATTCAGTACTAAACTTTTTATGAAACCAAATTATAGTACCAAATTTAAAAGCTTTGTAACAAATTATAAATTTGAAGATGCAACTCTTGACCCCTAGAATTTGATAGTACAACAATTTTTTTGCTTGAGATACTAAGTTTCACACATATTTTCGATAATAATGAAAAAAGAAATCTTAGTAGGAACGCAATTTCTTTTCAATATAGAATAAAATTCCTTCATTATAAATAAATAATATGGTCTGTTTGGGAGTGGGAGCGAGTAATAAATCAATCAAATACGAACCGGCCATGGGCGTGCTACCATTATTTTCCTTATTCATAGAAATTATAGATTATATATAGTGGTTTGACAGTCTTGTGATCGTAGATTGTGCGAGAGCGGACATCCGTAACACCGGCACAGAAATTAGAGAGCAGCAACGGCAAATACAGAAAATCTGAAAGGGATTAAATGATTTATGAACAAAGTAGATACAATTTTATCCAAAAACTGTCACAGTACGTATATTTACAATTAAATTTCTATAAAAATACAGATTACCGGTATAAAATACAAGAAAATACTTAAATTTATCCCTACAAGCACCCTAATCCTGTTTCTAGATGATTAGCATCTATAATGAACTTTTATTACTCTGTGTTTTCCAAATATAGTATAAAACTACTCTTTTACTAAAATGAAAAGTAAAGACATGGGATAGAATAGAATAGAATACGTTTATTAATCCAATTGATCATAAATTATGACATAGGACAAATCAATTAAACACATTAGTAGATAATTATTTTACATTAAGCTATTTACTTATATACCTACATTTACTTATATATACAGTATCTCACATACATTCACTAAACTACCAAAAATAGTTAATATCAAGTAATTGTTAGTTATATTATTCACTAACAAACATTTCAAATAACAGAATTTAATTAGTTCCTATAATTTGGAAAATCCTCCACAGAATAAAACGTATTTGCCACAAGGAATGATTTTAAAGTTGACAAAATTTTTTTCACATTTACAATATATTGTATATTTACACTTAATTTATTATATAACACAGATCCCATATAGTATGGATTGGATTTATATAACTCTAATCTATGCCTATCGTACTGCAAATCGGAGCCATGACGTGTAGAATAATCGTGAAACATATTTCGTGTATTAAATTTATTCATATTTTTTTTTACAAATTTTAGTACTTCTAAAATATCAGACACACACAGACTAGGCAATGTTAAAATTTTATTCCGGGCAAATGCCATTCTGCAAGATTCTCTTATATTCATTCCAAACATGGAATGTATGGCTCTTTTTTGTAAAATAAATACTCTAATCGCGGATGCTGAATATTCCCAAAAAATATTACTGTATTGAATTCGTGATTCAAAACTATAAAAATACATTTTAAGAGTATCTAAACTGATGATGCAATGGTGTGCAATCGTTTTAATGCAAAACAAATACTTGCACAATTTTTGCTAATGAACATAATGTGTGTGTTCCAATCTTAGGATAGATCTGTATTAATTCCTAAAACTTTATGTGATGTTACTTGTTGAATTGATTTTTTATTGTTCTTAATTAGTACACTCGATGTATATGTTTTACCAATAGGATGAAACTGCATAATAAAAGTTTTATCCTGATTCATTACTAATTTTTTGTTTTTGAGAGAATCGGATAACGCAAGAAGATTTACATTCAGTTTGTGGACAGAATGATTTAATAGTTGATCACTTGCAATAATAGTAATATCATCAGCAAAAGCACCATAGGACGTTGACAAATAGTTATTTAAGTCATTTGTGTAAAGAATAAACAACAGTGGTCCCAAAACACTGCCCTGTGGAACGCCTACTTCGACCGACAATTTCTCAGATTTAGCACCGAGAAAATCTACATACTGTTTCCTGTTTTTTAAGTATGATCTCAAGAGTTTATATCATAAACCTCGTATACCATAATATTCAATATTTTTCAAACGAATGTCATGGTCCACAAGGTCAAAAGCCTTAGAGAGATCTATAAATAATGCGATTACCTTATGTTCTTGATCTAAGTTTTTATATGTGAAGTCCAAAATGCTTAATAATGATGTTATTGTTGACCGATGCTCTCTAAAACCATGCTGCTGATTTAGAGAAAAAATATTGCCAGATTCTAGGAATGTTTTTATGCGTTTAGATAATAACTTTTCGAATATCTTGGAGAATACTGATAATATTGCTATAGGTCGATAGTTACAAATTTTTTTGCGGTCACCCTTTTTATATAGGGGAATAACTTTAGATAATTTTAATAAGCTAGGATAAGTGCCCTCCTTAAAGCATTGGTTGATGATATGAGTTAGTGGTGCAGCTATCTGATGGGCACAGAGTTTTGAATTTGAATTCTCATTATTAGGTAAATCTGGAATTAGAGCTATGTTACTTTGAGACGTATTATTATAGGTCTTTGGTAAATTTATTAGATAAGAATTAAATTCATTCGAGATTTTTGGTTTGTCTCTACTTCTATTTCGACGAGTTCGTTTGAGTTTTCATTTAAGTTATTTTTTCTAGAGCTATTAATTATTTTCCATATTGTTTTAGGTTTATTTGTTTTTATGTTGTCGAAATACATCTTTTTGGCTTGTCTTATGACTTGATTATAAATTCTTTTATAATTTTTGTAGTATTCGGTGGGACTTATACCATTTTTTTTGTAACGCAAATAGTTCTTTTAAATGTATTGATGCTACTTTAATACTAGGTGTTATCCAGTTATTATCATTTTTAGGGTCAAGATTTTTAGTAACAAATTTAAAACATAGATCGTAGTGACTGTGCAGTATATTATGGAAAGCTAAGTATTTGTATTCCACTATTTGGTTATTATAAACATTATACCACGTCTCCATATTCAGAGCCTCTTTAAATTTTGAAATATTGTTTTTGGAAAATGACCTGAATTTGTACGTGTTTATATTTTGTGGGACATTCACATCGATAATAATCTTTTGACCAGAGTGATCCGATAACCCTGTACGTAGGATGTTTCTTTGTAGAATTTGGTGTTTAAATTTGTAAGTGTATAGTCTATCGCTGTACCTTTTTCATTTATAGTTCGGGTGGGTTCTTCAAAAGATGAATACATACAGTAAGAATAATGCTTCGACTGTCAGTTGCGCATTTGGCAAATGTGCAACAGGCTTTCTGCCTGTGATCCATTTGTGTCGCTTGATTCCCAAGTTGAGCCCGTCTTTTCAACTTGGCGATACAGCACTAATTAGGACCAATAAGTCCGAAACACGTGTCTGCGGTTTGCACTTTTTTCTTGGCGGGCTTGCCCATGAATTTTCTTTGTTGATAATTCTCCTCCCGCGTTAACATCTTGTTATCTTGTGATAATCCTTGGGCTATGGATATCCACGCAGGTTGCTATAGTTAGCCTCCATGGCAATGTTGTGTTGTTGCTCTGGAATGCAGGGTCTTCCGCGTCTGAGATTATTGATGTCTCGACGTTTCGGCTCCCGTTTTGAAGCCATTTTTAAGAGAAAAAAAGGGTCAAGAAAACATGGTTAACGGAAATAATTCAGGATAAGTTGATTCGAATCCGGAGCTTCAATCTGTCTATTCCTCTACTCCCCAGATCTCATTTTGGTCAAGAGGAAAATAGGTAAGAGAAAAATATTTCGGTAGGAAAGGTTTGAGTTCGTAGGACTGGTTCGATTCCGAGGCCCCAATCTGTCTATTCCCCAGATCAATCTGCCTACTCTTTAGAGATAACTCGCTGGTAGTATCTGACGATGTGTTATTTATACGAATCTGTGGGTGGGAGAGTGGTGGGGGTTGAGGGTCTGTTGATGGAGGCAGCAGAGCAGAGGTGTAGATGAAAATTGTGGGGCTGATCTGGAAATCAATGATTTATATGCAACTGGAAGACAAAGATCGGCATCCCTTTTGATTAGACAATTGGACAGTTTGTCGATCTCAATTGCCTTGCGGGTGATTCGCGTTTCTTGGAATATTAGGAGGCGATAATCATAATCATAATGAAATGAAAATCTGGGCTGGACGGGGGTTTGGTGTTGGCATTCTACCCACTAAACACTCACGCGGCCAGCTGCCATATTTCGTTTCGTTAATTAATGTACAAAATCAAGAGTATATTATACAATTTTTATTAGAAAATCCTGTGGGAAAATGGCTGATCATTTTTAGGGCATAAGTCAGTGAAACTAATATTTCTTTATCGGACATATAATAAAATTTGCAATTTACATGAACTTTTTAGATTTCCTCTATACTGCATACTATTTATATTTTTTTAACTCTTACTAGATAAAATGACACAACACAGTGTCGTATGTGACATACATGTAAAAGGCCACTTTTATTTTCAATATCTTGTTTAATATTTCGCATTCTCAGAATACATTTTTCCATAAAAGCATAGTACAATTTACGCAAACGCTCTAAGGGAGTAATAGTGTAGCTGTATTAGAACCAAGATAAACATTATTTGTATCTAGACCTATCCTTAAAGTTTTTAGATTCACAAAAAGTAACGTAGTATTGGCTAATAAACATTACTCCGTACCATAATACTCCACCATGATGATTGTTACCACGTCTGAAACAAAGTTCGGCAAGAAATACAGAAAAAGAACCCCTCTAGTGAACCCGTGTCTTTTCAACAAGCTTAAAAGAGGTATGGTTAATTCATTTTCTGCTTAAATTTCTAAGTACTCGATAATTAAATTATCTTCGTTTTCCTTAAATAAAACAAAGCATTGAGTGTAACTTGTTTTAGCTCTAATATATTTCGCGCACGAGAAGGTTGGTAAGTAGATTAAAAATTTGTAATTCATAAAGCTAAGAACTTTAAAGAAATGTACTCTTTCTTTAGTAAACTGTAAAGCTTAACTGGTATTATATTAATGCTTTTAAGTATTTCAAAGTAGATTTGAAGTATACTTACTATACTTAATAAAATAATAATATGATTATTATAATAATGATTTTTACATTTCGCAATTGCCATATTGTCAATTTTTCGTTTGTTGCACACTGGGCCAGCCTCCAATAGTCCAATATATAACAATTTTGTATAACTGGGAGGAACAAAATAATATTTACAAAGATTATCAATTAGCTTTTAGTAATCACTAAAAAATGCAGCGCGTGTCTGTCTCTAAAGTTGTAGGTTTCAGTATGACAGTTGTTTCAATGTGGCAGATCGATATTTCGACAATTCTCAATATTGCATTATTTGAATTGTTCATCTTTAGTTAAATTTACAATTTCTTATAAACCAAAAAATACATTAATCCTTCCTTAAAACTAAGGGAGATATATTTGCTAAAACGTAAAAATGCGATTGATTTTTTTCGAAAAATATTTCTTTTATTTCTTTGATTTAAATAAAATATGTCTTTAATCTTATTTCTTAATATTTAACTTAGCGTCTGGCTTAAAAACTTAAACATTCATTTTTAAACGAGATATGGCCAATTATTTTATCAGAAATAAGAGTTTATCGAAAAATCAAAATTTTTTAAAATGAAGTATTTAATATTTCTACGCCAGCTATTTTTTATAAAATTTCAGGTTGCCAAACGTTTTGATTTTGACATTGAGCCAAAATATTTTTTTCGGAAAGTAATGCATCTATTGCGTAAATATTTTATAAAATATTTATTAAAAATAAATAAATGGTTCATCATAACAAATAGGAAAAATGTTTCTAAAGCTAAAAAATACTAGAAGTTGCTAGTATGTCATTATAATGTTCAGATTATTCAGGATTTTCTTAGGTTTGTTTCTTCTTCATCGAGAGTGGCGAGTGTTATTGTCACAGCACGCCTTACACAGTTGCGACCGATTACACACTTAAATTGTCTGAACTTCTCTGTTATCAATATTATCAAAGACAAGAACTGTTGTCATTATAAAGTGTGGTTCAGCGGGTGGGTCAAGTTGCCCCCCTTCAATTGTTTTTTTCAACCGTTTTGGCTCAAGAGATTGCGCCTGTTATGCGCCCCGTAGTAACTAATTACCACGGGGCCTAACCGCCTCCGAATTATTAACTATTGAAGGTGGAGTGGCAGGTTACCGCTTTTTTGGTTACTTTATCAAAATAATTCAAAAATAGTCTGGAATTATAAAGAACAGCAAGCGCCCCTTTGCATCTCCAGTGAAAAAAGCGCATTTTCGGGAGCCGCACAATGAGGTGGATGGGTGGGGGCCTATATAAGAAAAACTTCCTTCAAATTTTTTTGAGGCATGCTGAGGTATCGTGAATGTGTTGATTCTTGTATTTACAGAATGAGCGTCCGATTTCAGCGATATTAATTTGTATAAATAAATAAGAGTATGATATTTAAGCAATTTATATAAAAATATTTTGATTAGACATTCTATTCTTTGCTGGATATTTAATTCGTTCAAGTGTATGAGGTAATGTGTTCTCTGTATGATACGTTGCAGACAAACCACATGCTTGTATTTTGTATCCGTTGCGATCTATCCTGGTTATATTGAGGAAGGAAATTGTAATATACCGAGCAGCAAAACTCAATATGAGGGTTGATCAATGATTTGAACCGTTTAAGTTTTACATATTGACTTAACTGATGTTTAAACTGATAAAGGGACTTTAACTTTAAAAATAATTCTTAAAGATATAATCGACATGTTCACTAAAAGACAAGAATCCATCGATTATGACCCCTAAGGTCAATCTAGAATAGGATTCTATTAACTCTCTATGTTTTTCTGAGCCTACACTCAATGCCAACATTTTATTTGGGTTTGACTTTAGCCCATGCAGTTCAGGATAATTTGCAATTTTTTGCAGATTAGCATTTATAAATTCTACAGCATATTTTAAATCATTTATTTAGAATGAAAAGTACATCTGAATATCATCAGCATAAAGGTGAACCCGTCAATAAAAAAGTATCTTGGGCAGATCAAAGATAAATACTGAAAAAATATTGGCCCGAGTATACTCCTGCGGAACTCCTGCAGAGGTTGTCCTTAACGAAGAGCATTGTGAATCATTAATTATCACGTTTTGAGCCCTGCCTGTTGAATAATTTACTGTCCACTTTAAAACGGATTTATGGAAACTTATAAACCTTAATCTGGCTTCAAGAAGATCAAATTTTACAATAATTTAACAATACAAGAACAGATGATAAAGAATTATCTCTTGCATAAGCTAGGTCATTTATAACACTCAATAATGCTGTATTAGTACCATACTTCTGTCTAAAGCCAGACTGTTTTTCAAGTAAAATGTCATTTATTATCTTGCAAGTAAGATTTTATTTGAACTGATACAATTTTTTCTAATAATTTTGAAAACATTGGCAATATATTTATAGGTCTCAAGTCACTAAAAGTTGATGGGGGCATTACTATCGGTGTTGGGATGACATTAGCTATTTTCCACAAACCAGGAAAATTCCTTTTTGAAGCGACTTGTTAAATATGTCTAACCACAAGATACAGTACGGCATAATTACACATATCATTTTAAAATTTATGTTATCGTTACCCGCCTGAGATTTTATTGTTTTCAATAATCTATATATATCATCTTCCGTTATTTCACGAAAGCTAAATTTTTGATTTTCATTTAAAAAATTATTATTATAGTATATTAACATATCATTATCTATTTGTGATTGACCCGCTACATTTATAAAATAATCATTAATATTTTCCAGCTTGCACAACTCATTTGGTAATTTGTTTTTCTCTCTAGATTGGCTCGAGATTCCCCAATTTGATAAACCCTTCCACAACATTTTAGGATTATTTTTCTAAAGTATATTTCATGCATGCGGTTTTTTCAGGAGAAATCGCCTCATTCACATAATTACGTAATGTTATAGAGTATTCTCTAACTAGCTTTTAAATATTTTTTGTAAGCTTTATTCTTTTCTTTAGCCATTTGTTTAATATTGTACGTCACATAAGGGTGGTATTTACGTCTGTCACGGAGAGTACATATGGGTGCATGACGATCAAAAACTGATATTATATTATTAGTTTGTAATGAAGTATAAAATACTACAGGAATACTGTATACTTTCATTCCAGTTTAACTTATTTTAATCATGCATGGATCAAGTAGTTCAGTTTTAGATTAGTTCAATACTTGATTAGTTCTTTTGTTAACTTTTAATTCTAACTTCACCAGGCCGCAACTTGCGTGCCATGTGCATTTCGTGCCGGGTGCAAAACCACGTGACCGTGATTTTTGGGTATAAAATAGCTAGCCAGAAACCAGTAAATTCAGAGCTTGACTTTCACCTTTCTCGAGTGTGTTGAACTGAGATAACCGGAAGCTCAAGTTTCTCCGGCGTCGTGGCAGCCGCTGGCCAAGTATCTGTTAGGGAGGATCCGAGTGCATTGAACTGGATCTCTCTATATCATAATGTTATATTAAGTCACCTAAGTATTTATATGAGAAAATTACATTTAGAAACGATATTCACACTACAAATAATAAATTAATATCCCCACCAAGGCATTCCACAGCAATGTATCAACGATCATTTACTATATACAATAAAATTCCTGATTTTATAAAAGAATTAAACCCAAATCAGTTTAAACATCTAATATTAATGCCGGCCTTTTCCCGGTTGAGTGTAGAGTGCTTCTTATATTTATATATAAGATAGCCATTTGGTAATAAATAATATTGTATCTTTGTCCTGTCACATATATTCTTTGTAGCTATTTATTACCAATAAAGACCATTATTACTATTAAATAAATACCACTCAGATCTGTGCCTTTGTAACTCGTTAATATAACCGAATGTGTGACGTATGCGTAAAATATTTTGATAGGAGATGATGATAGGTACAAATAATAATGAATAATATAGCGTTAATTATTTATGCAAATAAATTTTCAGATATTGATCGATAATTAATAATTAAAGAATTCAGATATTTTTATCTGAAAAATATCTGAGTAATGATACGCCAGCGCAAAGCAGCATAATGGTAAATATGATTCTTTTTTACAGGCAGTGATTTCGGGATTTCCCCGAATCCATCTATAATTAATTTGACCTAGCGTGCTCACTTTAATTCGGTGGGTTGAATGATTCTGTATTTGGTGGAGCAAAGCGGGACATCAAACAAAGATGTCCTCAGTAATGTGGAATCGAATCCCAGAAATTTTTGGAATGAGCCTCTTACCCTATCCGTGAAGGGTCAGTGTTTTATGAAGTTGCATTTCCAAAAAAAATCGTAAGAAATATCGCAGTCCCAACAAGAAAATCCGTTTTACGCAACATGTCGTATTTTTAATTGGAATAGGTTGGTCAATTAAGAGCGCTCCGGATATAAGCCGGAAAGACGGTGCAATTTACTCTCATATAAATCATTATTTAAAAAAACGGCTTTCACTAAAAGACATTAAAAACATGTTACAATGTGGGACGATGAGAGAAAAAAAAGTACATATAAAAAAATATTTTTTTCTTCTTCTATTTTCGATTTGCAAAAATAATTCTTATCATCCCACATAGGTATTATTAAAATAAACATTTTCGCTTTTGTAGAACTAAAATAAAATTAGCCCTAATGTCTTCAAGTGCACCGAGAAATTTAAAGATTAGGTATAATAAATTTGTCCAATATCATATTCTATTACATCTCTATCACTCTCTTTCCAAGCACACCGTACATTAGGCTGCGTCATTTTATTGACGTGAAGTCATTTACAATTAAAACTGGCATGGATGACTAATACACTCCGAACAACTCTTAAGCGATTAATAATTTATTTTAATTAATGGTGTTTATTTAAAATTTGAAATTTCAGAGAATAATTTATTTTTTTAGATTAAATTAAATAAAAATAATCAATAAATAAATAACTAGTTCCGTTATACCTATCTATTACTTTAGCGTTTTACGTTTATCTACTCTCTCATTAGGTAAGGTGTATAGATTACATCATCCCACAAAAAAATATGTCTGTACTATGAATTAAACAATTGGATTTCTATATATTTTCGCCTACTGAAACCGAATATGATATCAGTTTTACCTCCATACCTCAGGACTTTTTGCTACAACCAAAATCGCGTTGAAAAATTCATGGCATCGTAAATCTCATAAATTGGAATCAAAATTCGTAGCTCACTCAACTCCAAACAGCCAAACTAAGAATCCCATAACCTTCTCATAGCAATCTCGTAACCTTATATCTGCAGGCCCCATAACCTCACGACCCAATAACTTCATAACCTTTGAACTGAGCGAGCGAAGAATATACAATCTAAATGACAAATGCATGAATTAGAAAATTTGCAAACTTTATATTTCTATAAACCCGTTATCCATGACCAGCAAAATCCATAACCAACAACACCATAACTTGATAACACCATAAACCTGGAATTTAGAGAACTTCCACTAACCACATGACAGGCAGAAGGAAGGATATATAATAACATACATAATATTACTTTATAAATTCATAACTCTGGAATTCTTGACCACAAAATATTATATTTCTGAAAGCTTTCTGACAGCATGCCTTGTATCGTCTGTGTTTTCTTACCCTCTTATCTTCAAATGATTGTGGAGTGGGTTCCGTTTACGGTTCCTTCCTATTACAACACTTTTTCTCTTCAACGTCCAACAGAAGTCATTCATCTACTCTGATAACGATGTTCGTTTCTTTGAAATCTTGATGAAGTCGTTCTCCTTGCTCTTCACTGTAATCTCCTCAATAATCTCCAAGATTTTCTGAGAAGTAATCAAGATGTGAATGAAGGAAGTGTGGCTTGCAATTCATCAGATAACCCAATTGCTGGTGTTTTTAAGCATATCAGTAACTAATTCTTCATAGTTTTCACTCTTGTGATTACCTAAAAAAATTTCAACTACCTCCAAAAGTTCAACCACGAGATTCACAGTAACAACGAATGGTTCAAGATTGCACAAATATGTGAGCAATCGAATATTCTCTTTGTCAATTTAGCGTCAGTTATTGCTGTAATTTTATTTACTAAGTATGCATGGCATGAACCGTTATTTAAAACTTTGACAAATTTCCAAGAGAGCAATCAAAGATCCATGTTGTAATTGGATTATAACTTATATCGAATCAAATCGGAGTTTAAGGGGTTATGGAGTTATGGTGTGAGTGGTGGATAACGAGATTATAGAAATATAAGACCTATGGTTCAAATTTTCAAATGAAAAATAGCTGTCAAGTATTTTAAATTTTATTTAAGAGCCATACAAATATTTTTAGAGTAAAAAAATCTTATTTAGACCATTGTTTCTGATATTAAACCCTCTGCAAAAAACAGCTTGCTTTTGATGAGTTTGCAAAACACATTTTTCCATATGAACCCTTCCGGTGACATAAATAATCGCTGTCAAAGACATCTTAGCTTCATAAAAGCCACTATTAAGTACCATCATGGCACCGGGACCCAATTTTGCGGAAATTTCGGAAGTTGGACCTGGGAGCCAGACATAACCACCAAAATTGCTGTGAAGGGTATTGTTGGAAGTTTCAGGACATCTGAAAACATGTGTCACACGGGCATCGAAAAGTCCGTTAAACGTCCAATGTCAAATTTCAATTAGATTTTTTTTTAACATTTATTTGACGTCGGTCTATTTCCGCTACTGAGGCCTATCACCGACACCTATAGACGAGCTAATCCCAACCAGAACCTCTTTCCTTAAGAAGAGTAGGGATCTTTTACTTGCCTAATATTTATTAGACAAGGGACCGACGGCTTTACATCCCCTCCGAAGGATGGTATATCCTAACCTACACAACCCTCGCCTAAGGTTGCATAGCTTTCGCGCAGACACTGATATATAAGCCGCTGGAAGATATGTGAGGCGAGGACACGGTCTTCTTTGAAACGGTCACTCATCACTAACAGCGCCTAACGCTGCTTTACATGGCATATCGAAGTATGTACATAGTAAAGACGCATCTACGCTCGCCCCCCAATTCGAATTTAATAAGTAATATAACCGCTCCGACCGCCCCCTATGACTTCTTCTTTTCCCCTTCCCCCTGCACCTATTGGCAAATAGACAGCAAATCTAGTGAGAGATATTTTTATTTTTACACCGGTATCACGGTCTATAAAGGTACTTTACTCACGGAAGTAGAACAGTAATTTGTAATTTTTTTTGTTTATTTTGTTATTAATGGCTTATTGGCTTTTTGCTATGCGGTATCTATCATCTACAACGCACCGCTACTATTTCCCTACAATGGAATATGAATTAGAGATATATTTATATATTGACTATTTCTGATTTAGTATACTTGGTTGCAATAAGTTGTAGTAGATGGCACTCCTTGTTAAATCCTATGAAGTAGAGACTGGCCACTGGGCCCAAGTGGATGCCTGAAGGCGGCAATGGTTTGTGTGTGCGCATGTGCATCAGTGTGTTTACAACGTATCGCTAGTGTCAAAAGCAGGTTGTAGTATTTGTTTTGACAAAGTGGAAAAATATATGTAAGTAATAACATTACCATTAATTGTTTCGTGACCAAATCAGTCATAACAAACTGTTATTTTAATTTAAACCTATTACATTGAGTCTAATGAAACTATGCTCGTGAAAACAAAAGCAACACCTATTGGCACCACCATTATGCATACACTTTTCATACGCACCAATCAGTGCCTCCCACTCGAGCGGCCAATCTCTACTTTGTAGCATCTCTAGTCGAGCTGTAAAGACTCAAGGTTGACAACAGACGGCGAATAAGATATTTGTTTCGTCTGATAAGTACTCATCTATGTCATACTGATAACGAAAATTAAGCCACAAATTATAATATGTGACTATTGTGTAATAAAAAGTCACGATGAAATAAATATTTCTCTGCTGAACTTATTGCAATCAATCGACCGTCGGCGTCGCGTCGGTTTGATTTATTTTGAACAATATTTTCTAAGACGCTATGAATAAATTTGAAGAATAGATATTTCACAATAATTTTAGGGAAATTTAAAAAAAACTTGCTTTTCTTACAGAAAAAGAACAAAAAAGTCGTACTAAAAAGTAAAAAATGATTTCTTGCAAGGAAAGCAAGGCGTGCGCACTTGTATATAAGTATATGTATGATCTTTATGTATTAATGATTGGTGGCAATCTGTGTACAATGATTCTACCTCTTTCATGTGTACAAGTGCTCACGCCTTGTTTTTCTTTCAATTATGTGACAAAGAAATTATTTTTTACTTTTCAGTACGATATTTTTGTTCTTTTTCTGTAAGAAAAGCAAGTTAAAAAAGAGAAATATTTTTTATATTATCTACTTTTCAGTCATACTTTAATTATTTACTTGTTTTTTATTGTACACAATTTATCGACTGTAACATTTTTATACTCGGACTCGAGTAACGGCTAATAATAATAATTATTTATAACGTATAGAACCAATTTACATAAATTAGTTCATTGGAGCTGGCATAAACGTAACGTCATCTCGTTATGTCACCGGAACTAATATCGTACTATTTGTACGGAAAAAAGCGGACGTAGAAGTCTCTGTTCAGGCGAAAAAAAAAACCTTTTGTATTCTATGTTTTGCCGGAGGTGCCGGTTGGATTATATATTTAATCAATTTCCACCCCCACGCCCCCTACGTGCGGATATTTGCAAAAGTAACGGTGGAGTACTGTATAGTAGTCCGGTCTTAGTAACTGTGCAAAATTTCATCAATTGTTTATGTCAGGAAGTGTGTTAAATAAAGCATGCAAGATGTGAAGACAAACGTGAAACTGAAAAATACTACATTGTGTGTTAAAGAAAAGCAAGTAAAAATAGACAACTTCATTATAATCAGTGCTACATTGTGAAATTTTTTTATAAAGTCGTATATTCCACATGCTTACGGTCTATATGAGAATAGTTTCATATTTTTTATTAGATATAAATCCCTCTTTTTAGAAATGAATGAAAACCTATGACGTCATAAATTAAAATTCATATCAGAAACTAGAACTCTTTAAAACAATAACAGTCAGTACTTTATAGTAAAAGCTGTCAACTACAGAGTTCTTATTTCCACTTAACCGAACACTGCAACAATGGGTATATGAAAATGATTATCTGTAGTAACACGAGTAATTAAACTGCTATTGGTCTATATCGATTGAATTTCGAGGGTGAATTGAAGCTATCGTATATCTGATAGCAAACATGATTAATGAAAGTATATTGATTAAAGCTTCGACTTCGTTGGTGCTACGTACATGGTAACAAAAGTGGTTTTATCATTTAGCAGAATTAATGACGGTGTATTGGAGGTCGTAGCAAATTTATCAAACTTGAATTTAATAAATTATAATTAGGGAAGTTAAGGAACCGCAGGCTTATTACATATTTTTACGTAGGCGTAGGTGGAGTTTTTTGTTCAAAAATTAACAATTGGAAAAATAAATTTATAAAAATAAACGAACGTGCTAGTGAATATTTCCTGGCTATCATATTCATATTTCTTAAAATTATGTATATATTAAAATAATTGATATAATCTGTTCACCTCTTGCTTAAACTTAAGCATTTTGAAACCTAATGGAGTTGCGAGGTCGCTCTTGGGTTCAAAACATTCGGAATTTCATGCATTATCGAGTGAGTTTACTTGACTCGATCAATTTGGACCAAAGTTGTAATGAAATAAAAAGTAAAATAATTGGCACAATCTGTTCACTTTTTACTTAAACTGATATAACTCGGTACCTAGTGAAACTACGATGACATCTATATATGAACTTAAAAAACTCAAGATGTTGCGTATTAACGAATGAGTTCTAATTTATTTGATTTTTCATATTAACAAAAGTCATGGTTAGAACATTAATAGAAATAGCTGGCATATAATATGTTTACCTTTTACTTAAACTAACATATTTCGAGATCTAATGGTGCTATGATGACGTACTTGGGCTTAAATCACTCTGAACCCTATGTATTTTAGAATATGAACCGTAACATATTTGATTCAGCCCATTTGGACGAAAGCTGTGGTGAAACGCACGGAACGACAATAGCTCTCTACATAATATGTGGAACAGTAAGAGCCCTCTAGTAAAAATGTTAAGACAGGAATATCCAACCAAGCTTTATTCAGTTAGCAATATTGAGCTCTCTGGCATTATATCTTCAGATTTTGAAATGCAAAAGTTTTTCTAGTTTTAAATTTACGAGAAAAGTTCAAGAATTGAAACATTAAAAAAAATATTAATAATAATAATACTTTACTTAATAAAGTATAGTTCAGATCTCGCGTTTACTTTCTCCTATATACGTTGTATATAGGAAAGTATTGTAATCGTGCAAGAAATCGATTTTGAGTTTTTGGTGAATTTATACGTTTTCAGGTCCTTTGAAGCAAAAAAAAGGTTTTTAAAAAACTCCTTTCTGCCGTCTGTGGTCGCACCTAGATCGATTTTGCTCAATTTTTCTATCCATATTCAGGACAGCCACATCTCGAAGCGAAATCACAAATCAGTCTTAGCTCAAATGTGGGGGGGGGGACTTAACCTTTAAAAATCGATAAAAAAATTGTAAACCATAATTTTTTTTCTCAAAAACGGCTCTAACAATTTTTATCAAATTTAATATACGAAAATATCCAAAATGGGCCCCATTTTAGGGACTGCCGTTGTCTCAGCTTGTTAATTAAAATTTACGTTGGTTGCCGCGAAATAAATAGATAGATTTTTTAATAATAAGAATTAATATTCTTTGTACCAACATTTAATTGGATAGAATCAGTCCATCCAGCTCCATAAATATATGTATAACAAATAAAATAACAATGTATACCTAGTTATAAACTAATGTATAGTGTAAATATACGCACACATACATATATTTTACTTGTATATGAAACATAAAAATATACGTCTTATGTAGGATTACAATTGTGCCAAAGCTCAACCCAAAAGTTTAGAAAATGACGAAAATATCCGGGTGTCTTCATTTTAAATGAGACACACTCTATATGTTTTTCAAAATGGTTCTAACAATTTTGACCAAATTTGACACATGGATACTTCCTCAGGGGCGAGCGTAGGTGCGTCTTTACTATGTACATACTTCGGTATGCGATGTAAAGCAACGTCAGGCGCAGTTAGTAGTTGGATGGGTGACCATTCCAACGGAAACCGCGTCCTCGCCTCACACATCTTTCAGCGGCTTGTATATCAGTGTATGCGCGGAAGCTATACAACCTTAGGCGAGGGTTGTATAGGGGATATACCATCCTTCGGAGGGGATGTAAAGCCGTCGATCCCTTGTCTATTAAATGTTAGGCAAGTAAAAGATCCCTACTCTTCTCAAGGGAAGAGGTTCGGCAAAATTCCTGGTTGGGGGTAGCTCGTCTACAGGCGTCGGTGTTAGGCCTCAGTAGCGGAAATAGGCCGACATTAAATAAATGTATATAAAAAAAGATACTTAGTACTGGGATAAAACGGCATGACTAATTGCTTTTGGAAAATGCAGGGAGGGATGTTGGAGATAATGTAAAAAAGGTTCAATATTTTTCCTTACAATGCAAGGCTTGATTAAGTTTGAAACGTAAGTACTTTCTTAGTACCAGTATATGATCACATGTGTAGCCGATACAAGAAAGTGCAAGGAGGGAGGAAAATTTTTTCTAAAACAGCTCTGCAATTTTGATTAAATTTAACACATGTAACTACTTAGTAGCCTCACAAGTCCTTCAAATCGATTTGTGAGACAAACTCATGACTCTTATTATGCATTTTTATTTACAAAAGTGTATTCGCTTTCCACGATAAGAATATGTTAATTTCAAACCACTTTAATCATAACTATAGTACTACTTTACGTTTTTATTATGTATGTTTGTGTACGTGCAATTTATATAATTTTGATGAAATTGTACTACGTCTATTGTGGCATCTCTAATACCATTGTAATTATGATCTACTAGACCAATAAGTAAATATCAAATAAAGTACTAAAATGATAAGAAATGGCAAAAGTAGTTACTCCTAGATGCAACTAGGGGGTAGATTTTAAAGAATTTCTTTTCTTCTTAAAAGGACTCTAACATGAGTACGAGATGATATAACTAGTTGCTCCTAGAAAATGTTGGAAGAAGGCTGCAGGGAGGGTAGGGTTTAAATAATTAAATAATTTTTTCTCCAAAAGTTGCGTCGGAACATTTTTTTGGAGATTAGATCAATTGGTTAATCGTCCCTGCGCCATCTACTTCTCCACATTCAACCATAAGATATATATTTAAGTCAAATATTGCAGTGGTGATTGATAGGAAATTTCTTCAGTACCAACTGTTTAACCCGGGACAACAAAGTTCTTGGTGCCAATAGAGCTCGTTCTTCCTTCGACCGTTTTCCGGGATACGTTGCATCGCCTGGATCTGCAACAAAAGGCCTTGAAGATCATCATCAAATGAACTTGCACCATATCTAAATAATGATATTTTCTAATATGTAGGTCTGTGTGATAAAGTGTGCTGTTGGCGTGCTAGTCCGATCTCTCAATGTTAAAGCAATTTTTATGTTTTGTACGTGTCACGTAGTTTTCTCGACTCTAACCAACCAGACGCTGTTGTTGTAGGAAGGAAATTATTTAGGAGCAGCGTTGTCCTGACCATTTTTATCATGCATTGTAGCCTTGGGTTAAATGCGATAATATATTTTTTCTACTCCCTTATGTAAATTTGCTGTTTTCCGTATAGTCTTTAGAATGGATAAGTGGGCCATTCCAGTTAACTGAACGGATATATTTCATATACGTTCTAGGATGGATATGAAATCGACCAATCACAGTTAGTGTATTAAGTACATAGGCAACTATTCGTTTTAAAAAATTCAATTTAGTGCGTAAGCTGTCAAAGTAATTGTCAGTGTGTATTCGCGCAGTTTGAGCTAGAAAATAATTTAAAATGAGTGATTCCAGTGAAGAATCGATAAACGGTATACCACCTAAAATTTAAAAAAGTTATTATATACAGACAAAATTTTAGAGATATATTATGACAAAAAAAAAGTAGCTATATGTGGGGATTGAACCTATGATCTCTTCAAATTCAGTTCAAAATATATTTATTTAAAATAATCGTACAATATATGAGCTGCCTCCCCAGCATCCATCTCGGGATCGACCCTGCGATCACCGCGTTGACGCGGTGGCGGATCGCAAAGCCGGGCCGAGAGGGGACTGGTTTGGCTAAAGCAAAAATTGTATAAAAAATAAACTAAACCTAAACTCCTTTTTACAAAATAAAATTAAATTAGGTGGTATAATAACATTGCTTCAAAAATAAAGCTTAACATAAAACTTGTATAAAAACTAGAACACTTAACGAAGAACATTTTCGGAGAACTGCACTGATTAATTTTCGCACTGACCATTATCATAACTTGTACGAAGTGCCGTCCACGAGTTACTTTAACTGCGGGTTGCGCAAGGCTGGCCTAAACTGTGATTCTAAATTTTGGTTGCTTTGGTTTAAAAAATTTGGGTACTGTTAAAATATTAATGATGGAAGAAAGAATTTACAGACAAAAATGTACAAACAGATAGAAACGAAGAACAAAAAACACGACACAAAAATACACAAAAATAAAAGAAGAGGGGGACAGGAAAGATTTAAAGCGGTTAAAAGGTATGAAATATCAGTGAAAGATGGATAGTATCAGGGAAGTTATAGTTGGTGAAAGTTTGGCTAGAGTGGCTGCCGGAAGATTGGCATCGTCTGGTAAAGTAAGGAGTGTTTAATCCGAAATGGGGCATTATGCTGTCTAATTTGTGTAATGTGTCTTGTTAGCGGACTATCGCCCAGTTTGAATGAATAGAAGTTTTGAGAAATGTGCTGGACGTAGTCGGTTATCGGGGTTATGCCGTTGGAGCGTTCGTAGAGGTCCCTGAGGGAGGTGTATCTTCCAGAATTTGATATGAGACCCATGTATTTGTGTTCTAACACTTTGAGTTTTTTCATTGTCGTGGCCGGTATGCTGCACCACGCCGGCGCCGCGTATGTGATGGACGGCCTGACCACCATCGTGTACAACAATTTCTTATTTTGTCTGTTTAGTCTGCTACCCCTGACCATGAGCCCCAGATACTTCACGCATCCCCTGATAGGAATTTGGTTGCCCCTGATCGAGATTGGTGTGATGATGCGGTTTTCTGTGAACCGACGCGTGAAGCATATCGCCTCGGACTTCTCAGCGTTGACCCGAATCTTCTACTGGTTGTAATAAACCGTGGCACGAGCCATGTGCGCCTTCAGCAGCATGTTTGCCGCCTGTGCGTTGTGCGAATGCGCGTACATGACGTACTTGACCAGCTTAGTACTCGGAAACTCTGGGAAGTCTGAGACGTACAAGTTGTACAACTTCGGTGACAGGCACGATCCTTACGGGACGCCCGCACGAATGTCCTGCCGAGTTGACAGTTTGTTATTCATCCGAATCTGCAGGGTGAATATAACAAAATTAGTGTTTTTGTAATAAATTAGTTTTTATGCTAGTTTCGAAAGTGTTTAAGTTAATAGTAGTTTATGCAACAAGAGTGGATATGATGGCCATATCGCACGAGAAAGAATTTTGAGCACGACGCCGTATGCGGAATGCCTCAATCTTTCGAGTGCGATATAGATAATCCACTCGAGTTGTACAGTATACTTTTTCTACGACCGGATTAAGAAAAAACTACAAATAATAGTTTTAATCAAATTTTAATTTACAGACTTAGCTTCTGCTAAAGCTTATGCTCTAGGTGCAAACACTTTATAAAAGCTTCAGTAGTCTAGCGGTGGTTATATGCACGAAGAAGACCGAAGCAAGAAGTATTTGGGGGTGAGACTCGACCAAAGACTGACGTTTAATACGCACATTAATGAAACCATACGGACGGTCTACTTCCTGTCCAGGAGTCTGTATCTGCTCATGGTCAGGGGTAGCAGACTTAACAGACAAAATAAAAAATTGTTGTACACGACGGTGGTCAGGCCGTCTATCACATACGGCGCCGGTGTGGTGCAGCATATCGGCCAAGACAATGAAAAAACTAAATGTGCTAGAACACAAATATATGCGCCTCATATCAAATTCTGGAAGATACACCTCCCTCAGAGACCTCTACGAACGCTGCAACGACATAACCCCGATAGCCGACTACGTCCAGCATATCTCCCAAAACTTCTATTCGTTTAAGCTGGGAGATAGTCCGCTAACAAGACACATTACACAAATTAGACAGCATAATGCCCCAATTCGTATTAAACACCCCTTACCTTACCGGACGTTGCCAATCTTCCGGCAGCCACTCTAGCCAAACTTTCACCTACTATACCTTCTCTAATACTATCCACCTTTCACTTTCATCCACTTTAATTCTTTCCTGTCCCCCTCTTCTTTTGTTTTTGTGTATTTTTGTGTGTGTCGCGTTTGTTTGTTCTTCGTTTCTGTTTGTACATTTTTGTCTGTAAATTCATCCTTCCTTCATTAAACTCGTAACAGAATCCAAATTTTATATCAGAACAATCAATTTTTAGAATCCCAGTTTAGGCCTGCCTTGCGCAACCCGTAGTTGCAGCAATTCGCGGATGGCACCCCGAGCAAGTTACGGAGTCAGCGTCAGTGCCCAAATTAAATTCAGTGAAGTGCACGAACGGCGAAAGCCAAGTGATCGTTTTAACCAGTTTTAAGTTAAGCTTTCTTTTTAAGCATTTTTTGTCACAGCACTTAATTTTATTTACTTTTGTAAAAGGAGTTTGAGTTTTTATCGTTTTCATTTTTACCTAGTCAAACCAGTCCCGCCTCGGCCCGACTTTGCGATACACGCAGGGTCGGTCCCGATGGGCTCTGGGGAGGCACATTTACTGTATATTAATTTTAATAAAGTTGTTTTGAATTGAATAGAATTGGTTCAATCCCCACATATAGCTACTTTTTTTTGTCATAATATATCTCTAAAATTTTGTATGTATATAATAATTTCAATAAAATTTTAGGTGGTATACCGTTTATCGATTCTTCACTGGAATCACTCATTTTAAATTATTTTCTAGCTCAAACTGCGCGACTACACACTGACAATTACTTTGACAGCTTACGCACTAACTTGAATTTTTTAAAACGAATAGTTGCCTATGTACTTAATACATGAACTGTGATTGGTCGATTTCATATCCATCCTAGAACGTATATGAAATATATCCGTTCAGTTAACTGGAATGGCCCGCTTATCCATTCTACAGACTGTACGGAAAACAGCAAATTTACATAAGGGAGTAGAAAACTACTATTAATTGTTAATTTCAACCAACGTCTATATCTATGTGTAACCTATACGCAGTTTAGATTTATTAGAAACTTATAGAAACATAAATGACAACCTTTCCTAAAATTTCATATTATTCCTTTTAAACAGTGTAATTTTTTGACGTTGAATTATCTAATAAAAAAATGGAGAAATTACAGTTCTTATTTTTATCAATTATATTAAGGCTAACCCAAATATAACAATTTTATACCGTATAAAAAGTTCAAAAGTTATTATTCTGCTCTATAAATGTATATGGGTCCTACAATATGTAATTAATTAATAAATTAACAACAGATCAAAAGAAGAAATGTAACCTTTCTTTTGTCCGAAATTAGTAAACATTCATCAGTTAATCTCAGTATGATCTCTCACAGTTTTCAGAAAAATATATCAGAATCACTTCTACAGGAAGCGAGAAGTGCAGACTTATATACGTTAGCTGAAACAGAAAGCCGCAACTTCACTTCTTTTATAATCATTCGAATAACAGAAATCATATCCTAAATGTGCCCTGTATTTCGCCTGAGTATGATTCCTGAATAATAATGCATTTAATTTTTTACAAAAATAAATATGTAGTTAAATACATACCTACTACGACAGACCAATAATTTTACTATTTCCTATAAATGGAACTAAATTCATTGCCACCCATCAAGGTGCACAGTGTGCGTCTTCAAAACGATCGAAAATAATGCCTTAAAACTTGCGACTTTCTACGTCTTCAATCGGAAAACGCAAACAAAAAAAAATCAGATTGCAATAAGCCCCCAGAAGACAGATTAATCATAAAGAAAGGACTACATTGAAGGGCTGTTGTGTATCACCAGCCGCAGAGCAGTTTCGAGCTTGTTAGCTCTCATAAATACGGCATCGGTGAATATACAACAATCTGCACCATTCCTCCAGTGTATCAACTTACAGACGTAATCGTCGACAACTTGTAGAATGGTTCCATCTGGTGACGAATTGCAATTGAATTGCAATCTGAGTTGGAAACGTACTCGGACTATTCAGATGGGCGGCAATGAATTAAGTTCTTTTATAGGAAATAGTGGAATTTTTGGTGTCTCGTAGTATGTATTTTAATGCATATTTATCTTTGTAATTATTAATCCACACCGCGTTTGTCTTACATTTTGTTAAATTTATTTTTTTATTTCAGAATGCCCTCTTCGAGAGACAGATCATCCTTTAGAAGTGCTACAAAGATGGGGATCGGGTCGGCTTGTCCTTCGCTACACGGTTCTTAGTTCAAACGGTATGGCATTTAAATCCCTTTCTTTGTTTTTTATGTCTGTTTCCTAAAATAAACTGTACAATTGAAGTAGGTATTGTCAAAATATGGATCATACTTAGATCTCTATAGTTCTCTTAACAAGATTCATTGACCATCGAACGCCATAAATTATTTTTTTAATATTCGATGATTCCTTTATCTACAGGGTGATTAAACAGACCCTTACATTGGTGTTAAGTAATTCACCCAAATACCTAAAAAAAGTTTGGGCTTAGTTATTATGATTTATAAAAAATACCGCCGGCACAGTTTAGATTTTCTTTAGATATCTGAATTATTAATGGGTCAACATTTTTAAAAGCTTTTATTAAACTTGCAATGTTTGTTAGTTAGTTGTTAGTTAGTTAGTTTGTTGTTAGTTTGTTTAGGGCAAATCTTGCGACCAAAATTTCGATTAGTTCTAATTAAGTTAGAGCTTTGAAATTTTGCACGTGTATAAATCCGGTGACAATACACTTAACAATTTCATATAAGAAAGAAGATGGCGGCTTCAAGATGGCGGATGTTATCGTTCATGATACGATTCGACTCAAAATCGATATCTGGGGGTTTTCGAGATCGAAAATTATGAATTCTTGGTCGAAATTTAGAAATTCAAAATGGCGGCGTCAATATGGCGGACGACTTTTGCCATTTATGGTCCAAATCGATCAAAATCGATATCTGGGGGTTTTCGGATTCGCCGATTACGAATTTTTAATCAAAAATTTTGTTCAAGATTGCGAACGACTTTATCGTTTACTTCAAAGTTTGTTTTCTACTTTTTTTTGCTATGAAACCGCGCTGGGGCTCGTGGATAATATCTATGCGTCTATTGATGTACCTACTCCTAAAACTCGCTCCACTCCTCGATGTAGTGAGAAAATACAATAGATAGAATAAAATAGGATAGAATAGAATAGAATGGAATGGAATGGAATAGAATAGAATAGAATAAAGTTTATTTATAATAATAGGTAATAATAAGTATAAATAAATATCAATATAAAGGTGTAAATAAACTTAATACTTCAAAGAAGTGCCATACAGTACTGTATATGAAGAATACAAACTGTATGTATGTGTGTATATGTATCCTGTATGTAATTAATTAATGAACTAATAACAGATTAAGAGAAGAAAAGTAAAAATAATGTTAATAATAAATCTGGAAATCTGGATGAATCGAAATTTAAAAAAAAACAAGAAAGGCCTAGCCCTGTCGTCTTCCTAGCTTCTAACAACAAATTATAAATGTTTATTTAATACTTCTAAAGTAAAAAATATTATTAACAACATGTGAATATATGGATTTTTGAATACTTTTTTCTCAAACTTCACAACAAGGCACATTGCGTTCGATGCGACGTCTTGTTCTGCTTTAAAAGTGCTATTAATTGGTATTTACTTCATAGTATGATGGCTAATTCTTTTTGAGCATTAAAACTTTTGCTAAAGTTCATCTGCTGGTAAGAGCAGATGAGTTTTTGATATTTACTAAAATTCAATTTAACAATTCTAAATTTGTTGTTTGTATCATGTTTTACTTTTTTATCTTTGTGTGATGTTAATTGATTTAATTATTGCATATTACAAAATTTGCTTTTTATATATTTTCTCCCTACACCCATAAACATAAGGGGCTGAACAGTTAAAAATATCATTCACGAGTTCTAGTGGTACCACCGCAAAAATAAAATACATTGCTCGCCAATAGTCTAAAAATGGTGATCGGTATTATTTATACCGAAAAATTATCTCAATCCAGCCATCGCAGGCTTTTATGATCTCAATAAATTAGAGATTCGAGTGCCTGTCATTTGCAAATTACACAATTTTAAATAAAACTGCATCTCAGTCAATAACAGAGAGATTATTCATGAGTTCTAATTAATAATTTAAAAAAATTCATTTCTTTTATGAATTTGGGGGGATAATTATATTTAGCTACAATGTAAGGTTCTGGTTGGCCACCCATCACAAAAAACCACATCAAGCCTATCATTCCGTTCCAAAAATCTAGAGTTTTAAAGAAAACATGAGCCACATGTTTTCACAATATACACTTTAATTCTACAGCAGTTCAATTGAAATTAAATTTGTGTAAACAAAGAATGTAACATATTTTATATTTCTGCTCAGATAGTAATAAACATGGAAATATGTTACTTTTAGGTCAGTCCTCTTTTAAAAAAATACAAACGGCTAGGGGAAGTCAATATATTTTTATACATTCATTATGAACAATCTCAATTTTTGTATTCGCAAGTAGTGGGATTGAATTTTTATGATCATTTAAATAAAATTTATTGGAAACATCTAAACCCATGCTGAATAAGTTGTAACTTCTACCAATAAAATAAAAACGGAAAACGCAATAACTCACAAGAAAATCAATACATATTGACAACTTTTATTTTACTTGTGATTGAGTAAATATTATATATTATGTATACGCACTATGTATTACAAGTACTTTTGTTCTCAGTAGGAGTTACATCGTATGCTATTAGCTAGTTACAGTTTTGCACTTTATATAAGTAAATGTTATTTGAAGTGTATTTAGGCACTTCTATGAAAAATTTGCTCTCCAAAATAAGCCTAACTTGGTATTATACAATATCTTATTTCCTTTTATTTTGTTCCATTATATTATACACATTACTGAAATGTTCTCTCAGATCGTATTACCGTTGATATATTTTTCTCTAATCTTATAACATAACGGTTACAATTTGCTTTTACGTCGAAATCGGTGTAATGGGTTCAGCAGCTGGTCTATAAAGTTATAAAAAGATTAATAAGGAACAAAATGAAACAAACCTATACCATACAATATCTATATTATGTGCAGCTTTATTTCTTATAACTAAATGACATCCGTTGGCTCGTAAACACTGTCTAATGGCTAATCCATTTTTAAAATTCAGCCTAACTCTAACTGGGAGTTTTTAGCGGTACCTTCAATTTTTTGAGAAATGCTATCTTTTAATTCTTGAAAAATCCGAGGCCGAATTTGGTATACTATCCAGTTGAGATATTCCGACAAAGTGAATCCGCATGCCGGTAAATCGGATACCTTGGCGGCCAATTTATATCCTTCTATTTAGAAATCAATTTATTAGGAAACAGTGTGGTTACGCTTTAATGTCTGGGCCATCGCCCTTTCTGTTGAAATCAAATTATATTTTGTTCCAGATTTTACAATTCCATCTTTAAAAAATTCTTCTACATATTTATCTAACGATTTGGATTAATATAATGACTGTTCAGTAATTATTTTATTT
This sequence comes from Leptura quadrifasciata, assembly GCA_963675555.1. Lineage (NCBI taxonomy): Eukaryota > Metazoa > Arthropoda > Insecta > Coleoptera > Cerambycidae > Leptura > Leptura quadrifasciata. The sequence continues at coordinate 57,420,499 of OY776678.1, read as the reverse complement.
CAATTTACACTACCCAACAGAAACAAGTTCCATATACAGGACAACATTTTTAAAATTAGATATTAACTATAGTACATAACTATTCTAAGTCAAATATGAACATGATTATGTGGCGTGCATGATATTGCGATATTACCGGTGATAGTTTATTTGGTCGAAAATATATCAGAGTCGATTGCATATTATATGGTGGTGAAAATTTTAAAATGTTTGGACGTGGGGTAGGTAAATAAAAATACTGCTGTTGTTTATGTAGAAACGAGGGACACGAAAATTTAAAAGACGGACTAACTCAGAGTAGTCAGATTTACTGCGACATAGATTTTGAAGAAAGGAGACTGATAGATGATCCCTGGAAACTGAAAATCTGTTTAGGGTGATTTCTTGCGTGACGCCTACAGTATTGTTTAAAGCACAAAAACTTGAAGAATCTGCGTTGCTCGGATTTCGAATTGTTTAGGTGTACACTTAATTGATTCGCTTGCTATTTTGTATAGTTCTGTAGGTATTGCTTACTATATTGTCTATATAGCCTGAAAAGGCTAGTTTTTTTAAATCAAAAGTTACGCCTAAGTTCCTAAACATGGTTTAATTCCAAATTATTTTTGACGGGCCAAACACGTAATTTGGTAATATTTCCTTGGAGCTCAATGTTTAATACAGTCTTCTGGCCTTCTAAAATAAATCTCCAGCATAGAGTAGACAATTTATGTCTAGATCATCGACTATTTACATATATGTTAAAAAGGTAGGGGGGGTAATATAGACCCTTGGGGAACTCCAGAAGATGCAATATATTCGTCAGACCGTGATACATACTGCGTTCTATTAATTTGTAAGTGAGGTGATCAGATAGATAGAATGTTTTTTTACAATTTATCGTCAGTTTATCAGAGGTGGCTTCAGATATATAAAAAAAAATTAATTTTCAGTTTTTTGCAAATTTCTCGTCGGAGCATCAGGGGCGGTTTCATGAAGAGACTAAACACAATGTACTGTCGAATGTAAAGCTGTTTCGAACAAATATTGTTCAAGAGGAAAATTGTATTCAATAAGTTTATTTGAAATTTCGTCCCAAAGAGCGCTCCAAATAAAAATTGTTTAAAGTGGAAAATTGTATTGAAAATGTGTTCTGTAAGTTTTTGGCTCAAGTACAAGGGGCGTCTTCTAGTGAGGGCCCAAAATAATTTCCGTTGAATACCCCTCCCCCAAAAAAACTTAAGTTAATTTTACGTTCCACAAAAGATTTATAAAATTAAAAATATATTCAAGATAGAGGATAACGATAAACTACTACCGAAGTGCATCTACCCGAGACCGGTTCTTTATAATATTTGTGTGATAACTATACAGAAAATAAATTATAATAATTTGTTTCAATATTAAGCCCAAAGTTAATTTGAAATAATGAGTTTATCAGTTAATATGATATATGCTAATATTATTTTTTCGTAACAGTGATATGCTAAAGGTTGACATGATTCGTTCCAATTTTATTATTGAGCAGAACCAGCAGTCTATAATATATCGATTTCACTTAATGAATGTTCGTATAATATTTGTGTATCGGAACCATACGATCCATATGTATTGAATAGATCCATTATGAACTCTAACGATTTGTGCATATGGATCGTCTTTCAGATATTTTCCAGCCAGAACAGCTCTAATGGATTACTTTCAAATTACGTTTAAACTGCCTGAGAGTAATTTCCGATTTTCTGTGAATGCAGAAAATAATTTTATGAAATTGTTTGGTTTCTTATTACAAATATACAATAACAAAAAGGTCTATTGTATATTACTTTATTAACAAATGGACTAGAAAAAACGTTGAAATAATAAAGCAGTTTAAGAAATTGTACCGCGTTCAAGAAATAAAATACTTATCACGAAAAATAGGAGACAAAATTTAACTGCAAATGTCTATCTGTATGCAGTTTAAGTAAACACTATTTATCTCTTGTTAAATGTAAGTAGGACTGTACTAAATACAAAAAGTACTTAAAACAGTTACAATTACTGTATGAATAAATTCAATTACAATTAAGTACCCTCTATTTAAAAAGTATCTAAATACAAGTACATTTTTCTTCAGGAAAATATACATATGCAATGTAATTGCATTATCTTCCAATCTGATGTAGATCGTTTCTTGAATATTTCTCTGAATAAGAAATAAATGATTTATAGTACTAGTAGTCTCATATGATAAATTATTTATAGTGTATCCCTGGATGGGGACCGCACACTTGTAAACTCTCATTTTTGATTTTCCGAGAAAAAGTCATTCTTTTAAAAAGTTGTTCTTGTCTTAGGAAGTCACAAACAGTTGTCAAAGTTCAGATACATTATACCGGATGTTCTAAAAATTAGAAAATATAATAATAATAATGTGTTCTGTAATAATAATAATAATAATAATACTGTGGGCTTGTCTGTCCCCTATCGGGCGCGTCCTCAAGATGGCGGATAGGGGAATGCTCTTTAGTATTGCTGAAGGGTAGGAGGGAAATAAAATACCTCCCGCGGACCAAACAGACAATGACACAATCCAAAAAGTATTTCCCCTTAATAGCCAAGGGATCCAATCGAATTTATTAAGGCTAAACCTGGCAGTAGGTATAAAATGCATACCATTTTTAATAAAATGAGGTCTCTAAGAAGTGGAAGACGACAAATATCGCTGCCGCAGAAGCGTCAGGGCACGTCTGGAGCCAGCGCTGGACGTGACAGCGGGAGAGCTGGTGGTAGGAGGCTGAATAGGCGGGCACCTATCGTGGAGGAAACTGTAGTCGAACCCGAAACAGAAAGAGAGTCTCGTGAAAGAAGGCCAACAAGTGGCGAAGAACAGTCCCTCCCAGCTCAGAATGTTGCACTGCATATAGCGGTACCCAATCGGGTTGAAGCGTTAAGATGTGTGCGTTGGAGCAATGAGATGAATCAGCAAATTATACGTTCTTATTTTAGAGCCACAAATGTGGAATAAGACAAGACAATGTACAGGCAAAGGATGCACCAGGAATTTATTGAAAAACTCCCTGCATATAATTACGTAACCACCCAACGTGTATCAGATCAACAACGAGCTATTATAAGAAATAATTTACTGCCACCAGTTGTAATCCAACTTATAAGAGATGAGGTAGGGAGAGAATTACAACGGAATGAATCGAATGCAGAAGAGGACACGAGTGAGCCAGAGCCAGCAATGGAAACGGAAGTTATAAACCCAGTAAACCAAGAAAACAACGAAGAGAATGAACTAGTGAACAAACTAGAAACAAACTTTAAGAAGACATTTTCAGAGTATATGGGGTTGGACCCAGATGTTTGGCTGCTGTTACCTGGGCTAAAACTAAATCCAGATACAGCGGAAAAAATCAGGATAATAAATAGAATACTGGATCCTAATAACTCCTACCATGCCACTCGAGGAAATACACCTATGCGTCTCCTGTGCTGCGAAACTCATAATATCTTAAACACAAGGAAATAAAGGGAACCAAGCACCCAGAAATAGCAAGCAAACCCCCCTGGGAGATAAGATTAGAGAAAAAGATAAATAATCTGAGAAAAAATGTTGGAAGGATGCAACAATTTTACAACGGGGTTAAGAGTTAACGGGTACTGGTAAATCTACCAAAACTTTTAAAAGACTAGCCAACACACTTGATAACCAACACAAACATATTACGCGTAATCATTTAGACATTACTAAGCAACAGATATCTGTATATGCAAGCCGGTTACGAAGAGATAGAGACAGCAGAGAGCGAAGAAGGCAAAACAATATGTTTCTTATGAATGAGAGAAAATTCTATAGAGAACTAAATAGGAAAGGTAACACCGAGATAAGAAATATACCAACGTCAGAAGATATTGAGGAATTTTTGAAAAGCATATGGGAAAATTAAACAGGACATATAATGGAGGCACCTTAGGTAATAGATGAGGCAGAAAGACATCAGGATGCACCAATTATGGACATATTTGAAATACAGACAACAGATATATCTGAAACCATTCAAAAAACAACGAATTGGAAGGCACCTGGAAGAGACAAGGTTCAACATTTTTGGTATAAAAAATTTGACTCTACACATCAACACCTTGCTAGAGCATTTAACGAGGTGTTAAGCGAACCTAAGAAACCTCCAAAATATTGCACCAAAGGAATAACTTACCTGCTTCCAAAGAACGAAAACAAATTAGATCCATCACAGTATCGCCCTATTACGTGTCTCCCAACTCTGTATAAACTCTTGACTTCAATTTTATGCTCAAAAATATACAATCACTTAATTGGAAAAAAACACTAACAGATGGACAGAAAGGATAAAAAAGAACTCTTTAGGGTGCAAAGAACAATTAATCATAGACGAAGTAGTCCTGGAACACATAAGATCCAACAAAAGAAATGTACATATGGCGTATATAGATTACAGAAAGGCCTTTGACTCTGTGCCGCACACTTGGCTAATTCTCACTTTGCACCTATATAAGGTACATCCCAAAATTATTAATTTCCTAGACTTGACAATGAAACAATGGATAATAATGCTATACATTGAAAAACACGGGGAAGAGATAGAAGCTGGAGAGGTACATTTGAGGAGAGGAATATACCAAGGAGACTCCCTGAGTGCTTTCTGGTTTTACCTGGCTTTGAACCCTCTCTCTAATACACTAAAAATACTAAATACTCCGTGAACATAAAAACTGACCGAGGCAACTTAAATCTGAGTCATCTGTTTTATATGGACGACTTGAAAGTTTATGCTTCCACAAGAGCCCAGTTAGAACGCGTGCTTAAACTAGTACAGCAGAAAAGCTCGGACATCGGGATGACGCTTGGCCTCGATCAATGTAAAACGGTAACAGTCCACAAAGGAAGACTTACAGAAACACCACCTCTTGAACTGAATGAAGATACACAAATGATATCTATATTTAATGAACCGTACAAATATCCCGGTATAGCACAAAATCATAAGATAGAGCATACGAAGGTGAAGAAAAAGCTAAGTGCTGAATTTGAGACACGTTTAAGTAGAATAGTGAAATCCAAGTTCAATGCCCGAAATATGACAAAAGCTATAAACACCTACGCGATACCAACACTAACGTACTCGTTTGGTATTATAAAATGGTCCGAAACAGATCTTGATGGACTAAATAGAAAAGTACGCAGATATTTGACTAAGCACCGAATGCATCATCCAATAGCCAGCAAAATACGAGTAAACTTACCCAGAACTGATGGAGGAAGAGGCATTATAGAAATCCGAAATGCATGTTATCAGCAAATATGAGAAAATACTTCTACAAAAGCGAAAGAAACCCTCTCCGCTCAACAATCTTAAGAGCTGACGATAAACACGCGCCACTAAACTTAAGAAATGAAGAACCACCACAAACTTTAGTAATCGTCAGCACGCAACAAAAATTGCAAGAGTGGCGCAGTAAAGAACTCTATGGCAGATATTATAATACCTTGATGAACGAGAACGTTGATAGAACAGCCTCACTATCATGGCTAATTCAAGGAAAACTCAATCCGGAGACAGAGGGGTATGTTATTGCAATACAAGATCAGGTTATTAAAACTAGATACCACCAGAAATATATCATCGGAGAACATATCGCGTCAACCAAATGTAGAAAATGTCAAACACAAGAGGAAACTATAGATCACATTACATCGGGATGTGGAAGGCTTACAAATACCAAATACTTAAAAAGACGTAATCAAGTATCCATATCCATATCGATTGCTCAAAAAATATAAAATAGAGCAAGAGAACGAAGACCCCTACTACAAGCATAAACCAAATGTAGTAGAAGAAAATCAGCTTGCCAAGATATACTGGGATAAAGGAATACTGACAAAACAGTAGAACATAACAGGGCTGATATCACATTAGTCGACAAAGAAGAGAAAACAGTTTATCTCGTAGATATATCGATACCAAACAACCACAATCTAGAAAGTAAATATGAAGAAAAGACAACGAAATATGAAGACCTAGCGAGGGAAGTCGAACGTCTATGGGGACTGAAGAAAGCATATATCGTACCATTGCTGATATAATCAACTGCAGTTATCCCTAAAACATTGAATAGAAATCTGGAACTACTGAAAATACCAGAAAACATCTACCTGGTAATGCAGAAAGCAGTAGCTCTACAAACATGCAGCATTGTCAGAAGTTTACTTAATTGTGCCTCTGGAAAGGAATAATTCTTGGTGGAGACACTCGAATTGTGAATTGTACCCTCATAAGAGAGAAATAATAATAATAAAGGTCTTTATTGTGAAAAGTTCATAAAGGGCGAAGTTTAATCACAGGACTAATCAACGGCTACTAATCAGGACTAATATCAAATTGATTTTAAGCAAACTACCTTTTTATATTTTTTTACGTACGAAGTTTAGTTATAAAATAAGGAAAAACCTCTTTTCAAAAAAATAGCATTTTATTCAACCAAAAAATGATCCGTTTTGGACTTAATGGCATAAAATGGTCGCCAATGCAAATTTTAAATAACAAACTCAATTGCGCACAGTGTGTTTAATATTTTGCACCAAATATACAGGATGTTTTTGTTCCAGCAAAAGGCAGATTTTCTGAAAGTTTGAAGCTGATGGGTTCACCCAACGGCTCTGGACAGCAAAATGAAAAAAAAATTCCATTTTTGGCCAGTTTTTTTTCACTTGAAGGTTATGGTTGCGCTTCTAAGACCCACACTAAACGTAAATTTGTGAAAAATTTAATTACAAAGTTTATTTTGTCCCAATCGGACCTATATATCTCAAGTTATTCACATTTTTTGGTTGAAAAACGCGGTTAAAAAAATCGTTAATACATTGTTAATAAAAATTGGAGCCCAGGGGTCTTTGAAGTAGAAAATTTTTTTAGGTACTCCTGAGCACCTCCCCAACAGGATCCAACCATAAAATTGCTTATGGAAAAAGTCCTTTTATATTGACTTTTTGTTCTATTTTGGCTGTGCTAGAAGCAAAACTTTTCATAAAGAATGACTTTTTCACAGCAAATGAAAATAAGAAAGTTTACAAGAGTGCGGTACCCCATCCAGGTTCACACTTTATAATCACAAAAAAAACGTGACAATATACCGCTTTTGTCGCAGACTATTTTATGTTATAAACATAAATACACCACACTAATAGATAGCTCCCAAATTCGAAGCAAAGGCCGTCCGGAAGGGGGTTACACATTTTGAAAAAAAAAGCAACCACCGACATTGCCAGTGTTGGATTACGCAAGCAGATGTCTAAAGAGAGAACCTCAGTTCAGGATCATGATCAGTGATCAGATTAGGGTGCGGTGGGGGTAATTAGGGGGCGAGGCTTACTGGCGGGACGTTAGAGGGCGGGGCCTAGGTGTGACGGTCGGGGCAATTGTAGTAGAGGGAGGTAATTGAACTGGTGGTAATTAGATTAGTGAGAGGTAATTCAATTGGTGAGGGGTAATTGCAGTGGTGGGAGGTAATTGAAGTAGTGCGGTAATTAGAGTGGTGGGGGGCAATTCTGATGGTGGGAGGCAATTAGACAGTAATTAAGGGTAATTTAGGCACAGATAAGGGTAATTAAGAGTAATTAGGGGTAATTACAGTAACAATAGTGATAACTAAGGGTAATCACAGTAACAATGAGGGTAATTACCGTAACAATAAGGATAATTAAGGGTGATTGCAGTAACAATAATAATGACAGTTAAGGATAATTGCAGTAACAATAAGGGTAATTGGAGTAACAATAAAGATAATTGCTGTAAAAATAATGGTGATTAAAACAATTATGGCCGCCTATTCGTCTGTCCGTTTGCCCAACTATTCGTCTGTCTGCCCACCTGCTCGTCTGTCCGACAGTCATTGCATTGTCCTATCGCACAATTATAGTGTCTGCGTATTTTTTACAATTACATAACATTCATTCTTAATTATATATCTTGTCCTGATTTGTTACCTAAATTATCATTATTTTTTACATAAATGACCATCGGTTATCCTTAAAATTTGGCCATGGGGACTTGGGAGACTGACACGACTTGGGAAGTAAAAATACAAAGATACTATAATTGTGAAGTAGGACAATATCTAATAATAAATACGTAATGTCTGTACCACTATCATCGGACTGTCGAGTTGATAGTTTCTTAGGTAGGTACTTCATCATCTTTTTCCATGCGTTCAATGCGACATTTGTATTATAAACTAATAAATTATTAAGTCACTTAGTTCACAAGACAACATTTCAATGGTCGATCCACCGTTGATACCCACCATTGAGCTGCAATTTGAAACATGAAAGCCGAGGTTCCCACGACTACATGCGCTTATACTTCACAATGCTACTTAACGTACAGCTTATTGGATGGTTCAGTCCAGATCGGCTTTGTTGATGCTAAGTGAGAGATGGTGCATACATTTTCTACTTTGATCATTGACTTAATAAAGTTTTCAATATAATGATAATGAGTTTATAGTGAAAGAATTGGCTGCTGTCTACTGTAACACTAAACAACAAACACATTATATTCTCAAATCACCATATCCATTCTCGTCATTAATAAATGGTAAAAAGGCACAATATCAATGGTTAGAGAAGAATTGTCAAGGCTTAAAATGGAGTCATGGATACGTTCAACTGAAAGAATTACCACTACATCTTTGAGCAACTTTGCTGTTAACAACTACCAATATAATTTACCATTAAACGATGTTATAATACTACGCAAAGGTGCGGTAAAGAAGAATTCCCTACTATAATACCTATAATAGAATAAAATTATAGATTTTGATGACTGTTCACCGCCTTAAATCATTGACTATATCAGAATGCCTGCAACATTACCAATAAAATAATTGTCATTGTGCACTCGCAAATGTTCACTTTCTATACAAATGTATTGTAGATTTGAATATAAATGTCTTTAGTTATGAGTAATAAAATGAATGTATCGGTAGATAAGACAGGTAGTCGCAAAAGGTTCATCGGCCTAAGATATCCCTAAATATAAAGGCAAGTAAAATAATTTTGTAATTTTAGGTATATAATCAAGAATGAATGTATGTTATGGTATTGTAAAAAAATACACAGATGCTATAATTGTCCAATAGGACATGCAATGACTGTCGGATAGACGAGCAGGTGGACAGACATACGAACAAGTGGGCAAACGGACAGACAAATGGGTGGATATAATTCCTCTAATCACCATTATTTTTACTGCAATTACCCTTATTGTTAGTGTAATTACCCTTAAGTATCCTTATTGTTACTTCAATTGCCCTTAATTATTCTTAATTACCCTTATTTGTACCTAAATTACCCTTAATTACTCTCTAATTGACTCCCACTACTGCAATTGCCCCCCACCACTCTAATTGTCACCTGTCACTCTAATTGCCCCCACCACCCACGCTAATTACCACCCACCACGCTAATTGCCTTCCACCACTTCAATTACCTCTCACCACTCTAATTGTCCCCCACCACCCTAATTACCTCCCACCATGCTAATTGCCTGCCACTACTTCAATTACTTCCCGCTATTTTAATTTCCACACCACTCTAATTACCTCCCACCACTCTCATTACCCCCCACCCCTAATCTGATCACTGATCATGATCCTGATTCTGAACCGAGGTTCTCTCATTACATCTACTTAGGCACTGTGTAACTGCTGCATTAAAAAAAACTAAAATAACTTTTATAGTAAGTAATAGTAAGTAATTAATTATACAAATTTTACATAAGACGGAAATAACAATCCATTATTAACATATTTCTTTTCTAAAACATAATATTTTTAGTCGCAAACCGAAAGACTGATCCTACTTAAAGGAGCTCTCATGCCAGCCGGCCCACACCACTTGCAGGCTGCAGTTTGGAGCTGTTGGCTCTCATCGGTGCAAGGTAGGCATGTGACGACCGACACTAGGATCCCTTGACTACTTGGTACATTTCGGTATCGTATCTTTAGGATAGCGACATGTAAAATAGTCGGCAGGCGCCATCTACCGGTCCAGTGTCTGTTGCAATCGAAAAATAAATAGGCTGACTGGGCTTAGCATAGTTCAAATATGCTTTTAGAGGCGGAATATTAAAACATAATATTTTTAGTCGCAAACTCCTCTATAAAATCCTTATTTTACTATAAGGAATGGAACGTGTGACGAGCCCGGAGTGTAGCTGTTGATTACAGTCTGGTTACATTCCTTATAGTAAAATAAGGATTTTCTGAGGAGTTTGCGACTAAGAATATTATGTTTTAGTATTCCGCCCTCTAAAAGCATATTTGAAATATTTCTTTTCTGCAGAAAGTACTACTACTAGAAAATGGAACTTTTTCTAATATACTGTAGTCATTAAAAAGCAACTGTACGTATAAAGTACTTGTGTATACTTATGTATATAAAAAGAAGATAGTTGTAATTATTAAGGTACCTATGGCTGAAAAATTGTAAGTACAAGTTCATTATACTATAATGCAATAAAATAATTACAAAAATAAATATGTAGTAAAATACAGACCTACTACGAAATACTAAAAATTCCACTATTTCTTATAAAAAGAACTAAATTCATTGCCACCCGTCAAGGTACACAATGTGCGTTTCCAAAACGATTGAAAGTATTCCCTAAAACTTGCGACATACTACGTTTTCAATCGGAAAACGCAGACAAAAATCTGATTGCAATGAGCTCGAGCAGACAGATTAATCCTAAAAAAAGGACTACAAGCAGGACTGTTGCGTATCACCAGCCGCAGACTATCGAGCTTGTTAGTTCTCATCAAGACTACATAGGTGACGTTCAAGGAAACGCTGATAAAAGTAAATACACGCGTATCTTCCTCAACCAATTAAACCTTCTCCTGCAATTTACAACAATAAACAACTCTATTTATTTAGCGACTAAACTATAATCAACGACAGTCTGTCAACAAGTCTGGCGCGTTAAGTGTTATAATTGCATATTACCATCAAAACGCTAATGCCTCGATTGCGACTAAAAATATTATGTTTAATATTCCTCCCTCTAAAAGCACATTTGAACTATGCTAAGCCCAGTCAGGCTATTTACTTTTCGATTGCAACAGATACTGGACCGCTATATGGCGCCTGCTGACTATTTTACATGTCGCTATTGTAAAAATACCGGGATGTACCAAATAGTCAAAGGATCCTCATGCCGGTCGTCACATGCCTACCTTGCACTGACGAGAGCCAACAGCTCGAAACTGCAGTCTGCAAGTGGTGTGTGACGACTGGCAAGAGAGCTTTAAGTAGGATCAGTCTTTCGGCTGGTGTTTGTTGCAATCGAGGCATTAGCGTTTTGATGGTAATATGCAATTATTACACTTAACGCGCCAGACTTGTAACTTGTAATTCAGCGCTCGGCGGGGCACATAGCCCAGAGGGTAGCTGTTGGTTGCAGTCTGGTTACGTTCCTTATAGTAAAATAAGGATTTTATAGAGGAGTTTGCGACTAAAAATATTATGTTTAATAAGTCTGTCAACAAGTTCGCGCAAATTTCTCAATATCTTTAAAGTATTGTTGGCTTATATCGGCTACTTGGAAATCTACTTGCAGTTAGTTCATAATTGCAGAGAAATTGAAATGTCGAGAATGTTTTAAATTTTAAACTTGTGTGTGGTTTGCTATGTTGTGTAAATTAAAAAATTATCAAAAGTGTTTTGAGACAATAAGCATGCTAATATCATTAGAAATGGAATAACAAACAGTTTATATAAATAATAGATTATTTTTCTATTGATATAAAATAGGTATAAGATATTAAGTGTCTGAAAGTTTTACTATAATTTTTTGAGATTATTATTGACTTCTCGTAGTGGAGATTGTACATAATGTTTTCACTGATACAGAGCATGAAGGTTTTACTATATTTTTATTGACTTAGCTTTATTAATGTACTAGCTGATCAGAATTAGAGCTACAGTATATGGAGAGAGTTTTCATAGTAGATTTTGGAAGGCTTATAATTATCTGCTAGAAGCACAAAAAGCATTTTTCAATAATTGTTATGGTAGAAATAAAAGATGCCATTTTCGAATATCTTTAATATACTTTAAATTACATAACTAAGAATATATAAGCTCTATACATAACCTAAGAAAAGATAGATAGATAGATTTTTATTAATTCTTTGTGACAATATATAATTGGATAGAATAAGTCCACAGATAAAATAAATATAAATATATGTATAATAAATAAAATAATAGAGTATACCTAAACATAAGTAATATATACTGTAAATATACGCGCACACACATACATTTTACTTGTATATAAAACACAAAAATACACTTATAAAATAATGATAAAACGTTATAGAAATAAAACAATACAAATCCTAATTTTATATTCATTTATATATTCACCCAGAGAGTAGAGGCAGTTATTACACAATAGTTTAAATAATTTGCGCTTCAACTGTTTTATATTATTAGCCTCTTTAACATCGGCGGCTAATTTATTAAATAAGTAGCTACCAGCACATAAAGAGGACTTTTTAAGTAAGGTCAAATTATCCCTCTTAATGTATAAATCACTTCGTTTACGCGTATTGTAATCATGTTTGTCACGGTGTACTGGTAATTTATTTTTCATACTATATACATATATATAAATAAGTTATATAAGTAAATCGATGTGACAGTCAGTAAATTATTACTTTCAAACGTATCACGACAGGATTCCTTGTGCTCCATATTAAATATTACTCTCAACACCCGTTTTTGTATAATAAAAATTCCCTGTAGATCCACACTTTGGCCCCAGGCTATTTATATTATAGGAGATTTTGGAATAAAAGAGAGCATAGTATACGTTTACCAAAGAGACTTGATCTAAACTATTTTTTAACATGGTGATTGCAAAACACAACTGACTTAATTTGACACAGAGTTGATCAATATATTTTATCCACCATGTATTAAACTGGTCGAGGACCTTATTAATTAGGTCTTCCAGTTCTTCAAGGCTCCTGGAGGAAACAATCATTGATGTGGTATCTGCATACATAAAAATATTCCCGTATTTGATAAACTCAGGCAAGTCTTTGATAAATAATAAGAATATCAGAGGACCGAGCACACTACTCTGGGGTGTTCCTAATGATATATAATATTTCTCCGACATAATATGCCCGATTTTAACTAAAAGTCTTCTGTCGGACAAATACGATATTAACCAGTCGTTAACATTTCCTCTAATTTCAATTTCTTTTAGTTTGTCTGCAATAAATGGTATATGCAAAGTATCAAATGCACTCGATAGATCAAAACATAAACCCATTACATATTCCTTTGCATCTAAACACCGAGCTCAACAGACTTGTTAATTATTAGAGCAAAACACATAGCAAATTCATCGACGCATTCCTTAATTAATTTAACCGAAACTTCGTCTATACCAGTAGATTTTTTATTTGCAAGTTCTAGTATGACATCTTTTACGTCCTGTACGGTGACTGGATAAAAAAATATCGTGTTCATATTGTCACATTTAGTAGTAGTGCAATTATTTGATAATTTACTAAAATGGGATTTCAGTTTAGTTTTTATATTACTTGAACAATGATTTGCAAAAACATTGGCCACTTTTTTGTTATCCCTGACAACAGTATCATCACAGTTAAGTATGATGTCTTCCCGAGTCTGTTTATTTCTATTTAGGGCTGAATTTACTATATTCCATAGGGTCTTTGTTATATTAGCAGATAATTCAATTTTATTTTTATTATACAGTTGCTGCTCCATTTTAAGATTCTATTCATATTGGTTCTTTTTAGTCTTATATAGGATACTTAGAGTTTCGTTATTAATTTGATTTCTAAGATTAAGTTAATTTTAACCTAATTACCAACAACTGGTTACCTGTATATTTTTTGTAATTTCAAAGTTCTAATTTTTATTTGCTAAAATTAAAATATATAAATATAACTATCCCACATATAAGTAATTTAATCTTATGTAGTGAAAACAATGAAAACTAGGTATATTTACAAGAGTTCAGATTTAGCCGCCGCATGTGACGCTGCGATATTAAAGTCAAAGCAATAATATATTTGAGTACTTGAGATATATGTGTTCCTGGAACTTGACTAGCATTGATTCTATTGTTTGTCCAATATAAATGAAAAATACTAGGTTGGTTGAACCGCGTCTGAGATTGTGAGATTGTTAATATCATCTCGACGTTTACGTTACCTTAATTCAAAATCACATCACCATCCATCACAAATAAATTCCGTTGGCAACACTCTTGTAACCAGATCCCTCAGACTAACAAACAATCACAACAGACAATCCGAACTGCAAACATTAGAAGAAGCACTTCTATAAAACAAAGGACATATAACGCGATCCATACACAAAGCACAAAATCCTTCCCAATTTCAACAGACAGAAACTCCTCAGCAAAAAGCCTTCCTACCCTACATCAAAGGTGTCACAGACAATATTTCAAAAGTCCTGAAATCCAATAACATAAAAACCATATTCACAACACACCAAACAATTTCCAATTTAATCAGAACCCCAAAAGACCAAATACCTAATGATTCCTACGCTGTATACGAAATATTTTGCTCAAACTGTCCCCAAACCTACAGACGGATTAACAATGGAACATATGAACATCGTCTTGCAGTTAGAAAATCCGATCCCACATCATCACTTGCCCAACACCGCCTCCTAACAGGCCATAATATAGACTTCGATAACACCAAAACCATAGCACCCTCATTATTCCAGAAACCGCGAATCATCCGCGAAGCAATTGAGATTAAAAAACGTCCCAATTGGTTAATCAAAAAGGATGACTGTCATCGTCTTCCAGTCGCTTGGAAATCATTGATGTCCAGACTAGCCCCACAATCTTCATCCACACCTCATAATCCTGATAGCAACCGTTCTGCTCTGATGCCTCCATCAACAGACACTCAACTCCCCACCACTCTCCCACCCACAGACAGTTCGCTCTAAGGAGTAGGCAGATTGAGGCCTTAGAGACGGATCGTGGTTAGATCTGGAGAGTAGGCAGATTGGGACTCCGGAAAGGAACCAGTTCTATGAATTCCTAGCATTATTTTTTTTACCAATTCTTCTTAACCCCCTTTTTTTCTCTTGAAAATGGCTCCAAAACGGGAGCCATTTATATATTCGATGGTCGACTCCCCCAGGAGTCACGGTTGTCTAAACGACGTTTCGGAAGAATCTCATCCACTATCTTCAGGTTCTCACTGAAAGCTGCCTACTGCTGCTCCTCGTTGCTCGAACTGAACTTAAGCTGAACTGTAGAAAATTCATGGGCAAGCCCGCCAAGAAGAAAGTGCAGCCGCAGACACGTGTTTCGGACATATTGGTCCTCATCAGCGCGGTATAGCCAAGTTGAAAAGATGGGCTCAACTTGGGAATCAAGCGACACAAATGGATCACAGACAGGAAACCAGTTACACATTTGTGACGCCGCAGGAGGACCCTGCATTCCAGAGCAATAACACATCCTGCCCATGAATTTTCTTTACTGATAATTCGCCTCCCGCGTTAACATCTTTTTATCTTGTGATAATCCTTGGGCTATGGATATCCACGCAGGTTGCTATACTTAACCTCCGTGGCAATGTTGTGTTGTTGCTCTGGAATGCAGGGTCTTCCAGCGGTGCCACAAATGTACAACTGGCTTCCTACCTGTGATCCATTTGTGTCGTTTAATTCCTAAGTTGAGCCCATCTTTTCAGCTTGGCTATACCGCACTGGTGAGCACCAATAAATCCGAAACACGTGTCTGCGGTTTGCACTTTCTTCTTGGCGGGCTTGCCCATGAATTTTATTTACTGATAATTCGCCTCCCGCGTGAGCATCTTTTTATCTTGCATATATATAATTAAATAACCATCTACACAATTTTGTAAATATCTGCCGTACTGCCATTTCGTTTACCTCAATATTATCATCCAGGTTGCCCAAAAAATTAATTTTCTTCATGAATTAATATATATTATGCTTGTTTAGCCTAGAGGCCACAAATAAGCTGTAGATTTATTATAGAAAGATACAATATGTATTATACTCATATATACCGACGGAATATAATCAAATTACTGATCGAGCAATATATAAAATATTAACCATTTTGTGAGCTGTTTTTAATTTCTGATTGGGCATTGGAGTAAAAAGTTAATTATCACCATTAGTCAGTGACACGTTATCATGTGTACATGTATACCTAGAATTTGCAAAGTTCATAGTTAAAATATATAAATCCAATGATATATGGCGATGTCGGACGACAAGTTACCAATGTAAAATGTCATATAACATAGACAGATTACGTATTATATATGCATTTGATTCCAATTCCCTCCCCCATATTATCAATAGTCAATACTCGAACTGGTGTAAAACAACCATAAATACAATCGCGTCAATGTGTCATGCATATTCAGTGGTGTATTAGTAATAAATTCGTTTGATGAATAGATAAAATATAAAGATACAATTAATTGCAAAAGGTTAAACCCGTAAGAAACTAAAGGGCAGCAAAAATGTTAATTTTTGGCAACTTCACGTAAACGTACGAGCCTTTTGGACCCTGCGAATCGCATGCTTATAATTACTGACATTAAATTTGTTGTAACTTTCTTTTGATAAAATGGCAAGCATTTTAATATCAGAGCCATATTCATATTTCCATATGACCGGAAAGCGTGCAGCGGGCTATTACCCGATTTTTTTTGTTGTCATAGGGTACACTTTCACTCCTCCGAAAGGCATGCTGTGTAAAATCGGAGACAATCAACTGTCAACATCTCCCGGTCTATTAGTGGAATCTCTTGGGTCAGAATTAAAACCTTTATCTATAATTGTTATCTCCTTCAGTAAAGTTTAATAACATAAGATTCATATATTACAGTAGCGGCCCATGAAATTTTGGTAAGCTATAACTTGATAATAGAGCATGGGACTCACGCCAAACTTTAAGGGATGACTGCCAAGACCAAATGAAAACGTTTTGTGGAAAAAAATGTTTGATTGGAATTTACGGTTTTCAAAAAGTGCGTGGCCGCCCTGGGATCTAGGAAAGTACATGTAAAATACTTGCAACGTATTTTTTCCAGAACAAGGAAGAAAATATAATGTTTTTAATTTTGTTTAAAATAATTTAATTTTTTAAATAAAATTACACCATTTTGAAATTTTATGAATTAAAAATCAGTGTAAAGTAATATTTCAAAAAGATGTAACTTTATAAAAAATCAAGAGTTTCTGATAAAATTGAAAACATATATTTATATTTTCATTCTTGATCTGAAAAAAATACGTTGCAAAAATTTTACAAATGCTTTCCTAGATACCAGGGAAGGCAACGCACTTTTTGAAAACAAATTTCCCAAGTTCCAATTAAATATTTTTTCACAAAAGTCTTCGTTTAGCCTTGGTAGTCATCCCTTAAAGTTTGGCGTGGCTCCTCCCATGCTCCATTACCTATAGCTTACCAAAATTTCGCGGGCCGCCACTGTAATATATGAATCTTATGTTATTAAACTTTACTGAAGGCGATAACAATTATAGATAAAGGTTTTTATCCTGACCTAAGAGATTCCACTGATAGACCGGGAGATGTTGACAGTTGATTGTTTCCGATTACACAGCATGCCTTTCGAAGGAGGGAAAGTGTACCCTATGATAACAAAGAAAATCGGGTACTAGTCCGCTACACGCTTTCCGGTCATATGGAATATGAATATGGCTCTGATATTAAAATACTTGCCATTTTATCAAAAGAAAGTTAAAATAAATTTAATGTCAGTAATTATAGGCATGCGATTCGCAGGGTCCAAAGGGCTCATACGTTTACATGAACTTGTAATAAAAAAATATAATTTTCCCCCTTCTCTTACTGCACGCCGATAAACAGAATTAAAGCTTGTGCCGTAAAACGTCCAATTATATGCAAAAACAACAAGTAGGAATGACATACGTCAATATTCATAAGGGAAAAAATATGAAACTGGTAGAAAGTACTGTTTCAAAGAACACGTCTATTAAAAAAAGACTCAGGTACTAAAATTCAAAAAAAAAATAAAAATTAGGAAACCATGCTACGAGTGCTTTACTACCATCCGAGGCACTCGTATGAAATAGACGCGACACCAGTGCTGCCTTATGTTCCGGGGGATATTGAGTCTGTTGTGGGGAATGAGAGGTGTCTAATTTATTGAAACTACTCGTTTCCCACGGTCAGGCAAATACAGGCAAAAAAACTTGACGTAGTCCTCATAGATCACCGACTCAAGACAATGTTCGTCATAGAGTTCTCGGTCTCCGCGGAGAACATTGTCTTGAAGGAGGAAGAAAGACGGACAAAATATCGAGACCTACTCTTCGAACTCCGCAGACTGTATCCACATCATACTGTCAAGCTGGTGGTACTGATTATAGGAGCTCTTGATGGAAAGAGTCACACGCTGCTTTCAGAATTGAACATCATACCGGCATGCCGAGATTCGGCAGAGACCTTAGCCGGCAGAATTCAGAAAGCTGTCATCCTCGGTTCATTGCGTCCACCCAGAGCACACGATTCACGGACCCGGCAGTGACTCACCCCACGGGCATGTGGAGTGGCTATTGGTGTTTATCTCACAGATATGAGGACGGAGTTGATACAGTGAAGAGACGAAATTGATATAGCAAGAAACAAAAATTTAAAAAAACATAATTATTCCTTGACAAACAAGGAAAAACAATAGTAGTAGATAACAAACTTACTACAAACAGAAATAAATTACATTTTTTAATTATTAGTTAAATGTATCAGAGAGCCAAGAGGTTTTTAACTTTTTTCTTAAAGCTATTGTAGGTCAGGGATTTAATATTCTGCGACACTTCATTACAATTATTAACTGCGGCATAAGAGAAACATGACTTGAAGAAGGTGGTTCTATGCTGTGGAATGTGTAGCAGATTAGACACCGAGAATTTTCACCGTGTAATTCTTCTCTGAATTTATTTTTTAAACGCAGGTATATAGGCATGTGGTTATTAAGGATAGAATGTACTAAACAGCATCCACATTTTTTTTAATATTAAAAATTTTATATTACTGTAAAATAGGTGAAATATGTTCTCGCCTGTTCTCGCCTCACACATCTTCCAGCGGCTTGTGTATGCGCGGAAGCTATACAACCTTAGGCGAGGGTTGTATAGGCGATATACCATCCTTCGGAGGGGATGTAAAGCCGTCGGTCCCTTGTCTATTAAATGTTAGGCAAGTAAAAGATCCCTACTCTTCTTAAGGGAAGAGGTTCGGCAAAATTCCTGGTTGGGGGTAGCTCGTCTACAGGTGTCGGTGTTAGGCCTCAGTAGCGGAAATAGGCCGACGTTAAATAAATGTATAAAAAAAAAAATGTTCTCGCCTAGTGTCGCAAAGCGTACACAGGAATTTTACATTTTTCGGAACTTTTGATTCGTTAGGCACGTCACCGTAAGCAAGCACAGATAAAACAAGTGATTCGATTGACTTCAGTTTTACTTTTTGTGGCAAAATATAGTTAAATTGGTACATGTTTCTTAATTTAGCATAGCGTGTTTGTACTAGGTGATTAATGTGATCACGAAAAGTAAGGTGAACATCAAATATTATGCCGAGATTTTTTACAGATTTAGACGACAAAATAGGGTTGTTATTTACATTAAGTTGCATATCATTTTCATTAATTTTAGCTAGCAATGTTTTGCTTCCGATATTTATGGAATAGGTTTTGTTGACATTTAGAACCAGGCCATGATTTAGAGAGTATTGGGCCAGTTTCTACAAATCTTCATTTATTTTGACAAACGCATCGGCAACGTCTAAAGGATGGCAGGACAAGGATATTTGCTGGTCATCCCCATACGAGTGAAACATACAGTGGCTAACTTCTTCATGTATATCTGCCATATAGAGAACAAATAAAAGTGGCCCCAGCAAAGAATCCTGTGGCACACCAGATTTAAGTGCAGGATCAGTGGAAAGAGACATGTCATTATTTGTTACGATTTTAACTTGCTGTCTACGGCTGCAGAGGTACAAATCGTACCAACTGGTACCTTTTGATTGATCGATAGCTTTCGCGTACTCATCCATGACGTCTACAAGGACAGTAACTGTGCTGTGCTTTGGTCGAAAGCCGGATTGATCACATGGTAACGGTTTATGGAGAATTACAATATTCAAAAGTTCCAAATAAACAATTCGTTCCAAACTTTTAGGAAGCACAGGTAGAACGCTTATTGGGCGAAAATCTTTAAGTATTTTGAGTTTATTGATTTTTGTAATTACAGTAGCACATTTCCATACATTAGGTAATATACCATGCATTAAAGAAAAATTAATTGTATGTGTTATGGCATCTAGACAAGCAGGAAGACATAACTTAACCATTTTGAGAGTGATACAGTCAACACCAGCAGCATTAGATTTTATATAATTAATTGCTTTTACCACCTCTTTGGAGGTAACTTCTCCAAATTTAAATAAATTATGCATATTCATATTTTTATAGAGATTCCCCTTATAATAGTCGATGATAGTATTTGATAGTTGAGTATTTGGTACTCGCTCTACAAAGAATTTATTACATTTTTCGGGGTCTCTTAACTCTTGTGGTATGTCTTATGCTTTTCTCTTATTATAAATACTGACTCTTTCAATAGTTTTCCACCACAACTTTGTATTTGATTTATGATTTTCTAGACGAGGTAACCAGATTTCTCATTTGCTTATATATCCACCTGGAGTTAATTTGTTCTTGGGTATACTTACCCTGCTTGAGAGTATGCTTATACTTAGAGTAAGCCTTATTCCGTAGTTTTATCATCAGTTTAATTACGTCTGTCAGCCAAGGGATAGGAGGTTTACTAACTTTCATGATTTTTATAGGAGCACATTCATCGTATATAATATATAATAATATATGTATAAATATATATATCATTGGCTACCAAATGATTTGTAGCTATAATTCAATGCAGGTCGGGGTATTTGCCCGCTGAGTAGTTGTTTCCTGCAAATCATTTATAATAACAGTATATAGGTTAAGTCCACCAAGGGCTGAAGGTCACCGCTCTCGGTACTTGCAAAATGGCAAGTCGCTATACATCATGGGGACATCTATGATGTTTGGTTTATAGTAGCATTAGACCACATGAGAGGATTCACTTACCTCTCACCACTACACCATTTAAATTAGTCTGTATAAGACTAGCAACTGCAAATCATTTATAATAACAAATATATATATATATATATATATTGTTATTATACATGATTTGCAGGAAACAACTACTCAGCGGGCAAATACCCCGACCTGCATTGAATTACACCTTACAAACCCTGAAAAATTATATATATATATATATGTATATATTTATTTACGAACGAACGAACATTAGGTACAGGTATACAAAATATTACAATTAAGAAGTAAAACAAATTAAAAAATGAAGTATTAATATCATTATATACACACAAATGAACAGTGTAAATAAATATAGGTATTCAAAAAGTGACTTAACACTTGTTTTGAGTTATAATAACTTATGTACAATACAATTTATCACAACCATAATACAATATATATAATAATTTATAAGCAGGTACATGTCTTTTTTTATATATAACATGCTCAAATAGATTTCCTAAATTACACTTACACAATTTTAGTATAGCTATATAGAGAAATATAAGTAGCAGGCATGTACAAGAAAATTTTCTTTGGTTTTTAATGTTTTTACATTTTTGGTTACAAAATATTTTTTATGTCAATAATGTCATTTATTATATTCCTTGAAATTTCTATTGTATGCTTTTTTAATAGTTTTTTAAATGAATTTATTTTGGTTATATGTTGTAACTCGTTTGGTAATGAGTTGTAGATTGTTGGGGCTAAGAAAGCATAAAATCTTTGTCCAACTGCTTTCTTCATAAAAGGTACACTCTGTTTATTTTTTTGTCTAGTATTGTGTACATGGGAGGGTAGAGTTTCTATATTTTTGGTAAGTTGATATTTTACGTTTATGTTATAATAATACAATTGCCTAATATCAAACAATTTTGCCTCTGTGTACAATAGATCTGATGAATATATTGAACTCCTGTCCAACTTTATTTTTAGAAATCTTTTTTGTAGGGTTTCAAGAGGAGTTGAGTGAGTTTTAACAACGCCACCCTAACCAAATATACAATAACATAAATGACTTTCCATAAGTGAATAATGCAGCATTTTTAATTGATCGAAATTCAGTATATTTTTTAAGTACTTAAATTTGTAAATGATAGTTTGCAATTTCTTTATTATGTAGTTTATGTGGACGTCCCATCTTAGATGGGAGTCTATGAAAGCACCCAGATATTTTACGTTTTTTTCAGGTAATACAGTACATAACGTTCCTCGATTGTTTATTTCAAGATATTGAAATGTCGGTTGACTAGATTTATTGGAACTAAACCAATTCTTTATTAGACTTAGATCATTCTCGGCTAGTATCCTAAGGTCTGTCCAAGAATCTGCCTTATGAAAAATGGCAGTACCGTCAGCAAAACCCACAATTTTCCCCCTGCTCCGTAATGAAAACAACCCATCTATGTATATCGAAAATAAAATGGGACCCAAGACTGTACCACTCCATACGTTATTATCATTGACTCACTTAATTCATTATTTACTCTTACACGTTGGGGTCTATTGGAAATATAACTTTTAAATAACTTTAGTGTAACTTCTCTAAGTCCAATGTCTTCTAGTGTTTGTAACAATAACTCATGCAAGGGCAATAACCGTATCGAATGCCTTCGATAAGTCTAGAAATATACACAAGCAGGGCTTACTTTCATCCAGAGCGGAATAAATCTTACTAGTCAGTGCTAATAATGCATCTTGTGTGGATACGTTCTTTTTAAATCCGAATTGATTGTATACATTGTATACATTATAATCTAAATTTTTAAAGCCTCTAATTTGAACAAACCTTGTTTTTTTTCTTTTAATCACGGGACACTCAACGCAGTAGTGTGATCAGTGACTGTGGGCATATGGACTATGCCTGTTTTAGTAACATGCTCTGTTTTGGTCGTAGCAATTATGTCTATAAGTGTAGCTGACTGACTCGCGATTCTAGTTGGTTCTGTAATTACATGCTTAAGGTTATAAGTTTGTAAAATATCACTGAGGTAATTTTACGCAGGAAAATTAGGTTTGAACCAGCTTATATTCAAATCACCCATCAAAATTATTTCGTCGATCAAGGGCACGAGGGTAGAGAGGGAGTCATCAAGTGATGAGAGCGAACTATAGTGAGCATTTGGTGGCCTATATACCACACCTTGTGTAAAGTGCCTATTATTGCTCTACAGGATTTTCTTGCAAATCCGTGAAGTGATTCAATTAGGAATTACAGTGTATATTTGGTTTGATGTAATATATTGCTATGTATTCGCATATTGGACGATTACGAAGATTGCATGTTTGTGTTATTTGCTGAATCAGGGTTTGAATTTGTCTGTTTCCTTTAGATGGGTTTCAAAATTTATTTAAATTAGCTAAAGATCCGAAAGGTATGTGTTTTAGAGTGTTAATACTTGTTTAGAGTTGTTTTAATAGTTTTAAAGTTTTTATTTGATGTCAACAGTAAGTTTGATACTGACATCTATGTTAGTAGTTATTAAGTTGTTGTTGAAATAATTTCTGACATTTAAGTCATTATGACATTTCTTTTAAGTAGGAAATTTTTTTTTATAGTTGGTAAATGTTTTCCTGGAGAAAGACAAGGAGGTTTAAGTTAGGTTATGTTTGGAATGAAATTAATCAAAATTCATATGGTGTTTTGTTTTGTTTATTTGGAGTACTTTGATATTTAGTGATATAGAACAACAAACAACAGATACAAGAGAGGTTGTAAAATTGGAAAAACAAATTTAAGATAAAAAAGAACAAGTGAATGGAGTGAAAAAGTGGATTTGGAAAGAGAAGAGTGTAGCTACGAAGAAGGAAGGTTTTTGTGTGTTTAATTTTTGGACAAGGTTGTATATTAAAATTTAAATAGTGTATTAAACTTTCGACCTGTTATAAAGCTAAATTATCTAAATATCAAGGAAAATAAATTATTTATATCAGATTAAAAATTTTACTTTAATAAAATTTCATTTTAAAACAGGAACTGAATTTGAACCTGCTCCTGAAGGAAAAGATAAACTAGCCGGCCCATTAAATATTTTGACATACTTTCGGATCAAAAGGTAAGAGATTTTAATTTGATCTTTTGGTTTTAAAGTTTTTTTTTTATCTATTGGAAATAAACAAGTTAAAGTTTGATTAGTACTGCAAATTATTAAGTTCAATAAAAGTAGAACAGTACAATACAGTACGATATAAACATATATAAGTATAGTTTTGTATGTAATACGTAAATATTATTAATATTTATGAATAAAAAAGAACTCAATTTACCCCTCTTTTACGGCCATGTCTGTCTGTCCGAAATAAAGTATAACCAGGTATCTCTACTGCTCTAGCGACAATGTGTGGTCTAAGCATGTTTCCGTTATATCTACAATATCAAAGTCTTGCATTAAAATATAATCTCTCAGCAGTGGCGTCATTTTACCTCCGCCAGCCCCCACAGTGCGGGGGGAGCGAGCACATTATTACAAGAGCAGTACCGACAGCTCTATAGCAAAGGCACTGCGAATAAATTTAGACATTTAAAATTGATGATGTGAAATGAACTATAGCTAAATTCCGTCAGTACGTTAATAGAAGTAAGGCAATAAAAAAGTTTTAGAGTACTGACAAAATTATGTTATTTATTCACGACATTAGGAGGCCCTAAAACATTTCGCGGGGGGGGGGGGTCTAAAATCAAAGTTATTCCACTGTCTCTCGGATCCTCATAAGTATTAATTAACGACCTACAATTTACATGAGCTATCAACAAATTTTGTTCCTTACAATTAATTATATCTGATTCCAACTCCATGATGATTTTTATTTCAATTTATTAATAATAATAAAACAAAGTTATTTAAAGTAGCTAAAACTATATATAAGAAAAGACAAAAAATATTAAATATAGTACGATATATACATATATAATTATAGTTTTGTATGTAATACGTAAATATTATTAATATGTATGAATAAAAAAGAACTCAATTTACTTTTTTGAAACCTTGAGGTTTCTGCGAGTGCGAGTAAGGTTCACAGTTGCTTCGGCCCCCTCAGCAGTGATAGCGTCACCTTCATCCGGATGCAGATCATCGTCATTACAGCTATCTTTTCGAAGTGGTTTTCCTTATTTGCTTCCTGAGCAATTAAGTTTTCATACGTGTATTCTTTCCAGCAGCAATTATGGATTTTCTTTTTATTTTAGCTTCTATATTCGCTTTTTTAAAATTCTTCAATTTGTATGAAACAAAAGACCGAATGAATTAACAATCGAAACTGCTGTGTATAATTTATCAATATTTCGATTCGCAGTAGTGTACCTGATGTCGTCCCCATTGATACGTTATGAAATACGAAGAAAAGATGGGAGGATACGCAACAAGTCTAGACCCGGCTTTATAGTGATTACTTTTATTTAATTTGTAAAGGAGACTTTATTGCCCTACAACTAACGAAATGATGGTATCTGAAATTTTGTATAGGTACTGTGCTTATTTATATCTAAATACTTATTGATGAATAAATGATATATATGGATGTAGGTTGTACAATTGTATATACTTACACATTCTATACATAGCGTATCCACTAAGTAATAAGAGCTGAAAATGACAAAAAAAAAATTCAAGGAAAATCTAACTATTTTTTTGCCTGTACACACTGCAATACGTCTATTCATTTCATAATTATATCTCGTGCACAATTTGAATAGTAACGTTAAAATATCATTTATAAAATGAGAAAACTTTTACACACTGCTATTATTAACAATAGTATTTTTTCACGTCAGACAGATCTGAAAACCATTCATTGTCTATGCCGCTGACGCGTTGTATCATTTATAACCCGGACTCATTTTAGCTTTAAACGATATGTTAAATGAAATTTCTCCTGTCTTCTGTTCAACAAAAAATTGTCGAACATTTCTATCTGACCGGACGGATGTGCTTCATTATTAAGACTTAATTGCTTCGATCAATAATACAATTAGTCAGAGTTGTCGCTGTTTTTGACCATTCTACTTTGGCTAGTTTACCTTATACTATATCTAAACAATTAAAAGTTTCCAAATCATTGCACCACACTTGTGAATAACCTTTTCCGACTGATTAGCATTTACTTCTGTTCAACATTTTTCACACACGATGATAATCTAAATGAGAGAATGAACTGTATGGCATTTTTATTGTATTGCATTTAACGTGCACGTTTATCAAATAGGAGACAAAATACGCAATAAGACATTTTTCTCCCAAAAATATGTTAAACTTTCATATCTACGAAATTATTAATCCTATAGAAATAATTAAAACTAAAATCATTCTTCTTTGTTTACTTTCTTTTTGTTCTGCAGAATGTTTTCCTGAAATATGATATTTCTAGAATTATTCAATGAAAACTGTTTTAGAATACTTGTTTTTTCAAGCTAACATCATAATGTCCAAGTCATCACTTAAAAATCATAAAATATGAAAAATTTTATAGAGCCCTTTTTTCTCAAAATTTTGCGTTTTTTTTCAGTCCTAATGGCTCTTTTGTTTCGTGTTTCATCCTGGAAAAGACACTAGGCGTACTACTTGATGTTGACTTTTTGATTTAATTCAAGTCGTAAAAATAGGTAACAAACGTCTAAACACTTATTTTAATTCAAAAGTTTTTGAAAATCTTTTTTTAAACATTTATTTAACGTCGGCCTATTTTCCGCTACTGAGACCTATCACCGACGCCTGTAGACGAGCTACCCCCAACCAGGAATTTTGCCGAACCTCTTCCCTTAAGAAGAGTAGGGATTTTTTATTTGCCTAACATTTAATAGACAAGGGACCGACGGCTTTACATCCCCTCTGAAGGATGGTATATCACCTACACAACCCTCGCCTAAGGTTGCATAGCTTCCGCGCATACACTGATATACAAGCCGCTGGAAGATATGTGAGGCGAGGATACGGTCTTCTTTGTGAACTCGAACGGTCCCTCTGGTTTGGAAAAATAAAATATTTTTGGCTGGAGAGCTTTATGTGAGACTCTAGAGGCCTTTCGTGCACTTTATTTTGTTTGATTCGAAGTCGGGGTGGTTAAACTTGAAAAGCTGGAACGGGCCAAATGCTTCGCCCTGTATACTCTCAGAGCTGATTTCCACTTGAAATTAGTTTTATTTAATTTATTTAGCACTTTGCTGAATTTTATTTCAGCGGGAAGGGTCAAATACTACACCCTGTATCGTATGTTAGCACTAGTTTTTAAATTAAACACTTTGGTTTAGTACGAAAATTAACAGATTATTTATTTACGGTTTAAACACAGAATATTGAAAATTAAAATTTTATTCACACTAAAATATTTTAACGTATCTACACTAGAAATTTGCCCAAGTCGGGGTTGGTTTTATTTGGTTTATTTAAATGGTTTGTTTAAGACTGAGAAAATTCTCTTTAATTACTTTGCGCGCCGTCGATTTGTTTTTTATTTGAAATTAATGCACTGGGGCGATTTTAATAAAGTACTTTTTTACTAGGATCTGCCTAGGAAGGTGTACGGGTACTGGACTTATTATCGCGAGATACACCGGAAAACACACTTGGATTTAGGTTCTGGAGCGACCGAAGAGGTAACGCGGGCACTGGATTTAATTATCACGAGATACTCCGAAAACACAACTTACCGGGATCTTGGCGTACTCCTTTATTTATACTGATGATGGGGACTTGGGTTGCAGAAGTCTGGATGAAGGCCGGATGGGCGCCAGCCGCTCCAATGGGCTTGTATTGCGAAATATTGCACAATAAATGTTGAAATTGTGGATTTTCGGGTTAAAAATTATATCGTTAAATCGGCTAAGAAAAATGAAACAATTTGGTATAAAAATGTCAGTGGAATCTAATTTTGTTTTTGAAATATGATCGATAACTGTCTGAATAACATGGTGAATTGAATTGGTCCCGTGAAGTATTGTTGCGAGTCTTACTTTATTCCATATGTGATGTTATATTAAGTCATGTTAATCCATATTTTAATATTATATTATGCCATATTAATTCATATTGAGGTTAATGTATCGCGGTGTTGACTGGAGCGAGAGTCAATTTTAGGGTACTAGTTTGAAGATAGTTGCGAGTTGCTGGCATCTGATGGAGAACGTGTAAACTGGACTTATTTTGGGACGAATTTCTTTTTTTGGGCTAGTTAGAAAGGTGAATGAAATATATTTTAATATATTCATGGAGTTGAATTTGACGTTAAATTGAAGAGAAAGGGGCTTGTAGAGAAATTTGGAAAGTGAACTAAAATAATTTAACTTGATGTTTGTGGAGTAATTTAGGGTGATCTTTTGTAAAATTGTAAGTGTATTTTGATGAATTTTGATGTTGGGATGATTTTGTTGGTATATTCGGATTAGGGAATTGTCGATGTTGCGTGAATTTTCTCAGAATTATTTTTTGAATATCGTGGTTTTTAAGTTCCACGAGTGTCTTAATGACTTTTTTGTGTTTTGTCAAGTTGAGCTTAACGATTGAATTATTTGACAAATTTTAGTAATTTTTTTGTCGGCCATCTTGTTAATATGGGAAACGTACTATAATATTTGAAACTGTCGCCCATCCAAGTACTAACCGCGCCTAATGTTGGTTTACATCGCATTTCGAAGTATGTACATAGTAAAGACGCATCTACGCTCACCCCCTTGAAAATCTTAAATATTGATATTAATAAACATAAATTTGCAGTCATAGAACAAACGTTATTCAATACTATTTAACACTGGGCATATTGTTTAAAAACTTAAGAACCATAAGACACATAAACGATTGTAGCTATTTTGATCATAACAATAATAATTAATTGAAAATATTGCAGCATGTTATCAATATAAATGTTAATTATTCTTTCCCTTTCTTAACGTTTAAATAATTTTTTAGTAGTGGATTAAAAAAAAGTAGATTATAGAAATAAAACAGGAATAGGAAAGTATATTAAAATTATCAATTTTTTTACTTGCTTTTCTTTAACTCACAATGTGTGCACAATGTTTATGTACAAATCTTGCGTCCTTTATTTAACACACTTCCTGACATAATCAATTGATGAAATTTTATACCGTTACTAAGATCGGATGACAATAATATTTTACCGTTACTTTTGCAAATATCCGCACATATTACTTGCTTTTCTTTAAATGATGCACAATGTTTCTGTTCAAATCCTGCATACTTTATTTAACACACTTTTTGACGTAATCAATTGATGAAATTTTGTACAGTTACTAAGATCGGATGACAATACAGTATTCCACCGATACTTTTGCAAATATATGTACGTAGGAGGTGCGGGGCTGAAAATTGTCTTCAAATCTTGCATCCCTTATTTAACACGCATAAAAATGATGCTATACTCAAGGTAATTCCAGGAGATGAGGTTCACCCTGGGCTCCAGGTACCTCGGAGGCCGCCATGATATTCGTGTTCAGCGACCCCGAAAACCCCTCGAGTAACGAATTTGGACTCATTTCAATCAATTTGCAAATCAATTATTCTAAATGCACTTTGAATAATCCATTTTAACCTCTCCACAATAAAATTGTGAGAGGTTACTAAAATTGGTTCAAAAACGAAAATTGAGATAACATCAAATCTTTACGTTTTGAGGTCCTAGGAACACAAAAAAGTGGTTTTTGAAAAATGTCTGTGTGTGTGTATGTGTGTTAGCACGATAGCGCCGAAACTACTGAACGGATTTGAATGAATCTTTCCGTGTGCGTTTCTTTAGTGCCCCAGAAGATCTGAAAAGGTTTTGGTTGAGATCGGATTACGTTTAGTGCCATTTTGACGCAGCAAGTTGTTTATTTTATAATTACTTTCAATTTGCAATGGAACCATTGAAAAGCAGTTAAAATTCTGATTTCAACGATATATCACACTTCCACCCATTCGATTTGGTTTCCGTGAAAAAAAAATAAAAACAAAGCAAATATGGCATAGATCGCATTTCGCATGACATGATCGATGCGCGTTACGTCGTGAAACTCGTCACATCACGTGTCAGTTCACGTGTGAGGGTTTCTTCACTGCTCTAGAAGTAGAGCGGATTACGTTTAGTGCCGTTTTTAAATATATATACAGACAAATCGAAGAATTAAACTACAAATATTCCTCTAAAATCTAGTAAAATTACTGAAATGCTAATGTTTCATTTAACAAAGACAGCCGCGAGCGATCGAATGAGGAAGATGCATGGATTTTAAAAATGCTTAATTTTGTTATTTTTGCATAATATATACTACATAAGTTGATAATATAATGAAAGAAACTCATAGAAAAATTTTGCTTCGTAAATATGACACATTAAAATTTGAACTTTTGTGTAAACAAAACCACGTGGCTGAAAACGCTATAATAGTGCTTTGACGTCATTTTGACGTCACTAATTGGACCTGAATTTGTTAACTTACGTTGTTATTCTTAATTTTGTTATTAATTATTGGT
Source organism: Leptura quadrifasciata (assembly GCA_963675555.1). Classification (NCBI taxonomy): domain Eukaryota; kingdom Metazoa; phylum Arthropoda; class Insecta; order Coleoptera; family Cerambycidae; genus Leptura; species Leptura quadrifasciata. Next base: position 57,389,753 of record OY776678.1, on the reverse strand, counting down.
TAATATGACGGATAATCATTTCATAACATCCCTAACGCGTTATTCTATGACCACAGCATTCTTTTTAGATGTTTCAACGTTTTAACAATAACGATGTGACGCTACAGGTTACGAATGACACTATTCGTTAGGGATAGAGCGTTTTAATGGTTTTAAATTCTCAGCCGAAATAAATATTTTTTTTTCACCATCAATTTTAACAAAAAAGAAAAAGAACAAATACGAGGAAGCATATTTTTCTGTCGTCTATCTATCTATGATATAAAAAAAAATCATGCAACTTCCTCATTGCAATGAGCAAATTTTGAGGATTGTCATTGTCATCGTTTGTCATCCGATAACGTTGGTGTCATGTCATGTTAATAAGATTTCCGCATATTTGTAACTTTTTGTGGATTGTCACAAACTTTAAAGGTAGGTTTAACAATATCAATATCATATACTTTCTGTACCTTCGTTGGTGAATTTATTATAGATTATCACTTTACCAATTTTCAGTTTGTTGCCTTACAAATCTGTAGTATTTAGGATAACTAGACATTTGTAGTCGTTGAAGTGATGTTAAAGTTAATAATATCCTAATAGTATATTATTCAACGAGCGATAATGTAGGTAATAACTCGCATAGATGATTGTAAATTCATTAAGTTGAGGGTTTTTTTAGTGCCCCAGAAGATCTGAAAAGGTTTTGGATGAGATCGGATTACGTTTAGTGCCGTTTTGTCACACAATTTAATGCTCTTTTCGGCTTTAAAGATCCACCGAGTGGGGAGGTTCCAGCCGCTTCCAGTAGCTGCCGATTTTTACAATGCAAATATGCAATTTTTCATTTGCTATTCATCAGATTAGTTCACAAAATTTCCTGATGCTCTCACGAATCAAATGCAAAAAACCGCATTAAAATCCGTCTTGCTGCGGGAATTTCGGAGGTTGAGCCGTTTTTTAGTATAGTTTTTTAATTCCTCGACTACATCTTAATGTACACATGACTGAAGGCAACAACAATTCGACCCCTTTCATACAATCATGTGTACAATCATACAAAGTGCGTACGCCTTGCTTTTCTTGCATTCATACTTTCGTACATTAATATTTTTTTATTTTTTACTTTTTAGTACGACTTTTTACTACGAAAGCGCTTAAGGATCACAAAATTATAATACAATTATTTTATTCAATATATTTGAAATAAATTTAATATATTGGAAAAATAATTAATACATTGAAAAAAAATTAAATATATTCGAAAATAAATTAAATATTTTGGAAAACCATTCAAAATATTGAAAAAATAATTAATATATTAGGAAAAAATTGAATATATTGGAACATTAATTTAATATATTGAAAAAAATTTAACGTATTACTTTCGGTCAAATAATCAGGAGATCTAGAGTAAAGTGAACTATTAGCAGTGTTGTGTTTACAAAACAAGTGCGTAATATTTACCACGTAAACTCAAGCTTATTTTGATAAAATATATGGCCGCCTTCATTAATAGTAATAAATGTGATCACTAGCATTAGATTAGGTTCGTTCTAAGTAACCAACAACACGGATGCGTTAAGCAACTCTATTCATGATTTAATAAAGTGCTATTTCATAAGTGGCATGCACTATGATGAAATACTTGCTTTTCTGTATTTAAGACATAATGTAGAGATAAGTTTATCAACGCTTAAACGTAAATTGAAAAGGACGAAAATGAACTGGAACAAGAATTCGGATTTAAGTACAGTTATCGATTTTATCCAATATCAGTTGAAGACATCTGGTCAATTATGTGGATATCGTTGGATGCATCAAAGATGCATTCAGAATGGACATGTTGTGACGTAGGCTACAGTTAGAGTTATGTTACAAGATCTGGATCCAGAAGGCGTAGAATACAGAAAACGTAAAAGACTACGTCGACGTAAATATGCGTCAGAAGGCCCCAATTATGTATGGCATATGATAAACTAAAACCTTATGGAATAGCTATTAGTGGATGCATTGATGGTTTTTCGAGACGAATAATATGGCTGAGAACAGACAGGACAGCAAGTAATTCAAAAGTTATTGGAGGATATTATATCGACGCAGTTAAAGAAACTGGTGGATGCCCAAGACGAGTACGTTTTGATTGTGGTACAGAAAATGCGTTCGTAGAAAAAATCCTACAAATATTCAGGGAAGTACCAGTTGATTACTTCGATAAGATTTTTGGAGCTAAAAGTTTTATGTACGGAACTAGTCAAAACAACCGGCGTATTGAAGCATGGTGGTCTGTATTGAGAAAACATTCTGCTCAGTTCTGGATGAATCTCTTCCAAGAGTTAAAAGAAAATGATCATTTTTTGGGTTCAGAACTAGACAAGTCCTTAATACAGTTTTGCTTTTTAAGAATTGTACAGGTAATTTGATTGTTTTTATTAAACATGAATTTAAGATCCATTACATATGATTCTTTTGCAGGATGATTTAGAGCAAACTGTTTATGAATGGAATACTCATAACATTAGTGGATCACGAAACACAGTATCACCACGAGAGCGTCCTGCAATAATGTTCGAATTGCCACAAATATACAATATCATCAATGTTGTATGCAATATTGATAATTGTATAGTAGAAGCATGTGAGAGTCAATGTGTTTTTTTTCAAAGTGCCATGTGAAACCGATATCTATGAACTGTGTACTATTATACGAAATGAAAAAAAGATAGAAATGCCACAAGATCCATACTCAGCAGCAGAACTGTACCTATATTCAGTTAAGAACGTATTTTAACTTAGAATGTAATATTTACTAACACAAATTTATGGACCTACCTATTTCTTTGGCAAACCTATCAATCATAATTCCAGGGACTCAAAACTGAAGCGATATATGTTGAAATTAGTAGTTCAATAAATACTATAACATATTTTTCAGAATTCTATTAAATGCTTATCTTATAAAAATATTAATAAAAAAAATCATAGAAAAACATAAACAAAACACTACAACGGAAAGGGAGTAAGATAACATTCTAAACATGACAAGGTGTAACATAACAAAAAAAAATGCAATTAATGTAGGAGGAACAGAAAAGCACAATAAAACATTGCCAACTAGGTCAGATAGTTCATATTTTCGAAAAATCCCTCAGTGCATTTTGTGAACGTGATAATTAGAAGAAAAATATTGCGAATTAGATGTTTATGTTTTGGAAAGCAAATTTTATTTGGAACCTGTCGAAAAAAGGGCATGAAAGTGCCGAAAACAGGTTTTTTCACGTTTTCGATGAGAAAGAATTTTTTTTTAATAAAAAAGATACTACGAAATAGCTCGTAAAAAGACGAAAAAATGAGTTTTGGACCATTGAAATCGGTTAATAACTTTTTGCATAAAAAATTAAACCGCTAAATATGGGGACTGTAATTATCGTACGAAGTTTCTCCCGCAGCCGGACTTGGAGCGTCGCTAAATGATTGCGCTTCCCCCCACCATGCGTCACTTCCCCTCCGCTCCAACACCCGAACTACTAAACGAAACCTTACGAAAATTTAAAGATAATAGGGTTGTAGAGAATTTCATCAGGAACAAATAGCTTTTTGATAAATTATTCTATGACAATTTCCACGTCGTTTTTTTTTAGAGTAGGTAGGTACCAACAAAAGCTACAATTTAAGCTCAGAAACAACTTCCTACGATAATTACAGTTCCTGTAATTAAATAGTAAAAAATGGCCATATTTAGCGGTTCCTAATTTTTTGCGCAAGAAGTTATTGACCGATTTCAATGGTCAAAAACTCATTTTTTTCGTCTTTTCACGAGCTATTTTGTAGTATTTTTTGTATATAACAAAATTTTCTTTCGCATCGAAAACGTGAAAAAACTTGTTTTCAGCACTTTCATGCCCTTTTTTCAACAGGTTCCAAATAAAATTTGCTTCTCAAAATATAAACATCTAATTCCCTCTATTTTTCTCCTAATTATCACGTTCACAAAGTGCACTGAGGAATTTTTCCAAAAAATGCATTCTCCTTTACTATCTGCCCTGGAGTAGGTATTATCATCAGTAAATTTCGCGCTAAAATATCCAATCAATTCCTCTATACCAGGTCTTTCTGTTGGGTCGTGATTAAAACATCTCTGCACAATGGGTAAAAAAAATGGTGGGAGAACACTAATATTTGGACTTTCAAAATTTTCTATTTTCTTTTTCACGGATTCAGTGGAATCTTCTGCTACATCTGGCCATACATCTTCTTCAGAATACGTCTCTAAGATCGTACATCCTAACGACCATATTATCTGATATCGTGGCAGTCCCCTTACACAACAGAATTTCCGGGGCCATGTAGGCGATGGTTCCCTTTATTGAACCTTATTTATTAATTCATGAAGTTCGTTAACCTACGTACATCCATTCCAAAGCAATTACGAAATTATTCATCATCTAGCTCGTTAAAAAGTGCAAATTCACCACGTTATTTCCTCATAATATATATTATAGTATAACTCTCCGTCTGGTTTTTATTAGTATTTTGTCCATATTAAAAAAATGTGATTTACTTAATACATATTTTGCAAAATTTACCGAACAGCGAAACAACCTATAAATCGATTTATGTTTATAGGTTGTTTATAATGGTTTGTGCTATTATAACTCTCTGATCAATGCACAAAACTCGAATTCGTGTCGTGGCTAGTTGGCCGAGTTTGGATCGGATATCTTTGGTGCACAAAATATTGAATTTATTTTCAATATATTTAATTTTTTCCCAATATATTCATTACTTTTCCAATATTTTGAATTATTTTCCAAAATGTTAAATTATTTTTCGAATACATTCAAGTTTTTTCAATATATTAATTATTTTTCCAATATATTAATATTCTTTCCAATATATTGAATAAAATAATTTTATTATAATTCTGTGACACTTAGGCCTTTCGTATTTTACAGAAAAGCAAGTTTTTAATTTTTTTTCTTATTTTTTAATATTAACGTTAAGAAGATTCGTATAGTATTGAAGCTTCTTTACATTGTTGAAGTGATGTTGAAAACGATCACATTTAAATATTTTTTTATTTTTCTTAACGCCCGTTAGAAATTGTACCAACGTTAATGATTGATGCAAATATAAATAAGCAACTATTTATTTTATTTTCTAATTCTTTATTCTTGGTCAAAAATATATATATATATATATATATATATATATATATTTTTTTTTTTTTCGAATATAAAAAACGATAAGAAATTTATATAGCCGCATGGAGTTTAGACGATGTAGTTACGTTCAGGTTGATACTTTAAAAATGAATATTTACTTCTTTCTTGCTTATTTTACTTCCACGCCCAGTGGAAGTATATATAGTAACGCAAAATTTTTTTTTTAGTTAAAATAGGCTTAAAATGTCATGAAATGTCGAGATTTTAAATTTGAGCAAAAAAATTTCTGTCTATAACTTTTTTTGTGAGCACGTTTACTCTGGAACCGTTTATGATATTGACTTGAAATTTAGTACACTTATGTATTATATAGAGTTCTGGAACCATATTCTATTTTGATCTAATTTTGTTGAAGGGTTCGGGGTTAAATGGGGTAAATAAAGGTAAATAGGCAAAGAAAGTAGGTAAAAGTTCATAAAATTGCAATTTAGGGCATGTACAAAAAGTCAAGGTCTCAAAATTTTTTTTGGCATCAGCCATCCCCCACTATCACCCCCCACACTGTTATGAAAGAGAGTAAAAAAATTAAAATGTGATTTAGTGTGCATACAAGACGAAACGTCTCAAAAAAATGTTTTGGTGTTAGCTACCCCCTCTACCACTCCCACCTATTATTAATGGGAGTAAAAAATTAAATTGGGATTTAGTGTGTTTACGTGAACCAAGGGCCTCTAAAATTTAGTTTGGCATTAGCTACCCCCATTGTCATTCCCATCTTATTGGTTAAGGGAATAAAAAATTAAATTGGGATTTAGTGTGTATACGAGAACCAAGGGCATCTAAAATTTTTATGACATTAGCCACCCCCTCTACCACCCCCACCCTATTATTAAAGTGAGTAAAATATTACATTGGAATTTAGTGTGTATGAGACTTGGATATAAAATCTGGATGTGGAAGTGTGATTCCTTGGGCAGCGGTTTTTAGTAAGAGTTCGGGGATTAAGTGGAAGAATAGCCTTGGGTTAAACTACCCTCTTATTAAAGACACTAAATAAATGTGAACATGCGGTATGCTATTGTCGCTGAATTGTATTGACTTAACGCAAACGATGTAAGAAATAAAATTATCGCTACTTTCCTACGAAATTATCACTGATATATATTTCCATACCATTGCACGAAATTTCCTCTTATTTAGAGGAAATTCCTTGCCATGGGATAGATGGTATTAAGGAATTGATATGAAAATGAAAACCCCCCAGCGTCTATTCTATAGAGGGTTATAAGTAACTAACTGCCTTTATCTTATAGCCCTCGCCTTTAGTAAATTGAAATATTTGGTCCTCAGCTGTTCCACTGAAATTTATCATAATTATTTACTGTGCTAATTTAAGATCTCACAATTATACAGCTTTAGTTTTAGTATGTATGTGAGTATATGTACGGTGTTATTTTAAGTGGGTTGTTACAAGTGATATTTTGAAACAACAAAATATAAAGAATTTTAGTCAATGCTCGGAGGGGACAGAACAAAACTCGGACTATTCATTGGAAATAGATTTTATTTTTACTAGTTATTCTTAAAATGTTTTATTTTATTTTTTTAACGAACGAAAGCGGATACATACAATTTTGGTTTGCACAATTTTCATTCAGTTTACATCAGATTGAGCTGAGCCATCAGCTTTGTTATTAAAATACATTGCATTCTTAAATAACGTAATAAGATATTAGTGTCTATTCTGTGATTATTATCAAAGGTATGTTAAACAACATAGATATCGGAATTCAAACATTTTAAGTATTCTTCAGAGCTATGCCTTTTAACTTTATATGCTGCGCGATGAATCAAACATTCATATATACAAACAAAGTTGACAAAAATAATACCCTCTATAATGGGGAAAAACATTAAAATTGTTTTGTATTACTCCGTAAATTAGGATCTGCTGATTAGAAACTCGATACAGAACAAAACAAATTAATCTTAAAAAATTGCTCTGAAAAGATTCGTATAACATCATAAGTCTGTAATGGATTTAGGACAGTACTGGAACCATTTCCAAAATATGTGGATATAAAACAACTATTTATTGATTTTTCTTCCCAATTTGAAAATTTTCCGTTTAGAAAAACTTTTCTTAACTGGTTACAATATATAAAATTTAATGTACATAAACGCGAATATAGAGTAAGTACTGTAATTCTGAGCCGACGGTGTATATATTATTTTAATTATTTAGCAGTTTATGTTTATATATGATACATCTGTTAAATTTACATATTTCTCGTAAACCTTAAAATCCGACTATAAAGGTTTTAAAGATATATTTATTTAGAGGAAATAAATAACCAATATATCCATAATTACCATTGTTTAGAATTATAGTGGTCGTAATTGAAAATAAATTCAAACTATATATATATATATATATATATATATATATATATATATATATGATAAACAGAATGATATTATTCTACCATGCAACACATCCGGTCTGTACTTCGTTGAAATCCATTGTCCCTGAAACTTGCAATGAATCCTGCAAAACCCTTACTAAGCTCTTCGTGAAATATGACAGGCACAGTTACCAAAAATGACCCTGCTGCTTTCCACCTCTAAGCCCTTCCTAAGGCTGCATTCATAATTAAATAACATAACGTAGACATGTTGGAAATGACGAAAGCTATGTCTTTAACACAAAACTCATTAGATGTGGGTATTAAAATAATAATTTGCTGTCGGGTAAATTTTAACTCATATGTGCAGGAACTGAAGAATCGTCTTTAACTTTAAGAGTAAGTAATTTTCAAAAAACGCATGTATTAGGGTGAAAATTTAGAAATATCGGGCGCTTACAGCGAGAATAGAGTAATTTAAACTAATTTACAATGCATCATAACATAATAGTTCTATTTCTACAGTTATATTTGCCAGAGCTATTGACTATCTTGGTTAAAAGAAAAACCTTGTTAAAAAATGCAAATCATGCTACAATTGCTATCATAAGCATTATTGTTGTTCTGAAAAATTTTACTTATAACAATAAAATCAAAGAAAATGTACTGTATGACCATATTGTCCTCGCCCCAATGTGCATTACGGCAATTAGAAACGAGAGAATAACTGATGGCCGTAAAGTTCATACAAGACCTCAAGTTTGAGTCTATTGTTCCTCCTACTTCTCAGTGAAGTTTCTAAGAAAAATTCAATGTCAGCTCTTATAGTTTGATGTTCTAGGAGCCATTATATTAGGTCAATTATTTTTAATGTTTCTGTCAGTTGAGGGCAAATTTAGTATAATTCAATAAATTAGACGACCATTGTTCTCTGTAACGGATTCAGCATCTCCGAGAATGTAAGACTGGTGTTCGGTCTAAATTTTGCATCATATCAACATATGTGGAGTAAAACTTGCATGAGTTAACTGTGCTGTACTAAATCTAAACATCCAGTAGTGTTCCGGTGAGCAAATTAGTATACGTAGCGAAGTGGGTCAGAGCCTTTCTTACTGCGAAATAATTTTAGTTATCAAATTATCCTAAAGAAGTGATTCGCACTATAAACAGTAGAGCCTCGTGGTACAATATTCAAAATTCTGGACTTTCAAGGAGTTACTTCGATGACTTGATTAGGCTTATAAAAAAATGTCCCTGCGCATCCACCAAATTTGGTAATATAAACTATTTCCAATTTTTGATCAGTTTACACTAAACGTGCAATGGTACCGTCATCAAACCATTCGTAAAAATCGCTTTACTTAATCCAGGGTAATAAGTGAACAAACATGACAAAAGAAATATCAGCAAATTGAGATCCTCTTCCTTTTTGTCATTTCTTACGATGGGTAAAAAACTTATGCCACTTTCATAAAAGAAATTATCAAAACAGATTTATCTAATTAGTTGAATTATCATATTTACCGCCGATTATACCATAATATGGAACAACATTTTAAAATTCATCCTGCATTAAAGGGAAAAAATCCAACGCCCTTGTTGCTTACTATGTTTTTATTGAAAGTGTTGCACCAGGTTGTGTATATAAAAAATAGTAGTATGAAATAAATGTTTAAAAGTGTAATCTAATTTTTAGAGTTGTTCTTTCTGAATTATTAATACATTCACAATATTCACGAACTCATATCAGGCTATGGGCATACCAACGCAGTCAGTGTATATGTGAAGTAAATGGGAAGTCATTCAAAGGCGTTGGGGCAAAGCGGTGCACCTAGGAAGATTTAACCCCGAGGTGAATAATTCTACTTACTATAGTCAATTTGGAATTTAATGTGAATTATCTGGTTAGGGTAATTATTTTATTTTAAGGTATTTAAATGGTCAAGCTGCGTTCGCAGCTCCGTTTTGCAGTTTCAACGAGGTCGTTAAACAAATAAATTTTTTAGACTGCGTTTTCCATCGAATTTTTTAAAATATCTCGAGCTCTGCAAGACAAGCGAAAAAATGAAAAATGTCCGTTATTGGCGGTACAGTAAATATATATAAAATAGAATTCAAGACATTCAGACAAAGACATTGTAAAATTAAGCATTTTTAAACAAATTATTATTATTCTGAAGAAAATGGACAAATTCCAACGAAACTTAGGGCAAATGTAGGTCTTATAAAGTACTATTTTCAATTACAATTTCAAATAAGAATAAGCATTGAAACAGCTGAAAATCATATCAATAAGGGTTATTATTTCACGTTACTAACCAAAATGGAATTTCAACCGGTGGCATGAGGAACATTGCTCTTTAATCCCCATATTTCTGTTCCATTTTTCTCAAATTTTGGTACTGAAATATGGTTCTCTAATCAACATTTCACAAAAAAGTTCCTATTTGTTAAACAACAACTTTCTTATAAAAATTGATTTAAAAGAGTTACTGCAAGATCATTTTGTGGCCTTGCAAATACTGCTATATGTATATGACGTAGTTCAACTTAGCAACTCAACATGTTGATTGAGTTGGGGACGGTAACACAGTAGTTAGCTCGACAATCTTTCACTTTGAGCATACCTAGCGAAGTGGGTTCGAGCCCCACCTACTGCAACATAATTTTCAATTATAAATTACCCCCAAGAAGTGGTTCGGATCCCACTATAAACTCTAGGGTCTCTTCTTCTTTTCTCACACAAGACTAGGCTTAAGGGGTCATTTAAGTGATCTGTAAGGAGGTTAAAATATTACAAAACATTATAAATGTTTTTCCGAGCACAGCGTGATGATGAAGAAGACATGAGTACACATATCGCAAAGCTACATAAGCAACTCGTTGAATAGTATAGCAAGCTCGAAAAACACAAAGAAAACAAGTTATCAGAGCGAATGCTAACTGGAAGGATTTTATCCACATTGGATAAGGATTTTGATAACTTTAAAGATGTATGGAACACAATTTCAGCACAACAATAAAAGCTGAATTTGATTGAAAAGCAGTGCAATACATAGAGCTACGTGATTTCAGAAAAGCTAAAACTGATTAGAAAGCCTTCATGACTCAGCGAGACTACAAAATACAGAAGTCTCATGAAGATAATGACAAAGAAATCTGCAAATAAGAAAAGCAATGGACAGTGAAGAAGTTTTCTTGTTATAAATGCAAACAACTCGATCATTGGGCGGCCGAGTGTCCTCAGAATAATTCACCAAGGAATAACCACGACAGAAAAATAGCATTAATTGCGCATGCTATGAGTGTATCAGTAGATTTAAAACCCTGTACAGACTTTTGGTATTTTTTTTTTTTTTTTTATATACATTTATTTAACGTCGGCCTATTTCCGCTACTAAGGCCTATCACCGACGCCTGTAGACGAACTACCCCCAACCAGGAATTTTGCCGAACCTCTTCCCTTAAGAAGAGTAGGGATCTTTTACTTGCCTAACATTTAATAGACAAGGGACCGACGGCTTTACATCCCCTCCGAAGGATGGTATATCTGACTTTTGGTATTATGATAGTGGTGCATTAGTTCATAATATACCAAGCAAGTAATATTTTGAATCGTTCACGAAGTTTGCTATACCTAAAGCGATCGCACTAGGTAAACGTGATACTGTAAAGTATGCTCTTGGTCAAGGCATTGTAAACTTTGATGTATTTTACAGTGAATCGTGGGACCAGGTTAAGCTCATTAATGTCTGATACACTTGAAACGTGTACATCTGTCTTCAGTCAAGGACATAGCACAATCATAAATGGTAAGGTATATTCATTCATTCTATGATAGATGATAGTATCTGCGTTATTGGAAAGGTCAAGGATATGTAGCCTAAACATACATGTCGTAAAGCCGTCTCATTCTATACAAGCTAATGTAGCAGATACTCTTGAAGCATATCATAGAAATGTTAAACACCAGAGTAAACCTCACATTAAAAAGTTTCTTCACCGCATGAACACAACACAATATTTCCGATGGTGACAAAAACTTTTGCGATGGTTTTACCATGGGAAAAATGCATCGCGTATCTTTTAGGAACAGCTGGTCTGTTCAGTGCAACAGTGCTGCTGAATTGATACATGCTGTGAATGGTCCGGTAGCAATGCTATCTGTCAGCGGATCCATGTACTATGTGTGTTTTAAAGATGATTTTAGCAAATTTTGGTGTATCTTTTTCTTATGGCGCAAAAGCGAAGTTTGTGAAGTTCTTGAATACTTTTTAAAAGAAGCAAGGACAAATGGATATACGGAGGAGGCCGCATCTTTGATAATAGAGGAGGGCAAAATAACTTTGCAACTGGCAAAGCTATTTTTCGATCACGGAATTGAATAGTTTATTTGCCCTCCATACACTCCAAGAAAGCGGCTCCGTAGAGCACTAACACAACACTATTGTCAAAGTTGCTCGCTCAATATTGTGTTCAATTCTGTTGCTAAAGGCTCTATTGGTAGAAGCGTGTGCAGTTAGTTGCTGTATATGTGTTAAACCACACCAGTAGATTGCTTGCCGAAAGCAGAGCCCTTTCAAACTCTGGTATAGCAGAAACCTTCATAATTTTAATTACTTAAAAATTTTTGGAACTAGATACGTGAGAATAAGGCCAAAATACATGAAGACGAAGTTAATGAAGATGACATGGCAGAAAATTAATTAGAGCCTGATAATGAAGCTCACGTGAGAAAAGGAAATCGAGCTAGATGACATCTAGTGAGTTTGTATGTTTTACACTGCTGAACTCTTGCCAAGCTAATGCAATTATACCATGATAACGAGATAACTAGTTAAAGATGGCGAAAAAGGGCTACGTACTGCAGTCAAGTATTAAGTAGTCGCCCGTTACGATACAGTCAGAATGCTTTTACCAATAGTTGCCGCCAATAAGATGTAATTGAATCAGTTTGACGTAAAAACTGCAATTCTCTATCGTCTACGTGAGGAGAAAGTATACTTGTAGCTACCAGAAGGGCTTGAAGATGGCACAGGTCGTGCCTGCCGTCTCCAAAGAAGTTTGTATGGCCTGAAACAAGCCCCTCAGAGACTGGAATAGATGTTTCATTGAAATCATTGTTGCTGGTTTTAAAAACAGTACTGCAGGCCTATGCCTCTTCCATAGAGGGTGTGTACGTTGTATATGTCTTTATACGTTGCTATATATTGATGATGGCATTATTGTAGGCAACAAAGTTGATGAAATTCAGAGCTTCCTAAAAATTTTAAAACAGGAGTTCAAAATCACTGTTGGCGATCTCGAATATTTCTTACGTTTAAATATAGCCAAACACAACGACGCTAGGTGAAAAAATCGAAATTCGCGGACAAAATTCAGATGTTTTTATAAATTTGCTTTAATATAACTAGTGAACTAATATAATACCAAATACATAGCCAAATCTCAATGTTCCTTATCTCAGATAAGAAAATTAAATTTTTGCGAAACCCGCAAATTACCGCAAAAAATCTATAACGATCATTTTGAGTACATCCTATGGCATATTATAAATTTAAAATTGGCAGTCAATCTTGATCGATAGGTTACTTTTTGTCTAGAGGTAAATGAAAATTGTGTGTTTTGTAAGGTTTCTTAAAATATATATATTGTTTTACGGGAACCACTATATATTTTTCAATTAAAATGGTATATGTAAGTTTACTGCATACCTCCAGCTATGGGCTTCATATTTGTTGGCTTCGATAAATTTACTTGTGTCATTAGAAAAGTGCTATTAAAACTCGAATACTGAAACTAATAATAACTTCTCAATAGCATAAATTTCACACGGAACTGCAGAAAGAAACGCTGTATCTTTTAAACCCTAACAGGTAGTAATACGGAAATACCGGATAATTATACCTAAGTATTCCAAGAACGCATTACAATAGATAATGTCGGAGAAATCCCAAATTTTTAATTTTATATTTCGTCCTCAAATTCAATTTTTTCGCCTGTGTTCGACGGTTCGACTACAAAACGTCAAAGAAATTATGTCATGAATATCTTTGAAAAACTCAAGATGGAAAAGTGTAATATAGCCCACATTTCATTGGGGCGTGAAGAACATCCATCGGTTGTACATGTGAAAGACCAGGTACTAAACAGTGAAGAAGTGGAATGCTTAATGTATTTTATGACAAAAATGCGCCTTAATCTCGCCTTTGCCATTGGCAAAGCTGCTAGAGTTTTAGACAAGTCTACTCATTGCGACTGCGTCAATGTAAAAAATATATTCAGCTAAGTACCTAAAAGGTACTAGCTCTTATGGAATCACTTATTTATTCACGCAAGAGTGATTTTTTGTAAGTTTAAAAAAATATAGTTTAAAAAAACTAAAAAAACGCGCTTTAAAAACCGAACTAAAAAGTAAAAAATAATAATGTTCAAATATTAAGATTTTGTTCAACAGCGATAGATTGTAAAGAGCGTGGGATGCTTGATATCAATTGTTAGAAATATTTTAGAGTCTAGTATACTTTAACTTGGCGTATGTATGTATGAGTTAATATTTCCGTACGATTTCATTTTCTCCTATATTGTACACAAAGTTAAAGCAATAGTCCAGAAACATTGTCTACGTGGACAATATTTTTGGATCTTTGTGTACAAGAGAAAATGAAATCATACGGAAATATTAACTCATACATACACACGCCAAGTTAAAGTATACTGACTATTTTATATTGGTAGCTATTGATAAAAGTAGAATTATAATAAAAATATAGTAAAAAGCACCCCACGCTTTTTACAATCTATCGCTGTTGAACAAAATCTTAATATTTAAACATTATTATTTTTTACTTTCTAGTTCTGTTTTTAAAGCGTGTTTTTTTATTTTTTTTAAACTATATTTTCTTTTCCGGAGACATTTCAACAAGACGTTCTACTGCGAAAGTAGCTGTTATGTTTGATGGAGAGGCTGTCTGTTGGATAAGTCAGCAGGAGAAATCAGTTGCATTATCGACAACTGAAGCAGAAATTGTGCGTGAGTGAGTGAGCCAACGAGCTTATCTAGCTAAAACGTCTACTTTTTCTACTTCTCTTCTCATTAGCTTACACGTTTACAATTAGCACTTATTTTGAAAAATCAAAAAAATAGTTCTATCTTTCAGGGTTAAGCGTAAGAATAGATAATGTTATCTATTCGCCCTATATTGTAGATATTTATTATCTCAATAAAAGTAATTTATTATTATTGTTATTATTGTCTACATTCTTCCTCTGTATATTACAGAAAACTGGCAACTCTTTCTTTAATATTTATTTACCTTTCAGTTATATCAAAATAAATATTATTTTACATACATCGTTTAATACCAAAATATTGAGATTGACAGATGTAGAAAGCTGAAAATATAAAATTTAAGAAAACAGTGCATTTTTTCAGTTTCTCAATTCCAGATGAAATCACAATACGTTTGTAAGAAGTTTCTACTTAGGAATTAACTGTCTGTTTTTGTATTTCGAGAGTTGCATAGCATGTGTCAGACTCAGGGGTGTCGTTCGTCGGTTATAGCCGCTACAACTGTGAAAGATCCATCCTTTGCCTGTCTGACGAATTTGCATTGGTAAAATTATAATTTTATATATAAGGCGCTTTACCATGTTTTTTTTATGTTCGTTAAATTAAAGAATGAGGATTTCCAGTTCATATTGGATAATATGGAAATAAAACTTGTATTTGTGTTCAATTGTTGCTTAGCCAGCAATTTAAAAACCCACGATGTTTGCCTGAGGTACTGTTATGGTGTAAACGCAAAAATATATATGATCAAACAATACAAATTATTTTGATCCCATACCACACACGGTGAGTATGAACAGACTCTTGAAGCGTTATTTCCAATTTCTAATCATCTAATCTGATCTAATAATTTATTATTTAGAGCAACTGACTGACACAAAAAAATTCAGTTAAAGGTTTAACGATTTTGCAACTTTGGACCACGCCTATTTTCCTGTCAATTAGTATTCACTTAATTTCGAATCCCCTGAGGATAATAGTTCGGAATAATTGTAACGCAACAAATTAGGTTAAATCGAGGTTAAACGTTTAGGCAAATTATAAATCCAATTGCTCCGTGCATAGTATTGTTATGTACAGATCCACGCCCTTTTATGAACATAGGTTTACCTAGTAGTGGAGTAAAAGGGAGCCTGCTTAATTAGCTGAAATAGGATAAGAGTTCATCAGTCAGCCCCGAGGTGGCGCTTAGAAGTCGTCTGGAACAGTTTGGAGTGAAATAGATGAATCGAGAATAAACGCCAATTATATTAGTGAGTCTATAGTAGATAAAAGTTATAATTAATGTGTTATTATAAGAACTAATTAGTGTAAAGTTAGTGTCAAAAAATCAGTGTTTAGTGACAATCCGTGTTGCAATTATTGAATCTACATTAGGAAGGTGTACTGGTGTACTTAAGGATTGATAACCTACGAATCCATTAATTTTGCAACGACCATAAGGTTATGAATATATTAATCAGGATTCAATAATTGATGCCTTGTTTTTTAAAAAAATTATATATACAGATTGCTATTTTAACATGTTTACTGTGTGTCCATTTTGCTACAACTTTTATCGCTGCTGATGTTCTTTATCGTTTATATATAATATTCTTATGAACAATGATTATTCTTTAATAAGTAATTATCTTTTTATATTTTTAGATAAGGTGTATATATGCGTCAGGACAATATTCAACAGGACGAACATTACACGTACACATGTGTTGAACATGGATTTACTTGAAGTGTTCGAACGAGTCTGGCGCAAGCGAAATGAGGTTTCCGTACTTATATGCGGATTACCTACGTATCAAACGTGTTAACGGATTTAATAAGCTCAACAGATCCTAGTAATTAATCATCTCCTTGCCCTATGTATATTCACGTTTTGTTTATGCACAAAGAAGTATCTATCATTCATGTTAAGTATTATTAAATTTAATTCACAATTCACGATGCTTACTGTAACAATTTTGCCGGAATTAAATGACGGCTATTAAATGAGCCATTTACTACGTCCCTCACTGTATTTTTCAAATAAATTGCTTGTCGCAAACGTAATTATACGACTACTCCACTGCTTGGGGTCGCAAAATATATGAGGTAGGACCATCCTGAAAAATAACATACTTTTTAATCATTTGGTTGACATAATTAAATTGAAGTTGTCCGCTAAAAACAAATCAGAACACTTTATATTCATAACATTTTAACAATTTATTCTCGTTTTAATGCAATTGCCACAATATGACATTTTTGTGAACTAATATTGAAA
Source organism: Leptura quadrifasciata (assembly GCA_963675555.1). Classification (NCBI taxonomy): domain Eukaryota; kingdom Metazoa; phylum Arthropoda; class Insecta; order Coleoptera; family Cerambycidae; genus Leptura; species Leptura quadrifasciata. The sequence continues at coordinate 57,372,869 of OY776678.1, read as the reverse complement.
CTATCGACATAAGAGTATAATGTTGAGTTTCATCTCTATTATATTTTCTTAGGGGACTTTTCATGCTATTGCTATTTGTATCGATAGGCCAGTATAACAATAAACATTGCACCCAGAGTTGATAAATCGCATTTCGTGTTGTATGAAATGGTAACACAAGCTCACATCCAAATTTGTAGAAACCGGAACTTTTGGCATTGTGCCGCCATAAATAGTTGCATAAAATATCGCGGCTCTCGTTGGTTTTAAATCGATTTTAAAAAACCATTTTCAATTTCTCGAAGTTTTCTACACTTTACGCATTGCAGCAGAATTGATATTTTTTTTAATTACAGCGTGCGAAATGCAAGAATCATGAAAAAATCAGAAGCTACTGGAAGTGGCTGGAACCTCCCACCCAGTGGATCTTTGAAGCCGAAAAGAGCATTAAATTGTGTGCCAAAATTGCACTAAACGTAATCCGATCTTAACTAAAACCTTTTTAGATCTTCTGGAGCACTAAACTCATGCAAATTTTTATCCAAATCAATAGTTTCGGCGCTGTCGTGCTAACACTAATGCCTGTCGGCTGCTCAGGTTTATACGGTGGGTGTGAGTAAGTATAGATTTTAAAAGTTAACAAAGTTGGACGCCACGCAACCAATATAAATGTTGGCTGCAAATTTAAACTGCTAAATTCAACAAATCAAGATTAAAATAATTTGAATATGATTGGTGGTTTAAACTCCGAAATTTCAGACTCACAAACAGAGAAATAAAACTAGACTGTCTGAAAACAAACAATATATTTTAACAATCAAATGTGGAACAAATATCACAGCAGTTTTAAAGTACTTTAGTGAGCAGAAAAAAATAGGACAACTTTTTTTTATGATGTAAATCTGTCTCTATTTGAATATCTAATGAGTAGTTAATTTTTTTTTTAATGCTGTAGTTATTGCTATAGTAAATGATGGATGGTTAATGAGACAAATTACACTGCGTTATAACTTTAACAAAAATTTGGTGTGTAACATTTTAAGAAAGTGGAGAATAAACGGTACGATTAGTAAAAATCCTGGACCAAAGAACAAAGGATATCCTACTTAAAAACTAACTATTAATATTTCGTTATTGCACTACTTCTATTTATAACTTCTATAAGTGTGTTTGGCATAGAATTAAGTAACCTTATACTATAATCATTAGTAATAATATTTTCCCATGCATTATTTACTATTTCCAGTAATTCTTCGGCATTCCGTAGTCTCACATTTCGTTTTTGGATACTTCTTACGAGTAGTCCCCATACTTCTTCCACAGGGTTAAGATCTGGACTATGACTGGGTCAGTTAAGAACATTGATGGTGTTATCTTGAAACCAGTTAGTTACGGTATGAGCAGTATGAACGGAACAATTGTCTTGTTGAAATATGAACCCACTTTAGGAAATAATTGTGACACAGAAGAGAGCATAATATTGTCTAAAATCCGAATATACGTTTCACTATTAAATCATTCCTCAATATGCCACAAAACACCAGGACCACGTACCGATATACCACTGTTATCATTGTTAGATATACATTTCTCATCGAATCGAGTATTCGGAGGGCGATAAATACGAATACGACCTCTGTGTGTTGACTGGAAAGTTTTTTGGTCTGTAAAGATTACATTGTTCCAAAAAATTACATCATGCGCTAAAAATTCAAGCACAAATTCTACTCGAGCTTCTTTATGTTCAGCTATAGGTAAGTATTTCTGTGCTGCTGCATGACAGCGTAGCTCCGATTCTCTTACTCGCCGGCGGCCAGTACTACTCGATCCAGGAAAATTCGTTTCTTCAGCAGCCTGAATAACCGAGTAAAATAGATTTTCTACTAAAGCATTTACCAATTGCGAATCTTGTTGTTGAGTTGATATCCTTCGTCGCCCTGATCCAGGATTTCTACTAATTGTACCGTTTATTCTCCACTTTCTTAAAATGTTACACACCGAATTTTTGTCAATATTATAACGCAGTGCAATTTGTCTCATTGACCATCCATCTTCTGCTTTAGCAATAACTTCAGATTTAACTAAATCGCTTATATGAAGCATAATAGTTTTTTGCACACTTGCATTAAATTATGACAACTAACTGACAATGTCACAAAAATTAAAGTTTTTTTTTATGGTGGAGGGGAAATCCTACATGGACACCCGGCGCTAGGGTCTGCCGCCCCGGGTAGTGTCGGACTCCTACCGGCTAAAAACCCCTCCTGGATCAGTGTTCCCACGTAACCTGGAACTGCTTTCGCTTTCCATCAGGCCACGGGTCATTCGTCTTTTATTGGTGTTAGTAAAACTTCCCACGTGTTCCCTTACATCCCCCATCTGTTAAAGCAATTAGGGGTTCGGGGCTAGATTTCTTCTATCCTCGTCCTTTGTCCTCATTATTCGGTTTAGAGCATGTGCTACATTTTCCCAGTTCTCCTCCGATTCCAGCATATACCTAATTAGATTATCAGGGTTCCAATAGTCTCCTGATCTCTCAGTCCTCCACCGGTTGCAGTAGAATACGGTATGTTCTGCGTTGTCGTTCTCCCCACAGTACACACACTCCCGTGTGTCAACCTTTCCTATATCAAAGAGATATTCCACAAAGCAACCATGTCCCGTGAGAGCCTGGGAGAGGCGGAAGCATCTCTCCATGCCCCCTCTCCATCCACGTTTTTATATTTGGAATAAGTCGTCTTGTCCACCTCCCTTTAGTTGAGTTGTTCCAACTAGTCTGCCATCTCTCGAGGAGTCTCTCCCTTGCCTCTTGCTTCCCCGTCCCTTCATATACCTCTCTTCTCTCCTTGACTAAGTAGATCTATCGGGGGGACCCCCGCTAGCACCAGGACTGCTTCATATGACACAGTTCTGTAAGTACTGCAAACTCTGAGTGCAGCACTCCGCTGCACTCTCTCAAGCTTCCTTCTGGTGCTCTGTACCGCCATCGAACTCTCCCATACTGAGGCCGCATACAGTAAAATGGAATGCACCACACTGCATAATACCCTTCTTTTGCTAGCCTTGGGCCCATACTTGTTACTCATAAGCCTCCCTAAGGCAGAGGCGGTTTTTCCCGCCTTTTCTGCTGTCTTCAGTGCATGTAACCCATAGGTTAGCCGCGGGTCTAACCATATTCCTAGATATTTTAAGCCCCTGCTAGGTCTAATCTCCACCTGCCCTACTCTTACTATGAAGGGTGGTAGAATTCTTTTCCTCGTAATGATGATGCACTCTGTTTTCTCTGGGGCTAGTTCTAATTGCACCCCATTTAACCACCGCTCTATTCTCCTAATATTTCATTTACCCCTGCCTCTACTCCAGCCACCCAGTTTCCTGTAGCTGTTATGGCCAAGTCATCGGCGTACCCTGTCACCGTAGCACCGCCTGCCAGAGGCAGCTGTAAGACATCATTGAATATTAAATTCCACAGGGTCGGACCCAGGACCTATCCCTGTGGAACCCCGCAAGTCACCTTCTTCCAGCGTGCGCCGTTTTCTGCCTCCCATCCAATTCTTCTGTTCTCCAGATAGCTCTTAATGAGTTTGAGCAAATAAGGAGCTACTTGCACTCTCCTCAGACTACTGACAATCTCAGCCCATCCCGCCGTGTTAAACGCATTTCTAACATCCAGGGTCACTACTGCACAGATCCTTTTAGAGTTCATGGCCTCCCTCGCAATCTCCGTAATCCTCCTTACAGCATCCACCGTCGATTTGCCTTTCCTAAAATCTTATTGATTATCCGCCAATCCCCCTTTCTGCTCTATTTCAGTCTCTTCCCAATACAAGGTATTCTAGCAACTTGCTCCATGCGTCCAACAAACACAGTGGCCTGTAAGAAGACGGTTCCTCTGGCGGTTTATTCCTTTTTGGTATCAATACCAGCCTTGCTTTCCTCCATCTGTCCTGAAAAACCCCACTCTCCAGCGCCAGATTCATAATTCTCAGGGTAACCACGGGATACTCCTCTGCAACTATCTTCACTATCTCGGGTGGGATATCATCTGGGCCCGGAGCTTTACCACTTTTAAGCCTGCTACAAGCAGCCTTCAGCTCTTCCTCTGTAAAGGGGGCCACATCCCCCACTTCCGTGGCTCCCCATCTGACTTCTTCCCTCGTAGGAAATAAGACACCCACTATTTCCTCTATCCTTTCTCCTTGGATTGCGGGAGAGGTGGCTCTCATACATCAGGCTACAATTTTATACCCGTCACCCCACACGTTCCTGTCAATATCCTCACTCATCTCCCTCCATTTATTCCTTTTGGAATTTTTTATCGCATCTCTGAGTCTCTTCTTTGCTTCTCGGTAGTCTTGGGAGCTAGGTTTTCAGCCTCTCTTCCTTGCCTCCTATTTTCCCTAACACACCTTCTTCTGGCTACCACACATTGCCTCCTGAGATTGTTGATATCGTCTGTCCACCAATACACTCCCCCTTTGGTCCTCACCGTTCTTCTTCTGTGCATTGCTTGGTCACAAGCTCTGGAGACCACCCTTATCAGGGTTTCATCCGTTGTCACCATGCCACCTCTCACTTGTTCTTCTAGTGAGCCTTTGAAGGCCTCTCTGTCTAGTAGACCCAGCTTCCATCCACGCACCCTTATCACCGGCGTTCTCTCCTACTGCCCCACCACGTACCCGATGTAGCGGTGGTCGCTCAGCGTCTCTTCCTCTAGCAAGACTCTCCATCCGCTTATTCTCCAATTAAAGTTAGATGTACACAACTAGATTTTAACAAAATACCATTATAAGACTTGTCCTATTTTTTTTTTGTTTTGTTAAAAATAAAAATTTGACAAAAGTACATTTAAAAAAAAACAAAATTACTACTATTTTAATTAGTTGAATGAGTGAATGCAATCTTACTCTAATGAAAAATTAAGATCAAATGAAATAAGTACTAAGACCTGTTGAGTTCGAAGACAATTTAGAGACAGACAGACAAACATATACCTTTCCTATGCTGATAGTTGAGGTGGTAGGTATAATCTCCAAAGTGATGGTTTTCTGGACAAAATGGTGGTACATTAGCTAAGGGCCGTCCTCGAATATTCTCCAAATATAGATATTGATGACCTCTACTCCTCCAGATAAGGTGATTATTGTGGATGGAAGTTGTATTGCTGTCAGATCTTATATAAAAGAAATCTTCGTCTTCCTAAGTTGAACCCTCTTCGTGCATAGAAAAATAAATGTTATCAGTCAAATATCTTTTACAACAAAAGAAAGAGAGTAAACTTTGTGTTGCTAACCGGACGACAAAGCAAATATTGCGAGAAAAAAAAATAAAATTACAAGCAGAATGTAAACAAAACATTTACTTTGATCCAAGAATGATAAAAAGATATCAAGATACTATGTTAAGATAATTTTCCCAATTACTGAAATAAATTCCTACTATTCTTCAGTGCATGAACTAAATAAAGTATGGCTATAATTTATTCATTAATTAACTGGTTTTGAACAAGTAATAGTATCCATAAACAAATAGCGTGGATTATAAGCGGGATTTATAGTTGAAATGACGAATGTTAACGTTCATATAAAAATAAGAGTTAGAGAAAGAGTATTTTTTTGAGAAAGTTTAAAAGCACGACAAACTTTGTTTGTTCCCCATTCAATATCTTGATTGCTAGTAAAAATATCACTTTATTTAGAAACCAATTCATTAACTAAATAGAAACATACATACATTTGTAGAGCATACTTCATATTGATGATTAAATATAACACAGAGTATAAAATACCTTCTTAATAATAAATTACCCTATTGACTACTGGAACATTATACTAAAGATAAAGAATATTTGGTTTTAGTACTATTTACAGGAACGTGTAAAACTCTTTTACATTTAATACAATTTTAATGATTTTTCACTTTCGAAAAAATATGCAGTTAATTCTTTTTTTTTCACATTTCAAATAATTACATATTTTTATATTCTCAGGAAGTTACAGTGAAACAATACAATGAAACCTTTATAAAACAAAATTTTGGCTAATCGGTTTGACTGAGTAGTATATAAAAAAGTCATTTATATTTCACGTATTATATGTGTGTATATATCTCTCAACAAATTTAATTTCATTTTTGAAATAATCTGGAGTCAATTAGTTTTTCATTTTGAAAAACACATTTAGTGTTCTGAAAAGAATTCGCTGTTTAACATTCATAAAATGAAGTACTGATTATAAATGAATTATTTTTTAATACAGTTAAAATGCAACGAACAGTCAATAGGCCGCGAAACATTATTAAGTGGCAAATAAGACAAATTAGTCAGAATCGCTATCTGTGAAATCGTCATAGTAATTCGGACTACTGCCGTCCCCAACGTTAATAATAATTGATGGGACATTCTCCAGAATATGCTTTCTCTTGAACCATATCTCAATTAAAGATTCTGTATGTTTGACAACAGAGCCCCATCTTTCTGTAGAGATTTTCCCACATAGCCAGCACTTTGTCATCACTATATTCTTCTTCACCTATATGCGCTTCGTAGAATCGTTTTGTCTGTGCCCAGATTAGTTCTATGGCATTAAATTGGCAGTGATACGGTGGCAGTCACAATACCTCATGGCCATGTTCCCTCAGACATTCATCGACAACATGTCTATTAGGTTTTGCATGTGTTTTGGCTAGCGCTAATAATTCTGCCTTGAACTTATTACTATCCACAGGTATATTGTTATCTTGCAGCCATTGGAAGATGTCTGCTCTTTTTTAAAGATGACTTTGGCTGCTTTTCTGCCAATATAATGTGGTAAGGTACATTGTCCATGGCTGTAAGCGATGGCTCCTCAAAATTCGGACCAAGTTTACCCTTAACCCATTTCATTCATGTTACTATTCATGTCGCTATGATAGTCTGCCAGTTCAGAGGCTGTGGAGTATATAAGGGAGGCATTCTCTACAAACCCTTTACTATGACCTGCATGTAACACCATAAAACGCTTTCCCTCGAATCCACACGGCTTCCACACGCTATTTACCAGCGAATTCTGCTTCTGCTTTTGTTGCCTTTGGTAAAGATCCAGGTCTCATCTAAAAAGACAACTTGTCATTTAATGTCATTGTCATTGCGTCAATGTTAGCTCTTTCCATTAAGGCCCTCCGGTTATTATCCTTTTTATATTTAAATCCAATATGCGGCAATAGAGGCACAAGGACGACACACTTACGTCTATTAATTTCTTCGTGACCAGTTCCTCCTTTAAGATCTTCATACTTACATGTTTTTCTGTAAAATAGCAATTATTATTGTATGCAATTTTAATATTATAAAATTTTCGCCAAGAGGCAACACTACTTCAGTATTCCGATTTTCATATAAAATATGTCAACGGGCCCCTTGATGTCGGGTGAAAGGTTAATGGTTTAACCATTTAACCAACTGAGCTATTGACATGGATGGCAGACTAACAACAAAAACTACAAAATCACTACGCTATAGACTTACTTTCAGAGTACATATTATAATCATATACATATTGAGGACGGGCCTCTTCCATTATGTCTAACTGAGTTCATACTAACCAAAATCAGGAAATAATTTTAAGAAGTGTGAGACAATAATAATCAGTGTTTATAGCTATAAGATAGTGCAACGACTTTCCAGTTGATCCCATCTGTGTACCGTTGAGTAAAATCGCAATAAATACAAATGTTGTATTTTACGTCTGTTTGAGTCCAAGTCATCACAGGTAGAAGTCTTAACAGTATAATTAGGAAGCATTACCCTTCAGATCCTCTTAGCATGGATCGTTCACATGAACTTAGGATTGTTAAAAGTGCACTGCAGCCAAACATTTGATATTTTAATGTTCTAGCTGTGCAAATAATAATGGTTTCCGTGAAGAATACGTTTCGTTAAGCAAATTTTTCTTTTTTGATATACTTATAAAAATTATTTAAACACTCAAAGTATTGATAAGTTGAATTTGAACTAATTTTGTGTGTTATTTAGTATTTACCTTGGTAATATATATTCTGTTTTGATTTGTGTGAAGTACAATGCTTAATTTATGATATTTTGAATTTAATTATAATATAAAAAATAAATGGACATATACCCAAAATCACGGCCGTGTAGAGCTTGTGTTCGAGGTGCGCACCGCACACCTTCATCTATTTTAAAGGGTAGTGCCGGGCGGCAGGATAAACGGACCATGCGTTCTTTAATATGAATAGATCAGAGCAATTTTATATAAAAACAAAATATTATCTATCTAAATCTTCTATCTATTATAGACATTCCTATTTTCAGTTTTCTTAATATTATAGAAAAATAACTTTCTTTCTATGCTACATCCATATACAGAGCTTGCGGTCTGCGAAATGCGTGATAAATGAATACTGTCTTATATGTTGTGTGGCTTAATGCGCAGACTATTTTATTTATCTTATCCTTGGCCTTTGTCCTGCGCCTATGAGTCGCGGCGCGTAGTGCACAGAATTGATGCACCGATGTACTATTATTTTTTTATTCTTCGAGTAAAGTGATCGAGTTGCCAGTTATCTGTTAGTCCTGTTGGATGCTACTAGTGTTTGGTGTTAATAGAAATGTGTTTTGGAAATTAGAAACATGTTTTTTAAAATAAGATACTCATTATAGGAAAGTGTAATTTAAAATATAAATAATTATTAATTTTTGTATTAAACATTTAAACAAATTCGATATTTTCAGGATAGAAATACTACATGGGTGCGCAATATAAGAAAAAGCGTCTCCACAAAACCCTCGAAAATCGAAAGCAGTGAAGTGCATGCTCTAAATAGTCTAAATAAACTTATAGAAGAAGGTAGAACGGATCAAACTATGTCGGTACTCAGTACAAGTTTAGCTGAAACTTCAGTTTCAACAATTCACGAAACAGAGCAATTTGAGTCGGATAAAACTAGTAATCCACAAACTGAAATAGAATTTTCAGAACACGAAAATTTAGAACTAGAAACCAATATAATTTCATTAGATGATCCTGGAGAATGGCCAGAGTTTATAAACAACATTTTAGCTAGAATTTTAATTTAAACAGGACTAGTACAATACAATATCGACAGATTATTTACCTACCATATTTATTATTAATTTCTATTTTTATCGCTATATATTTTTATTTCCAATAGCGTTTTGAAAGTACGATTCTAATTCTTATAAAAATCATAATGTATATAAGTATGTTGTATGTTCTCAGTCATTCTGTGCAATCTGTTTATAAATGTTCCTAAACTCCTTTTTTATTTTTTATAATAAGAATCTTTATTTTCTTGTTATAATTGAAAGTTCTCTTATCTTTGCTTTTATACACGATGATATAAAATTAGACATTGTTTTCTGCTTTTAAAAAATATAAAATATATATACTAACTTATGTTGACTCTTTATGTTAACACGCCAAAGTATTTACATATTGTTATTTTGTTACTTTTAAAGTAGGAGGCGGCATTTTAGATTTTCTACACCAGCGGCCAAATCTCTAGAAACGGCCCTGCCCAAAATACACTATATTATAGAGCGTTCATTGAGATTTTGTGGTAAAGTTGGATCATTTATTGAATACGAAAATAGAGAAATATCTTTTTTTAAATTGTGTCTATAAATCGCGAAGAAATGATGTAATATTTTACATAGTTTATTACTTGTAATATACTAGATAAAAGCTATTTTGGAACTTGGAAATTGTCTAAAAAAATTATAAAAAATATTTCCCATTCTTAAATATAACGTTTCAAAACCAATCATTATATGTATCAAAATACATCTATTATTGTAATGGTTTTGCTACTTACACGGTATGATTAGCTTTCTAATCGAGGTGTCCAACCACTTAGACAAGTTGAAATGCGTTGGCCCAAAATAAATGGTCGAGATTAGGTAACCGTAATGGTCGGTAATATGACCCGCTAAATGAAAGGCCTTGTTAATACCAGCCGGGATCCAAATATTCCCATAGGAACTACCTCAGTAAACTTTTAACTTAATTATGAACTGCTGTGTATTTCTACAATTTTACTTGATGAATTGTTAACACAAACCTGAAATCTTGGTCGATTTGTTTCGTACGTAGATAAAATTACTTCCAGTTATTAATTTGATGTTACAGAATAATACATATACTTATTATGTATATTGTATATATGAGATATATTCGTTTGGATTAAAATATGTTTAAGAGATGTTTTAATTTAAGGATCTTAAATATACTTTAAAAACTATACCTATTTTAAATTATAGTTTAAAAAAACTAAAAAAATACGCTTCAATAGCAAGCCGAACTAAAAAGTAAAAAATAATGTTGAAATATTAAGATTCTTATTTTATTGTAAAAAGCGTGGGGTGCTTGATATCAATTGTTATAAACCCCACGCTTTTTACAGTAAAATACGAATTTTAATATTTAAACATTATTTTTTACTTTTTAGTACGGTTTGCTATTAAAGCGTGTCTTTTTAGTTTTTTAAACTATATTTTTTTTAGCCACCCTCTTGCCATTCATCCCTCGGCACGTTTCTCACGAATAATAAAATATATATTAATGACAACGGCTCTTCCGCCAAAATCTCGACAATAATTAGTCTCCTTTAAAATTGTATTTTATCCTGATGATCCTGGTGAGAAAATTAGGACAAACTTTTCAAATTAAAGCGTGCAAAGTTTTAGTTTAATCTGACGTTATGAAGTAGGTAAGAATCACGTTCAAAGATTCCTTTACAAACAAACAAATAAACAAACAAACATACATACATACAGATGAAGATAATAAAAGCGTGTTAAATACAGTATTTCACATTGTACAGGATGGTGTAACAAAGCACGCCTGCAAGACTGACCTAGAAACTTAGAAATTACATGCAATTTGAGCTTTTGAAAATTTGAATAACTGTATTCCACCTTTGAATTGTATTTAAAAACTCACACGCATCTTGAAGGTTGATCTTTATCATGAAATTATGCATATTTTGCTTTGTTGCAAAATTGTTCTACCATATAGAAACTATAATTAAAACTTTAGTAAAAATTTATGTTCAATAAATATGAAAAACCATGTTCATTGTTCTTTCAATAAATATCAAAAAAGATTAAGTGCTCCATGCCGAAACGTTAATCTAGATGGTTTTGTTTTATTAGTAAAAGAACCGTATTCCCAAGATTGTTGTTGAGTGTATATATATATGAAGTGTTATTGTACTTCCGGGTGCTCTCCCGCGTCGATGGTCGACTCCTCCAGGAGTCACGATTATCTAAACGATGTTTCGGCAGATTCACATCTGCCATCTTCAGGTTCTCACTGAAAACTGCCTACTGCTGCTCATCGTTGCTTGAACTGAACTGACGTTCTCCGCGTTGTGCGGATATAGGATATACGCTGTGGCCTAGGGCGCGCTTGCGCGACTGGCTACGCGTCACTGGTCCCCTACTACTTGTGGGAGGCGTAGCGGGCGCCTGAGCCAACCCGACAAGTGGCCTTGCTGAAACGTTACGCTCCACGTGACTTCTCATTGGTAGTTGGGCATCCTAGTGTCCAATAGTTGCCCAAGAATGTAGTGGTTCTCTTTGATTGCTCAGCGCTCGTGTCTGACCCCTCGTGATAGGTCCATTTCGGGCAGGTTGCTGTGTTTCATTTGTCAATACTTGAACGTACCTCCTCGTGATTGGTTCGTCCACGGTGGATCGTCGTGTGTTTTCTCTATAAGGAACCTAACCAGACTGCAACCAACAGCTACTCTCCGGGCTATGTGTCCCGCCGAGCGCTGAATTACAAGTTACAAGCCCGGCGCGTTAAGTGTAATAATTGCATATTACCATCAAAACGCTAATGCTTCGATTGCAACAAACACCAGCCGAAAGACTGATCCTACTTAAAGGAGCTCCCTTGCCAGTCGTCACACACCACTTGCAGACTGCAGTTTCGAGCTGTTGGCTCTCGTCAGTGCAAGGTAGGTATGCGACGACCGACATGAGAATCCTTTGACTATAGTACATCCCGGTATTTTTACAATAGCGACATGTAAAACAGCCAGCAGGCGCCATCCAGCGGTCCAGTGTCTGTTGCAATCGAAAAATAAATAGCCTGACTTGGCTTAGCATAGTTCAAATGTGCTTTTAGAGGACGGAATATTAAACATAATATTTTTAGTCGCAAACTCCTCTATAAATCCTTATTTTACTATAAGGAACCTAACCAGACTGCAACCAACAGCTACTCTCCGGGCTATGTGCCCCGCCGAGCGCTGAATTACAAGTTACAAGCCTGGCGCGTTAAGTGTAATAATTGCATATTACCATCAAAACGCTAATGCTTCGATTGCAACAAACACCAGCCGAAAGACTGATCCTACTTAAAGGAGCTCCCTTGCCAGTCGTCACACACCACTTGCAGACTGCAGTTTCGAGCTGTTGCCTCTCGTCAGTGCAAGGTAGGTATGCGACGACCGACATGAGAATCCGTTGACTATAGTACATCCCGGTATTTTTACAATAGCGACATGTAAAACAGCCAGCAGGCGCCATCCAGCGGTCCAGTGTCTGTTGCAATCGAAAAATAAATAGCCTGAGTTGGCTTAGCATAGTTCAAATGTGCTTTTAGAGGGCGGAATATTAAACATAATATTTTTAGTCGCAAACTCCTCTATAAATCCTTATTTTACTATAAGGAACCTAACCATACTGCAACCAACAGCTACTCTCCGGGCTATGTGCCCCGCCGAGCGCTGAATTACAAGTTACAAGCCTGGCGCGTTAAGTGTAATAATTGCATATTACCATCAAAACGCTAATGCTTCGATTGCAACAAACACCAGCCGAAAGACTGATCCTACTTAAAGGAGCTCCCTTGCCAGTATGTTTAATATTCCGCCCTCTAAAAGCACATTTGAACTATGCTAAGCCAAGTCAGGCTATTTATTTTTCGATTGCAACAGACACTGGACCGCTGGATGGCGCCTGCTGGCTGTTTTACATGTCGCTATTGTAAAAATACCGGGATGTACTATAGTCAAAGGATTCTCATGTCGGTCGTCGCATACCTACCTTGCACTGACGAGAGCCAACAGCTCGAAACTGCAGTCTGCAAGTGGTGTGTGACGACTGGCAAGGGAGCTCCTTTAAGTAGGATCAGTCTTTCGGCTGGTGTTTGTTGCAATCGAAGCATTAGCGTTTTGATGGTAATATGCAATTATTACACTTAACGCGCCGGGCTTGTAACTTGTAATTCAGCGCTCGGCGGGGCACATAGCCCGGAGAGTAGCTGTTGGTTGCAGTCTGGTTAGGTTCCTTATAGTAAAATAAGGATTTATAGAGGAGTTTGCGACTAAAAATATTATGTTTAATATTCCGCCCTCTAAAAGCACATTTGAACTATGCTAAGCCAAGTCAGGCTATTTATTTTTCGATTGCAACAGACACTGGACCGCTGGATGGCGCCTGCTGGCTGTTTTACATGTCGCTATTGTAAAAATACCGGGATGTACTATAGTCAAAGGATTCTCATGTCGGTCGTCGCATACCTACCTTGCACTGACGAGAGCCAACAGCTCGAAACTGCAGTCTGCAAGTGGTGTGTGACGACTGGCAAGGGAGCTCCTTTAAGTAGGATCAGTCTTTCGGCTGGTGTTTGTTGCAATCGAAGCATTAGCGTTTTGATGGTAATATGCAATTATTACACTTAACGCGCCGGGCTTGTAACTTGTAATTCAGCGCTCGGCGGGGCACATAGCCCGGAGAGTAGCTGTTGGTTGCAGTCTGGTTAGGTTCCTTTTAGTAAAATAAGGATTTATAGAGGAGTTTGCGACTAAAAATATTATGTTTAATATTCCGCCCTCTAAAAGCACATTTGAACTATGCTAAGCCAAGTCAGGCTATTTATTTTTCGATTGCAACAGACACTGGACCGCTGGATGGCGCCTGCTGGCTGTTTTACATGTCGCTATTGTAAAAATACCGGGATGTACTATAGTCAAAGGATTCTCATGTCGGTCGTCGCATACCTACCTTGCACTGACGAGAGCCAACAGCTCGAAACTGCAGTCTGCAAGTGGTGTGTGACGACTGGCAAGGGAGCTCCTTTAAGTAGGATCAGTCTTTCGGCTGGTGTTTGTTGCAATCGAAGCATTAGCGTTTTGATGGTAATATGCAATTATTACACTTAACGCGCCAGGCTTGTAACTTGTAATTCAGCGCTCGGCGGGGCACATAGCCCGGAGAGTAGCTGTTGGTTGCAGTCTGGTTAGGTTCCTTATAGTAAAATAAGGATTTATAGAGGAGTTTGCGACTAAAAATATTATGTTTAATATTCCGCCCTCTAAAAGCACATTTGAAATATATATATATATATATATATATATATATGCATATATATATATATATATATATATATTGTTATTATACATGATTTGCAGGAAACAACTACTCAGCGGGCAAATACCCCGACCTGCATTGAATTATACCTTACAAATCATGAAAGATTGGTAGCCAATGTCATTCGTCAATTCCCCGACCAGACATAGACCGGTTTCGAACTTATTAGTTCTCATCAGTATGCCATAGGTCATGGAACAGACAAATGACAGTGGCCAACCTGTTAGTTTTATACAAACTTAAGTAAATGGTGTACCGGTGAGAGGTAAGTGAATACCCTCATGTGGTCAAATATATATATATATATATATATATATATATATGTTGTGCTATTCTACTTTTTATTGTACTTAATAATTTGCAGTACTAATCAAACCTTAACTTGCTTATTTCCAATGGATAAAAAAAAACTTTAAAACCAAAAGATCAAATTAAAATCTCTTACCTTTTGATCCGAAAGTATGTCAAAATATTTAATGGGCCGGCTAGCTTATCTTTCCCTTCAGGAGCAGGTTCAAATTCAGTTCCTATTTAAAATGAAATTTTTATTAAAGTAAAATTTTTAATCTGATATAAATAATTTATTTTCTTTGATATTTAGATAATTTAGCTTTATAACAGGTTCGAAAATCTAATAAGTACACTATTTAAATTTTAATATACGACCTTGTCCAAAATTAAACACACAAAAACCTTCCTTCTTCGTAGCTACACACTTCTCTTTCCAAATCCAACAATTCTCCTTTCATTAATTCTTCACCTTATCTCGTCCTTATCTCCTCTGCAACTCCAAACCACAATAACACCTCTACCTTCTTATTTACAGTCTATTTTTCTCTTCTTCGCTGATCTCCGCAATTTCTGACTTTCAATTCAATTTCAAAATTCTTAATCCTTGTTTATTATTTTTCTTCTTCACTCCCTAATTTTCACTTGTTCTTTTTTTTTCTTAAATTTGTTTTTCCAATTTTACAACCTCTCTTTTATCTGTTGTTTATTGTTCTATCTCACTAAATATCAAAGTATCCAAAATAAACAAAACAAAACACCATATGAATTTTGATTAATTTCATGCCAAACATAACCTAACTTAAACCTCCTTGTCTTTCTCCAGGAAAAGATTTACCAACTATAAAATAAAATTTCCCACTTAAAAGAAATGTCATAATGACTTAAATGTCAGAAATTATTTCAACAACTTAATAACTCAAGAAAACATTTACCAACTATAAAAATTAAATTTACTACTTAAAACAAATGGCATAATGACTTAAATGTCAGAAATTATTTCAACAATAACTTAATAACTACTAACATAGATGTCAGTATCAAACTTACTGTTGACATCAAATGAAAACTTTAAAACTATTAAAACAACTCTAAATAAGTATAAGTAGCTAATTTAAATAAATTTTGAAAACGATCTAAAGGAAATAAACAAATTCAAAACCTGATTCAGCAAATAACACAAACATGCAATCTTCGTAATCGTCCAATATGCAAATACATCGCATTCCTTCCCCAAATTATAAGCTTTTACTTATGTAAAACTGTTTAATTTTATTCAATTATGCCGTATTTGCAAAATACTTTATTTATCATCAGTTTTGTTGTGTTTTCTTTGTGTGTTTTAATTTGTCAAGTATTTCTTTAATCTGTCGTTGTCAAAATATGTCACATTGTCAGCTAAAATTTTTCTAGGAGTGCCTACAGTTTTAAAATATTTAGAAAGTATTCTACAACCCGTATTTGTATTACATCTTTTTGTGGGATATACCTTTGTGAGTTTTTTGTAATGCGTTTTTTTATAATAATTTGACTTAACTGGAATGCAATTAATAACTTTAATTATAATATTGTTAAATTTTATATCATTAAACTCGGGAAATCCGTTCGAATATGAACCCATGTCAACTCCCGCATACGTCTATCATAATGAGAATAAATATTTTGTTTGGACCTTGGATATTTTAAAATTAAAATTGACATATGTGGTAACTTCACCATTCATATACCTTTGGAGAACTGACGTGTCTCCGCACGTATTAAATTTTCATTTATCATTTATAATCATACTTATTTTCATATATGTTCCGGTAACTCTTGACCGTTTTATATAATTCATTATTTATTTATTTATTCCGTACTTAAAACTACATTTCCCTTGGTCCAAACAAAATATCTCTGCACAATATAACATCAAATGCTGAGGGCAGGCATAATGACCAACTCGTCTCCATTGCCATTGCTCTCAAATATCAAATTACAACGATCTTTATTTACATTACCCTTTACTACGTCATTACATATTATTTCAAATTTATATCCACGCTTATTTATCACTAGTATATTCTTCATTATATCCCACAAATCCAAATTATCTTTGTTAATAGATCCGTGTTTGTATATAGTGTATAATTCCGTATAAAATTCCCTATTCATGTCCCTTTCCGTATTTTTCTTATTGTTCCTGTTCCAATTATTTCCAGTGCAAAATTTCTTCCTCGTCTTGAAGTTTTTGTGTTTTCTTTTTCCAAATATTTTGAATTTACTTTCATCTACCATCAACTTGTGTACATAACTTTCAGCTATTCTCGGTTTGTAATTTATTAACGATATACAATTTTGTAACAATTTTCTTACTAGATTTTCATATTTAGTAGGACAATTTATCTCCAATCTTTTAGGCATTTTATAATTATTCATTTCACATGTAGGCTTATATTTTTCATCATTTAAATCATTTAAATTATTATTATTACAATTACCTATATAACCCACCATGTTTAACTCATTTTTATTAAATATTTTCACCTCAGTGCCTTTTAAAACTAGGGACTTTTCCCCAAAATCTATTTTTGCCTTAAGTCGTGATAAAATATCTTCACCAATTATGACATCAAAACTCAAATTGTCAACAATTACAAACTCGCCTCTAAAACGTATCTCTTTTACTTCAAAATCTAAATTTATAATTTTATTGCATTCTGTGAATTTCTTACCATTTGCATTTACTAATTTAATTTTTGAAATCTTAGTACAATTTTTTTGATATAACTCCTTTTTACTATCTATTATCTTTCCATTTATTAAACTGATTTCTGATCCCGTATCAATCAATGCCTTTAAATTTATTTCATTAACTTTAATGTTGATGATTGGTAAATTACTAATTCTATTATTATCTAAATTTGATTCATTCTCAATACCTATAAATTCTTGCATATGTTCGTATGTCGTCATATCAATTAAAACTTCCCTATCTAAAAATTTTCCCTTGGAAAATGTGCATTTACTTCTGCTATCGTCTTAATTTGATTCATGTCATTCTGTTGATCAGATCTGACATTTGTATTGTTTACCTGTGCATATCTTACTGAATCACGTTTATTATCATACCTATTCTGTTCTTTATTATAATTATCATTACCGTTGTACCTCCTATTTTCATCGTAATCTCTACCTTTATTTTGATTAAAATTTCTACTGTCATAATTTTTCTGATAATTACTATTATACCCATTTTGTTGTCTATTTGCATAATAATTTTGTCTGTTGAAATTTTGGTCATTGCCATCTGTTTGGTTGTATGTTTTTTTATTAAATGCTTTATGATTTTTATTCCATCCCATATGTAGATCATCGATCACTCTCAAGTACTCATTCAAACCATCTAATGTCGTAATGCGTTGTGTAATGATTACTTGGTGGATGTCATCAGAAAAATGTCTTGCTAGATATTTAATCATTTCATTTTCTGTCAAATTTGGCTCTAAGAATTTAATATTATACATTTTACGAATGACATAATTTTCCCTAGACATACCACTATTTTCTGAATATTTTCCATTAAATAAATTGAAACGAATTTTTTCCTGACAATGTTCAGACCAATACTTTTTTAATAATAACTTTTCAAATTCTTCTAAAGTTTCAAATTCAGATTCTACAATTTGATACCAAATTTCGGCTTCACCTTTTAATGAATTTTGAATTTCATGTTTTAAATTAAAATTAAAATTTATAGATTTTAGATATTGCCTTAAACGTTCTAAAAATACTTTTGGGTGGATACTGGAATCACCATAGAATTGATTTACCAATGTTTGGTGTTGTGTAGCACATGTGTTAAATATAGGTGTGTATGTCCTTCAATATCTTCGTATTCTGTTCGATCTTACCATCCTGTTCTTTTAATTGTGTTTTGATTATATCTTCTTGTTTTTTCATGCGTATATCTATTTCATTCATACCATCTACTATAACATGTTCTACTTCTACTCTTACTTCTTTTTTAAATTCACTTATCTCTTCATATACCTTTTCTACCTTTTCTTCTACTTTCTTAATTTTCTCGTCCACTTTATTGTGTAACTCTACTATACTCGTTTCCAATTTCCTATTGTTTTCATCCATTTTTTTATTCATATCTTGTTTGCTTTCTTCAAATTTATTGTCCATTTTGTTGTTGATTTCATCAAATTTATTATTCATGTCTTGTTTGCTTTCTTCAAATTTATTATTCATGTCTTGTTTGCTTTCTTCAAATTTATTATTCATGTCTTGTTTGTTTTCGTCCATTTTTTTGTTATTTTCATCAAATTTATTATTCATGTCTTGTTTGCTTTCTTCAAATTTATTATTCATGTCTTGTTTGCTTTCTTCAAATTTATTATTCATGTCTTGTTTGTTTTCGTCAAATCTGTTCGCTATCATGTTCATCAATTGTATAAATTTATCATCATTTTGTGTTTGTTGGGATGTATCACCTTGTTGAGAAGTTTCTGGTGTTTGATTTTTATTCTCCATTTTTGTTTGTTTTCCTGATCTTAATTTCATACAAATACCACACAATTAAGAATTAATACTTTATATACCCTTAATAAATGAAATTGTTATTGAATTTTAAAACTATGTACCACTATCAACAGTTCACAAACTTTCACCAAGACTGCACACTTTATCAAATCAACAATTTTACAATCGCCCCGCGTTGGGCGCCAAATGTGCTGTTCTACTTTTTATTGTACTTAATAATTTGCAGTACTAATCAAACCTTAACTTGCTTATTTCCAATAGATAAAAAAAAACTTTAAAACCAAAAGATCAAATTAAAATCTCTTACCTTTTGATCCGAAAGTATGTCAAAATATTTAATGGGCCGGCTAGCTTATCTTTCCCTTCAGGAGCAGGTTCAAATTCAGTTCCTATTTAAAATGAAATTTTTATTAAAGTAAAATTTTTAATCTGATATAAATAATTTATTTTCTTTGATATTTAGATAATTTAGCTTTATAACAGGTTCGAAAATCTAATAAGTACACTATTTAAATTTTAATATACGACCTTGTCCAAAATTAAACACACAAAAACCTTCCTTCTTCGTAGCTACACACTTCTCTTTCCAAATCCAACAATTCTCCTTTCATTAATTCTTCACCTTATCTCGTCCTTATCTCCTCTGCAACTCCAAACCACAATAACACCTCTACCTTCTTATTTACAGTCTATTTTTCTCTTCTTCGCTGATCTCCGCAATTTCTGACTTTCAATTCAATTTCAAAATTCTTAATCCTTGTTTATTATTTTTCTTCTTCACTCCCTAATTTTCACTTGTTCTTTTTTTTTCTTAAATTTGTTTTTCCAATTTTACAACCTCTCCTTTATCTGTTGTTTATTGTTCTATCTCACTAAATATCAAAGTATCCAAAATAAACAAAACAAAACACCATATGAATTATGATTAATTTCATGCCAAACATAACCTAACTTAAACCTCCTTGTCTTTCTCCAGGAAAAGATTTACCAACTATAAAATAAAAATTTCCACTTAAAAGAAATGGCATAATGACTTAAATGTCAGAAATTATTTCAACAACTTAATAACTCAAGAAAACATTTACCAACTATAAAAATAAAATTTACTACTTAAAACAAATGGCATAATGACTTAAATGTCAGAAATTATTTCAACAATAACCTAATAACTACTAACATAGATGTCAGTATCAAACTTACTGTTGACATCAAATGAAAACTTTAAAACTATTAAAACAACTCTAAATAAGTATTAACATTCTAAAACACATATCTTTCGGATCTTTAGCTAATTTAAATAAATTTTGAAAACGATCTAAAGGAAATAAACAAATTCAAAACCTGATTCAGCAAATAACACAAACATGCAATCTTCGTAATCGTCCAATATGCAAATACATCGCAATGTATATATATGAAGTATTGTTGTACTTCCGGGTGCTCTCCCGCGTCGATGATCGACTCCCCCAGGAGTCACGGTTGTCTAAACGACGTTTCGGCAGAATCTCACCTGCTGTCTTCAGGTTCTCACTGAAAGCTGCCTACTGCTGCTTCTCGTTACTCGAACTGAACTGACGTTCCCCGCGTTGTGCGGCTCCTTATATATGCTCCAGTCTAGGGCGCGCCTGCGCGTTTGGCTACGTGTAACCGGTCCCCCACCACCTGTGATAGGCGTAGTAGGCGCCTGAGCCAACCCGACATGTGGCCTCGCTGAAACTTCACGCTCCAAGTGACTTCTCGCCGGTGGTCGGGCATCCTCGTGTCCAATCGGTGCCGCAGAATGCCGTGGTTCTCCTTGATTGGTCCGCGCTTGGCTCTGATTCCTCGTGATAGGTCCGTTTCGGGCAGGTTGCTGTGATTCTTCACTATTTGTCAATACTTGAACCTGCCTCCTCGTAATTGGTTCATCCACGGTGGATCGTCGTGTGTCTTCGGTTACGTATTTTCCCACAAGAGTGGGCTTCCAGGAACTGGGCAATTTCTGCGTATCATCCCGTTTATTGAGATTTTGTGGTCTTTTTTCGATCTCTATGGCCTCTCTGGTAATTCTTGATCTATAATGCTCGATATTAGCTACTGGTCTGATGTTGTCGAAGTCTACTTTGCGTGCTGTGGATTTTACATGCTGTGCTAGGGACGATGTTTTCTCCTCTTTTCGTACTGCATTCATATGTTCTTCCTTTCTTACACTAATACGTCTGTTGGTCTGTCCTATGTATGATTTGTTGCAATCTTGGCACGGGATTTCGTATAGTCCTTGGTTTTCTAGGGTAGTTTTTGATTTTGGATTACGGAGGACTGCACTGATTTTTCGGTCTGTTTTAAATATTGTTTCTATGTTATGTTTACGTAGAAGTTTGCCAATTTTATCTGTGGTCCCTTTCACGTAAGGTAGATATGCCTTTGCTACTGGTTCCTCGGTTTCCTCCTGGGTTTTTGTCTGTATGGCCCCAGCGACTTCTGTATTGTATACCTCAAAAATCAATTTTTCATTAGTGCTTTCTGAAATGATATGGTCGACGTCTGCCAACCTCTGAGAACGTGTCCTATCTGATTTCTTTTTCACTAATACGTCTAAAAATTGAAGCTTGCCTTCTGTTTCTACCTCTATGTTAAATTTGATCTTGTCGTGAATGCTATTGAGGTGGTCTAAGAAACTATTTAGTTGTTCTCTTCCATGAGTCCAGATTACGAATGTGTCGTCCACATATCTCAACCAAAGTTTTGGTTTTTAGTGGTGTCGTTTGTATTGCACGAACTTCTAGGTCCTCCATGAAGAGATTAGCGATGACTGGAGATAACGGTGAACCCATCGGTGCTCCTTCCGTTTGGTTGTAGCACTGGTCATTGTATATAAAGTATGTGTTGTTTAAACAGTGTTTAGTTAGGCTAAGAATATGCTCCTCTGGATGATACTTTCGTTTGATCAATTCGAGTGACTCCTCTATTGGTACGTTAGTGAATAGTGACACTACATCGAAGCTCACTAGAATATCTTCAGGTTGGACAGTCTCGTTGTTTAGTAACTCGATAGGATGTTGTGCGTTTTTCACATAAGACGTTGCTTTTTCCGCTAGTAGCTGCATCTGTCTAGCCAGTTATCTCGGTAACTCCTGTAACGGTGACCCTACAGAGCTAACAGGTATTAATGGGGCTTCTTCCTTATGGATCTTGGGTAGGCCATATAATTTGGGACACCTTGAAGATTTCTCTCTCGGTATAATCTGGTTTTTCACTTGATCGTCAATAGGGCTGGCCTTAATTTTGGATTTGGTGGTCTTCTCCAGGTACGTAGTGGGATCTGTCGTAATCGCTTGGTATGCGGTGTCTTCCAGTAGTTTTTCTATTTTACTGTGGTAGTCCTTGCTATTCATTACTGCAGTGGCATTGCCTTTATCTGCCGGCAAGATTAGGATGTCCTGGTTTTGTCGTAATGCTTTCAATGCCCTTAATTCGTCACGTGATATATTTCTCTTTGGTGCCCTTGCTGCTCTCAGTATACGTGATGCATCTTGGCGCATAGTTTCAGCTACGTTGTTATCCATATTATAAATTGCCGATTCTACTCCACAAATTATATCTTCTACTGGAACACGAGCTTATATGGCCTACGCAAGATCCATAAGGAAGGAGCCCCATTAAGACCTATTGTTAGCTCTGTAGGGTCACCGTTACTGGAGTTAGCGAGATATCTGGCTAGACAGATGCAGCCACTAGCGGAAAAAGCAATGTCTTATGTGAAAAACGCACAACATTTTATCGAGTTACTAAACAACGAGACTGTTCAACCTGAAGATTTTCTAGTGAGCTTCGATGTAGTGCACTATTCACTAACGTACCAATAGAGGAGTCACTCGAATTGATCAAACGAAAGTATCATCCAGAGGAGCATATTCTTAGCCTAACTAAACACTGTTTAAACAACACATACTTTATATACAATGACCAGCGCTACAACCAAACGGAAGGAGCACCGATGGGTTCACCGTTATCTCCAGTCATCGCTAATCTCTTCATGGAGGAGCTCATAACTTCTAACAACATTCCCGCATCTGTGGTAAACTTATCTCTGGTCTAGTTCAGTCGTTATAACTGGTTGCCTATAAGTCAGGCCTAGCCTTCCAATCAATCAATCAATACAACTTTATTAAAAATTAAAATTTACATTTGCCTCCCCGGAACCCACTCCGGGACCGACCGTGCAACCAACACGTTGCTCGTGATGGCGGATTGCAATGTCGGGCGGAATGGGCCTGGTTCAGCTAAAAGGCAATTTTAAAAAAACAGCTTAACCTAAACACCTTCCATCGCAGATGGATAAAATTAGGTCATAAAATGGGACATATCTAAAAAATAGACAACTAAACTTACAAACTACACACTTTTAAGAAACTTTTGCACTAAACACATTTTTAAAATTTTGGTACTGACGCAGACACCTCAGCATAAACGAGGAGACTTCCGCGAGGTGTGAAAACGCCGGGCTGCGCATAGGCTAGCCTAAACTGTGGTTTTAAAAATTTTGATTTCGAAAAATTTTGATTTTTGAAAAATTTTAATGAAAATGAATTTAGGGGCAAAAATGTACAAAAAGAAAACAAGAAACAAACGCGACAAAAAGATTACAAATAAAAAGGAAGAGACAGGAAAGATTTAAAGATATAACAGGTATGAAATGTCAGCAAAGGTGGATAGGGTAAGCGGAAATTATAATTGGTGAAGTTTGGCTACAGAGGTTGCCGGAAGATCGGTAACGTCTGGTATGGTAGGGTGTGTTTTATCCGAAATGGGGCATTATGCTGTCTAATTTGTGTTATATTTCTTGTTAGCGGGCTATCGCCCAGTAAGAAAGAATAGAATTTTTGAGAGATGTCCTGGACGTAGTCCGCTATTGGGGTTATGTCGGGACAAAGTGCGTATAGGTCTCTGAGGGAGGTGTATCTTCCAGAATTAGAGATGAGGCGCGTAAATTTGTGTTCGAGCACTCTTAGTTTCCTCATTGTCGTGGCCGAAATGCTGCACCACACCGGCGCAGCGTATGTGATAGACAGCCTGACTACCATTGTGTACAACAATTTTTTATTTTGTCGGTTAAGTCTGCTACCCCTGACCACGAGCGGATACAGACTCCTGGAAAGGGAGTAGACCGTCCGTACTGTCTCATTTATGTGCGTGTTAAACGTCAGTCGCTGGTCTAGTCTGACCCCCAAGTACTTCACGCACCTCTTGGTTGGAATTTTGTTGCCCCGGATCGAGATTTGGTGTCTATTTTCTGTGAATCGGCGCGTGAAAACTATCGCCTCTGACTTCTCAGCGTTTACCCGAATCTTCCACTGGTCGTAATAAACCGTGGCACGAGCCATGTGAGCCTTGAGCAGCATGTTCGCTGCTTGAGCATTGTGTGAATGCGCATACATGACTGTGTCATCGGCGTACTTAGCCAGCTTTGTATTGGGGAACTCTGGGAAGTCGGAGACGTACAGGTTGTACAACTTTGGTGACAGGCACGATCCTTGCGGGACTCCCGCGCAAATGTCCCGCCGTGTTGATAGTTTGTTATTCAGTCGAACCTGCAGGGATCTGCCCATCAAGAACGAGTGAATGAGTTTGATGAAATAAGTCGAGAAGTTGTAGTCGTGTAGTTTGTATAGTAACCCCGGGATCCAGACGGGCCTAGCCTTCCGGTTCTCCGTTGACAGATATCATTCCGTCCGGCGTGGGTTGGTTGTGACTCCCGAGTGGAAAATAATTTCACAAAATTATTCTGGCATCGAATAGTTTTTGGAGAATATATTGTTATCTGGAGGAAGCAATCTGGTTATGGTTTGTCTGGAAGTAGATATTTTTGACAAGGCGATTTTATTGTGAATGCGGCGTTGTGCCATTCCATTTTGAGGTTATTGTAAGTTTGCCATGTGGTTTTAAGGTACATTATCTTATTGGATATTCTTATTTTAGCAGTTCTATTACCCAGATTAGGTTACTGATGGATGATACCTAATGGTGAACTCTATGGTTAATTTTGATAATATGGTGTCTGCTTAAAATTATTCTGGCATCGCTGGCTTGGTTGGCTAGGTTCGACATTATGGTGTCTGCTTAAAAATTACCCTCCGAACAACACGAGGTATGGAAATATCAGGGTGAGTTAATAACTTGTACTACAAAATTGTGGTTGTAGGGTCCTTACTAGGGGCAGGAGTTTTGTACTTGGGTGGTCCGTCCTGTTGTGCTGGGTGTCCCCTCTGTTAGTTAGTCTGGTGCATCGCTGTAATTCTGAAAGGGAGTGCCGCCTGCTGATGGGACGAACACCAGTGTACCTCAATTCCATCTGCGGGGAGAACGACCAGATAAGCCATATATATTTGTTATGTTCCATATTGGGGTTTTAAGATAATCGTTAGATGTCTCAGAAAATTATAAGACATTTTCAATTGTGAGTCACCGTTGGAGTACCAAGCTTAGTATTTTTGTGCTTATCGTTAGCTTGGTTTTCTTTCTTTATGTCGGGTTCGTTATACATTTAGAGCAGTAGTTATCGTGTCATATAGGCAGCGTTAGGATTTGAATTGGTGGTACCACCTTCAGTGACCACATTGATATACAGAGAGTCCCAAAATGGTAACCTCGCCTATTTAACTAATAACGTAAAGTTTATTACTACGCATCCATACTTGGTAAACCTGTGTACCCATCGTGACGTCACGTACGATATATTTACCAGAGGTAGTGTTGGTTTGGTTGCTACATTATAACATTTGTCCATATATTTACTTATACAGTTTTTTTTGTTTTTATACATTTATATTTACTGATATACACCATTTCAAACATTGTTTTATACTTATGCCATTTCCCTGGGGCCGGAAGGGAAGGATTTGCAAATAAATCCACAGAATATGATGGACGTTGTTTAATTTCATTTGAATCTAACTTAGGTAGTCGGTTACGATTTTGGATATTAAGTCTGGCGAATTCCTGATAGATCTGGGAAGTTTCCAACTACAACTGGCTTGGTAGTCGATGGCGCCCTATACAAATATTATTATTGAATAAATCGAACCCCCCTATCACCGGCAGAGCTCCGGAGAGCGGTTGCACGCTGATTGCAGCTCACGAGATTAATTAACCAAATCAAGGCATTGGGGAGCGTGTAACAGAGGACCTAGAAGTTCGTGCAATATAAACGGCACCACTCAAACCAAAACTTTGGTTGAGATATGTGGACGACACACTCGTAACCTGGACTCATGGAAGAGAACAACTAAATAGTTTCTTAGACCATCTGAATAGCATTCACGACAAGATCAAATTTACCATGGAGGTAGAAACAGAAGGCAAGCTTCCATTTTTAGACGTATTAGTGAAAAAGACAAATGACAGTGGCCAACCTGCTAGTCTTATACAGGCTAATATAAATGGTATAGTGGTGAGAGGTAATTGAATCCTCTCATGTGGTCTAATGCTACTATACACTAGACATCACAGATGTCTCCGTGGTGCATAGCGACTTGCCATTTTGCAAGAACCGAGAGCGGCGACCTTCAACCCTTGGTGGACTTAACCTATATACTGTTATTATACATGATTATGATATATGATACGATATAATATATATATATATATATATATATCATAGATGTCTCCGTGGTGCATAGCGACTTGCCATTTTGCAAGTACCGAGAGCGGCGACCTTCAGCCCTTGGTGGACTTAACCTATATACTGTTATTATACATGATTTGCAGGAAACAACTACTCAGCGGGCAAATACCCCGACCTGCATTGAATTACACCTTACAAATCATGAAAAGTTGTTGTAGTTGTTGTTGTTGTTGTAGTTGTTTCATGCAAATCATGTATAATAACAGTATATAGGTTAAGTCCACCAAGGGCTGAAGGTCGCCGCTCTCGGTACTTGCAAAATGGCAAGTCGCTATGCACCACGGAGACATCTGTGATGTCTAGTGTATAGTAGCATTAGACCACATGAGAGGATTCAATTACCTCTCACCACTATACCATTTACATTAGTCTGTATAAGACTAGCAGGTTGGCCACTGTCATTTGTCTGCTCCATGACCTATGGCATACTGAGGAGAACTAATGAGTTCGAAACCGGTCTATGTCTGGTCAGGGAGTTGACAAATGACATTGGCTACCAATTTTTCATGATTTGTAAGGTGTAATTCAATGCAGGTCGGGGTATTTGCCCGCTGAGTAGTTGTTTCCTGCAAATCATGTATAATAACAGTATATAGGTTAAGTCCACCAAGGGCTGAAGGTCGCCGCTCTCGGTACTTGCAAAATGGCAAGTCGCTATGCACCACGGAGACATCTATGATGTCTAGTGTATAGTAGCATTAGACCACATGAGAGGATTCAATTACCTCTCACCACTATACCATTTACATTAGTCTGTATAAGACTAGCAGGTTGGCCACTGTCATTTGTCTGCTCCATGACCTATGGCATACTGAGGAGAACTAATGACTTCGAAACCGGTCTATGTCTGGTCAGGGAGTTGACAAATGACATTGGCTACCAATTTTTCATGATTTGTAAGGTGTAATTCAATGCAGGTCGGGGTATTTGCCCGCTGAGTAGTTGTTTCCTGCAAATCATGTATAATAACAATATATATATATTGTGCTGTTCTACTTTTAATTGTACTTAATAATTTGCAGTACTAATCAAACCTTAACTTGCTTATTTCCAATAGATAAAAAAAAACTTTAAAACCAAAAGATCAAATTAAAATCTCTTACCTTTTGATCCGAAAGTATGTCAAAATATTTAATGGGCCGGCTAGCTTATCTTTCCCTTCAGGAGCAGGTTCAAATTCAGTTCCTATTTAAAATGAAATTTTTATTAAAGTAAAATTTTTAATCTGATATAAATAATTTATTTTCTTTGATATTTAGATAATTTAGCTTTATAACAGGTTCGAAAATTTAATAAGTACACTATTTAAATTTTAATATACGACCTTGTCCAAAATTAAACACACAAAAACCTTCCTTCTTCGTAGCTACACACTTCTCTTTCCAAATCCAACAATTCTCCTTTCATTAATTCTTCACCTTATCTCGTCCTTATCTCCTCTGCAACTCCAAACCACAATAACACCTCTACCTTCTTATTTACAGTCTATTTTTCTCTTCTTCGCTGATATCCGCAATTTCTGACTTTCAGTTCAATTTCAAAATTCTTAATCCTTGTTTATTATTTTTTTTCTTCACTCCCTAATTTTCACTTGTTATTTTTTTCTTAAATTTGTTTTTCCAATTTTACAACCTCTCTTTTATCTGTTGTTTATTGTTCTATCTCACTAAATATCAAAGTATCCAAAATAAACAAAACAAAACACCATATGAATTTTGATTAATTTCATTCCAAACATAACCTAACTTAAACCTCCTTGTCTTTCTCCAGGAAAAGATTTACCAACTATAAAATAAAATTTCCTACTTAAAAGAAATGTCATAATGACTTAAATGTCAGAAATTATTTCAATAATAACTTAATAACCACTAACATAGATGTCAGTATCAAACTTACTGTTGACATCAAATAAAAACTTTAAAACTATTAAAACAACTCTAAATAAGTATTAACATTCTAAAACACATATCTTTCGGATCTTTAGCTAATTTAAATAAATTTTGAAAACCATCTAAAGGAAATAAACAAATTCAAACCTTGATTCAGCAAATAACACAAACATGCAATCTTCGTAATCGTCCAATATGCAAATACATCGCATTCCCTCCCCAAATTATAAGCTTTTACTTATGTAAAACTGTTTAATTTTATTCAATTATGCCGTATTTGCAAAATATTGTATTTATCATCAGTTTTGTTGTGTTTTCTTTGTGCGTTTTAATTTGTCAAATATTTCTTTGATCTGTCGTTGTCAAAATATGTCGCATTGTCAGCTAAAATTCTTCTAGGAGTGCCTACAGTTTTAAAATATTTA
The DNA here is from genome assembly GCA_963675555.1 of Leptura quadrifasciata. NCBI lineage: Eukaryota > Metazoa > Arthropoda > Insecta > Coleoptera > Cerambycidae > Leptura > Leptura quadrifasciata. The sequence continues at coordinate 57,343,694 of OY776678.1, read as the reverse complement.
GAAAGTATTCTACAAACCGTATTTGTATTACATCTTTTTGTGGGATATACCTTTGTGAGTTTTTTGTAATGCGTTTTTTAATAATAATTTGACTTAACTGGAATGCAATTAATAACTTTAATTATAATATTGTTAAATTTTATATCATTAAACCCGGGAAATCCGTTCAAATATGAACCCATGTCAACTCCCGCATACGTCTATCATAATGAGAATAAACATTTTGTTTGGACCTTGGATATTTTAAAATTAAAATTGACATATGTGGTAACTTCACCATTCATATACCTTTTTGGAGAACTGACGCGTCTCCGCACGTATTACATTTTCATTTATCATTTATAATCATACTTATTTTCATATATGTTCCGGTAAATCTTGACCGTTTTATATAATTCATTATTTATTTATTCCGCACTTAAATCTACATTTCCCTTGGTCCAAACAAAATATCTCTGCACAATATAACATCAAATGCTGAGGGCAAGCATAATGACCAACTCGTCTTCATTGCCATTGCTCTCAAATATCAAATTACAACGATCTTTATTTACATTACCCTTTACTACGTCATTACATATTATTTCAAATTTATATCCACGCTTATTTATCACTAGTATATTCTTCATTATATCCCACAAATCCAAATTATCTTTGTTAATAGATCCGTGTTTGTATATAGTGTATAATTCCGTATAAAATTCCCTATTCATGTCCCTTTCCGTATTTTTCTTATTACTCCTGTTCCAATTATTTCCAGTGCAAAATTTCTTCCTCGTCTTGAAGTTTTTGTGTTTTCTTTTTCCAAATATTTTGAGTTTACTTTCATCTATTATCAACTTGTGTACATAACTTTCAGCTATTCTCGGTTTGTAATTTATTAACGACATATAATTTTGTAACAATTGTCTTATTAGATTTTCATATTTAGTAGGACAATTTATCTCCAATCTTTTAGGCATTTTATAATTATTCATTTCACATGTAGGCTTATATTTTCATCATTTAAATCATTTAAATTATTATTATTACAATTACCTATACAACCCACTATGTTTAACTCATTTTTATTAAATATTTCACCGCAGTACCTCTTAAAACTAGGAACTTTTCCCCAAAATCTATTTTTGCCTTAAGTCGTGATAAAATATCTTCACCAATTATGACATCAAAACTCAAATTGTCAACAATTACAAACTCGCCTCTAAAACGTATCTCTTTTACTTCAAAATCTAAATTTATAATTTTATTGCATTCTGTGAATTTCTTACCATTTGCATTTACTAATTTAATTTTTGAAATCTTAGTACAATTTTTTTGATATAACTCTTTTTTACTATCTATTATCTTTCCATTTATTAAACTGATTTCTGATCCCGTATCAAGCAATGCTTTTAAATTTATTTCATTAACTTTAATGTTGATGATTGGTAAATTACTAATTCTATTATTATCTAAATTTGATTCATTCTCAATACCTATAAATTCTCGCATATGTCCATATGTCGTCATCCCAATTAAAACTTCCCTATCTAAAAATTTTCCCTTGGAAAATGTGAATTTACCTCTGCTATCGTCTTAATTTTATTCATGTCATTCTGTTGATCAGATCTGACATTTGTATTGTTTACCTGTGCATATCTTACTGAATCACGTTTATTATCATACCTATTCTGTTCTTTATTATAATTATCATTACCGTTGTACCTCCTATTTTCGTCATAATCTCTACCTTTATTTTGATTAAAATTTCTACTGTCATAATTTTTTTTATAATTATTATTATACCCATTTTGTTGTCTATTTTCATATAATTTTGTCTGTTGAAATTTTGATCATTACCATCTGTTTGGTTGTATGTTTTTCTATTAAATGATTTATAATTTTTATTCCATCCCATATGTAGATCATCGATCACTCTCAAGTACTCATTCAAACCATCTAATGTCGTAATGCGTTGTGTAATGATTATTTGGTGGATGTCATCAGAAAAATATCTTGCTAGATATTTAATCATTTCATTTTCTGTCAAATTTGGCTCTAAGAATTTAATATTATACATTTTACGCATGACATAATTTTCCCTAGACATACCACTATTTTCTGAATATTTTCCATTAAATAAATTGAAACGAATTTTTTCCTGACAATGTTCAGACCAATACTTTTTTAATAATAACTTTTCAAATTCTTCTAAAGTTTCAAATTCAGATTCTACAATTTGATACCAAATTTCGGCTTCACCTTTTAATGAATTTTGAATTTCATGTTTTAAATTAAAATTAAAATTTATAGATTTTAGATATTGCCTTAAACGTTCTAAAAATACTTTTGGGTGGATTCTGGAATCACCATAGAATTGATTTACCAGTGTTTGATGTTGTGTAGCACATGTGTTAAATATAGGTGTGTATGTGTCCTTCAATATCTTCGTATTCTGTTCGATCTTACCATCCTGTTCTTTTAATTGTGTTTTGATTATATTTTCTTGTTTTTTCATGCGTATATCTATTTCATTCATACCATCTACTATAACATGTTCTACTTCTACTCTTACTTCTTTTTTAAATTCACTTATCTCTTCATAAACCTTTTCTACCTTTTCTTCTACTTTCTTAATTTTCTCGTCCACTTTATTGTGTAACTCTACTATACTCGTTTCCAATTTCCTATTGTTCTCATCCATTTTTTTATTCATATCTTGTTTGCTTTCTTCAAATTTATTGTCCATTTTGTTGTTGATTTCATCAAATTTATTATTCATGTCTTGTTTGCTTTCTTCAAATTTATTATTCATGTCTTGTTTGTTTTCGTCCATTTTTTTGTTATTTTCATCAAATTTATTATTCATGTCTTGTTTGCTTTCTTCAAATTTATTATTCATGTCTTGTTTGCTTTCTTCAAATTTATTATTCATGTTTTGTTTGCTTTCTTCAAATTTATTATTCATGTCTTGTTTGTTTTCGTCAAATCTGTTCGCTATCATGTTCATTAATTGTATAAATTTATCATCATTTTGTGTTTGTTGGGATGTATCACCTTGTTGAGAAGTTTCTGGTGTTTGATTTTTATTCTCCATTTTTGTTTGTTTTCCTGATCTTAATTTCATACAAATACCACACAATTAAGAATTAATACTTTATATACCCTTAATAAATGAAATTGTTATTGAATTTTAAAACTATGTACCACAATCAACAGTTCACAAACTTTCACCAAGACTGCACACTTTATCAAATCGACAATTTTACAATCGCCACGCGTTGGGCGCCAAATGTGCTGTTCTACTTTTAATTGTACTTAATAATTTGCAGTACTAACCAAACCTTAACTTGCTTATTTCCAATAGATAAAAAAAAACTTTAAAACCAAAAGATCAAATTAAAATCTCTTACCTTTTGATCCGAAAGTATGTCAAAATATTTAATGGGCCGGCTAGCTTATCTTTCCCTTCAGGAGCAGGTTCAAATTCAGTTCCTATTTAAAATGAAATTTTTATTAAAGTAAAATTTTTATCTGATATAAATAATTTATTTTCTTTGATATTTAGATAATTTAGCTTTATAACAGGTTCGAAAATTTAATAAGTACACTATTTAAATTTTAATATACGACCTTGTCCAAAATTAAACACACAAAAACCTTCCTTCTTCGTAGCTACACACTTCTCTTTCCAAATCCAACAATTCTCCTTTCATTAATTCTTCACCTTATCTCGTCCTTATCTCCTCTGCAACTCCAAACCACAATAACACCTCTACCTTCTTATTTACAGTCTATTTTTCTCTTCTTCGCTGATCTCCGCAATTTCTGACTTTCAATTCAATTTCAAAATTCTTAATCCTTGTTTATTATTTTTTTTCTTCACTCCCTAATTTTCACTTGTTCTTTTTTTCTTAAATTTGTTTTTCCAATTTTACAACCTCTCTTTTATCTGTCGTTTATTGTTCTATCTCACTAAGTATCAAAGTATCCAAAATAAACAAAACAAAACACCATATGAATTTTGATTAATTTCATTCCAAACATAACCTAACTTAAACCTCCTTGTCTTTCTCCAGGAAAAGATTTACCAACTATAAAATAAAATTTCCTACTTAAAAGAACTTAAAACAACTCTAAATAAGTATTAACATTCTAAAACACATATCTTTCGGATCTTTAGCTAATTTAAGTAAATTTTGAAAACCATCTAAAGGAAATAAACAAATTCAAACCTTGATTCAGCAAATAACACAAACATGCAATCTTTGTAATCGTCCAATATGCAAATACATCGCAATATATATTAAAACATAATATTTCAGTCGCAAGCTCCTCTATAAAATCTTTACATTACTATAAGAAATCTAACCAGACTGCAACCAACAGCTACTCTCCGGGTTATGTGCCCCGCCGAGCGCTGAATTACAAGTTACAAGCCTGGCGCGTTAAGTGTAATAATCGCATATTACCAACAAAACGCTAATGGTTAAATTCCTTATAGTAAAATAAGGATTTTATAGAGGAGCTTGCGACTGAAATATTATGTTTTAATATATATACATATATATATTTATATATATATATATATTATGTAGTAACTTATTATATTCTGAGTAGAGAGTTGCATGCATATTTTCGTTTATTTGTTCTGTCTGATAAAATATCAAAGTATTTTATAGAAGACAGATTTATTTTCAATAATTACATGCAATTTTTATATTTCAGCCATTAGAAACCATTTATAACATAATTTAATGGTAATTAGAATCAGTTATTTTAGTTTAGTAGTTGAAACACCCCCACCCCCCTCTATTAATTATGAATAAAAATCCTGGTCACGGCACCAGTGAAATAACACTCCCCCAGGTGTGTTAATTAATATCAAAATCCTTAATCGTGAAGCAATCAAGAACTTATTAATTCCTAGCCAGTAATTATTTATCTCAATTTTATGTCAAGATAAATAAACAGATTGGCCATTTACGTGATCGTCTAGTTTTATGTGGTTAGGACCTTAATTACGTTGTGTGTGTATGTAACCCTTTATAATTACCCCAGGTTCTTTGATTTAAAGTTTGGTATTACTTGTTTCTGCCTGATACTGTAACTGAGAAAATTAATCACTCTGTTATTGTAAATACACTGTAAGTTTGGATACACTGTCTATTATTTGAGAAACCTAGTTAATGTTTTATGTTATTTATGTGGTGTTTTATTACTAAAGATTGCACTGTAGAATTATAGTTGAAGTTTGTTTTCTAATTTATTTGATTAGAATGAAATCATTTATTTAGTTTATTACTTGTGTGATAAAAAAGGTAAAGGTGGAAGAAAAGACAATAATTGATGGGAAAAAGTAGTCAAAAAACCCATTTTTATTTTATATAAATTGATGTAACAATAGTCGAACATGAAGTCAAAATAATCCAAATATTTGAGACAATTGCCTAACTATTATATAGGAAGGGTTACGTCGCTATAGTAATGACATACTATACATATTTCAAAGCTGGTTATGCAATAACAAGTACTAAGGTAACACAATCATAGGCCGTGTTGTTTGTAGGTGTAATTAAAGATGCGGTAAATAGCCGATTAAAATATAATTGGAACTTTGGTGTTAGCAATCGCTCCGATAAAATAAGTTTACTGCAAAACAGAGGACAAGAACAATGTTCTGTTCGTGCATTAGAGAATGGAAGTAATAATGAGACACTCATGTAAGAGATCATAGAATGTTGGGGAAAGCTCCCTTAATTGAATAAACAACTGCAAATCCCAAATTGTATATGATTGTTCAACAACGTGAACAGGGGGAGTCGATGTAAATCAAACAGACAAGACGTTCCGGTTCAGTACTCGACGAAAAGTATACCCCTAAAAATAAAAGCAAGTATACGGGGTGCGGGGACCCCAGTACTGACCGTTGGCCTGAACAGTTTGTAGTTTGTAAGGTAGAAACGTAGTTGAGTACAAACCCATGATCGCGGTGTTTGTACTAGAGCCAGGGAACTCTTTATTAATTTGATGGATCTTTATTAAACAATCATAGAAAACTAGGCATTCGCAGGTGAGAAATATCTCACAATAGTTTGACTGGAAATATTCTAGTGAAACCTTACAGGTGAATCCAGGCACACGGCAAGCCCTTGATAGTAGACAACTGAAGTATAATGGAAGCTAAAGCCTCTTGTCATTGCATAAACTCTGAAAATATATAGTTTCTAGAATATAAACTTGTTATGGTGCAAACGTAAATCTTCCTAACAAAATATTCAGTATGTGAAATTTCACCTAAACTTAACCTGCAGCGATGTCATCACTGGAAGTCCATGGACAGAGCGTTAAGCACTCTGTCCACAAACCCCCAGTGATGACACCGCTGTAGGCGCAGCTTGAGTAAAAGACTCAACAAACTAGGTGCGTAGTAAACAAGACAGACGTCTCCGTCACAAGTGGCCATCGTGCCAAGACTCAGTGTAAATGCTCATAAGCTGCAGGGAAATCTCCCTAAAGTTGATATTAATACGAAAATCTCCGGGTTGATTTTAATTGTCACAACAACCACTTATCGAAGATGAGAACAAACCCACGATCGCGGTGTTTGAACTAGAGCCAGGTAACTCTTTGTGGTTATAACAACAATGAAAATAAATCAAGAGATTATGTACTATTTACGTAGTTGACAGCAAACAGCCTTATAAGATTTTACAACTGCGGTGTTTTTAACATTTGGGTCAATCAGAACCCCAGATGTGCCTGTGATGACTCTATTGTAGTAACAAACTACCGGTCACTCGACCATCTGGGGAGCCGACGACTATACGGAGCGTCGAGTCAAGTGTAATGCAGTTACAGCTGATTTAAAAGTAAAAGTGATGTATTTGGGTCCGATTCCCTTAAAATGCACCTATTTTAGTGAGTCCGCTAGACAAACAAATGCCCGCAGAAATGCAGCCTGTTAGTTATTGCATAAATATTATTAAAAGCCTGCTATAAAATGAATATCCTTGATACCACAAATAAGCCAATTTCCCCTATCCCCCCCCAAACCAGAATGTAAAGTCAATTTTAAATAATAACGCAGAGAAGTAAATAGGTTTGATACTTAAATAGTTATGTTGGTGAAATTGTCGTCGTGTAAATTGCCAAGCCACGCTCCAGCAGTCCAAATCTTTTAGTAGCCAGATTGGATTTATTCGTAGAATTAATTGATGTCTTTAGAGAACCAAGCGGGCTCGAGTATTTGATCGTCGACAAGCATCCTGCAATTAGTTCTCTAATTAGCAAATTCAGAGGGTTCGAAAATCGACGACAAACATCCTCGATGAAATTTGCTACTACTGGAATAAGTATTCTTCCGGGCAAACCGAGAGGGCTCGTAGGTAAACGTTGGCAAGCATCCTCTATCAGTTCTGCCAAGAGGTATAGCATCGCCTGGCTTTTATTCCGTTCTTCCAACAACGCGGTTCCAAAATCACAGTGCCAATTCTCCCATTAGCTGAACGTGGCTTATATATTTGACACATGAGACGTGGCTTCGGTATCCTGCCCTATCTTCGTCTTATACGTTTGCTTAAAGTCGCCCTATTCACTTCATACACAACTCTCGACGCTTTGCTGTTTTTACTAATGCATTAGTCTTGTTTTTAAAACTGCCAAGTTTTAGATAAGAATTAATAACCATGTTACAAGCTATTTTAAAGTGGCACTTGACATATGTACAACTTTCTACCCCAATAAGTTAAAACGTAACGGCGCCCTGACGTCGGTTATCACTTGGTATTGACGAAATAATTTCTGTTGTAAAATTAATATTTGCATAAATTTGGAAATGAAATTAAGAATGTAATGTTTAAATAATTTCTGGTTAATTGTAGTTATAAAAGCGATATTTCCCTGAATTTAAAACAAATTTAAGACTTATTTTTAATACAGGATGGCCCACCAGGGTGGCCCGCTTCATTGTTATTTAAATGTACTTAGTTATTGTTATACTAATTATCAATATGTTTATAACATTTCGAACTGTTTACGCATTTAATATGTTCATGTAGATAAAAGATTTTTAATTTATTTTTTGCGGGAAAGAAATAAAATTGGAGAAAAGCTCAATATCATGTGATGAGAACCAATTCACTTTATTAAGTTGATGTCATGAAAGATTCAGGTTGGCATCGGTGATTTTATTTATTTACTGAAAATATAAAGGAGATTGTGGAAAAATGGAAATTGGATGTTGCTAGGGATATGACAAATAACAAGAAAATTATGAAAATTACTGAGTTGAAAATTTTTAGAGAAAGTAGAATATTGGAAGATACAAGAGAAAATAGATTGTTGTTGGTGTAATCAACGAATAGTAAAAAGAAGGAAGTTAAGTAGCGTATTTGGAAGAAGGAAAATCAAATTTTTCAAAATTTTGACAAGTAGTAGAAAGGGGTTTAGTCATAAATTATTAAGGTCGAGAAAACGATTTCTAGTGGAACCGATATAGCATTTGAAAGCTGCAGGAGCTTAGCAGATAGCAGCTGAACATCGCAATAAGTGATACTGTGCGGCTGAAGGTTTTTTATTGAGCTACGCGGACTAAAAGGTTGTTATAAACTTCATATAAATTTCTTGTATATCATTTTATAGTTTTAAAAATAATTGAATACGTGAATACAAAAGTAATCTTTTGTATACAATTACATTATATTTGTTAATAATCGATATAAAGCATTGACTAAAGAAGAATTTGTTAAGAAACAAGCATTCTTTAAAATATATGAAAAGCAAAAGGATATTTGGAAAGTGTAGATCAAGAAACACACGAGCTACTTGAACGCGCTTTATAATATTGTTCCCAATTTTGAAACACGTGGTTATATTCCACTTTGGAGTATTAAAATAATAATAGTACTCGCTATCTATCAGCGTTCGAGAAAAATTAATCTTTTAAGTATCTTGAATCTTTCACTCTGACTGAACAGAATTAACGATATATGGTGTACAAATAATACTACTACAAGTAATACTTAGCAGGTATTTTAAGTAAAATTAACTCGCAAGAACAAAGTTCTCCACCATGTATATAAAACAACTGAAAGTTTATATACATGTTTGTCTCTTTTGGGGTTTCGTGAAATAGAGAGAATATCAATTAGTCAATTGAATCCTTGAAGTTCTATTCATTAAATATAGTCATAAATAGCTTTGAGTAGATAACTGGTTCCAATTAGGTCTCTTCGTAAGACTAAACTATTTATCAATTATATTCTCGCTAATGAAGACACTAGTATCGCTCTATAATCCAGATTTATGAATTTCTAGAAAGGACCGACCCAACGCAAATTTAATGCAAATGCAATTACACCCAGTAAGGCAGAGCTAAGAAGGAATACTGTCTTTTTGTTGTTTCTTATGAAAATAATTTATTCATTGTTTATTAGGATTTTCATGCCACACGACGCGTACCAGAAATGAATATAATCATGTTTAGGATTTAAAAGACGCTCTCTAAAGCTTTCACTCGATACTTATTTAAAATATTATTCATTTAATTTTACGAAAAAAATGATAAAATAGAGTCAGTTGTAAAAGAACAGTGTATTTTCTTGTGGGATCAGCTTTAAAAAATATATACAACGCTCTAACAGTATTTAATTATTTATTAACAACTACTTCTCGGAAAAATATTTTTATTAAGAAGAAATTATGTCATAAGATTTAACCAAATTTTTGAAATCAATTAAATTTTGCAAGCCATCACTCTTGATGTCCTCAATACTTGTTGAACACTTTTTCTCAATTTCAAACCCAGTAGTAAACTGTCGGATTTGATTAAAATATTTAAAAAAATTTCGGGGATCCAGATGAAATTTGGTGTTAAAAAAATGACATCCTTCATTTGTGCTGTAACCCAAGAAAAGAATTTTTCAAGAAGAAATTTATTAGAAATTATGTTTTTCGGGATTCTTGCGTATTCTTCCCCAATTGCAAATATGCAAGGTACGTACAAATATAAAGTCTCCTTGAGAGAAATGAAACTTCCTTGAATGAGTGTTCAATAATCCACAGTTAGCTGCTTCTATGTGTGTAGTAAGGTTGATGTCTAATTTTTCAAAATGAGTTGTATTTTGAATATTCTCAATTAAAGAAAATACACAAAAATATGTATTTCTGATTTTGGACCTTAAATATTATTTGAATCATTTTCAAATAATTTCTCAAAAATGTCGGGCATATAGACGGAAATTAGACACTCTTCTATGGTCACTGCTATTATACTAATACTACCACTACAAACACTTACTAAATATATTCGAAATATTTATTAACTAAACATGCACAGTACATTAAAGAGAGTGGGAAGGACTAAGTAGAATATTTTACCACTGATGAAATGTAAAGAATGATCTCCTCGAAGTGCTATTTTATTTAAATACTCTGTAAAAATTCTTTGCCGTCTGTCTACTATGCACAGATTCTGTACGACACATGTAATCTTCTTGTTTCAAAGTCAACTTCCTCAAAGGCAGCGTATTATATCCTCTTCGAAATTGACAAAGGCAGCGAGCCGTCCCATCGCGGTATCTATATTTTACTAGAAAGGTTCGACAAGAATTTAGAACAGTCTTACGTTAATTACTCAAGTTAATTAAAAAGGTACGAAGTTTATCGTGACAAAGTTATTTATTAAAGCGCCTGTAAGTAGAGAAAATAGCCCATTTGCCGTCGTTCGATAAGGTCGTTTTCCTTCCAAACAATAGCACTAATGTCAAGTTAGTTTGCACTGGGAATATTCAAGAGAATATCTAAAATTTGTCTCAGGTGTTTTGACTAATAACAAAATTTTCTTAAAATATAGGCAACGGAAAGGCCTGTTGGACTACATTCGAACTTATGTGTTGAATTTGCAAGCGACGCCAGGCAACATGTTGAATTCGGTTTATGCAGTTTGAATACTATTTATTTATTTAACCTACATTATTCCATAATATAACACTAATTAGTGAATGTGTACAATTAACGTAATGTAATGACTATGTATGACTGATGGTCGAGAGGTGAGCGCACTTGCCTCTCACCTAAAAGTTCCGGGTTCGATCCCCGGCCGTGGCAGTGGAAAATACTGTGAGAGGGATTTTTTCACTATACACGGATATTGGGTGTGTCCCCGTTGTCTCTAAATGTGTAGCCCACTCCCACACAAGGCTCTTCTAGAGCCTTCCGGGATAAAGGGGGTCGTAATTACCTGTGGTGTTATTTATTATTATTATTATTATTATTATTATTTAATGTATTTATTTCTAAATATGAATGTTATAATGCAGTTTTAACATATAGCAAATAAATCTCAAGTCTAAAAATAATATGTGCAAAAACCTAAATACCCCAGTAAAATAAGCGTTTTTTCGGGTTTAAAAAAATATTATTAGGGATTTTGGTTTTTCTTGCTTCCATCGTATTACTTGAGGTACTTTCAGTTCAATTCAACATGACCTTATTCATCATCCCGGAACCAACCGTGCAACTACCGCGTTACGCGATGGAGGATTGCAGGGTCGGGCGGAACGGGCCTGGTTCGGTTGAAAAAAAAATTAAAAACTTACTTAAACCTAAGTTCCTTTTGAGACAACCAGATTAGAATTGGTTGGGAGAGTGGTCATTGAAAATTATTGGACCACAGCACTTAGGTCCTATTGGGCCCCTTGTACTTCCACCCTGTAGGCCTCCAACCAACCTAATCTTGCGAAATAGATGATGATGTCGCCTAGGGGCATCTCCCGAACATCGGCCAAAGTAGGCCAACGTTCTCCCAAAATGTATTCTCTGATTGATGAGATGGCAGAACAGTCACAGAGTACATGTTAAACCGTCTCGTCTTCTTGTTCACAACCTCTACAGAGAAATGTTTCGCTTAATCTCATATTGTATAGATATTCCCTTAGCGGACAGTGTCCAGTTTGGATTCCTGTTATGAAACTTAGGTTCCTTTTGGACATTGCCAGGTAGTCTGTTGCTGTACTTTTATTGGGATATTTTAATAGTTTTCTAGCAAGCTGACAGCTGTTTGTTTCATCTTACAACTTCCTGAATTCATTGTGGGTGTTTTCTTTAATTACTTATGTTCTCGCCGTGATTGGTAACAGACTGGTCGGGCCTGGTTCATAGATACTTATGCCTGCTGCCTTCTTGGCCAGTCTGTCGGCTACTTTGTTACCACTTCACTGTGCATGTTCTTTACCCAGCATACCAGTATGTTATTCATGCTGGAGGCACCCACAAGTGCTTAGTGACATTCTCATACTGCTCCTGTGGTAATTTTGTAACTTCTCAGGGCTAGTAATGATTGTCTACAATCTGTGTAGATCCTGATTGTTTTGCACGAAATTTGTCTACGTACAATCCAATCCCTATTGCAGCTATAATTATGCCTGTCAGTTCCGTCTGTACTACGCTGGCTCGCCCATCCATAGCTCATTTATATTGGATTTGCAGATTTCTGGAGTATATTCCACATTCTGCCCCATCTTTTTTTTGTATCCCTTTGTGAAAATGTTTATCACACCTTCGCCAGCAACTTCGTTCTCACTATTCGTCTGTATTATGTAGGGTCTGTCAAAGACAAACCGAGGAGGAATGCCATCTGTGTTCCTAACAGCCTCATTCAACAGGTGACTTCTGGCCTCTCCACAGCCTACATTTGGTTGTATGCCAGCGGATTTGAGGCGGTCTATTGTTATCAGAGCCACTTCTTCTAGATATATATCTGGTGGTGGCAGACACAGCATTACCTCCATAGCTCTTGTTGGCGTTGTTCGCATGGCTCCGGTTATGCCTAGGTAGGCAACTCTCTGCACTTGGCTGAATTTGACCTTAGCTGTAGTACTGTTTGCTCTTAGGCCACCAAGCCACAACTCCCATAGGTTATCATTGGTCTTAGGACGACAGTGTATATCCACATGACCACTTTGGGTTTCCTTCCCCAGGTTTTCCCCACGGTCCTGCGACATTACTCATAAGAGATGTAAGCCTTCTTAAGAAGGTTCCATGTTAGTTTAGCATCGAAGGTTACCCACAGGTATTTCACTTTTGATGCAAAACTGAATGTTGTTAGGAGTTAGGAGAGCAGGTGCCTTCAGTGTTCCTAGTTTCCTTTTCCTTGTGAAGAGAACCATCTCCCTCTTCCTGGGATTGACTGACAGGGAGAGTGTTCTCTGCACCATTTTTCGATTATTCTTAGGCCCCTGCATTCGTTCAGGGAGGACTCCTTCGAATTTTCTTCTTAGCAAACATTGTTAAATCATCTCCGTACGCAATTGTGTGAAATCCTTCTAAATTGAGGCGAGCATAAAAGAGGCTATCAAGAATGAGGTTCCATAGCAGTGGAAAATTCATTTATTATGATAAAAGTGTTTAAAGAAAATCTAAATCGATTGTACTATTTATATTCTGTAAAATATTGATTTAATTGGCCGTTTTAGAGTTATATTCTGGCATGTATTATTACACTGGGAGGCACCCTGGTGTACGGTCTTCTTTTTTAAATAGCTTTTTAATAATGTCTATTTTAAATGCCGATAGCAAGTGCCTTCCTTGTTTTAACGTTTTGGTTATAAAGTCGTTTCATGATCGTGATATAGTCTAGTATACTTTAACTTGGCGTGTGTATGTATGAGTTAATATTTCCGTATGATTTTATTTTCTCTTGTACACAAAGATCCAGAAGTATTGTCCACGTAGACAATGTTTCTGGACTATTGCTTTAACTTTGTGTACAATATGGGAGAAAATTAAATCCTACGGAAATATTAACTCGTACATACACACGCCAAGTTAAAGTATACTAGACTATAATCAGTATTGTAAACAAGTGTATTATGAATAGTCAATTCTCTCTCACTACAGATATTTTTGGGTTTTTATTGCCTTTTTTCCTAGATCCGTATAATATTCATTAAAAATAATTAGGACATTAGTTGCTTGTCATTTATAACTTGTTAATGGATTTTAATTTTGTATGTCACTGTTTGGTTTTGTTTATTTAAAGAATTATTTACTGTTGTCCATAGAAATTTTCTACTGTTATTATTTTTTTCTATTTCCGATGTAAAACAGTTTTTTGCCACAAAAATTATAATTTTTTTATTTATTTTTGTATTTCCTTTGAAGTTGGAAATTTTTTAAATTTCTGAGCGTCTTCTTATAAAGATCTTATTTAGTTTAAGTTTATTGGCGTAGTCCAAGGGTGTCGTTTCTCTTGTTAATTTTTTAAAATCATAGGTTCTATAGCGTTTTTGATCGCACTTTTTTATTTCCTCTATACATATACCTATAAACTTCTCTGCATGTTCAGTATTATAATGTATTATAGAGAGTTGCCATTCGGTGTCAGTATGAATGATGTTAATTTTTTATCTCGATTAATGTCAGTAGCGTTTATAATTTTACCAAATGTTAGCACTTAATTGGTTAAGTGTAATAAAAAATTAATTCACTCATATAATAGGTATTTCTCATGCTTTATAAATTAAATAATGTATACACTCGACATCCCTTTAAATGGTAATTATTACCGGTATCAAATAAATTTTGCCAAATCATCTATAAGATGCACACGATGCCAGAGTAGGTATACAAATAATCATTTATATTCTTGCTATAAATAGATTTCGACATTTCTAATCCTGCATGTTCCGGAATGGGTTTTGGAAGGGTTGGAAATTTATTGCAAAAGTTTTATCATTTTCATGTCATTTGGTTGGTTAATGGCTTTATAGGAGCGACGCTGTATTCAAATATATAAAGGTACACGCAAATTGAGTGAGAAGGTAGTTTTGTTAATCTGCCGTATGCGGCAGGATAACAGAATCGTTAACATTATTTTGTCGATGGCATTTTATGAGATAAATAGAAAACTAAGGAGTTCAATTAAGGAGAGATTATAAATGGTATAGTAATCAGATAGTTACTAAAAATATTTCTTTACTTTTTTTATAAAATCTTGCAGTTTATGCCTTTTTTCTGAATAAATAAAATTTATAAAATAAATACCGAATATTAAGTAAGAAAAACATATTTGTCAAATTGCAGAAAATATGTTTCCTCGCTAATTTCAAGCAAAAGACAACTTAAGTTCGTTTATAAAATGTAAGCAAGTTATGACACGTTGAAAAAATTTCATAAATAACGTTTTCGTATAAAAATACTCGAAATTTTGAAAAATAATAACTATATAAGCTACAATAATGAACATAGTCGAAGTCTGAATACATTGAGCACTGAGATGTATGAGAATGAGAAGTGGACTTTCAACTACAACATTAAAAATTCTCTGAAATAATCTGGGCATTGTTCTAGCCAAGCGTATGCTATTACTTAGCTGATTCAGGAGTTCGAATAAGCCTCATTGAAATAAACAGAAGCTATGTGATTATAATACGGTTTTTCTTCATTTTGTAACAAGTACGTTGTTGCTCTGTTTGCTAATGGGGCAATCTTTTAAATGAGTTGGTAGGTAATATTAAGCTATGTGATTATAATACGGTTTTTCTTCATTTTGTAACAAGTACGTTGTTGCTCTGTTTGCTAATGGGGCAATCTTTTAAATGAGTTGGTAGGTAATATTATAGAAAATCGCAGTACGCATGGCCCGTAAGATGCTCATTAAAAACATGTGCCCCCAATAAGCTGGTTTCCAGTGATGCCACATTTCACATTTACAATAAATCCTGCATAACAAGTAGTAACAAATTATAATATTGCTTAATAGTCCCTTCTAAAAGATTCTCCATTGCGCATAATTTTTTCTTTCTTTCACAGGCTACTAGTTTTATCAACTTAGGGGTCAAAATATGATAAGAAACGACCTCTAACCGATCTGGAGCTGCTGGAAATCATCGAATCTGGGCTATCGGATATTAAATTCTTAAGCAATGAAGAAGAAAGCCTAGAGGATTGGAGTGCAAGTTCTGAGAATGACGTTGAGGATGAAACTCCGGAAGATGCGGAAATTGAGAGGGAAGAAGTCCCAGAAGGAGCAGAAAAAGAAATTGTGGGTTCAGACGATGAAGATATGGACATGGATACTGAGAAACAGTATGATGAATTGCATGACCCAAATGAGCGCAGTCAAATAAAACAGAAATCAACTCAGAAGAAAAAATCTGAAAAACAGGAACGCATTGAAGTTTTTATGAAAGAGAGCATGCATTGACAAACAAAGAAAATATTGTTTGGATCAAAGGCAGTATTACACCATACACCTGCGATAAGCTGGCATGAAGAGACGCATCCTATTGGGGTTGAACTAGAAAGCCCTATGTATTTCTTTGGGCAATAACTCAAAATGTATTCAATTGAATACACGCTGTAGCCCAAAAATGGGCCATTAAAAAAAATGGATAATGTCAAAAATTCACAAAAAAAATCGTTTTTCGTTATCCTAAATATCGGTGTTTTCTCTCAAAGAAAAAAAATCGTGAACGAAAGGGTTAAGGGAAAAGTTACCGACGTCGAAGGGAATACAGTAGAAGAAGAAGTAAGCGATGTCAAACAAATAATTACTGACGTTGAAGGAAAAATTAGAGATATTGAAGGAAAATTCCGGATAGTTGAGGGAGAAATGGAGCGACAGTTGAGAGAAAACAGAGGCCAGCTAGTCGTATCATCAGATCCTCGATTACAACCACCCTCCTTTGATGGGTAAACTTCTTGGTCAACCTACAAAAGATAATTTCAGACAGCAGCTTGTGTTAACAATTCAACAAGATTTTAAAGATTTAGAGGCTGCATTAGATCTGAGATATGGCGACCAGCACCTCGCCCAAGTATACCGGACTCAGCTCAAATCCCGTACACAAAAGTCTGAGGAAAGTTTACAAGATTTTGAGACCACTGTTGAGCGACTGACATACCTGGCTTACCCGGATGCACCCAAAGAATTCCAGGAACAATTAACAATTGGTACTTTCATCGATAACATAAGAGATGAGGAGATAAGGCGAATCCTTAGATTATCTCGATATAAGACTGGTAGCGAAGCCTTGATCCATGCCCTCGAGGTTGAAACTGCTTATAAAGATTCTCCACGGCCGAGAATCCGACCCATGAAAGTAGAAGAGGAGGACCATTCAGAAAAATCAAATATGGAATCTATATTGGGAGACATACGCAAAATGTTCAATCAGTTGTCTGGTCGATAGTCGAGTGGGTTAAGGCGCGAGGTGGTGATCGCGATTAATCACGCGGACATCGCACCACCGGGTTCGAATCCTGGCTCCGGCACTGTCGGAGGAAATGGTTGTATGTCTGCGTTTTTTCAATATGTAACCCCCTTCCGCACAAGTCCCTGGCTTCTTGAATTGGGGGTTGTCTAATTTCTATGGTGTTTATTTAGTTAATGACCAAATCGGATGCTCCAGGGAAGCAGGAAAAGGAACAGGGTGATGGACAGCCAAGGAGGATAATTCGGTGTTAAGTGCGGCAAACCAGGGTATATGAAGAGAAACTGTCGACAGCGGAGCCCTGAGAGAGTAAATGCCGCAGTAACTGAAGAGCCGCAGGAAAACTAAAGAAAGCCAGCACCATGGGGGCTGTGTTGGCTGGTGAACGCGGTGACCCCTGAGAGATACGGGTTTCCCGAGTAGTCTGCTGCTGGATGGCTATGTAAACAAGAGAAAATGTGTTTTCACTATCGACGCAGGTGCCACATCATCAATAGTGCGGCCCGGATTTTTATCAGAAATGAATATTGTTAAAAGCCACAATGGATTGATCGTTCGGACGGCCACGGGAAACAGAGCAAGAGTTCATGGGGAAGTTGACCTAGATTTGCAGTTTGGATGCCTGTGTTTTCGGCATAGAGTTATCGTGGCTGACATTATCGATGATTTCATTTTGGGGCTGGATGTTATGGCAGTACATGATCAAGATTGGAAATGAAGAATTTATTTTGTCAACAGCAGATGACCGATTTCAGAAAGCTACTGACGACTCAGACAATTACAGTACATCCTGCCAGTTCATAACAAATAATCGAGGCCGTTCTGGAAGGAAACTCTGGTGGATATCGTATTGGCCTCGTTGAAAGAGATGATTTGATTAAGACAGAAAACCTAATCAGGCAGAACACAATATTCTTCTGCAGCTTCATAAGGATAAGCTATTGCACGGGGTCTTCTATAAAAATATAGAAGACCTCGGCTTATCCGAAAGGCTGACCTTCGTCTTCTTAAGGTCAGCGGAGCTGAAATCTGAGACCGAGGGATTCATAACGGCTTGCCAAGATGGTGTATTTAACACCCTCGTCTATCGACGTCGTGTCATGGGTATGGAGGTACCTGATGTCAGCTGCAGGGCCTGCCGCAGGGCGCCGGAGACTGTAATGAACTTACTGTCGGCTTGCCCGACATACGCAGTCTCGGCGTATATTCACAGACACGACGCAGCATTACGAGTGCTTTACTATCATCTAAGGCACTCGTATGAGATAGATGAAGCACCAGTGCTGCCTTACGCTCCGGGGGATATTGAGTCCGTTGTGGGGAATGAGAAGTGCCTAATTTATTGGAACTACTCGTTTCCCACCGTCAGGCAAATACAAGCCAACAAGCCTGACATAGTACTCCTCGACCACCAACTCAAGACAATGTATATCGTGGAATTCTCAGCTCCCGTGGAGAGCAACATTGTCTTGAAAGAGGAGGAAAAACGGCCAAAATATCGAGATTTGCTCTTCGAACTCCGCAGGCTTTATCCAGGCCATTCTGTTAAAATTGTGGTACTGATTATAGGAGCCCTCGGTGGAATGAGACAGACGCTGCTTTCAGAACTAAAGATCATACCGGAGCTCTTAGCCGGCAGAATGCAGAAAGCTGTCATCCTCGGTTCATTGCGTCTACTCAGGGCACACGATTCGCGGACCCGGCAGTCACTCACCCCACGGGCGTGGGGAGTGGCTATTGGTATTACCAGCTTCCCTCTGTGAGGGTCGGAGCCACAGAGTAGGGTAACTGGTTTTTTGTAAAAAAAAAATACTAATAACATATACATGTGTAAGTAAAGGTTAATGAGTACCTACAATATATAATATCATAATGCTACAATGTTATATATTACCATATATTTTGTGAAACCCAAAGAACAGGGAAGCTCACCTAAGCACTGTACGGTGTTTGTTTTGTGTCATCTTCCTGGTTCCTTTTATTCCTTTTAGGGAATTTAATATGTACATATTATGAATATGTAGATAAGTGCATAGCAGAAGGAAAAAAGAATTTGACATATATATATATATATATATATGTAATATATATATATGTAATAATATATATATATATATATATATATATATATATATATATATTATTACATATGATTTGCAGGAAACAACTACTCAGCGGGCAAATACCCCGGCCTGCATTGAATTATACCTTACAAATCATGAATGGTAGCCAATGTCATTTGCCAATTCCCCGACCAGACATAGACCGGTTTCGAACTTATTAGTTTTCATCAGTATGCCATAGGTCGTGGAACAGACAAATGAGAGTGGCCAACCTGCTAGTTTTATACAAACTGAGGTAAATGGTGTACCGGTGAGAGGTAAGTGAATCCATATATATATATATATATATATATATATGTATATATACGTACAAACACATAGATATTTATTACCTACACAACTACATATATAAACTTACACGATGAGGGAGAGCGGAAAGAGGGGAAACAGGAGGCGCGTTTAAATTGATATTGTCTAACGTGGGATTAAAACATATTGGTAAGTGTGACCTGATTTTCTCTGATATATAGTTTTATACTTAGCTTATAATTTGTTATTTTTTTTAATTTCAGGGGTAATTGATTGTATAACTTAGGGCCGAAAAAGAAAACATATCTTTGTGTGTGACTTTTCCTAAATATTGGCAAATTAATGGACAGATTTTCAACACATCTAGTTTGTCTAGTTTCTTCTTGAGCGTCATACTTTGTTTTACTTAAAAACATACATATCAAGCATTGGCAAGTGTAAATGCTTCTTATATTAAATAATCCGCTTTCTTGGTATAGAATTACGAAGCTTCCTTGGCCTCTGCACTTACTATAGACGTTTTGTGGCGGGATTTGCAGAATAGCGAGCCACTACACGAGCTAACAGAGGAAAAGGTTAAATATCAGTGGACACCGGTGTGAAAGACTACTGCATAACGTTGCCTTCAGCTTCTTCCATCATTATGGAAGAAGCTGAAGGCAACGTTGTGCAGTAGTCCTGTGCTAGCATAGTCCCAACAAAAGGGCCTCTATATTCTTGACACGGATGCTAGCAACTCCGCAGTTGGATGTGGATCACAAATCCAAACTGGAGAGGAAAAAGTAATCGAGTATTTCAGTAAGGTGCTGTCCAAATCAGAGAGAAATTATTGTGTAACAAGGAAGGAGCTATTGGCCACTGTCAAATCCGTGGACCATTTTCACCAGTATCTTCACAGACAACGCTTCAAAATCAGGACTGACCATGCTACGTTAAGATGGCTATTGCAGTTGAAAACCCCAGAAGAACAACTGGTTCGTTGAATAGAGATATTGCAGCACTATGACCTCAGAATTGAATACCGACTTGGAAAACCTCATAAAAATGCAGGCGCTCTATCAAGAAGACCTTGCAAAGATGATTGCAAGCACTGCTATCGGGTTGAAAAAGCACAGGGCCTGGTAGCAGTAAACACAATTCAGACAGATGTTCCAAACGATTGGATAAAAAGATTTTAAGACAAGAACAATTGAATGATAGCGTAATTGGTCCTATATTAAAGGCAAAAGAAAAAGGAGCACGACCAGAATGGAAGGATGTTTCAGATAAGAGTGTAGAGCTGAAGGCATTATGGGCTTAATGGGACTCCCTTCAAGGTTAGAGACAAACTGTTAAAGAGTGCATGGGAAAGCCCAGATGGGAAGGAAGTTACCATGCGTCTGGTGATATGAAAGACTTCAGGAAATACATGATGGAAACCCCGGGGGGGGGGGGGGGCATTTTGGTATTAAAAAGACCTTGACTAAAGTAAGGGAACGATTTTATTGCATAAATAGTCGTCAACATGTGGAGGTTTGGTGTCGTAAATGCAAGATTTTTAATTTGTATAGCCACCAAAGACCACAGAGAAGGAGTAGGGGCCAAATGAAGCAATATAATGTTGGAGCCTCTTTTGAAAGGATTGCTATCGATATAGCGGGCCCATTCCCAGTGACAGATGATGGCAATAAATAACATCCTGGTCGCAATGGAATATTTTAGTAAATTTTAGTAAATGGCCAGAAGCCTATGCCATTCAAAATCAGGAAGCAGTTACTGTTGCTCGAGTTCTGGTGCATAACCTTGCATACCGATTTGGTGTTTGGAGCTACATTCCGATCAAGGTAGAAACTTTGAGTCAGGGGTATTTCAGAAAATTTGTGAAACGTTGGGCATTCACAAAACTCGCACAACCGCTCTTCATACCCAGTCAGATGGAATAGTAGAACGATATAACAAAATCATGAAGGAACATCTTTCAAAGGTGGGAGATTGGGATCGGCACATAGTATTCTTCTTAATGGCATACAGGGCTGCCATTCATGAGACTACCAAGCAAATACCTGCTCGTGTAATATTTGGGCAAACTGCCATGTGACTTGATGTTTGGCACACCGGATAAGGAGCCACTGTCCGTGGGTGACTATGCAGATGAAGTCAGCCAACGGCTGAGGAGTGTCTATGAATTGGTTCGAAACCAAGTCTAGTATACTTTAACTTGGCGTGTGTATGTATGAGTTAATATTTCCGTACGATTTCATTTCCTCCTATATTGTACACAAAGTTAAAGCAATAGTCCAGAAACATTGTCTACATGGACAATATCAAATAAATTCCGTTGTCAACACTCTTGTAACCAGATCCCTCAGACTAACAGACAATCACAACAGACAATGCGAACTACAAACATTACAAGAAGCACTTCTACAAAACGGTTACGACAAAGGACATATAACGCGATCCATACACAAAGCACAAAATTCTTCCCAAATTCAACAGACAAAAACTCTTCCTCAGCAAAAAGCTTTCCTACCCTACATCAAAGGTGTCACAGACAAAATTTCAAAAGTCCTGAAATCCAATAACATAGAAACCATATTCACAACACACCAAACAATTTCCAATTTAATCAGAACCCCAAAAGACCAAATACCTAATGATTCCCACGGTGTATACGAAATACCTTGCTCAAACTGTCCCCAAACCTACATTGGACAAACCAACAGACGGATTAACAATAGAATATATGAACATCGTCTTGCAGTTAGAAAATCCGATCCCACATCATCACTTGCCCAACACCGCCTTCTAAGAGGCCATAATATAGACTTCGATAACACCAAAACCATAGCACCATCATTTTTCCAGAAACCATCCGCGACGCAATTGAGATTGTCCCAATTGTCTAAACAAAAGGGATGACGATCGTCTTCCAGTCGCTTGGAAATCATTGATCTCCAGGCTAGCCCCACAATATTCATCCACACCTCATAATCCTGATAGCAGCCGTTCTGCTCTGATGCCTCCATCAACAGAGCCTCAACCCCCTACCACTCTCCCACCCACAGACAGCTTTCGTATAAATAACACTTCGTCCGATACTGCCAGCGAGTTCGCTCTAAGGAGTAGGCAGATTGAGGCTTTAGAGACGGATCGTGGTGAGATCTGGGGAGTAGGCACCGGACCCCGGAATCGAACCAGTTCCACGAACTCCTAGCATTACTTTCTAGCATATATATATATACATATATATATATATATATATATATATATATATATATATATATATATATATATATATATATATATATATATATATATATATATATATAGTCTAGTATACTTTAGTTAAAGTATACTAGACTATATTAAGATGAAATAAGGAACAATATCAAGTTGTAAATTAAAGTAGTGAATTTATAGTAGATTAAATGTAAAATTAGTGTATTTTACTATAAGGAATAATTATTGTAATTGAGTGATTAATAAATCGGTGGATTGTGGAGATTCTTGTTGCGATTTATTGAACCTACACACGTAACAATAACTTCTTTTGTGAGATTCGCCCCGTATATCAATAATTAGGTATTATACTCCGAGATGGACTGGTGTAAATATGCGAATCAAGGAAGAGGAGAAATAGGCAATTTGGCCGCTATCAAACAGATGCCTGGCTCAGCACATTAACAGAGATTAACTCAAACTTCATTACACAAACGCACTGCTATGCACTATTTACTTACAGATGAATCTGTAATGCTCCAACGTGCCAAATTAAGGATCATTATATTCAAGTCAGGCTCTATTAAAACAGAGAACAAGAAACTCTATTTCCTTCTGACTGGGTCTTATATCTACCCTCACAGATAACTTAAATAAAGTTATTAGGTGTTTACGTTTAGAGCATGGAGCAATATAGATTTGCAGTTTGGATGCCTGTGTTTTCGGCATAGAGTTATCGTGGCTGACATTATCGATGATTTCATTTTGGGGCTGGATGTTATGGCAGTACATGATCAAGATTGGAAATGAAGAATTTATTTTGTCAACAGCAGATGACCGATTTCAGAAAGCTACTGACGACTCAGACAATTACAGTACATCCTGCCAGTTCATAACAAATAATCGAGGCCGTTCTGGAAGGAAACTCTGGTGGATATCGTATTGGCCTCGTTGAAAGAGATGATTTGATTAAGACAGAAAACCTAATCAGGCAGAACACAATATTCTTCTGCAGCTTCATAAGGATAAGCTATTGCACGGGGTCTTCTATAAAAATATAGAAGACCTCGGCTTATCCGAAAGGCTGACCTTCGTCTTCTTAAGGTCAGCGGAGCTGAAATCTGAGACCGAGGGATTCATAACGGCTTGCCAAGATGGTGTATTTAACACCCTCGTCTATCGACGTCGTGTCATGGGTATGGAGGTACCTGATGTCAGCTGCAGGGCCTGCCGCAGGGCGCCGGAGACTGTAATGAACTTACTGTCGGCTTGCCCGACATACGCAGTCTCGGCGTATATTCACAGACACGACGCAGCATTACGAGTGCTTTACTATCATCTAAGGCACTCGTATGAGATAGATGAAGCACCAGTGCTGCCTTACGCTCCGGGGGATATTGAGTCCGTTGTGGGGAATGAGAAGTGCCTAATTTATTGGAACTACTCGTTTCCCACCGTCAGGCAAATACAAGCCAACAAGCCTGACATAGTACTCCTCGACCACCAACTCAAGACAATGTATATCGTGGAATTCTCAGCTCCCGTGGAGAGCAACATTGTCTTGAAAGAGGAGGAAAAACGGCCAAAATATCGAGATTTGCTCTTCGAACTCCGCAGGCTTTATCCAGGCCATTCTGTTAAAATTGTGGTACTGATTATAGGAGCCCTCGGTGGAATGAGACAGACGCTGCTTTCAGAACTAAAGATCATACCGGAGCTCTTAGCCGGCAGAATGCAGAAAGCTGTCATCCTCGGTTCATTGCGTCTACTCAGGGCACACGATTCGCGGACCCGGCAGTCACTCACCCCACGGGCGTGGGGAGTGGCTATTGGTATTACCAGCTTCCCTCTGTGAGGGTCGGAGCCACAGAGTAGGGTAACTGGTTTTTTGTAAAAAAAAAAAATACTAATAACATATACATGTGTAAGTAAAGGTTAATGAGTACCTACAATATATAATATCATAATGCTACAATGTTATATATTACCATATATTTTGTGAAACCCAAAGAACAGGGAAGCTCACCTAAGCACTGTACGGTGTTTGTTTTGTGTCATCTTCCTGGTTCCTTTTATTCCTTTTAGGGAATTTAATATGTACATATTATGAATATGTAGATAAGTGCATAGCAGAAGGAAAAAAGAATTTGACATATATATATATATATATATATATGTAATATATATATATGTAATAATATATATATATATATATATATATTATTACATATGATTTGCAGGAAACAACTACTCAGCGGGCAAATACCCCGGCCTGCATTGAATTATACCTTACAAATCATGAATGGTAGCCAATGTCATTTGCCAATTCCCCGACCAGACATAGACCGGTTTCGAACTTATTAGTTTTCATCAGTATGCCATAGGTCGTGGAACAGACAAATGAGAGTGGCCAACCTGCTAGTTTTATACAAACTGAGGTAAATGGTGTACCGGTGAGAGGTAAGTGAATCCATATATATATATATATATATATATATATATATATGTATATATACGTACAAACACATAGATATTTATTACCTACACAACTACATATATAAACTTACACGATGAGGGAGAGCGGAAAGAGGGGAAACAGGAGGCGCGTTTAAATTGATATTGTCTAACGTGGGATTAAAACATATTGGTAAGTGTGACCTGATTTTCTCTGATATATAGTTTTATACTTAGCTTATAATTTGTTATTTTTTTTAATTTCAGGGGTAATTGATTGTATAACTTAGGGCCGAAAAAGAAAACATATCTTTGTGTGTGACTTTTCCTAAATATTGGCAAATTAATGGACAGATTTTCAACACATCTAGTTTGTCTAGTTTCTTCTTGAGCGTCATACTTTGTTTTACTTAAAAACATACATATCAAGCATTGGCAAGTGTAAATGCTTCTTATATTAAATAATCCGCTTTCTTGGTATAGAATTACGAAGCTTCCTTGGCCTCTGCACTTACTATAGACGTTTTGTGGCGGGATTTGCAGAATAGCGAGCCACTACACGAGCTAACAGAGGAAAAGGTTAAATATCAGTGGACACCGGTGTGAAAGACTACTGCATAACGTTGCCTTCAGCTTCTTCCATCATTATGGAAGAAGCTGAAGGCAACGTTGTGCAGTAGTCCTGTGCTAGCATAGTCCCAACAAAAGGGCCTCTATATTCTTGACACGGATGCTAGCAACTCCGCAGTTGGATGTGGATCACAAATCCAAACTGGAGAGGAAAAAGTAATCGAGTATTTCAGTAAGGTGCTGTCCAAATCAGAGAGAAATTATTGTGTAACAAGGAAGGAGCTATTGGCCACTGTCAAATCCGTGGACCATTTTCACCAGTATCTTCACAGACAACGCTTCAAAATCAGGACTGACCATGCTACGTTAAGATGGCTATTGCAGTTGAAAACCCCAGAAGAACAACTGGTTCGTTGAATAGAGATATTGCAGCACTATGACCTCAGAATTGAATACCGACTTGGAAAACCTCATAAAAATGCAGGCGCTCTATCAAGAAGACCTTGCAAAGATGATTGCAAGCACTGCTATCGGGTTGAAAAAGCACAGGGCCTGGTAGCAGTAAACACAATTCAGACAGATGTTCCAAACGATTGGATAAAAAGATTTTAAGACAAGAACAATTGAATGATAGCGTAATTGGTCCTATATTAAAGGCAAAAGAAAAAGGAGCACGACCAGAATGGAAGGATGTTTCAGATAAGAGTGTAGAGCTGAAGGCATTATGGGCTTAATGGGACTCCCTTCAAGGTTAGAGACAAACTGTTAAAGAGTGCATGGGAAAGCCCAGATGGGAAGGAAGTTACCATGCGTCTGGTGATATGAAAGACTTCAGGAAATACATGATGGAAACCCCGGGGGGGGGGGGGGGCATTTTGGTATTAAAAAGACCTTGACTAAAGTAAGGGAACGATTTTATTGCATAAATAGTCGTCAACATGTGGAGGTTTGGTGTCGTAAATGCAAGATTTTTAATTTGTATAGCCACCAAAGACCACAGAGAAGGAGTAGGGGCCAAATGAAGCAATATAATGTTGGAGCCTCTTTTGAAAGGATTGCTATCGATATAGCGGGCCCATTCCCAGTGACAGATGATGGCAATAAATAACATCCTGGTCGCAATGGAATATTTTAGTAAATTTTAGTAAATGGCCAGAAGCCTATGCCATTCAAAATCAGGAAGCAGTTACTGTTGCTCGAGTTCTGGTGCATAACCTTGCATACCGATTTGGTGTTTGGAGCTACATTCCGATCAAGGTAGAAACTTTGAGTCAGGGGTATTTCAGAAAATTTGTGAAACGTTGGGCATTCACAAAACTCGCACAACCGCTCTTCATACCCAGTCAGATGGAATAGTAGAACGATATAACAAAATCATGAAGGAACATCTTTCAAAGGTGGGAGATTGGGATCGGCACATAGTATTCTTCTTAATGGCATACAGGGCTGCCATTCATGAGACTACCAAGCAAATACCTGCTCGTGTAATATTTGGGCAAACTGCCATGTGACTTGATGTTTGGCACACCGGATAAGGAGCCACTGTCCGTGGGTGACTATGCAGATGAAGTCAGCCAACGGCTGAGGAGTGTCTATGAATTGGTTCGAAACCAAGTCTAGTATACTTTAACTTGGCGTGTGTATGTATGAGTTAATATTTCCGTACGATTTCATTTCCTCCTATATTGTACACAAAGTTAAAGCAATAGTCCAGAAACATTGTCTACATGGACAATATCAAATAAATTCCGTTGTCAACACTCTTGTAACCAGATCCCTCAGACTAACAGACAATCACAACAGACAATGCGAACTACAAACATTACAAGAAGCACTTCTACAAAACGGTTACGACAAAGGACATATAACGCGATCCATACACAAAGCACAAAATTCTTCCCAAATTCAACAGACAAAAACTCTTCCTCAGCAAAAAGCTTTCCTACCCTACATCAAAGGTGTCACAGACAAAATTTCAAAAGTCCTGAAATCCAATAACATAGAAACCATATTCACAACACACCAAACAATTTCCAATTTAATCAGAACCCCAAAAGACCAAATACCTAATGATTCCCACGGTGTATACGAAATACCTTGCTCAAACTGTCCCCAAACCTACATTGGACAAACCAACAGACGGATTAACAATAGAATATATGAACATCGTCTTGCAGTTAGAAAATCCGATCCCACATCATCACTTGCCCAACACCGCCTTCTAAGAGGCCATAATATAGACTTCGATAACACCAAAACCATAGCACCATCATTTTTCCAGAAACCATCCGCGACGCAATTGAGATTGTCCCAATTGTCTAAACA
Organism: Leptura quadrifasciata; assembly: GCA_963675555.1. Taxonomy (NCBI): domain Eukaryota; kingdom Metazoa; phylum Arthropoda; class Insecta; order Coleoptera; family Cerambycidae; genus Leptura; species Leptura quadrifasciata. The sequence continues at coordinate 57,315,574 of OY776678.1, read as the reverse complement.
AAAGGGATGACGATCGTCTTCCAGTCGCTTGGAAATCATTGATCTCCAGGCTAGCCCCACAATATTCATCCACACCTCATAATCCTGATAGCAGCCGTTCTGCTCTGATGCCTCCATCAACAGAGCCTCAACCCCCTACCACTCTCCCACCCACAGACAGCTTTCGTATAAATAACACTTCGTCCGATACTGCCAGCGAGTTCGCTCTAAGGAGTAGGCAGATTGAGGCTTTAGAGACGGATCGTGGTGAGATCTGGGGAGTAGGCACCGGACCCCGGAATCGAACCAGTTCCACGAACTCCTAGCATTACTTTCTAGCATATATATATATACATATATATATATATATATATATATATATATATATATATATATATATATATATATATATATATATATATATAGTCTAGTATACTTTAGTTAAAGTATACTAGACTATATTAAGATGAAATAAGGAACAATATCAAGTTGTAAATTAAAGTAGTGAATTTATAGTAGATTAAATGTAAAATTAGTGTATTTTACTATAAGGAATAATTATTGTAATTGAGTGATTAATAAATCGGTGGATTGTGGAGATTCTTGTTGCGATTTATTGAACCTACACACGTAACAATAACTTCTTTTGTGAGATTCGCCCCGTATATCAATAATTAGGTATTATACTCCGAGATGGACTGGTGTAAATATGCGAATCAAGGAAGAGGAGAAATAGGCAATTTGGCCGCTATCAAACAGATGCCTGGCTCAGCACATTAACAGAGATTAACTCAAACTTCATTACACAAACGCACTGCTATGCACTATTTACTTACAGATGAATCTGTAATGCTCCAACGTGCCAAATTAAGGATCATTATATTCAAGTCAGGCTCTATTAAAACAGAGAACAAGAAACTCTATTTCCTTCTGACTGGGTCTTATATCTACCCTCACAGATAACTTAAATAAAGTTATTAGGTGTTTACGTTTAGAGCATAGTTAACATATATTTGAATTTATATGTTAGGGACGCTACTATCTTTATAGAAGAAATTTGACTTGCGGTTTACATTCTGTTTTTTAAGTATTTAAACTTTTTTCGGTCTATGAATAGACACAGAAATTATTAAAAAAGTATACTTAGTTTCTTAGTTGCCTACAATGCAGAGAATAATTAATAATATATTGTTCTTTTATGTTGGTATACCTAATGAAACATTTGAATCTAAGTAATTTTTGAAGTACCTAGGTATCAAATTGAAGTGATATATTTAACTGACATTGATTCAATAGTTGACGCATAACCGTTATTTTTTAAAATGGCAGAGTAGGCGTGTTGAGTACCATCGTATGTACTCAGTTCAATTCAAAACTTCTTTATTATATATTATGAATACAATACATGTGCCGCCCCAGAACCTATTCCGGGGACCAACCATGAATAGAACTGGTTTTGCTAAAACACAATTTAAAACTTAACCTAAACTCCTTTCACATAAAAGATGAATTAAAATAGGTGGTAACATTTTTTATATCTAACAAAAACAGATTTTAAGAAACTTATAACTAAACTTGGTTTTAGATACTCTCACATTTTTTAAATTTAATTTTGATGCCAACGCAAGTACCTCAATCTGAACGAGGAACCTTCTGCGAAACGTGTAAATGCCGGGCTGCACATAGGCTGGCCTAAACTTTGGTTTTGATAATTTTGATTTTTCGAAAATTTTGATTTTTGTTGAAAAATTCCGATGGAAAATTAATTTAGAAACAAAAATGCACAAAAGGAAACCAAGAAACAAACGGAACAAACATGAACAAACATAAAGGAAGAAAGAGACAGAAAAGATTTAAAGATTCAATTATATGAAATATCAGTAAAGACAGATAGGATAAACGGAAGTTATAGTTGGTGAAGTTTGGCTACAGAAGTTGCCGGAAGATCGGTAACGTCTGGTATGGTAGAGAGTGTTTTATCCGAAATGGGGCATTATGCCGTCTAATTTGTGCTATGTTTCTTGTTAGCGGACTATCGCTCAGTTTGAAAGATTTTGATTTTAGAATTTTTGGGAGATGTCCCGGATGTAGTCCGCTATTGGGGTTATGTCGTGGCAAAGTGCGTATAGGTCTCTGAGGGAGGTGTACCTTCCAGAATTAGAAATGAGGCGCATAAACTTGTGTTCGAGCACTTTTAGTTTTCTCATTGTCGTGGTCGGTATGCTGCACCACACCGGCGCCGCGTATGTGTTGGACGGCCTGACCACCTTCGTGTACAACAATTTTTTATTTTGTCGCTTAAGTCTGCTACCCCTGACCATGAGCGGATACAGACTCCTGGACAGGGAGTAGACCGTCCGTACTGTCTCATTTATGTGCGTATTGAACGTTAGTCGCTGGTCCAGTCTGACCCCCAAGTACTTCACGCATCTCTTGGTTGGAATTTGGTTTCCCCGGATCAAGATTGGTGTTAGGATTTTATTTTCAGTAAATCGGCGCGTGAAGACTATCGCCTCCGACTTCTCAGCGTTTACGCGAATCTTCCATCGGTCGTAATACGCCGTGGCACGGACCATATTAGCTTTGAGTAGCATGTTTGCTGCTTGAGCGTTATGAGAATGTGCATACATGGCTGTCATCGGCGTACTTGGCCAACTTCGTATTCGGGAACTCTGGGAAGTCGGAGACGTACAGGTTGTACAACTTTAGTGACAGGCATGATCCTTGCGGGACTCCCGCGCGCATGTCCCGCCGTGTTGACAGTTTGTTTTTCACTCGAACTTGCAGAGATCTGCCCGTCAAGAACGAGTGAATGAGTTTGATGAAATAAGTCGGAAAGTTGTAGTCGTGCATTTTGTATAGTAATCCCGGGATCCAGATGGTATCGAACGCCTTCTCAATATCAAGAAGCACCATGGTGGCGCTCTTCCCGAGGTTGTATTGTACTTTGACGTCGTTAACTATCCTAACGACTTGTTGTACCGTACCCCTGCCCCTTCTAAAGCCAAACTGAGGCTCATCGTAGATGTGGAGCTCCTCATGAACAGCGTCTAGTCTGGTTAGGACGAGCTTCTCCACCAACTTGGAGATCGCCGACAGTAACGAGATAGGCCTGTAGCTGCCGGCGAACTTCGCGTTCTTGTTTGGTTTAAGGATGGGCACGACCACAGCGCATTTCCACTGGCTAGGCCAGTGTTGCAGCCGCAGGATCGCGTTAACGATATACGTTAACTGCGCAATACCTTTCCTCGGGAGATATTTGAGCAGTTTGTACTCGACGCCGTCTTTTCCCGGGGCTTTGTTTGGTAAGTTTTTGACAATGTCTACTATTTCCGAGGGCTTGGTCATGACCTTCAGAAACTCTCGTCTCGTCAGTTGTACGTCATGACCAATGATTTCGTTTATGTCATTTTCGATGCGGTCGTGCTCTAAATTATTTGGTATATTGTTGTTGTGTATATTTTCAAAATGGGAAGAATGTCACTCGCTTTTTGCACGTCTGTCATCGCCGTCTGTCCGTTCGCGCATGTCAGCGCGGGTATGGCCTCCCGCGTATTTTTCAGTGCCCTCGTCAGCTTCCACAACGAGTTGTCTTGAGGATTTAGCGCTGCCAGTTTGTCCCCCCACTTCTGGTTTCTTACAGTGGTTGATGGTCTGCCTTTGCAGTCTGATCATCTCAGCCTTAGCACCGTCATCGCGATATCTCTGCCAAAGCCGTCTCAGTCTGTTTTTCTCGTGTATATCTTGTATGACCGCTGCGTCGAGTCGGTCTTTGTTGGGGTTTATTGTTGTAGTGGTGGCAACAGTCTGCTTGGCATCCTGCAGCACTCTCGTAAACTCTTTCACTACATTTTTCAGCTCGGCGGATGTGCTGATTGTGTTATTCAGTGTTAAGTTTCTGTTGATGTGTGCCTTATAGAGGCCCCAGTTGGCGCCTCTATAAGATGTAATAGTTCGTGTGATGTTTTCCCTTGACATATCACTCAGTTCTAGAATCATTGGGTTGTGGTCGGACGTGAGTTCCTCCAGCGACACTGGAGCCGTGGAGTTCCTCACGCCCTTGTTGACCACTATGTCAAGGATTGTGGGTGTTGTACCATTGTCCGGAAAATGCGTGAGATCGTCCGGATACTGCAGGATGACATTATGACTATTTACATAGTCAAACAGAGTATTTCCGTTTGCGTTGTTGCGATGGTAGTTCCAGTTGCGATGTCTGGCGTTGAGGTCGCCTATGAGCAGACAGCGCGGGCTCACGTTCATTATATTCTCCAGACAACCGGCTGTGAAGCCGTTCGCTGGCTTATTATACGCGGCAATGATGCTCATGCCGCCCTCTAGCGTCACACACATATTCTCTACAGTTGTCTTCCGTATAGAATTGTGTGTGTGCGCGATATCAGACTTTATGAGCACGGCTACCCCACCGCCCCTGTTATTGTCGGCCCTATCTTTTCGAAGTACCGTATACCCTCGGACTCGCAGCTTCTCTCGTCTGATAAGTTTCGTCTCATTTAGGAGCATAAAGTCAATTTTATGCCTCAGTAAATAATTGATGAGAAAAGGAATTTTGTTACCTATACCATTGGCGTTCCAGGAAGAGAATTTTATTTTTATTTAGAATGAATTTTGGGGGATTGCTTCGAGGAAGCGATGCATCACGAAAAAGTTTTCGCCCGCATTTACGCATCTCTCCAGCTCATCGTCCAGATTGCTGTAAAGCGCCAGTAGTTTATCTAAATCGACGAGCGTTGACATTCTACGTTGCTGTTGCCGGAGCAGCTCTATCTTCTCGGCGGTGGTGGCAGCAGTTCCGTTCATCAGAGGAGGGGTGGGCAGCAGCGCGGGCCTTCTTGTTTCCTCCGCCTTTTTAATAATCTGATTGGGTGGCGACGATATCTGTTGGGCGCTCCTATTTTGTTTCATTTTTTCCTCCCAAACATTGAGTTTGGGCTGTGGAGCAGCTACATACTGCATTGCCGGCGCTGGGGGAGTTCTTATGCTTCTTTTCTCAATTTGTTCGACCTTCCTTCTGTACGAAGTACAGCTGACGCTGTTAGCCGGGTGTGGCAGTTTATGCATTTAGCCGGGGTGTCCCGGCCCTTAATGCATGTGCGGGTATGTATGTATCGTATGTACTATTGCAGCTGAAAAAAAATAATCGACTTATTTTCCCGTTGTAAATATGGTTCTCACCAGTGACGCATAATATATTTTATTATATTTATTAGTGTTAATGTTATTGTGATACCTACCAATGATCTCTTGTCAAAATAATTTAACTGACATAAAAATTCCTATTTGCCACAGAGTCTTTTTGAAAAAACATACTACTTGATAAAAAGTCGATTACTTTAATTCGGCCGCAATAGCACTATTAAAAGTAATCGATTGATTTCCCCGTTGTAAATATTGTTGTATTAGTATCTTACCATGTGTTATGTGAAGCAGCAAAAGGTTATATTATCGCTAAATTTAATACTTCTGCAGTTCTTATAGCATATGCAAGGTGCCTTCCTCCAATTTTTTTCTTGTTCATCAATGTATGACGCGAGTATAATTTTTAACATTCGGTTAATCCTCTCGGTGGGGTTATTCTGTGGGTGATAAAAATCATTATACATTATACAACAGTTTAACTCTATATTTTTCCAAAAATTCCAAAAACTTTTACCATATTGTGCCCCATTGTCCGCGATAATGAACTCTGGAACACCGAATAGACATGTTGTTCAATGGCTTTAATAGCATTTTTAACATTAGTCAATCGAAGAGGTACAAAAATTACTAATTTACTAAAGTAATCAGTAACAGCAAGAACATATTATAACCAGTACTACTGCGAGGTAACGGGCTAAAATGATTCGTTGGTCTAGGGGTATGATTTCCGCTTTTACGACCTAAAGTCAGGTAAAGACAAACGAGGTCCCAGATCTTACCAATCCTTGTAGTGAGAGCGAACAATAAAAATAACAAGTAAAACAAATACAATTTATTATAAAAATAAGTATGCAATGTACAGTAAAAACAATTTAACGGTAAAAATCTTACAATAAAATAAATGTCAAGATATATCAGTCTAGGGTTTTTCTCAGGTAATGCTAGGACAAAGAATTGTTTAATTTAAGCAATTTTTACAAGAAAAATGATATACAGTAGTTAATTAACTCTTAAAAATTTGTGAGATTTTCCAGGCGCTCCAGACTTGAAGGTTGTTGATCGAGGTCCCTGCTGGTTGTAGAAATCCTCGCAATGATTAGATAGAGGTTTTCCTCAATCGTAAAATGTAAATCAGCGCAAATTCATATACCAAAATTCGTGTACCAAAGAATAGCAAATGACCCAAAAGTCCATATCCAATAATCAAAAACAGAAAAGTTGGTAAGTTCTGTACCCAAAATCTAGCTGTACCAAATCGAAATCTGGCCTTACCAAATTCGTCCAGAATAATACTTCTGAACGATACTCTCTAATTAAATCCGAATAAATCGAAATTTCAATTAAAATTGCCCAAAATATTAAATGAAAATATGTGTGAAATCTAGTTTTTGGTCCGGTACCAAACCTACTAGCAACCATGTGCCTTTTAAACTAAATTAATCACTTAGCAACGTTTTCAGCTTAATTTCTTGATCCAAAAAGGAAGCTTGACGGCACTTAGGTAATAATAATTATAACCATTTTAACTCACAAAAACAAGAGGAAGTGACTTAAACTGACAGTTAGACAATTCGGCTGTCAGAGTACCAACTTGAGAAATCCTAAACTAAATCGATTATTAAGGACTTTTCGATCATTTAGATATCTTTATCATATTATTTTGTAGACAATTTTTATACACCAATAATTATAGTAATAATTTATATTTAGATTTCCATGGCATACACAATTATTTTATAAATTGGTAAAACTTTACCTAGTGAGCTATCTGTAGGCGCAAAGCTTAATTTAGGTAGTAATTCAAGTGGCGTGACAACTATCTGTAAAAGTACAATTTATTATTATAGATTGATGAATTGACCTACTATTATTAACTTGCGGAAACCAGCGAAAGTCGGCTTGGTGCAACTTTTAAGCGTAAGTTTTTGTAAAACTGTTTGAATTAAGTTTAATTTCTTCTATATTTTCTTGAATACCCACACTGGGTCTCCTTCTAGGAAAGTATTTAACTATTTGCCTTAAAGTTTTATTATTCCAGGGTGGTTTTGGTGGTTGATCACCGGAAGCTTGTATTCCAATTTTAATGTTTCTACGATTTTTACATTTACAGAAAATAAGAGCTGTAATTAAAAATATTATAAAAAGTAAACTATGAAATGTGTTTGCTAACAATAGGTTCATTAATTATATTATCAATATCTCTGGAATATTGTTCAAGTTTATGTTTTGCAACATCTAATTCTTCAGTGTTAAAATTATTTAATTTTAGATGTTTTAATTCTAGGTTTTATACATTATTAGGTAAATGGTTACAACAATCATAAGGTATTGTTATTGTATTATAATTTGTCTTAAAACTTGAAAATTGGGTTGTTTTTGGTTGTACTTTCGTGTTTCCGATATAAACACTAAATGTTATGGTAAGTAAGATTGAAGTTTGACTAGTCATTTTAGTAATAACTTCTAAGTTTGACATTTAATAATAACGGCCAAAGGGTCGGATACTAAAATTAACCAAGTATTATCTTCTACTACTTGTACATTATAATTTGTTACAAGTACCAAGTTTGATTGACATGTTTTAGGTAAATATCACAGATTTCTTTAAAATTTGTGCTTCATATATTGAATCACTATCAATTGGATACGGTATTGTAAAAATTTAGATCATCCTATAAAACTTTGTTCAAATATATATTTGAACAAAGTTTTATACGATGATCTAAATCTTTACAATTATTAAATCTGACATAGGCACAAACATTAATGGATAGTCATATATTGCTATCTATTTGTGTAAAATAGAATGAAGTCCGGTTCTGTTGCTTAAAATAGGTATTGGATATAGTTCATAAGGTATTGTACGATTACATTCCATTCCATTCCACAAGAAGTATTTTTAATACAAAAACAATGTTTGATTCTGTTTGAAAAACCTTAAGTTCAATTATATATATTATATGTTATGGCATTTAATATGTTATTCAATTCATTTTCCAAAAATATATAACTTTCCATTAAATTTTCACCAATTTCAAGTACTTTTAATTTTGATTCTACAGAATTTATGGTATTTGAAGTATTGAAAATTGCTCTTTTAATAATTAGAATATTTTTATTAAAAGCTTCCTTGTCTACTCATAATTTTTGAATAGTTTCATTGAAGTTTTTAATAACAGAAGTTGTTACGGAAATTTGATATTTCATTAAGTTTTCCAACTGATACTCATCGTTTAATAATTTATTGATACACTTTGTATAGTATTCGCCATCTGAAGAGTCTAAATTCCCGGTTAATGCTTTCCATACGGTTCCAATACCATTTAAAATAACGTTTTGTGCCTGCAAAAATTTATTCGTATTTTAACTGTAATGTATTTGACAATTGTTCAATCAAACTTATATGTGTCTGGACTTCATAATAAAATATTTGGCTTAGTAGGGTCTTTTTATTTCTTACAATGTCATTTAAACTTGTTAGTATTTTGTCATTTGGTCAAGATTTTGTTTTAAAGTATGCATGTCTTTATAAATCAATAACGTCCATTTGTCATTTGATACTTTTAAATATTCTTCTTCATGGTAATAAATTCCGAGAGTATTATTTATTGCTTTTAAAACATATCAATCCGGTAGTGCTTGATTTAACAGTGTTCAATATATGGTTTCGTTTTGTTGAAGTTTATTTTAGTGTTACGATTTGTTCTAGGATTGTAAACAATAGAGGTCTGCCCATAAAATTTAGTTTTTAATTTTAAATGATAGATTTACGGGTGTTATTAACCGCTGCAAAGTTTTTTAAAAGCAGCCATTTACTTTCGGCGTTATTTATAATAGAAATTACCTCAACGCGTCGAGGTTAGAAAACGCTCCCTTGGCGCGAGGCTAGGCGAGTGACGTCACATGCTTGCAATGCGATATGCGCTGCGATACTCTAGGTATTGCTATAGTGATGTAGTTAATTTTGCGATTGTCATTATATTTGTCATAGTTGTATTTATCTGCGCTTTGAAAGAAAATCGGATATTCTTGTATAGAGTAGTTAAATTGGGGCCATATAAGCAGTCAGCAAAATCTAATAAAGACAACACCAGGCTTTCACATAACATCACTTTCACTTTTTAAGGTAAATAATGCCTATTTCCATAAATTAATTTAATAGAATTATATGCTTTTTGTGCAAGTTTATTTATGTGTTTTTCAAACCGAAGCTCACTGTCAATAATAACACCCAGGTTTTTTGAATGTTCGACTAATTCAAGGTTTTCTTGATCTACACTTATATGAATGTGATTTTTAATAATTTGATGAGAGTTTTTTGGACCAAAAAGTAGAGCGTTCGATTTGCTGGCATTAATGATAAGGCAGTGTTCTTTTGTTGCTTTTAAAAAAGATTTTAAATCCTCATTGATGTGTAAACATGCACCATCAACCTCAGAAGCATTAAATGAGTAATAAAGCTGTGTATCGTCAGCATATAAATTAATTTGGCAGTGTTTTAAACATGAAATAAACTGACTGGTATACAGTGTGAAAAGTAGTGGCCCCAGAATAGAACCTTGAGGTATACCTGATCTCAATAATAAGTCTTCTGAGGAATCATGTTCAATACAGACTTTCTGTCGCCTATTTTTTAAATAGTTTTTAAATAAACTAACTGCTTCCTTCGTAAGACCTATATGTAACAAAATTGATAAGAGTATTTCATGATTAAGCGTATCAAACGCCCGACTAAAATCTAATAAGATTAAAATTGTACATAAACCCTCATCTGATGCTCCTATTATGTCATCAACCACTTGCAAAAGTGCCGTAGTACAACTGTGTCCAGCTCTAAAACCCGATTGTGTTTTAGGTAGTATTTTCTTATCCGATACATATTGCCTAAGTTGACTTTCCATGATTTTTTCAAGTATTTTAGAAAATGTATTCAAAACACTAATAGCACGTAAGTCTTTAAAATCTTCAGGGTTACTCTTCTTCGGTAACACAGTGATCACGGCACTTTTCCATATGGATGGGAAAACATTTTCTTGTAAACAACAATTTATTATATGCGTCAGATAAGGAATAATATGGGGACAACATAACTTAATCATTTTTATATTTACCTTATAGCATTCGTGTGTATCTCTAGAATTGTTTTTAAAACTGTCGTTTCATCAACAAGTGCAAAATTAAAAATTGAATCAAATAATAAATTATTTTTATAATGGTTAAGAATATCATCAGAGGCATCTGCAAATGGTAAAGAATTTCAAAAAAATTATTTATATCATTTACGTTTTTTAAATTTTCAGGAATGTTTTTATTTTTGTTTTGAAAAATTAAGTTATTTTTAAGAATCTTCCAACATTCATGAGCACTAGAGTTATTTAACTGATGAGTTAAAAATGCCTTTTTTTCTCTTTTAATAGCCTGGGATGTAAAGTTACGCATCTGTTTGTAATATATAAAATCGTTGTGATTGTTTGATTTTTTAAATTTGGTAAGTGCCCTATCTCTAATTTTTATCATGGTCTTTATTACGTCAGTCAGCCAGGGTGCAGGAGGTTTAGTAAATCTTTTTGTTACATAAGGTGCATGAAGATCAAATAAGCTAATTAAGTTATCAACGAGTAATGATACCTTATCATCAATATTATTAAGATCAAAAATATTATAAAATGGTATAGCATATAAATCCTGCTCAAAAGAAGTGTAATTAAAATTTTTGTATTCTCGATATGTTACCATTCTGGATTCACTATTGCTGCCATATGCCCTTATTACATAATATAGCAGTATGCGTTTTATCTTACTGAAATAAAGCAAGCAATTACGATGGCCGCTGCTTTTTTCAACCACAGTTCTAATATTGTTATTATTGGGTAAAAATTAATGATTTTTTCACTACTGTTAATGTATATTAACTTTTTTGTGGACAGACCTACTGCTGAATTTCTAAATTTTATTTCATAGGACCATTAAATTTATTTTCAAGTTTGTTTTCAATTTGGTTTTCTTTTACATAAACCTTGCGATCTATTTTGTAGTCTGGAATATTCTCTGAAACATATTTATCAAAACGTGATTTAGATTTTTCTTTCTATAACTCTGTCCGCGAACGTGTTAGACAATTCAAGCAGTGTCAAATATTTATATAAAAAATAACTTTTGCAAGTACCTACTACTTTTGCAAAGCTTATAGTTATTGTACTGATATGAATGTGGCAGAAACTATTTTAGAACTTGTCACCTTGGAAAATTGACAGCTGCCAGTTAAGGTATTTATGTATCAAGTCCATAATTCAAGGCTTTATTGAACGAAAGAGGACGAGTTCAATGAAGCCTTATTATGGAATACTTGCATACACATCTTTATGTCCGACCACTAAATTTGGCTTATTAATGAAAAAAATTAATTCAATGACATTTTTATGACTGCTGTACATATTTATTTGAAAACTTCAAAATCTGACATCGGCTCATTATTGGAAATGTCTAAACCCGACATAATAGTAAAATAAAGTAACTTTATTTTACTTAAAGTACAATTGTACAATTTCCCATTTTTATTTTATCTACGCCACTGGCATAAACTGGCACTGGCATGGCATAAAGTAACTTTATTTTACTAGTACAATAAAGAGGCACAAAACTATATCATAAACAGTCCTTTATAACGTGGTCGGACATAAAGTAATTTTCAATGTTTGTATACTGTGTTCATAAATATTTTACTTAAGTGTGATTTTCAATGTTTATAATATATTGTTTTAATAAATGTTGTTTTACAAGTGAGTAACAAATAAGTCATTTAATCTCATTCGTCAGTTAATTTTAGTAAAGATTATTTAAACTTCCCAGATCATGGTACATGTTCAATGTTTACTAAAACTGTATTTCAGATTTCTAACGTTGCGTCGTATATTATTAAATTTGTTTAAATAATTTAAATCTCTTTCAGGAAGCAATAAAGATTTCCTCATTAAAAGATTCATATCGCAAGCTAAGAATTTGAAATTTTCAGAATTTTATAATTATATTGGTTACTTTTACTCTATGCCTAATTTCTTATTATGGTTATTACTAAAGTATATTAACAAGTAACGTATGCTATAAAACCCTTCTCATTCACTTTATAACAAGCTTTTATAGGTTAAAGATGTCTTGAATAAATTTTAAAAATTTATGTAAACGAGAGTAAAAGGGTAAAGCAAAATTAATGTTGTGAAAATTGTTCATAATGAAAAAATATTATGTTATAAGGGTGAAACACAGAACAACATGTAGACAGCGAATATTTCTAGCCAGTCCTCCGGGACGTGACTGGGCAGCTGAAACACTCTTAATTATGTATACATTATTCTGCCCTTTTTCGTGAATATACATAAATAATAATACAGGGTGCGTGGAATGGGAAAATTTAAAAGGTGATAGATCATTGGATCAATTTTATTTCAAGAAGTTGGTTTACATTTCTTTGCCGTAGTGGTCACGTTATTTAAAGAAAATAACGTCTCTTATATGTGAATTCCACCCCTTAGCATGCACTCTTGTAATCTTGGTCGTACATTTTCCATTACGCGCAATAATATGCCCACTCAATTTTTTCGTGGATTTTTAATTTAAAGACATCCTGTCAGTATTGGGACTATCAACATACACCCTGCTTTTTAGATAGAGCCACAGAAAATAGATACGTGTCAGAGTTTAATGGCCAAGGAACATTCCCGTTTCGAAACGACATTGTCTAAAGCAACAAGCACTCTTGTAACAACCATGAACACTCTAGCTAGTTGTTTTATTCTACTGGAACCGCGTGCTTCGATTATTTTGAGAAAAGAGGTCTAATTGCTTCCTTGTCAAACGTTTTATATTGATGTATCAGACTGCGGTAATTTAATTTTCATCTAGATGGAATATGATTTAACACTGCCACTTGATGATATGATTCATCATAATGTAACTTTTGGACTGTCGAATGGCTTTTGGTGTAAATCTAGTGAACTTCTGCACACCATTCTGCTTGTTTAAATGAAAAAGTGCTTTACCTAACTTAAGCAAATTGTAAATAAGTCATTTATTCATCTTGTTTGTTCAATGGCTATGAGTTACTGTGGTTTGACCGCCAGAAAAGAGGTGGAAGAGTTTGTATATATTATATACATTGTAGTTTCAAGTGCAAAATAATTTACACAGATTATGCAAGTAAAGAGCAACTGGAGCAATTGTGGATATCTTTAACTGTTAACAAAATAAGACTATTTGTTGTTGTGATATGTCGACTCTCACAATCTCCCATATCCTGTCTTAATGAAGGAAGTGTTAACTAGTGTGTGTTTAGATAGTTAAGATATAATAGTTATGGGTGATGTGAATATTGATTTTTCTAGATCTAATACCAATCATTATCGACAAATTAACAGTGTTATTAGCTGTTTCAACTTAATCGAGTTAATAGCTGAATCGACAAGGATAGGCAACACCTCGTCAACAACAATAGATATTATATGTATAAGTAAAAATGTAACTTTTAATGCTGAATATGACTGACCATCGACTGACATACTTTGAGTTAAAGTACTCCTCAACGACAATTCCACCTAAGAAAATCACGTTTAGAGATTATTCTTTTTTCAATAAATTTTCTAAAGATGCTAATCTAATAACTGAACCCACGTGGAATATTTAGAATCTATTGATGATAAAGTTAAGTTTGTAAATAGAGCTATCACATTTCTGTTCGATATGCATACTCCCCATAAAATAATTATCTTCAGGAAGAACTATCGCTCCTACATAACGCAAACGATCAAAGATATTATTAACCTTAAAAGAAAAGCATTCAAATTATAAGAGAATCAAGTCACCAGCTGACCTAGATTTGTACAAAGACATTAAAGATTATTTATTCTTTGCAATCAGGAATGAAGAAAAGGCTTATATCCAAAACCAAATTAAAATAAACAAATATAACTCAGCAAAATTGACATTATCAAGTCAAATGCCAGTGGTGTAGATAAAATAAAAATGGGAAATTGTACAATTGTACTTTAAATCTGCCATGTTCAAGGGGAACACGTATTATAATAATTCTGCATGCCGGAAATAAAAAATGGGTTCATACCCAACGCACTGCTCTTTTCAGCCAAAAATATAAAAAAGTGTTCTGCTGACTATCACGAAGATATGACCGCAGGCTTATTTGAAAAATGGTTCGCTGAACAGCTGTTACCTAACATTCCCCCAAATTCAGTTATCATTATGTATAACACTTCTTATCATTTGCAACTATTAAATAAAGTAGGTACCAAATAATAATACGAAAAAGAATGATTAATAAAGTGTATGAGATTTAAAAATATAAATATTCCTGAAAAATTCCAGTAAAAGGGATTTATTAAAAATTATCACAGAACATTATTTTAAAAAAGAATATATTGTAGACCATACCTGCGAAATACACGGCTATAGTCTGTTACGTTTACCGCCGTACTATTGCATATTCAATCCAATAGAATTGATTTGGGGCAGTGTAAAACTGCATTCAGTATCCGACTTTAAGCGCTGCAATTCTAGATAATATAAGAACCGTAATATCCTATTTCGACAAAACCGATATATGGAAAAAATCCGTGAATCACGTTATAAACAAAGAAAAAGTGTATCCCATTTTGCCGGCCTATTGCTATTCAGGTAGGGAATGATTCTAGTAGTGAGCTTACTGATGATTCCGTTACCATGTGGCAATTTTTTTTCGAAACTGAGAATTTCCTGTATTATTATTTAAATTTTCTTACTTTAATAGAAGTTTTTTTTTAATTAAGGGAAAATAACAGCTAATTCTGTTTTGTTTGAGATACGACGGCGTTTTAATGGGAATTATATTTTATTTTATTTTTATCGTTGTTAACAAGAAAAAATATGTTTTATTTTATTCTTATCGCTTTTAACAAGAAAAAAATATGTTTTTTTATTTTTATCGTTTTTAACAAGACTTAAATATTATAATTATGCTATTAATCGTATCACTGTTATCAGGTTTATTAAGTTTATTGTAACGTCCTACCTTACTAACATTATGTACTTTTCCCCCTCCCATGCTGGCGAAAACTACTCAGACCTCCCTGTTGGCTTTTGCTGGACGGTTATATTTTCTTAATAGAGTCAATGATTTTTTTAGGTTTTGTAGAAAATATCATTGACTAAGGGAGTAAAGTTTGTTGTTATTTTATATAAAAGTGTATAATATGTATTATTGTATTATAATCCTTTATATAAACCTACATACCTACCTATCATTTCACCATTTCACTTGGAGGTAACTCGTCTACAAGAGTTGGTGTTAGACATCAGTAGTGGAAATAGGCCGAAGTTAAATAAATATTTTTAAAAAATAGATCAAGCATTGTGTCGTTAATATTGTACACTGCAGAACTACGAAAATCGGTCTGGTAACAGGTGACGTCAATTGGAACCATTAGTAAATTTCTTGCCAATTTTCAAAGTGCCGTTTTGCTTCTTCTTTAATCCAGAGAGAAATTGCTGTCCAGTACGTTCTTCCTTTCCTTATAATTTCATTTATTACGTTTGTACATGTTCCCAAAATAAACTATAAATGAAATCGTCCCAGAATAATTAATAAAAGAAAGTGTAATTGTGTTTACATTTGTAAGGCATCGGAAAACTTAAAGAGAAATCACTTGCTTTTGCAAAGTACTATACATTAATTTCTTTAAAATTATATTATCATTAAATGCTCATATAGTCATATCATAATAAAGTGCAAATTCTCTGTTCTCATAAAAGGACGTGTAATATAAGGAGAGAAGGATGAGAAGAGGCTTACATTATTATAAGAATATTTCCTTGATTCGAGAATGTGAATAATTCGCTGCAGAAATCTAATAAATCATTTAGTAGTAGTATAATAAAACAGATGAAATGACTGATTAATTACTTGTTCCTCTTCCCTTGTACAGCAAAGATGTCAACATTTATTTATTCCGCTCTGAAACGTTTTAAGACGTGTCAGATGAATCAGTGCTATTTATAACACCTTTATTTACAATCACATTCTCATCATATTTACCGGCGTGATTGAGTGTCCAATTTAATGGATATGTTATATGTATATCGAATATCTTTTGTATAAAATGTTACGGTTAATAATGTCATCTTTTTTCTAAAGGCCATACTCATTTTCTATTTTAGATATTGCTGTTATTATTAAGTTTGAAATTAGTAGAATTTGCACTACTTAAAATAACTCTTTTGTTAATTAAAATTGTATTCAAAAACTTACTTTTATCGAGTGTCTGAAATTACGTACACCAACAACATCTTTATTTTTAAATTTACTGAAAATGGCAAAACAGTATACCCAAAACATATTCGATAGCTTATCAGGTCCGTTGATCATCTAAGTCTAATGAAAGTTGTCATCGAAAAGTTGTTCTTGCTGGAAAAATGTCCGTAATTCATCATCGCGAATCCCTATAAATACCAATACCCATAAAGTTTAGTAATCATGTAATTCATCGATGAATGTTTGCAAAATAAATTGTCTCTTATTTGCAGTATTTAATATCTCATGGAGGAATATGATGGATTCTATTATTTTCATTTTAGACATTGTCGCTTAAATTTTTGAGGTTACAATGTAGTTTTAACAAAACTTTTAGCGTGTTATGATGTAGATATCGTGTAATATTAAGAATTAATATATCCAAAAAAATTAATTCGTGTTTCATCTAAGAAAATAGATGCATTAAATATACCGTCATTTTAAACTCAACTTTAACATCCTCCTCCCTGTCTGTTGATTTATAGTGAATGTCCTAATCGTTAAGCAACCAGAAGGACATTCCCCCCCCTCTACTTTCCTTATTTATCTTTGTTTTATGTAAAGGTAAATAAACACGTTGGTCATTTACATGATCGTTTAATTTTTGTCCTAGTTAGGACCGTTGTGTATGCAGGAACCCATTTTTCTTATTTCCCTAGGTTCCTTACGTGAAGTTTGAAGTTACTTGTTTCTATATTCTGATTTGTTTGTCCAAGAATTTAATAAATCGCTTTATTTGAACACTTTACAAAACTTAAAGCACTCTGAATTTTCATTGAATTAATTAGGTTGTTGTAAACAATTTCAGTTTTAGAAAATTGTGTTATGCTTTTATTTAGTTGAACTGATAGAAATAGTTGTTTCACTTATATCGATTTGTGCACTTTTATTGAATTATCAAAAATTAAAAGTGCAATGAAAAACCAGATATCGTTTTAGTTTTATATTACAAAAATTGGGACAAATCGTCCAAAATAACAAATTAAAATACGTCGAATAACAAATGCGCCAAGGTAAATTAAAAAATGCTAGTTGAGCCTAATTGTCTAATTCGAAAGGATGAAACTAATACCCCCACAGCTACGCCGCAATGCTCATTTGAAATTATGCACATAAAGAATAATTATGGCACCGGAAATATTCGTACTTTAAATGCCCCGTGGCACAGAAATGAGCGTAAAATCTTACAATTGGTAGAGACTAAATATCTCAATTAATCAAAGTTACGGTGATGGTCCGTACGACTATTGTCGAAAAAATGGAGAATGAAAAATACAATACCTCAATCTAAGATATATACATGTGTGCTTCAGTGGATACCATATAACTGGTAGTTGCACACGTTTGTAGAAAATCGTACACAATTATACAAGCAACCGTAGAAAATTGAGTGTCGTGTCAAAGTTATACATATCTAATACAAATTACCGGTGTTTGTAAGACCTTAGCGCCGTCGATAAAACAAGAGTAAACAATAGAGCCAGATCTAGCAAGGGAAGGGGGAATAGCCCGCGTCGAGTATCGTATAATTTTACAATAGAGGTTAAAAGGGTAGATTTGACAGGCCACTGTAGAAGTGGCCTACATAATGCTAGGAGCAAAGATACAACAGCTCGAGGAAAAACTCAACATCCTCACAGAAAACGCAATGTTCCAATAAGAACAAAACCTATTGTTACTGTATAAGGAATATATGTAATTACAAATTAAATTAACCTACCTAGTAAATATTAGGCTCTATAATAATGCCGCCAAAAAAAAACAACTAAACATCAAACAAGTGCAAATGTACCGTGTGCACTTAATGATGAACTAAATGCTCGTGTAGGCGATATTGAGGAATCTTTAAAGATGGGTATCGAGGAGCTAAAAAGTCAACTATCGGGCAGTAGTAATACTTCTGAAGACGTAAGTGCTTTTACTGCTAAACTAAATGATTTCCAGAATAAGATAATGCAGTCTATAAATTCTATAAAAACCGAGTTATTAAAAATGCAGGAAAAAGTTAACTCAACAGAAAAACTAGTAGACGACCATAAACAAGAAACCTATTTAAACAGTGTTATTATCAGTGGTATTCCTGAAAAAAGTAACGAAAATCTATATGAAGAAGTTTGTAAGCTGTTAAACACGAAGGTTTTACTCAATTCGAATCCTAAAATACAAATTACTATCACTGATATAAATTATTGTCAAAGGATTGGCAAGAAAGATGATAAACGAAAAAAGTTTAGGATGGTATCTGTTGAATTTACAAATAGATGGATGCGTGACCTTGTTTTTAATTCAAAGAAAAATTTAAAAGGCAGTGGCGTAGCAATTAGTGAGAGACTTACAAAATATAATTTAAATCTCTATAATAAAGTGTATGCCAAAGTAGGAATGAGGCGCTGTTGGACATGGAGAGGTAAAATTTTCATCAGTAGTGATAACCAAAAAGTCTTGATAGTGTCTGAAAATGATTTGGATAGTTACTAGTGATATACATAGTAAATTTTATATAAATAATTATTATGATCTTATTTTTGTTTGCTACTTATGATAAGAATAAGATATTTCTAATTTTTAAGTTTTGTCACAAATTAAATATCTCGTTAACTAAAATGCTTAATGCATTTATCATTATTTTTTTTTGGGGAGCATGTCATAATAGTGGTACCTTTTAAAATTTTATACCCCCTAAGCTTGTTTAGTTAGTATTACTTTATCACATTTCGGAATTTCTAATATATTTATATTTTATTTTCTCTTTCTCTTTATTTGTTTTCTTATTTAAATAGTTTGTGCATTTATAATCTCATTTACTTTCTTATTTTAGTATTGATAAGAATTTTTCATTTATACAAAACGAAAATAATTGGTAAAGTTAGTTTAAAAATATGTACTACTTCTTAATAAAAATGTGCACGATGTATTAATTTCACTTTGTTTATATTGTTTGTGTAACATAATGAGTTTACTTAAGTGTGCTCACCTGAATGTGAGATCTTTATTAGCCCATTTTAATAATTTTAGAGACGCCGTTATTTCGAATAAGTTTGATATTTGTGCTGTTACTGAAACTTGGTTGGATAACTCTGTATCTAATGATATTGTTAATATTGAAGGATTTGAATTTATCCGTAGTGACAGAAATAGGCATGGAGGGGGAGTGGGAATTTACATAAAAAAGCTATAAAATATACAGTGGGGGGTGACATTGAACAGGTTTGGTTAAATCTTGACCTACAGACAACTGATGTTGCTCTAGGTGTTGTCTACAGGCCTCCTGGAGGTGGTTCTTTGGAATTTTTGAATAAATTTGAAAACATTTTAACCCATTTAATTCCAACAGTTGAAAATATCCTTTGCCTAGGTGATTTTAATATTGATTTGCTTACAATAGACAATATTGGTGCTAATTATGTTTCTGATACTTTAGAAAGCTTTGGTCTTTATCAGATTATTGATCAACCCACGCGAATAGCAAATAATTCAGCTACTCTTATTGACTATGTTCTAACATCTAGTAAAGAATTCGTTGCGTCAGCTGGGGTAATGACTGTGGAAGGTGTAAGTGATCATGAACTAACTTATTGCAATATTAATGTTAGAACAGATAAGCCTGGTCCAAGTTTTGTTAGTGCTAGAAACTTTAAAAACTTAAATTATGAGCTGTTCAAGTCTGATTTAATATCTATACCGTGGAATAATATTTATGATTTAAATGATATTGATAGTAAAGTTCAATTTTTAAATGATAACATAATAAATTTATTAGATCTACATGCTCCTATCACAACGTATAGAATAACTAAAAAATATTCACCCTGGTTAACAGATACGCTACGCGGTATGATGGCGGTTAGAGATAGAGCTTTATTGAGATACAAGAGAACCAAAAATGTAACACACTGGCAATACTACAAACAACTCAGAAATGCTGTAAGTCAAAAAAGAACAAAAAGCCTATTATAATCGTGAACTTAACACTAATAATCAGAAACTAGTTTGGTCTAAATTAAAATCTCTTAATTTACTGCGTAAAAACGTTACTAACGATTTACCAAGTAACTTGTCAGATGTAGAGGAAATAAATAATCATTTTATTTACTCTATTCCAAATTTACCAGCTGATGTATCCACCACTTCTTTCTATAATAATAACCTTAAAGACAGTAATGTGCAAGCTTTATATTTTTCAGGAATTACTGAAATTGAAGTATTAGATATAATTACTAAAATCAAAAGCAAGGCATTAGGATGTGATGGTATCAACATTTTAACAATTAAGTTGTGTATTCCGCATAATTTACCTCACATAACACATATTATCAACTTTTGTTTAAAAAATAGTGTATTTCCTAGCCAGTGGAAGAAGGCACTTATTCTCCCGATGCCAAAAATCTCGAATCCTACAAGTCTTAAAGATATAAGGCCTATTAGTATATTACCTTGACTATCCAAGATTCTAGAAAAAATTATAGACATTCAGTTAAGAAAGCATTTAAACAAAAATAAAGTAATTCCAAGTACGCAATCGGGTTTTAAAACTGGCCACAGTTGTAGCACTTCATTACTAAATATAACTGATGATATTTTTCGCGCAACTGATCGAGGGAAATTAACATTATTAGTTTTATTAGATTATTCCAAGGCCTTTGATACCTTAAACCATACTATGTTAATATCAATTTTACATTATATAGGTTTATCTGCAATAGCTATTAAATTAATCTCTAATTATCTATCTAATAGATTACAGGCTGTTCAATATAAACAAAATATTTCATTATTTCAGAATATAATAAATGGAGTCCCCCAAGGCTCTATTCTTGGCCCTTTACTGTTCATTATTTACATATCAAACTTTGTCAATATTTGTATATCGTGCAATCTACATTACTATGCAGATGACGCACAGATTGCACTGTCCTTTTACCCTGAAGAACACTCTCAAGCTATAGCAGCCTTAAATCATGATCTTCATAATATTTATATTTTATCTGCTCAACATTGTTTGCAACTTAATACTTCCAAAACAGCGGTTACATTATTTGGCAGGAAAAATGATAGACTAAGATATTTTAATGATAACCCTTCAAATATTCTTCTTAATAATGAGAAAATTAATTATAATGATAATGTTAAGAATTTAGGGCTTCTTATGGATTTTGAATTAAGATTCTCAAAGCATATATCAAAATGTCTTCAAAAGTCTTACCTTAATTTGAGTGTAATTTATCAACATAGAATGTTCCTAAACAGAAGGACAAAAACAATGTTGTGTGAATCTCTTGTTTTATCGCAATTACATTATTGCGATACAGTCTATGGTCCATGCTTAAATAGCCTAGATATTATTCGTATTCAAAGGCTACAAAACTCTTGTGTGAGATTGATTTTTGGCATCAGAAAATATGAGCATATTAGTCACACACTTAAGCAGGTTAATTGGCTAAATATGAAAAATCGAAGGTATCTGCATTCTGCATGTCAATTTTATATAATTCTGTTCAATCAATCACCTACATACCTATTTAAAAAAATTGGTTATCGCTGCGATGTACATCATTTAAATACACGATTTAGAGGTACCCTCACCCCTCCATCATTTTCCACTGAGTTATTTCGACGATCCTTCACATATAACCTAGTTAATTATATTAATAATCTACCTGATGAACTAAAGGGTGTAAAAATTCAAATAAACAGTTTTAAAAAGCGGCTTTCTGTTCTTATTATGGACAAACAAGCAAGTGAGCATGCAGATATACGTTAGAATTGTTGATTGTGCACTCATTATAATATAAGAGAGAAATAATTACTTGTATTTGTTTATATTAATGTTAGTATTATTTAAGAGAAATTCCATTTTTTATTATATATATCTATATAAGTTTATGCTGTGTAATCTGACTTGTTAGGGTTAGGTGGAAGAATAGACGGGTAACTTTGTTACACCGTACTAAATCTCGCCCGTTCAATAAAGGCCTTTATTATTATTATTATTATTATTATTATTATTATTATTATTATTAAATATCACAGTGACCGAGGTGAGTTACCAGAAAATGCTAATGCAAAGTAAAAAAGCCCTCCCCCAAATTAAATATACTGGATTTTACCTCAACCATTGCCATCGAAATATAGAAAGCATCGCCAATGAACGTGATAATGAAAGGTAGCTCTCTGTAATGTATTAGCTAAGAGCCTACGAGCTTAAAAATGGTCAGATACTTCCCCTTCGGAGTAAAAGTAAATCCTTTTAAGGGCGCATAGAGTAAGTCAAAATAAAAAGATTTAGGGGCAGACCCACCTCGAAAACCCGCGGAGGCACCCCCACCCCATGGTCAAAGGGGTGTCGAGCACAGTTATAAGTTTTATTTTTTTTTTTTTTCGAAAACGATAAGAGATAATGACTTACGGTTTGCGCCAATCGAAGGAAAGTATAATTTTACATACGACTACAATTTTTTGGCTGATCAAAAATAATATTCTTCTCTCCCATTACAAAAAATATGGGAGGGGGCTACTCTGCAATATCACATTTTTGCTTATAAGTTGTAAACGGCTTAATAAAAAAATATTTACCAAGAATTAAAAATTGAAGGTTATAGTTTTTCCTATCGATTGATATAAAAAAGTGAATGATATTTGTTTAAATAATGCGTACAGTGGCGTACTAATATATTTGCATTTGGTGGAATTGCAACACAGCGTTTAATAAAATTAAAAAAAAAAAAAATGGTTATACATATGTTGCCGTTGGCGATAATTGAAAGAAAATAAAATGTTACACCCCAGTCATATTTTTTAACTTATCAAAAATCCTATTTTGTTGCCGCTACAAAAAATATGGGAAGGGATACAGTGTCACATTCTTGCTTATTACCGCACAACCAACAAATCGAGCAAAATTTTTTAAAAGTAGAAAATTAAAGTCTATCGATCGCTTTTATAAAAAGTTAAATATATTTGTCGTGCGTTGCCGCAATGGGCACGCGACATCGAAACTAAGCATTGCAAAAACTATTGCAGCCACACATGCGCGATCGCTTCGTTAACCGTGACCTTGTCTAATTTGGCTAGTACAAAACAAAACACATTATCCCTTTGAAGAAGTAATACGTTTATTGAAACAGTGTTAAGGATTGTTCATATATTATAGTAGTGAAGTGATAATACAATTTAGTAATAATTTTTAAACAAACAATTTGCAAAAAAGGTAAGAAATTATTGTCAAGCTAGTAAATATGTTTTCCTAAAAGAACATCTATTTTTGTAGTTATTATGGATGCCTGTGTGCTATGTAAAAAGCAAACTGTTGAAAAATTAGTTTGTCCAGCAAAATCTACCGTACCTTCTAGCTCTTATGCTAATATTGCCCAAAACATATTGAAGTTTAATAAAATTGATCAGGTGCCACTGGACATTAATATCGCAGATATTGATGAAAGTCAAGGTATTGAAAATTATCTAAATTATCTATTTCTGAACCCATTACCAAAAATAACAACATTCCCTTCAAAAACAAAAAAATAATAAAAAAAAATCAAGCAGAGAAAGTGAATTGAAGTCGGATGTGGATTTATTCAGTAGACTTTATATTATTTCCCAAAATAGAGTCAACAATTTTTTTTATGAAAATCATCCCTATCCCCCCTCACTGGCTCAACTTGGGCAAATGTATCATGGCACAAAATCGGATTTATTACGATGCCTCGAGAAATATATTAAGGTTAAGGGCAAACCCATGGACATTGATGCTGAATTAATAGATGGAGCTACTCTGGTACACATGCTTCAACCTAAGGCTTGCTTAAATTTTGAAAATTATATTTCTCGTATTATAAAGCCTTACATTTTTAAACTTTTGGAAACCACCAAGAGGATTGATATCATTTGGGATATTTATATAGAAAAAAGCTTAAAGGAAAGCACTAGAGAAATGAGGGGTAAAGGAAGTAGGAAATTAGTAATATTCAACACCATTATCCCAAGAAATTGGTATGAATTTTTAAGACACGCAGAAAATAAAAAAGATTTGTTTAGTTTAATTTCAAACTATTTCAAGAATGTGCCATTGGCCGAAAATAAAGTGTTAGTATGCAACAATAATGAGGAAACCTTCTACAACAACAGCTCTTCAGATATAATTGAAATGATTGGTGTTTGCAATCATGAAGAAGCCGATTCCAGAATATTTGTTCATTCCCTAAACTGTTTACAAAATAATTTAAAAAAAGTTCTAATAAAAACTGCCGACACTGATGTTATTATTCTTGCCAATTTTTACCAATACCAGCATCAACGTCTGGATAGAGTTTGGTATAGGAAAAAATTTGCAATACGTATCTTGCATGGAAATAAGTAACAATTTGACGAATAAATGTTTAGGTCTTCCCTTCGTCCACGCTTTTACTGGGTGCGATGTGACATCGGCCTTCTTCGGGAAAGGAAAAAGAAAGTGTTGGGAAGCACGGGAAGCTTTTCTAGATATTACAGACACCTTCAAATAGCTGACACTTCATCCCGAACAACCTAGCGCAGAACAAATGCATATGTTGGAAAAATTTGTCATATTTCTGTATGATAAACATTCAGAGGCTCAAAGTCTAGACGTTTGTCGAATGGAATTATTTACTAAAGAAAAATAGGTCTATAGAAAATCTTCCCCCCACATTAAATGCACTTTCATTGCACGTTAGAAGGTG
Source organism: Leptura quadrifasciata (assembly GCA_963675555.1). Taxonomy (NCBI): domain Eukaryota; kingdom Metazoa; phylum Arthropoda; class Insecta; order Coleoptera; family Cerambycidae; genus Leptura; species Leptura quadrifasciata. The sequence goes on along the minus strand of OY776678.1, from coordinate 57,290,407 downwards.
CATTTATCAGGGTGGTTTTGTTTCGGGCCAATTAACCATAGGAAACGTTGCATTATCGTGTCCGTCCCAATGGGGGTGGACACTGGAACAAGAAAAATGGTTGCCAGTTTGGACAACTATTAATAACGAAAAATTAAGGAAGGAATTTTTAATCATTTGCAATTGCAAAACTTGTGGTCATAAATGTAAGTGTTTTTAAAAAAAATTAACACAATTATGTACATGTAAGGAATATTGCAATTAGCGCTGGGTCACCTTTGTCGTATTTGTTTATTTATTTAGTTAAAATATTTTTCTTTTATATTGTCTGAAAGTTATTTGTGGCATTCTTCGAATATTCTTTCCTATTATTTGGGTTTTCTACCACATGTATTATTATCCTCTTCAAAACAAATCACCGAATCTACAAAAGAATAGAATTATTGGAAAAAAACTCTGCGCCCGTGACGTTTACGCCAAAGGAAAAGTCAGAGGTTATGTTTTGCAAATAATATAAATCAGAATAAACACAGAAATAATGTATTTAGCTGACATTTCGGAAAGTAATCTCTTTCCGTTTTCAAAGCTTTTTTTTTTTAGAGAACTCTTATTTTGCTGTGTATGTCAAATACACAGCTTTAAGATTCTGTTTATGTTATTTCCATAGATACTTACTACTTACACAGAACATAGAACTGATGATATTTTCTTTTATATAATGTTGAGTTTGTTAAGTTCTTCTTTTAACATTGATAGCCAGGTTGTACAAATATCTACAGAAAAATTCGATACGCACTTATCTTCATTTAATAAGATTATTGCTGATTCCTTAATTTTTCTTTTTTTGGTATCTGTTTCTTTTGTTAAAATTTTTGCCGAGTCCCAGTTTATTCTATGTCCGTTTTCCCAAGCATGTTCGCAAATCTTTGATTTCTGAATTTCATTCTTTCTAATGTAATTCTTGTGCTCATCCAACCTCGCACTGAAAGGTCTGGATGACTCACCCACATAACATTTATCACATTCACACGGGATATTGTAAATACAGTTTTTTGAATTCTGCTCCCTGTTTATCGGTTTTGTTTTTGTTAAAATAGATCTTAAAGTGTTCCCCGTTTGAAATACAGTCCTAACATCAAATTTGTCACCTATACGGCGTAGCTTTTCCGATAGTCCGTATACATAAGGAATTATTGCTGTATAATGACGTTCAGGTTTTTGTCGTACCTGATTGTCCCTATTTTCAACATTTATGAAAACTCTATCAACAAAGGCTTCAGGATATTGATTTTGTACTAGAACCTCTTTGATAAATTTTTTCTCGTTATTTAATATTTCATTATTAGATGAAATTATTTTGGCCCTATCGTATAAACATTTCACTACACCCCTTTTAACATTTATCGAGTGATTTGAGTTGAAATTTAGATATCTATTAGTATGTGTTGGTTTTCTGTAAACGCTTGTTTCAATTGTATTATTTACCCTTCTAATTAAAACATCTAAAAACGGTAGCTCATCCCTACTTTCTACTTCTAATGTGAATTTAATAGATGGTTCCTTACTATTTATATTTTCCAAAAAACTATCTAGTAAATCGACACCATGAGGCCAAATTGCAAAGATGTCGTCAACATATCTCCACCAGACAACCGGTTTGTTTTTACAATTTTGAACATGTGTGTTCTCAAAGTTCTCCATAAATATGTTGCTTAAAATTGGTGATAATACAGACCCCATAGCCATACCAAAATCCTGCTGATAGTTAATCACACCTGATGGTGTGTGATGGTTAGTTTTGATGTAGTTAGTCTTTTTACCAATGTTCCGGTAGATGAAACCCTAAAAATAGTTAAAGACAGGTTACTAAATGATAATAATTTGGAAACTAGAACTAAATTAAGTGTAAATAGCATAATGGAACTCCTAACATTCTGTATAAAAACAACCTATTTTCAATTGGACAATGAGTTCTATCAGCAGGATTTTGGTATGGCTATGGGGTCTGCATTATCACCAATTTTAAGCAACATATTTATGGAGAACTTTGAGAACACACATGTTCAAAATTGTATAAACAAACCGGTTGTCTGGTGGAGATATGTTGATGACATCTTTGCAATTTGGCCTCATGGTGTCGATTTACTAAACTGCTGGCCACTCGAACTTACACATAGAGAATTTTAGGCAAAATTTAAAGTTCAATATTTTCAACAGGAATGCAAATTTTTGAACGCGGCTTGCAAATTTTAAGAGCTAATTTTTTTCGGATTAAGCTGCATGACGTATATTTATCGTAGGACCATAAGCTTATTATATACGGGGTGATCAATGAAGTCATGCAAAAAATCAAAAAGTTTGTATGAGTGAAATTTCCGCAAAAAATTTTTTTGGTCGTTGCAATATGGTTCGTTACTAAGGTAACATCAATATCTCTAGACGGTTTTGTCAGTTTTTGGATTAAGGCCCTTAGGCCTTGTACACACTACTCAACATAAAATTTGGATACCGAAATTTTTAAAATGCTATAACTTGACATTGGATTGACGGTTCCTTGATGATTTTTGCGGATTTGGAATCCTTATTTCACGTAGATTTTCTATGATCTAAGCATTTTATTTGAGGGTTGAAATTTACACATTATACCGGGTCGATAATAAACAAAAACGTAGCGACAAGAACAAGTTTATTACATTATATTCTACAATGTACAAGATTGCTTAACAACGGCCAAAAGTCAATTCTTAAAAAATTTATGTTTCTAATTCTGGTAATTTTTAATAATTAAAAAAAAATTTAACTAAAAAACTAAAAATGAATTTAATTTAAACTTAAATTAAAATTACCTAATTAAAATTAGGTACATTAATTAAAAAAAAGAGAAGCTAATATTTTGTTGGTCCTCCTGCTCGTAATATTATTTCCCGACATCGATTTGTTAGAGTATCCACAAGATTATTTATAAAATCTTGTGGAATATTCTCCCATTCTTCACTTATGGCCTCACTGAGCGTTTCTAAGGTTTCAGGGGGTACATCAAGAGATCTTACTTTAAGTTTTAAATAAGACCAAACGTGTTCGATGACATTAACATCCGGAGACTTTGCAGGCCAGTCCATCCTATTGATGTTTTGTGCCTGCAAGAACTCTGTGATACTTCGCGCTCTGTGAGGTCGAGCGTTGTCATCCACCAATAGAAGTTCTGGGCCGTAATGTCGAGCAAAAGGAACAACAATAGGTTCCAAAATTTCCTCCTGATAAACAGTAGCATTAATGGTTTGGTTGGTAATGAATAGCTCGGTTTTACCATTTCTTATGATACCTCCCCACACTGTAACACCTCCGCCACCAAATGCTTCTTGAGGGTTCATATTTTCCTCCAAATATCGCTGATTTGGCCTTCTCCAAACTAAAATTCGGCCATCGGAGTGAAACAAATTAAATCTTGTTTCGTCAGTAAATAAACAATAGCTCCACTCTGCATTACCCCAATTCGCATGCCGATTTGCCCATGCCCGCCTATTCGCTCTATGGTGTTGTAATAACCGCACACATTTTGCTCTGCGACGGGCTCTATAATTTAAAATGTTTGGCATTATGTTATGTTTTTTAAAAAAAAAATCTCACCTCAAGTTGTTTTTATTTAATGTTCTTCTGATTGTTCTGTCCGAAACTCTCACCCCAGTTTGTTGTCTTAAAGAGTCATTTAGTTTTCTAGAGTTCTTTGTTCTATTCCGCATAGTTTCTCTCATTAAAATTCTTTCGGTTCTTTCGTTTATTTTTTTTGTATGTCCACCCCCATGCCCATAAATATGATCACCAGTAGTTTCGACGCGGCGGATCAAATTATAAATTGTCTTTCGGCTGACATTGTAAATGTGCGCAATTTGCTGTTTTGACATTTCTTCGTTGAGAAGTCGAATGAAATTTTCCCTTTCTGCCGTGGTTAAACGCCTCATATTAATTAAACTTTACAAAATTATAACATTGAAATGTGTCAGATTATTTCTAAAATAATGTAAACAGTTTTTAATTGCATAGCAACAAATTTGTTTTTCCAATGCCTACTTTGAAATTGACGCGTCGCGTAGAAATTACACCCGATCATAATTATGGGCTTGGGGGTGGACAAAGAACTCTGTAAAACTGAATGACTCTTTAAGACAACAAACTGGGGTGTGAGTTTCGGACAGAACAGTGAGAGGAACATTAAATATAAACAACTTGAGGTGAGAATTTATTTTTACAAAAACTTAAATAATGCCAAACCTTGATTCTCAGCAGTTTTTGAGTTATTCCATTTGCTTTATAATTTGTTGCGTTTGCAGCGTCTCCCTTTATTGTGGCTATCTTTAAAACTAATTGATAGTAAATAATGATATTTTGATATCTTCTTAACATTGTAATGAGATATCGAGCCGCCCAAGAAAATTTTGAAAAAAAATTAAAAATGTAGTTAAAACATATCTTGAATATCATCAATTTAAAATCGAAAAAACTAAATTTTTTTAAATAGCACCCCATTTTTTTTATAGCGTTAGATCAACCGCTCAATTTTTAATAAAAAAAGGCACTAAGCGGCTAAAATTGATATCTAAAATTAAAGAAAACTGATTTAATACAACTTTTTCATTTTTACAAATGATTTTATTTAATTAAGTTAACGCGTAATAAACAATAACGTAAAAACTATTTAAAAAATTGTTCGAATTGTCCATTTACTTCCAAATAAACAGAACAGTAGGCTTATGCTGTGTAAAACACATTAGGTTGCTATGGATACGTGCATTTGAATTCCACAAAACAATGCATTCCATTGCAATTGTTTAAACGAAATAAAATCAAGTCGTTCTACGAATGCTATTGTCTGTTTCGAATCACATGTCTTTCGGGCTGCATACGCTCATGCGCAGTCCATCTTTTACTTGTTAGTCGTTCATTCGATGTCTGTAGCGCAAGCATTATTTGTTTACCAGACATTAGTTGAAAGTTTTAAACGTTTGCTGCAACAATGTATTCACATGAAGTTATTATGGATTTATTTTATCTTCATAAAGATAATCACCTTTTTATAAAAAGAACATGTCGAGCTTTTAACGAAAAATATAATAATAATAAATTTTGCCGAAAATGACACCAAAAAAATTTCGCAAGATCCATAGCAATTTTGTACAAACTGGTTCGATGAAATCAAAACCAAATCGTGAAGAAACGGTGACTAGGTCTGAAATTAACATCATCAATGTTCTTGGGTACTTTCACGCATATCCTCGAGCTTCTATTCGAGCTGCAATTGGAGCATTGGGAATTTGCCAAACATGCATTCAAACCATTTTATCAGAACATGGAATGCAGAATTTCAAAGTCACTCCAGTACAACAGTTATTGCCAAATGATTTTGAACGCAGAGTACGTTTTTGCGAGTTTCTTTTGGTTAAAACTCAAGAAAACCCCAATTTTTTGCGTAACATTATTTAGTCCATGAAGCGAAATTTATAAGGGAAGGGACAGTAAATACTCGAAATAATCACTTTTGGTCTACAAATAATCCTTGCCTAAAGCAGGAGCGCGGTTTCCAAGACAAATTTAGCATAAACGTTTTCTATTTACTGAAAGAAAACAAACTAAGTTTTACGATGTACCGGGAAAATTTAAATGGCGCGAAGTATGTAGAACTTTTAAATGGTACCGTAAAAGAATTTCTGGATGACTTGCCTTTGAACCAGCTGATGATATTTTGGTATCAGTTGGATGGTACTCCCCCTCATTGCTCCCAAGCGGTAACAACAGTCCTTAAGAACTTGTTTGATCGCTGGTTAAGGCGCTTAGGACCATGGGATTGGCCGGCTCGATCCCCAGATCTAACACCATTAGATTTTTCTTTAGGGTACTTTAAAAGCCCTAGTTTATGAAACAGAGATACAAAATATCGAATATTTGCAGGAACGAATCACTACAGCAATAGCAGAAATTCCTCCTGAACAAATCCTTGATGCTCTCCTATCTGCCAAGAAAAGAGTTTTGAAATGTTTGGAAGTGAATGGACAACAATTCGAACAATTTTTGAAATAGTTTTTACGTTATTGTTTATTATGTGTTAACTTAATTAAATAAAATCATTTGTAAAAATATCAGTTTTCTTAAATTTTCTCACAAGATATCAATTTTAGACGCTCAGTGCCTTATACTTTTTTTTATTAAAATTTGAGCGGTTGATCTAACGGTATAAAAAAAATATGGGATGCTATTTAAAAAAATGTAGTTTTTTCGATTTTAAATTGATGATATTCAAGATATGTTTTAACTACATTTTTAATTTTTTTTTCAAAATTTTTTTGGGCGGCTCGGTATCTCATTATAATGTTAAGAAGATGTCAAAATATCATTGTTTACTATCAATTAGTTTTAAAGATAACCACAATAAAGGGAGACGCTGCAAACGCAACAAATTATAAAGCAAATGGAATAACTCAAAAACTGTTGAGAATCAAGGTAGGGTTGTATTATCAAACTTACCCTTAATTGTGATGAAGAATCCAGAAATTAAAAAAAAATTGAGGGGTTCTATTTAAAATAACGAAGTTGGCGGTAACTTCCGGTATAACCGGAAGTGACAGAAATTCTAAAATATTTTAGAAATGTAGGTCTTTTTCGAAAATCCATTCGACCAAAATTTCAAAATGATATTCCAATTCAATTCAGAGATACGTCTAGGGGATAGGTTGAAAACGAACACCCTGTAGGTATCAAATTAATATGGGTATCAAATGAAAGGGCTTGAAGAGTAGAAAATGATAAAGTGAGTGACATCACATTAAATTCAATATAGCCGCCGCTCCAATATGGCGGATTATATTTTCTTTTCAAACCCTTTGATCTCTTCAATGGTTAACAGCACAGACACGAAATTTTGTATACGCATTCAATTGTGATAGCCCATTCTAAGTGCCACCATGACATGGCTGCTGCACTCAGGGTCGGCTCCCGACGAGGGAACTGCTCGACGGTCCGACAAAGTATAGTCAGGGAACTGTTGAACGAAGAATGTTGCCAATTATATTTTGCTGGACTTACACAGTACACAAAATGCAGGGTAGTACTGTCGACCATGCTATTGTCTATTTAGGCCCAAAGGTCTTCGCTGCCGGCCAAGCATATGAGGTTTTAGGTAGTGTCAAGTCACTAGAAGGTCTCCTTATTGAAGAACTAGACTGTAGTAAAGTAACAGGCAAGCGACCGTGCAACAATGATGCATTAATTGAAATGAACAGATTTAGAAATATGTCCAGCGAAAACTAAAAAATTAATAAATAAATTAATAGTAAAAGAACATTTTTAAGAACAAGCTTTTATTTAAATGCTCTAAAAAGAAGAATATAAACTTTGAAGTAAATCAAACCCATCATTTTGTTACATTATATAATTTTTTTATGATATAAAATCTTGTCGCTGGAATATATCTTAGCACAAGTGATTAAAAAAAGGAGATTGCCCAAAATAAATCCGCTATAATACAACAATTTTTTTAATTACTTATATTCTATTTAAAAGTAGATGAAATCGCAATATATAATTAATAGTATTATATAAAAAAGTAGAAGGTCCAAAAGAAAGCTATGTTATCAATTTTAGGTTAGGTACTTCGTTCAGAAAATCAACCAAGTCAGGTGATTTGAAAAACAAATCATTCGTAGCTGCCGCGATAGATCTAAATAATTGCTGTGTGGTTTCTTTTACGATTCATATAAAAATTGTCGTATTTCCTAAATGGACGAATGAAAAAATTGGGGGCCTTTCCTCCAAATTTGGGCAATCTCCTCTACACAGCAAAATCTCGCGACAAGCTTTTATCATAAAAAAATATATATAATGTAACAAAATGATGGACTCGTCGTCCCGTCAGAGGGCCGGTAGGGTGAGTCCTTGGGGGCAGGGGGCGCGTAGGAGGCTGCAGACCCAGGTGATGATTGGCCTCGTCATTCGGGGATGCACAAACTTCTCATGACGTTGCCTGCCTCTGGGGGCTATATCCAATTGGTAGCCCTGATAATGACACGGGCTTGCCGGGTGACATTCCCAGCATGGGCTCCGTGGCGGGTGGGGAGCTAAGTAAATGAAATAAAACAAACCAAACGGATAAGCAATCAGCTAAAAACACTGCGGCAGAGCGGTAACGTTCGTCGCAAAGACCAATGGATGAGCAGCAACGCTCTCCGCAACAAAATGCGGTGGAGCTACAAAGCTCACCGCATACGATCCCCCCACAGGGAGAATGCAGGAGGAGAAAAGCACACGAAGAGCGCACCCCTCAGGCCGAGCACCTCCCCCAGCACAGCTCAAAGCAAAGACGGGACACCCTCCAGGTGTGCCGGCCCCTACAAGGGATTCACATCCCCCAAAGGGGGCCGGGCACCCTAAGGGCGCTCCGCCAAAATCACAAAGTAAGCATAGTATGGTGCAATCTGCAACACAGCAGAGCGGCGACGGCAGTACTGGGCCGACACCTTGATGTGGAGCAGAACACACTGGCACTAATTCAGGAGCCTTGGATAGTTCAAACTGGGATAACAGGGTTATTAAGACTAAGTGGACTTATTTTCAGCTCATCAACAACAGAGAGGCCAAGGACATATCAAAACCCAGCCACTTCAACATCTCTCAACATCTGACCTAACGGCGTGAAGGTGGAATGTCTGGCGGCAGGCAAACCAATAAATACTGTCTTGGCATCAGTGTACCTCCCTCAAGATTCGGCCATTCCACCACCACCAACAATGGAGATAGAGGACCTGGTAGCACACTGCCGCAATCAAAACTGGGAATTAATCATGGGCTGTGACGCCAACGCACACCATGTGACCTGGGATAGTGAAGACAACAATGCAAGAGGTAAGTAGCTTATTATTATATTACCGGTAACACCCTTACCGTAAGTAATAGGGGCTGTATACCCACATTTATTAACACTAAAAGTCAAACCATAATAGATGTAACACTAACAACGTGGCGCATATTCAGCTTAATCCAGAATTGGCGTGTGTCTGATTGTGTAACACTATCAGACCACCAATGGATAAACTTTGAAATTAATCTCATCAAGGCACACAAAAAATCATTCCTAGATCCCCGGAGAACTGATAGAGATAAATAATATCGATGTCAACTCAGGGAGAACTTGGAAGGGGTTAGTAAAAGGGTGCCCAGAACGAGTGGCGAAATAGAGCAATATGTCAAAATCTGGCAAAGAGCCACGAGACAAGCTTTTGAAACATCTTGCCCCGTGAAGTTCTCGCAACAGCCCAATGAGGCAATCAAGTGGTGGTCTCAAGGGCTGACTGACCTCAAGAAGAAGGCTAGGACTAGTCAGACAGAGACAAAGAGATGCGTGGAGGACCTATTGTAAGGAAATCGAAGATTACTCACAGACTGCTAGGTTATGCGAAATCCTCGCCAAAGACAAAAACCATGACCTCTGCTTATTAAAAAGGAGTGATAGTACAAGAACCAGCGGCTTTCGTGAAAGCCTAGAGTTACTCATGGAGACTCACTTCCCGGAATCTGTAATAACAGAACAGAAAGAGTGGCCAAACGAAGTCGACACCCAACCCTCGGATTTGGATTGGCAAATGGCCAACCAAATAGTGAGTGAGGACAGAATAAGATGGGCAATACAGAGCTTCTCCCCTTTTAAGTCGCCAGACGTTTACCGTATCTATCCCGCCCTACTGAACGGGGACTGAATGATTTACTGCCACACCTGGTTGGAGTATTTAGGGCGTGCTTAGCACACCTATATATTCCAGAGACATGGAGAGAAGTGAAAGTTGTGTTAATCCCAAAGGCAGGGCGGATGGACTGTACCACCCCCAAAGCCTATAGACCTATTAGCTTAACCTCGTTCTTACTCGAGACGATGGATGGTCAACGATACATAAGGGATTCGGCCATGCAGCCGTGAGTCGGATTGAGAGATCCTTGTAGAATAAAGAGGCCACCATAGGTGTCTTCATAGACATAGAAGATGCGTTCGACAGGACCACTTTCCAACAATTACAGCGGCCTTAGTGAAGAAGAATGTCCCTACAATCATGGGAAGCTGGATATCCAACATGATCTCGAAGAGAGCTGTACAAATCAGCGTGGGAGACGCTTCTGTACGAGGAATGGTCGCGAGAGGCTGTCCGCAGGGAGGTGTAATATCACCACTGCTATGGAACCACTTTCTTTATAGCCTCCTGTGCCGCCTCAAGTCAGAAGGATTCCACACAATTGCCTACGCAGATGATTTAACAATCATGCTTAGCGGAAAATTCGAAGGAGTTCTTTGTGGAAGAATGCAGGGGGCCCTAAGAATAATCGAAAAATGGTGCCTGTCTGTCAATCCCAAGAAGACGGAGATGATTCTCTTCACAAGGAAAAGGAAACTAGGAGCATTGAAGGCACATGCCCTCCTGGATACAACACCAAGTTTCGCATCACAAGTGAAATACCTTGGAGTAACCTTCGATGCCAAGTCTTACATTTCTTATGAGCAGTGCCGCAGGACTGTGGGGAAAACCTGGGGAATGAAACCCAAAGTGGTCATGTGGATATACATACAATGCCGTCATAAGACCAATGATAACCTATGGAGCTGTGGTTTGGTGGTCTAAGAGCAAACAGACTACAGCTAAGGTCAAGCTCAGCCAAATGCTCAGTTGCCTGCCTAAGATAACCGGAGCTATGCGAACAACGCCAACGAGAGCTATGGAGATAATGCTGTGTCTGCCACCACTAGATATATATCTAGGAGAAGTGGCTCTGACAAAAATGGTACGCCTCAAATCCGTTGGCATACAACCAAATGTAGGCTGTGGAAAGGCCAGAAGTCGCCTATGGAATGAGGCTCTCAGAAAGACGCCTCTTCTACAGGCGTGCACTGATGGCATTTCTCCCCGGTTTGTCTTTGACAGACCCTACATAATACAGACGGATAAAGAGAACGAGGCTGCTGGCAAAGGTGTGATCAACATCTTCACAGACGGATCAAAAAAGAAGGATGGGCCAGGATATGGAATTTACTCCTGAAGTCTGCAAATCCAATATAAATGGGCTAGGGATGGGCGAGCCAGCGTAGTACAAACGGAACTGGATAACCATAACTGCAAAAGAGATTGTCCGTAGACAAATTACGAGCAAAACAATCAGGATCTACACAGATTGTAGACAATCATTACTAGCCCTGATAAGTTACAAAATCACCCCAGGAGCAGTATGGGAATATCACCAAACACTTGTGGGTGCCTCCAGCATGAATAACATACTGGTATGCTGGGTGAATGGACACGTGCAGTGTAGTGGCAACAAAGTAGCCGACAGACTGGCCAAGAAGGCAGCAGGCCTAAGTATCTTTGGACCAGGCCACGGCAATAATACAAATAATTAAAGAGTGCAACGCTTATTTCACCCCCTGTATATTTTAATATAGATTGCCAAAATTTCTTAACTACTGTGATGTTATTTTTTTTTTGGGGTATGTGCCAGGCTAACTGCAGTGGAGACGGTCGAGGCCGATTTCCATTAGTCCTTTTAAGTTATGGTAGGAGGGCGTCAAGCAACTTTTACTAGACCACTACCCCTCGAGATATTCACTAGTTCCCTAAGTTGCTGAATCAGAATTATACTACAGTTAATTAAGCAAATATGTATATTACTACAAAAAAACCAAGATAGGATAACAAAAACATTACAAGGATAACAAAACAAGCATAAAAGAATATCTCTAGGTATTTTTCAGAGGTAACCAGTAAACGTACAAAATTACTCAAACTAATTACAAGTTACGCTTACTATATCCCGCAACAGTCATTTTTGTCCTTTCCCTAAAGCAGAAATTAACTTATCTACCAAGATCATCTATGAACATGTTACTATATACAAAAAAAAAATATAAATATATCAAAATAATCGCTTAGGCACCTCTTACGTAAGATTGCACGCAATATTTTTCTATGTTATTTAACCCATTAATTTCCGCTGTACACATCGTGTAATAAATCATACACATCTACCATTGAAAATAACTAAACTTGCCTAAAAAAAAACTCAATGCTTGTAATTATATATATATATATATATATATATATATATATATATATATATACAGGTAAATATACACAATAAACACTTATATATTAAGACTTAGTCCCCCCCCCGACTATAGTATTTAGTAGTGCAAATAATTGTGAGGTTATTAGTTCATTAATGGCACTAAAAGGAGACACTATTAATAGATGACGGCACAGACATAAAACTTGCGTGTCGATGATCGTTGTTCGGCAATGAGGAGAGTCTTGCGTTTACGACATCGAACAGCCTGACTCGACGAGCAACTCCTTAGCAGTGAAGTATGGGGGCAACTATAAGATTAAAATGACAGCAACACCATGTGGTCGGTAGGCAAGAACACCGGTACCAGGGTATCCAAACGAAGAGTAACTTGAACGCATAAACCATTCAAAGCGAATATACCTCCAACACGACGACCCTTAATTAAAAATAATATAACGTTATAAAATGACATCAAATATTTATCAATTGACATACCTTCACAGAAGGGCACTCAATCGGCACGTGTAAAGACTAAGGTTAATTCCTGCACGAGGCTTGTATCCCTCCAAGAGGTCAGATTCCACTAAATATTTACACCAAACGGTAATCACAAATGAAACCATGAATTACTGACACCAAAGCATTAATCCCACAATGGATGATTGAGAAAATAATCACTACAACTTTCGTGACAGTGCACCTCGTTCAGTTACCTTCCCAGCTACGAATGTCAAAATTCTCGAATTCGTCACTTCCAGTCTGTCAAGCTGGTTTGCTATGCCTACTCGATCGGATTACCTATCTATGCCTACTCAATTTCCTCTACAAAAATACCTACAACTAATTTATCTACATTAAAACTAACTAATAAATACTTGAACTACTTAACTTAGGTTTAACTGTCTAAATTGATTAAATATACCAAATCGAACCGTTACAACTCTTCCTCCACTTTAAAGATTTTTACCCAAAAAAAATCTGTGTCTATCAAGAACCGTATTTACTCATATAAATTTACCTACTCTATTCATCAGGAGGATGAGATTTTAAATCTTTTGCATGCCAAACACCACAAAAATTATCATCCGAGTCTTTCAACTCATATGTCCAAGGAGATAATCTTTTTGCGATTCTGTAGGGACCTACAAATTTAGGGGCTAATTTTGCGGAAAAATATTGAGCTTTATCTGATAAAACAAAATTTCACCGCCACACTAAATCATAAATTGTTCATCTCTACGACGGAGATTGTAAATTTTTTTACTTTGGTTGTAGGCCTTCAACAATCGAGATTTTACGTCATTATAAATACGAGAGAACCCACGAGCACACTCATCATTAACGTTAGTACGATCAAATTGAATTGCAACATTTCCATCAAATTTATCACCTTGTAACGATATCTCGCGCCCAAAATTTATAAAATTAGGAGTTAGTCCAGTCACTTCATGTCGTGCAGAGCGAATCGCGCAACCGATTTTTGCTAAGCTAACGTCCCAAGTTCGATGATTATCGGATACAACGGAACGCAACATAATTTTTAAAACTTTATTAATCCTCTCACACGGATTAGCTTGTGGATGATATAATGCGGTGTATTTAATAGTAACACTATAAGATTTCATGAGATTAACAAATTCCTTTGAACGGAATTGTGAGTCATTGTCTACTATAATAGCTCGAGGACAACCGAATACCAAAAATACCTGTTCTTCGATTAATTTAACTATCTGAGGAGCTTTGGCCTTACGTAACGGAAATATAAGGGGGAATTTACTAAAACAATCAGCCACTACCAGAATATTTTCGTAACCTGATTTTGATCTCAGCAGAGGGCCCATCAAATCGGCACAAAGTAATTCGAATGGTCGAGAGATTGATGTCTGCGCACTTAACATTAGCTCAGAAGGACGTCTTTGTTCGGGTTTTATAGCATGGCATACTTTACATCGGCGAAAAAAAGAAGCTACATCATATCGCATTTTCGGCCAATAGTATTTTTCTGCCAATTTATTGTAGGTTTTGAATACGCCCGTATGACAAGCAGAGTTATGAATATCATTAATAAATTTTCCGCGGTTATCACGAGGGACCACTTCCCGCCAGAAATCAGCGTCACTAGCTAGCTCAGGATATCTAGGTTTAATTTGCTTATATAGTTATATAGGTGTAATGGGGTAGTGAAGCGCAAGCTATAGCCTCTCCTACTCAATTGTTAACCTCACCTTCGCGATGAGTTCAATTTGAACTTGGTGCACCCTGTTTTCACTAACGAGGCTCTAACGACCGAGTAAGGGCGGAATAACCCTTACCTTTTGCCGTGAGCACATCCACCTTCTCACGAAGAGTGCGGTAAAAATAACCCACCGCACACAAAGGTTGCTTTTGGAATCGTTTGGTTACCCCATCGTCGCAGTCTCCTTCTGTGCCATGGGACCACACCACTCGCCTTCCGCAACCGAGCTGGTCAGTTGCATACCTGCTCCAGCTAAAACTTCAAATGCAGCTTCGTTTTCAGTCGATTAAGGCTTTAAAAAATGATGGAGCGTTCAAGTGGGACAAAATCATCCGGAGGTAAAATACCCTCCCGATCGGATCTCCGGGGGAGGGTGCCCACAGGGACACCTCATCGAATGTCGAAAAAACACCGACAAGTTAAATCCAACAAAACTAATTCTTTCATCTACGGTGCTTGGAATGTTCGTACTTTGAACGACAGCACTCGCACCGATCGGCCTGAAAGAAGAACTGCTCTAATAGATAGAGAACTTCACCGACTCAATGTTGACGTTGCAGCTCTCAGCGAAACTCGATTTTTGGAGGAAGGCTCTCTCACAGAAAAGTACTACACCTTCTATTGGAAAGGTCTTCCCACCAATTCAAGAAGACAACATGGAGTAGGATTTGCCGTTCGGAATCAACTTGTATCCAACTTAACA
Organism: Leptura quadrifasciata; assembly: GCA_963675555.1. Lineage (NCBI taxonomy): Eukaryota > Metazoa > Arthropoda > Insecta > Coleoptera > Cerambycidae > Leptura > Leptura quadrifasciata. The sequence continues at coordinate 57,275,399 of OY776678.1, read as the reverse complement.
CAAGTACCACAAGGCCTATCCGAGCGTCTAATGCTGCTACGCTATGAGCTATCAGATGGCAACGCGGTAAATCTAATAAGCGCCTACGCTCCCACTCTGGATGCAAGTCACGAAACCAAGGAAAGCTTCTATCAACAGCCGGAAGAAACCCTCTGTGGAATACCTAAAACGGAACGACTCGTTATTCTTGGCGATTTTAACGCTAGAGTAGGGAGAGATGCAGAAACCTGGCCAGGCATCATAGGCAAGAACGGTTTGGGCCACATGAACGCTAACGGTCAACTACTCCTAACTAAATGCGCCGAACATGATCTAGTGATAACAAACACCATTTTCCGACAAAAGGATAAATTTAAAGGCACCTGGCGTCACCCCAGATCAGGCCACTGGCATCTACTGGACTATGTTATCGTACGTAGGAAGCATCTCAAGGACGTCCAAATTACAAAGGCGCGCATTGATAGCGAATGTTGGACCGATCATCGTCCTGTTGTCTCTAAAATGAAAATTGTTATGAGACCCAAACACCGAAGAACTCAAGTAAAACGTAGACTCCGTCTCTGTATTAGTAAATTGCGTGACCAACAAACCGTCGAACAGCTAAAGCAAAAAGTTCAAGAGAATTTGAGTGCACTAGAAGAAGCCAATTCTGTAGATGTCGCTGCTACCTGGACACAAATTAAAGACAGTTTAAAAAGTGCGAGTGAGGAAATTCTTGGCACTGCAGCAAGTAAGAAACAGGAGGACTGGTTCAATGATAATGAAGCTTTTATACAAGAACTTCTTGACCGCAAACATACTGCCTTCCAAAACGCTATCAACCACCCCAACGACTCATCAAAAGCAGAAGCTTTTATCCAATCTAAGTATGAAACGCAACGCGAAATCAGAAGAATAAAGAACGAGTGGTGGGCAAGCAAGGCCAGAGAAATTCAAAGGTACGCCGATTCACACGACTACAGGAATTTCTTTCAAGAAGTAAAAGGAGTGTACGGCCCCAGTCGGAAAAATATGTGCCCTATTAAAGATTTAAATGGAAATCTCCTCAAAGAAGACCAGGAAATAAGAGCCCGATGGAAAGAACACTACTCTAACATTCTTAACAAGCAAAGTCAAGCCGATCACGATATTATAAATCTTATCCCTCAATATGACACCTTCGAAGACTTAGATAAACCACTAACAACGGAAGAGATCTTAACCGCCATTGGGCAGCTAAAAAATAACAAATCTCCCGGCGCCGACTCACTCCCAGCTGAGATCTTTAAAGCTGTGTCCTCAGAGCTCATACCCTACCTCAAAAAACTGTTTGATGTCGTGTGGGAAAGTGGTCAAGCTCCGCAGGAGTTTCGTGATACACTTTTAATCAACCTCTTCAAAAACAAAGGGAGCGCTGCGGACTGTGGAAATTACAGGGGTATAGCTCTCCTGGCTGTTGGAGGGAAGATACTCACTAAAGCGATGGCAAATAGGCTAACACCTGTTATGGAAAAGTTACTTCCTGAAACACAGAGTGGCTTTAGACCAAACCGAGGCACATCGGATTTAATCTTCACACTTAAACAGCTTCAAGAAAAAGCACTCGAACATCAAGGAGAAATTCACATGGCCTTCATTGATTTAACCAAGGCGTTTGACTCGGTGGACAGGGAAGTGCTCTGGAAAATTATGTTCCGCTTAGGTATCCCTAGAAAATTTGTGGAAGTATGTCGCAGTCTACATACAAACAACAACGCCCAGGTTATGTATAATAATGAGGCAACCGAACCTTTCCAAACCCTCACTGGAGTTAGGCAGGGATGTGTCCTGGCACCCCTACTCTTTAATTTGTTTACCACTGCTCTAACAATTATTGTTGACAACAAACTGACAGTCAGAGGAATAGGTCTCAGATACCGTTTTGATGGCGGTCTCTTTAACATAGGACGCTTTAGAGCTTTCACGAAGACACGCACACGATTCATTTGTGATCTCCAGTATGCGGATGACTGTGCACTTTTAGCCTCTACGCCGGAAGAGCTTCAAGAACTTTTAGATGTGTATGCCCAGAGCTATGATTCCTTGGGACTTAAAATCAACATTGGAAAGACTAAGATTATGTCAACTCCTCATCAAGTGAACCAAATAGACATTACACTTAACGGAAATTCTCTTGAAGTGGTGGATCAGTTCAATTACTTAGGCAACGTTGTTAATGACAAAGCAAACATGGACAGCGAGATTCGCAATAGAACTAACGCTGCATCTAGAGCACTCTGGGGACTTAGAGAGAGAGTATTTGACAACCACGACCTTGCTTTGTCAACGAAAATGGCTGTCTACAGAGCAGTTGTCATTCCAACACTGCTATATGGATGTGAAAGCTGGGTCACTTACCGTCGTCATGTGAAAGAATTAGAACGTTTTCAACAAAGACACCTCAGAAGTATGATGAAAATCCGTTGGTTCCATCACATATCAAACGTGGAAGTACTCAGGAGAGCAAACAGCCTTCCAATTGAGGTGCTTATTTCAAGAGCACGCCTAAGATGGGCAGGTCACGTTCATCGTATGCATGATAACCGCCTTCCTAAATGTACACTTTATGGTGAATTGCTAAGCGGTAGAAGAAGGCGTGGCGGTCAACGAAAGAGGTTCAAAGACGCTCTCCATGAAAATCTAAAATCCTGCGGTATTGCAGACGAGCAATGGGAACAACTTGCAGCGGACAGAACCGAATGGCGAGGGGTTGTGGCCAGCTATCAAGGAGATGTTGCTGCAAGAAGGCCGAATCCAAGACCTAACCAGGTCTATGTTTGTCCTGACTGCGGTCGACATGTGCTCTCCCGAATTGGCCTCTATAGCCATAGTCGTGTGCACCGTAGATGAATGGGAATTACAATAGACTACACCTTTTACTTGTTTTTTATTGTACACAATTTATCGACTGTAACATTTTTATACTCGGACTCGAGTAACGGCTAATAATAATAATAGTTTATCGTTGGCAAAGTGCCAGGCGGAGAACTTACGCGGATTTTTGGAAACTTTGTCTATAAGTTTAAGGTACCATTTATCTTTAATGTCGAGAACAGACAGGAGCTTGATAGGAACGTCATTAGAAGGAATCGTAATGGTATTTACGAGATCTATCATCGGCACAGACCTAGAAAGAGTATCGGGAACAATGTGATCCTTGCCTTTTCGATGTATAATTTTGTAATCATACTGTTGAAGTCGAATGGCCCAACGCGCCAATCTACCTGTAGGGGATTGAAGTCGATTTAACCAAGCCAGACTATAATGATCAGTCACCACGGTGAATTTAGATCCTTCGATGTATGGCCCTAGTTTTTCGATAGCCCATAAAACCGCCAAACATTCCCTTTCTGTTGTTGTATAGTTACGTTTATTCTTATTGAGAGATCGGGAAAGATAACATATAACTTTTTCACCTTCTAAGGAATGCTGAGTCAAAACTGCCCCTATTCCAAAACCGGAGGCATCCGTTTGAATTGTGAACGGTAGCGAGAAATCAGGACAAGACAAAATTGGAGCGGATATTAAATGTTCCTTTAAGGACTTAAGAATTTTCACAAGTTGGATCCCAATTGAAAGGTTTGTTTTTCCGCAACAGATTTGAAAGTGGAGCTATCAAAGTGGAGAAGTCGGGAACAAATCATCGATACCATGAAGCCAAGCCGATGAATCGTCTTAACTCCGAGACTCAACTTGGAGTCGGTATATCTATAATAGCTTGAATCTTTTCGGGACTAACGTGTAACCCATTACAATCAACAACATAATCTAAATAACTTAATTCGGGTCTACAGAAACAGCATTTTTCCTTTGATAACGTAAGGTTCGCATTTTTCAGACGCTTGAAGACTTCTGTAAGCATTTCGAGATGTTTCTCGAACGTTTGTGTTACAACAATAATGTCGTCAAGATACACAAAAACGTATGGTTCGAGTTCTGGCCCCAGAATACGATCGATCAGTCTTTGAAAGGTAGCTGGAGAATTAGCTAATCCCATAGGTAGTCTCCGAAATTGAAATAAACCTCGATTCGGTACAGTGAATGCCGTTAAAGGACGCGAGGATTCTGAAAGAGGAACTTGAAAATATGCACTTTAATATCAAGTGAGGATAAATACCGGGCATCCCGTAATTTATCTAAAGTCGAGGATATGTACGGTAGGGGATACGCATCACGTTCCGTAACCATGTTTAACTTCCGATAGTCTACGCAGAACCTATAGGTTTGATCTTTCTTTTTAACTAGAATAATTGGGGATGACCATGGACTGTCGGATCGTTCAACAATACCTTGCTCTAATAATTTATTTAGCTCTCTATCAATATGCGATTGCATAATAGGGAATACGGGATAATACCGCTGTTTTATAGGAGCAGACGTAGTTTTTATTTCATGCTCTACCAGAGTAGTACATCCTAAACCATCACCCATGTCGTAAAACGCTTTTTCTACAAGTGCGCGTAACTGCTCGGACTACGATGGGCTCAGTTCCGTTTGGGATTGTAGAGCAACAGAATCAATATAAGTTTCCGGAATATTCGAGAATTTCCAGTCGCCGTGTCGCAAATCCGGTACAATTCCCATAGATTTCCAAAAATCAGCGCCTAATATTAAGGTATGCTCTAATGATGGAATAACTAAAGCTTTAGCAATTTTAGCGCGGTCTTTTACTTGAAATGGTACATTTAGAGAACCTAAACTTTTACATTTTTCACCATTCGCAACGGTACACGATGTTACATCGTTCTTGTTTAACACTAGATTAAGTTTACTTAAAAGCTTCCATCCGTTGCCACCAATAATTGTGTTTGTCGCGCCCGAGTCCAATAAACCTAAAATTTTTGTACCTAAAATAGAAACTTCTAAATAAAGACGTTCATCGCCTTCAGCGTGCTCTAATATGAAATCTAAAATTGCAATTTGTTTGGAACTTAATTCTTGAGTAAAAGTAGGGACCGTCTTATTTAAAGAGGAGGCCGTTATACGATCATCTAACGTCTCCGGTTCGGGTTTCCCGAATTTGATTTACACTTAGTGCAGGTTCGCACTGTAAAGCCAGGATAACCGCACCTAAAACAGTATTTACTTTTCACATTCTGGCTACACTCGCTAGCTCGGTGACCCTCAGCCTTGCAATTCCAGCATTCGATCGCGTTCACGGTAGTGGAGATTGAGGCATAATTACTATCCGAATATACATAAGCTAAGTCAGGTTCCATCAAAACCTTCCTGTTTCTAGGTGGAGGAATAAAAGATTCAATAGCCTCTTTACGAGCTTCTAATTTCCGACCTAATTTAAGTAGATGATCGATTGATTCTACATCCACTAGACTTAACTGACTCTGATAGAAGGGTGCAAGATTGGGTAAAATTATATTGAGCCTTGCTGCTTCAGTAGTTGATACCGTCAATCGGTTGAACATATTAACCATAATGGCAAGATATATACCAATTGTTTCATCAGGACCTTGAGTGCGTTGTCGAATTTCTTTTAGTAATTTTTCATTGAAAGTTGGTGTTTGAAATTGCAAGCGCAATTCTTCCACAAGTTCGGACCATGAATGAATCTTCGTTTTAATAGCACGATACCAAATTAAAGCTTTCCCTGAAAACAAATCACTGGCGGAATTGAATAATTGCCCTTTAGTTACATTACGAGAAGTACAAAGGTCTTCAACGTTTTCTAAGAACGCACTTAAAGAAATATTCGAGTTATTGTGAACGATCCATGCTTTTGATGGAAGTCTGAAGGACGTATTTTCTGTTCGAAAAAACTTAGAAAAATTAAAAAAAATAGGAAAAAGAAAAAATTAATTTTCTTTTTCCTCAACCTTTTCTAAATACTAAATAAAATATTACGTTCACAAAATTTTTAGGGTTCAAGTGACTGTTTCAGACGGAGATTAATGGATAAATCATACTTACTGTCGTTTATGCTTAACTGCGGCTCTGATGGTATCAATTGGAAGACGTCGTAACACTATAAATCTAACACTGTCTGTTTTACACTCTCTTAAAATTTAAATCTGAAAGGGAAATTTTGTTAGAAAACACAAGTAAAAGACAATATAAAGTTCAAAAAATATATATTAACTCTTTAAAAAATTTATGTTTTTACAACAACTTCTTCAGAGAAAATGTTAACAAACAATGGTCTGACCCGTGTACAACACATGGTGAGGAACGGGACGATTCATACGGTACCAACTACCATCCAATATGCAGTTTGAAAAAGCTAACGATGCACAAAAAGATTCAAGGAACAGTTCATGTAACTGAAATTTTGGTGGGCTTATGCTTGCCTGTCTTTATAAACGTATTTATTAATTCACATAAATTTTGGTCGCTCCTCGGAGCTTAAAATTGCTTGAAGCGTATCTACTTCGTTTGTATTATGCAATAACAAATTTTACGTTCAGGCAAGGCAGATCCCATGCACGTGTGAGTACATGGTATAGATACTTTTTTGACTCCGAATCACTGAGGAACCGGTTTAGGGCAAACCCCGTCAAAACACATCATTTTCCCGTCAAATCCGACTGCTAGGAAATGATGGGGGTCCCATGTCGCTAAGGGCTATTTTCGCTATAACTTCCGATATACTTTGAATAGTCGTTGGACTAACTTGTCCTCATATTCAACACTTCGTAAGAGTTGCAGTGCTTGACAACGTGGATTCGTAAAAGGGTTTTTAATCTTGGAAATTTGGAAGTTCAAGTCCAATTTTAGAATACTTTCCAAAATTGGGTGGTCGGGGCGACATTACGTCCCTGTGCAGCGACATTTACTACACTTACCAAATTAACGCTCCTCGAAGAGTTAGCGAAAATTTGGCATAAAAAACGCTCCGAAGAGCAAAATTATATTTCCAAGAATTAAAAACCTCCTCCACGGCGTTTTTACGTGAAGCACGCTTTTCTTACGAAGTATTTCCTAAGTCGGATTTTGTTACAACGTCGAAAAGTATATCGGGGTTATAGCGTTCTTTAACATTATCACCGGTAAATTTAGTCAGATTCTATTTAGCTACTGGGACTGGCTTGCACTGATTATCGACAGAGACCAGTATTAAATTAACGGGCGATTCATCGTCCGCACTACTACTTTCCTCATCACTAGCGATGCTTGTAGAGGACATGAGCGTATTAATTTCCACAGATAATATTGGATTCTCAGAAAGTCTCTTAAATTTCTTAGCTTTCGATTTTAGCGCCGTCTGTAAGTTTAATATTTCCAACAACCAATTCGATCGCTGTGCATGTTCAGTATCTTTAGAAGATTTCGTTTTCTTAGCTCGGTTAAAAACATGAACAAGTTTTGTCGAAATTTTGGAAAACGCGGAACTAGTGTCGGTATCAGAGAAATCCTGGATCATTGTATGAATATCCGCAATCTTTGCAGTTAGGTACTCCGCATCTTGTTCATAAGTAAACGGGTACTTTGGATATTTTAAAGTAGAGTCGGTCTTTTCAAGCTTTAGAAGGGTTCGTAAAGACTTACGCATGTCTTTTACCGTAGTCCTATCAGTAATACCTCTCAAGGCAAGTTCATAAGTTAACTCGTCTCTCTCAAGTCTGTTAACCTCTAGTTTCAGATCCATTTTGAATGTCAAAATAATAATCCACACGCAAGAGAAAGAAATTACTTCGTTTGTTCCGAGAGCAAGATACTTCTAAAATCTATTTAAGCAAATATACCTCTAAGTTACAAGATTCGATCCTAGGGGAATAAAAAAACAAATTTGCAACGGTAGCGACGAAACTCAAAACAGTTAAAGTTTTTAAGAAAAAAAATTCTGTTAAAATACATCAAATTTTCATAAATCTGTTTCAAATCTAAAAAAAAAGGTTCTCAAAATACACCCAAATTAACATAAATTCGAAAAACGACGCTAAGCGTCGGTTGACGTCGTGACACAAAACGATTAAAATTTACAAACGCCGTCAAAATATGCTCAATTTAGCATTAATTTGAATAACGACGCCAGGCGTCGGTCTGGTTTGAGACGCAAGACTGTTCAAATTTGAAAAGACAGCCAAAATATACTTAAATTAGCGTAAATCTGAAAATGACGCTAGGCGTCGGTGGGCGTCGAGAAGCAAAAACGTTCAAAATTGGAAAAGGCAGTCGAAATATACATAAATTAAAGTAAATTCGAAAACGACGGTAGGCGTCGGTAGGCGTCGAGACGCAAAAATGTTCAAAATTGAAAAAGGCAGTCAAAATACACATAAATTAGAGTAAATTCGAAAACGACGCTGGGCGTCGATAGGCGTCGAGACGCAAAAATGCTCAAAATTGAAAAAGGCAGTCAAAATACACAAATTAGAGTAAATTCGAAAACGACGCTGGGCGTCGGTAGGCGTCGAGACGCAAAAATATTCAAAATTGAAAAAGGCAGTCAAAATACACAAATTAGAGTAAATTCGAAAACGACGCTGGGCGTCGGTAGGCGTCGAGACGCAAAAATGTTCAAAATTTAAAAAGACAGTTGAAATATACATAAATTAACGTAAATTTGGAAACGACGCTAGGCGTCGGTAGGCGTCGAGACGCAGAACAGAAAAAAAAACGTTTAAACTTAAAATATCAATCAAAATAAACCTAATTTGCACAAATTTGAGAAGACGACGCTAGGCGTCGGTCGACGTCGGGACACAAAATTGTTTAAACTTTACAAGCTACCTCTAAAATATGTAATCATAAGATCCCTTAATTTCAAAATCGACGCAGGCGTCGAAATGAAATAAAATAAAAATTATTTATGGTATAAAAAAAAATTACTGATTAAACGTGTATATTAATTAATAAAAAATAAATTAATGACATAGCGACTTAACGATACTAAGTATAGGTAGGCAAATTTAAAAAAGAGTAAAGAATAAAAATGACTTTCAAATAATACAATGCCGCAAGATTGATTAATTTCAAAAAAAACAATCACAAGGCGCCAAAATACTTGTAACGCTTATTTCACCCCCTGTATATTTTAATATAGATTGCCAAAATTTCTTAACTACTGTGATGTTATTTTTTTTTTTGGGGTATGTGCCAGGCTAACTGCAGTGGAGACGGTCGAGGCCGATTTCCATTAGTCCTTTTAAGTTATGGTAGGAGGGCGCCAAGCAACTTTTACTAGACCACTACCCCTCGAGATATTCACTAATTCCCTAAGTTGCTGAATCAGAATTATACTACAGTTATTTAAGCAAATATGTATATTACTACAAAAAAAACAAGATAGGATAACAAAAACATTACAAGGATAACAAAACAAGCATAAAAGAATATCTCTAGGTATTTTTCAGATGTAACCAGTAAACGTACAATATTACTCAAACTAATTACAAGTTACGCTTACTATATCCCGCAACAGTCATTTTTGTCCTTTCCCTAAAGCAGAAATTAACTTATCTACCAAGATCATCTATGAACATGTTACTATATACAAAAAAAAATATAAATATATCAAAAGAATCGCTTAGGCACCTCTTACGTAAGATTGCACGCAATATTTTTGTACGTTATTTAACCCATTAATTTCCGCTGTACACATCATGTAATAAATCATACACATCTACCATTGAAAATAACTAAACTTGCCTAAAAGAAAACTCAATGCTTGAAATTATATATATATATATATATATATATATATATATACAGGTAAATATACACAATAAACACTTATATATTAAGACTTAGTCCCCCCCCGACTATAGTATTTAGTAGTGCAAATAATTGTGAGGTTATTAGTTCATTAATGGCACTAAAAGGAGACACTATTAATAGATGACGGCGCAGACATAAAACTTGCGTGTCGATGATCGTTGTTCCGCAATGAGGAGAGTCTTGTGTTTACGACATCGAACAGCCTGACTCGACGAGCAACTCCTTAGCAGTGAAGTATGGGGGCAACTATAAGATTAAAATGACAGCAACACCATGTGGTCGGTAGGCAAGAATACCGGTACCAGGGTATCCAAACGAAGAGTAACTTGAACGCATAAACCATTCAAAGCGAATATACCTCCAACACGAGGACCCTTAATTAAAAATAATATAACGTTATAAAATGACATCAAATATTTATCAATTGACATACCTTCACAGTAGGGCACTCAATCGGCACGTGTAAAGACTAAGGTTAATTCCTGCACGAGGCTTGTATCCCTCCAAGAGGTCAGATTCCACTAAATATTTACACCAAACGGTAATCACAAATGAAACCATGAATTACTGACACCAAAGCATTAATCCCACAATGGATGATTGAGAAAATAATCACTACAACTTTCGTGACAGTGCACCTCGTTCAGTTACCTTCCCAGCTACGAATGTCAAAATTCTCGAATTCGTCACTTCCAGTCTGTCAAGCTGGTTTGCTATGCCTACTCGATCGGATTACCTATCTATGCCTACTCAATTTCCTCTACAAAAATACCTACAACTAATTTATCTACATTAAAAACTAACTAATAAATACTTGAACTACTTAACTTAGGTTTAACTGTCTAAATTGATTAAATATACCAAATCGAACCGTTACAAGAGAACACTCACAATGAACTCAAGAAGCTGTGGGATGAAACTACTAAAATATCCCAACAAGAGTACAGTAATGGACTACCTGGCAATGTCCAGAAGGAACCTACGATTTATAACGGGAACCCTGACTGGACACTGCCCGCTAAGAAAACATCTACATAATATGAGATTAAGCGAAACACCTCTCTGTAGAGGTTGTGAAGAAGAAGATGAGACGGTTCAACATGTACTCTGTGACTGTTCTGCCGTCTCATCAATGAGTGAACTCATTTTGGGAGAACGTTGGCCTACTTTGGCGGTTGTACGGGAGATGCCCCTTAGGCAGCATCACCACCTATTTCGCAAGATTAGGTTGGTTGGTGGCCTAGGCGTGGGCCTGCCTACAGGGAGGATGTACAGGAGCCCAATGGGGCCTAAGTGCTGTGGTGCAATAATTTTTATTGACCACCCTCCCAACCAATTCCAAATTCCAGATGGGTTTGATTTATTTCAAAGTTTATTTTCTTCTTTTTAGAGCATTTTGAAAATGTTTTTTTGCTATTAATTTTCGACCAAATCACCATCAGACAAAATACATTTTTCAATCCGTCTCCTTAAATTCATTCTTACGTTTCTCAGCTTTTGTGGAGTCTCCTTCCTCTTCACAGGCCTCTCTTATTCTCTCGCGCAATTCTCCTCTGTTCTCTGCAACGTGGAAAAATTAGTGGGCCGCTGTGATCTTATTGAGCACACTCTGTATTTAAAATTTGATAAATAAAACATGTTAAGTCGTCTATAATTTTGTTGGTAAGGGCTATTATTTAAAGTACGATGCATTTAAATATTCCGCTTCATCCATTATCGATGTTGTTTTCAATTTAAATCTTGCACATGCATAAAAAACTTCATTAAAACTCGAAACAAAAATGAGTTTTAAATATTAAAACATACAGGCTTTCATCATTTAAATCTCAGATGTTTATATGTGTGTTAACCAACAGTTTTTAGCCATGTGTATGTGGCAGCTCATAAACGTGGTTTATCTTTCCACTTCGTGAATTCCCCAAAGAATGAAATGTGTTTCAGTGCAAATTGCGATGTCAGCAAAATAGAAGTGGTACTGGAAGAGCGGTTTGCTCGGTTGGTCAGCGTTCTGCGGCTTTCAAAGTAATTAAAATAGTTGAATTATCTCAAATATTATAGATGGAAGTTTAATTTTCGAAAGAGATCGATGGGAATACTTTTTAAAGTGATATTACTGTGTTACTGAGGCGTAATTAATGTGTTTTAAATCTAGGGTATCAGGTGTTGTGGCTAAAAAAGATTGGCTTACTTGAGAAGAAACTTTTAATATAATATAGTGCTATTTAAGATGGCCACACTTTACACATTATAAGGCTGAAACGGCTTATTGTTCCACATATTTGTATTATTTTCACTGCTACTACTAAGTCTGCTAGGATTAGAAACTATCTGAATTGGTAAAACTATAATAGGGTTCTTTTTTACCGAAGTAGTTACTTCGAACTATCTCAAAATCACAAATCCCAAATTTAATGAAATTCAAATAATATATTTTTTTATAATTATAATAGGTATATCTAATTAAACAAAAAAACAACATAATAGACATCAAGGGTGAAATAATGTTCAATTATTTTGCTGCAGTTTCCCCGTGACCTTTCTTAATTCTTGTAGAATAATTTCTAATTATGCCGACTAATTCTGTTTCACAAGTTTTCTCTTTTCACTTCTTGGTATTGTTTTGAAAACTTTTTAGTGGCGTCAGATCTGATGATTCGGGAGACCGCCGGTCATTTTTATGACCCTCGCACGCAGTCTCTATAAACGAGTTTCTTCTAGGGCATCTGTATTGTTTATATTCATTTTTAAAAATAGCTATTTGTGTTGTAACTTATAATGAATTGAATATAAATATATTATTTTTATAATTGTTTATTTAACGATTCTCACTCAGCCTACTGTTGATTTTTGGAATAGCGCACATTTTGTAACTAAATAAGTTATGTGATTACTTTTTTAAAAATAGCTATGCTACTGCTAGATACTTTGTGAAAGTAAGCTGTGGTCCTCCGAAGATCTATAATAGCCTTGCGATTAAATTTTACCAGTGCAAAAGTTTGTTCAAAATCGAATCTGAAATTCATTTAAAACAGCCGAATATTCAACCAGATCTTCCGCTTGGAAGTTATTACTAGAAAACAGTCAGTAATCATTGACAGCCGCACCTTTTACTTAATTACGTGAAGAATGAACAGGCACGCACCCTCCTGTGGTTGTAAAAATAAAAAAGTTGGGGCTGGAGAGCTTAAGTTGAGATCCTGAGGCCGTGTGTGCACTTAATTTTGATTTGAAAAAAATTGAGGTGGTTAGTTTAAGAACTAACTAACTAACCATTTAAGATGGTTGAAACTGCCAAATGTTTCGCCCTGTATATACTTCACTTATATCACGCCCCCCACACAATACTTCATGGTCAGAAGATGCAAGGAAGCCATATAGAAAATTAGCTTGTAGTATAATATATTGGCAGTGTTGTGGGGTGATTTCTTTATACTTTTATTATAGGCCTAATACACGTGTAGAATTTTGATAAAATAATAATAAATAAATAACACATTTTTCTGTATATGGGAAACTGATTTGATCCATTTAAGTAATAACCAACTATAACAGTCGTAACCTATTCGATTAGTTATGGACGTTCAACCAACGTCGATAACTTACAAATGGTATTTAGTCAGATATCAATGTCTAATCGACATTGGAAGACTATTTAAAAACCACCAAATCTAACTTATTTTCTTAAATAATAGATTTGCGAGGAAAAAGTGATGCGTCTATTCATAACTACTATAAGATTAACTTACCACCTGACTACTCTTTGCTTCGCGCTAATTCTAAAGAGGAAATCAATATGTTCTTAAGTACTTTCATCAAATGGGAGTGGATTTATTTTAAAATTGTAAAATAAATATATTTAGATTTTTTTTTTATATTCTCAAAATATGGAATACGTAAGATGCTCAAAATTTAGAGTAAACTGATATAATGTCGAATAATATTTATCTTTCTCAACTAAGTACTGCAATTTACTACAAATTATAATTTAAAATCAAAACTCTGTAATTAAATTAAAACAGAACTTCTTCAAGCATGACGACACATATTATTAAAATGTACAAAATTTGCATAGGCCGCTTCAAATTTTATTAATGAAACACGCGGACATTTTATTTATAATGTTCCGCTTCAAATTTTGAGAAGGGTAAAATAACATTAAAGCTTAGTCCATTATGCTTATTCTCTATGCATAATACAAATTAACTGTCAAGTGATATATGAAGTCAAAGTTAGTAGTATATATACCGTATTATGAAAAACTGCAGTTCTTGATGTTTAACTAAAATACAATTTCCACAATACAGAATTACTTACCGTAATCATTGATTTAATTTTTTTCCGGTAAATCTGTAGAGATTTACTATTTAAATGAGTTTTAACAAAGTTTTAATTACATTTTGAAATATTTACGTAATTAAATTTTCATTTTATTCTCCTCTCTTTCTCTGTTATTCAGTTAATCGTACTCAAAACTCAAGTTCCAATATGTCAGCAAGACAATTAGAAAACAACAATTATTATACGAAAAAGCGAAATTTAACAAAACGCAAAAGTATATTGAACAAGTGGGCACAGAAAAATTTTATGTAAACGTTATATCTGTCCAAAGCACGTAACAATTTGAGGAACAAATATATAAAGAGAAAATATTTTCTAAAACTATATTCTTTGTAATTTTTGTATTAGCTTTGTTAATGGTAAAAATAACAATATTTTTATTAAAATTCTAATTTATTATTTTAAATCTTGGGATATGAAATTTTATACCTTTTCTCTGAAAATATATTTTATTTTCAAACAATTAGAAGTTGTTGACATTTGATAATAAATTTTGTTATAATTTAAAAATTGCTGTTTACCTACATAAAAATGAATATATACAAGGAAAGAAATTTTCAAACTTCGTATCATCTAGTAACTTTTTGTAGGCGTTTGCGACTCTCATATCGTAGTCGTCAACAACGTCGTTTGAACTTGTGCAGCAGGTTGTAATAAGTTACAGCTATTGATGAGAATCTGAAGATGACAGATGTGATTCTTCCGCTACCAAGACATCATTGGGGCGTGCGTGGTTGCGTCTTTACTATGTACATACTTCGATATGCGGTGTAAAGCAACGTAAGGCGCAGTTAGTAATTGGATGGGTGACCGTTCCAACTGTTGTAGGGTATGTCCCTTATAAGTCATAAACAAAAAACAGAAAATAACCAAAAAATCATATCAATCCATGCACCATGGCAAACTACATAAAAAAAAGTCAACCAGACACTATTTACATCCAAAAGCCACAGTCAAAATCAAATAAATCTGGAAAAATTCACAAGCACTCGATAGTTCAAAAATAACATAAATTCACTAATATAAAACTTCAATCACTCAATCTAGTCCATTCATAACATATTCACTACAAGAACCGCCACTTAAAAATACAGCTCCCGTATATTCATCAACATGACCCAAGTCACTATCTAAACCCAAAATTTCAACGTCTTACTTCAATCCGTAAATTTTCTATAAACCATTTCATTTTCAAAATTTTAATACTTCTTGACCACCCCTCGTATACGTTAACTACGTTAAAACTTAATATTTAAACTCATTTCATAACTTTCTTGCAACCACTTCGCATTTTATTTCTCCTTACTTTTGATCACCCCCTGTATACTCCAAACCACGTTCTGTGCCTCGAGTCTTAAAGTTCTAATTTAATTTCATCAATTTCTTGCAACCCGATAGCTATTTTAATTGTCACCATTTTTGATCGCTTCTCGTAATACAGCATGCAATATCTCGTTCAACTTAACTCGTACCCGTTAGGAATATTTTCATATCTTATTTCTAGACACCACGCACCTATCGCACATTCTCATTTGACTTCAACTTTTAAACATCGGACCTCCGTTAATACTTTACGGGGTCGTGTCAGATTTTATCAATTAAACGCTAATAACTTCTAAACTAAAATAGATCCAAATTTCGTTCTTATCTCAAAAAATTCCTCTCTTTATTGCCAATTTTTCTATATAATTTTCATTTTCGAGATCTTAAATCTCCAGTATTGCGCAATGTGTTGCAATCAATGACGCATCCTCGCTCACGCGGAGCGATTTCCAGCCTTTCCAGTAGTTTTAAAACGGTATGCGAGACTCGATGGGGCGCGATATACGAAACTTTCCCAAACATATAAATACCCGAGCACATCCTACCCGAGGCAAGTTCAGTTTTGACGGTGACTCCTATGTTTAGTATTCGCGAAGTGATTTAGTGGAAAAAGTTATTTAAATGTGATTTTAAGTGTAATAAGTTAATTTGCTAGTGCTTCCGGTCCGGTTACTATTTAACTGAAGTTGTGGATACCCACCGTCTAGTTAGGCTTTCTTACTCCCTGTCCTTGCATACTTTTCGTGACCAGCTGTTCAGAATTAGCTTCCCAGGCCGAAATCTGATTAAAAAAAGCAGTTTTAGGAAATCGCCTTAGGTGGCCCCATTTTATTTCGCCTTCACGGCCCACACAGTTTGAACAAAAGTGAATTTTTTCAGAAGAATCATGATAAATACTTTAATAAACATTTCTGCTAAGTTCCACTTACATCCACTAAAGAATAATTGTTCGTTTCGTTTTAAACCAAGTGTTGTTTTTTCAAGAATACCATATACAGGGTGTAGCCGTTGACCCTGTCAGAACTCAAAGACTATCCAGTGTTAAAAAAAATTAAATTAAAAACCAAAGTGCTACAACGGTTCCAGACCACAATATACAGGGTGTGGCATTTGACCCAATCTATCACCACAGAAATCGAACCCAAAGGCTTCCCACATCAAAAATAAATGCACGAACGCCCTCTGGGTCTCAGCTCTAACCCCCACTGCTCCAGATTTTTTATATCACCAAACTGAGGGCCGGTTCGTGTTCACAATGAAGATTGCGTTCTCGCATCACAGATCTTCCAGCGGCTTGTATATCAGTGTATGCGCGGAAGCTATACAACCTTAGGCGAGGGCTGTATGGGGGATATACCATCCTTTGGAGAGGATATAAAGCCGTCGGTCCCTTGTCTATTAAACGTTAGGCAAGTAAAAGATCCCTACTCTTCTTAAGGGAAGAGGTTCGGCAAAATTACTGGTTGGAGGTAGCTCGTCTACAGGCGTCGGTGTTAGGCCTCAGTAGCGGAAATAGGCCGACGTTAAATAAATGTATAAAAAAAGACGTTAGCTAACCAACTTCAGCTCATTTTGAAACCTATCAGCTACGTGGAACTAACTTGGAAATTTAATATTTCATAGAATAATTTTAAATATTATTTATCTCTTACATATGTTTCGGCCTAATAATAACAATAAACCAAGTGCGTATTGTAACCATTCTTTTGAATATTTATAATTATTCTATTGAATATGTTCATCAAGAATCTACCGCAGATTCCATTCAATTAAATTTAATATTTCATTTAACACTTGTCTCATTACATTGGGCTCAAACCTAGCATGTGAGCAGTTGCCAATGAGAGGACTAAAATTATTAAAATAAATCTTGAAGAATAATACGCAATAATCATTGCAAATTAATATAAACATAAATCGGCCTGAGCGCTTACCTTTTTAAATAAATGGTAATTGATAACGGAAAATCTCACAGAAATATTTTAGCACCCTTATTTGGTCTTTATAATCAATTTGTATCTACTTAAAAGATTATTTAGGGAAACACTTTTAAATTGTATTTTTTACCCGCTATATATCTAGGACGACTGCATTTTATTGGCTCGCTATTGTAAGACTAAAGGCGTTATCCAGACCAACCCCAACAGACGAAGAGCAATCTATATGTAAATGTGTTGTGAATATTCGACGTGGGTCAACTGGGTGATATTTATACATTTAGGAATATTACAAAATAAACTTATCGAATTTTTATTTCATTTATGTTGTTAAATCTCTTTATAATTTAATTGTACTCTCGTGGCTATTATAATTTAATTTTCTTAACTGGAATATAAAATGTATAGTGTGAACTAATTAACGGCGTTAGATTTTAATGTACTTTTATAGTCATACCTACGTGTCCTATAAAATTGAATTGAATAAAACCATATTATTCTGTAATTATATCATCATAATTTTCTATACATAATGTTATAGCATGGGGGTTGCATTTAATTCAGCTGTTTTGCAAAAAAATATTGTCATTTTTGTGCCAATATACAAATTTAGTATTTAAACATCTGAGAAATTAGTTTTAGGTTATGTCATAACTACGATAATTTTTGTTAATATTTCAGAATAAAAATTGATCACTTATCACCCGAACATAGGACCTTTATATCTGTAGGTCATTTAATATATAAGTTGCCCTACGCCAGGACTATCGAAAGTCTCATACATATATACGAGAACTGTGTGCGCTTTAGACACCCAAAGCGAAAGCTACTTATTTTACATGTGCCTCGATATAACGCACGAGGCATTCAGTGCAGAGGCATGTGTGTCGATATGACGCACACGGCAGTAAGGCGTGCGTGTGTTTCCCACATGACCCAAAGTGCAGGCTATTCTGATCAGCAGCTGTTTCGGGGTTACCCTATACCTATGGCTGGTTTATTCCAACCGGTACCGGAGCCCTTTGCTCGCCTTTTCTCCCCAAGACGAATGCCAGGAGCATTGCCGCCATTACAACCAATTACCGACGAATATGACTGTACAGATCGCATCCAGGGACTAGACAGGTGGATGAAGTGTACCAAAGTCTGTTCCAAAACACAAATACTTTTGACCAACAAGTTCTCCTAAAATGTTAAACTTGAATGCTCCGGCAGAAGGACAGACAGAGGGAAAGGTGTTAAGAATTTGGTCACTAACACAATGCTATGAATTATTTCCCTACGAACAATACTTCTGCGAAAAATATAATAATGCTAAAGTTGGGAAACGATATAAGAAAGAAATATAATTGGCACAGATCGTACAATTGAACTGACTGAATGCTTACGAAACAAAGATTTTTTTACAATGCGCGACTGTCATGCTTATCAATCTAACAGGACACTCTGTATCTCAAATACATTATCAAAAGGGCAGTTAAAGAGTATTTTTTATATATACTGCAATATTCTCTTTTAGTATCGATGAATATTAATAGATATTGCCAGAATTCATTGTGTTTGTTCTTATATATTACTGATTTTCCAGATTACCTGAACGGCCAGCCTCTTTAAGTGTATAAAAAAGATAAAGTAAGGAATGAGTTATTTATTGCAGTGATTCATTAGAAATTTTAGGTTTACTTCTTTAGAGACTTTTCGCACTCCCCATCTATCACCCTCAACTGCGCCATTGGGAATTACACCATTTGTTAGTCGTCTTAAGTAAAAAACTAAGGACCCACAGGAAATTATACATAAATAAAAGTCAGATTTGTACAAGTCCTTAACAATGTTTGAAACTTCAAGTATATAGTTTGTCTACAATACGCTCACAACATTACTCTAAAAGAATGCGAAGAGATAAATTAAACTTTAAAAGTTTGTCAATGATATCTTGTAACTTGGACATTTAATGTTATATCTAATTTAGTACATACAATTTCAAGTGTTTTGAAGGTAGATGAGTCGGAACATAAATAATGTTATGTCGTATCGTATAGAATAATAAAAAAATAAATATTTTGTATTAATTTCTTTATAATATATGAAACAACACTAGTTTCCACCTATGCTTATTCTCATCGCTTTGATACTGACTTTCCTGGCGGGATGTGAGAAATTATTGGTGCCGATACATAGTTGTGGATACGTCGGTTTCAGAAGTTTTCCTTCTTTCGGTCATCGATAATATTGTAAAAATTAAGTGATGTACTTGTTAATTATTATTTATTTTACATCTAACTAAAGCCGTAATAATGTCATCAAAGTTGATAAAATAACCGTAATATGTAATTTAAGAATGACTATGATATTACTCTAAAAGTACTCAAGGATACATTCTAGGCCAAGTGTCGATGTTATAGAATCTCTCGTTTTACTCAAAACAAATTAATTTCCTTTACGTCAAAACTAGTCAGTAAAACTAATAATCACATTTATAATCTCAAAATACAATAAAAAGTTCGCGAAAATTATTTCGTTTCCACCCTAAAAGTACTATGCAACAGTCAGGTCTAATTCACTTCATATAATTTAATTACTACTAATTTTAATTTTTTAATCACCAAAGGTCCCGATCACTAATTCACAAAATCACCAATAACTAATTAATAATCACTTTTTAGTATAGTTACGAAAAAGTCTTAATTACAGTACCGAAATTTCTAAGTTCTTGTGAACGATCCATCTTTTCGCGTCTGAAGGACTTTTATTATATTTTCCAAAAATGAATATTAAATGTTCACAAAGAAGGGTTCAAAACGACTGTTTCAGACGGAGAATATACAAAATCTATATTTACTGTTCGTTTATGCTTAACTTCTTCACTGATGGTACCAATTGGACGTCGTAACACTTTAATTCTAACATAGTAAATACTAACACTTTCCTAAATTTAAACCTGAAAAGGAATTTTGAAAACACAAGAAAAAGACAATATAAAGTTAAAAAAATTTATATTAAATCTCTTTAAAAAATCATATTTTACAAAAACGTTCAAGAAATATGCATTGAAAAACTATAGTCTGGCCCGTGTACAATACATAGTGAGGAACGCAACGACTTGTAATGTACCAACTACCATCCAATGTGCGGTTTATAGCTAACGATTACACAAAGAGATTCAAGAAAAGTTCAATGTTTATCTTTATAAACATTGATGGGCTTTTGCTTGCCTGTCTGTTTACTTATTGTCAGTTCAATAGTAATTTGGTTTGCTCCTCAGAGCTTAAAAATACTTGAATCGCAATGACTTTGAATTATATTGTGACAATTATATATTCATACGTTCAGGCAAGGCGATCCCATGCACGTCTGAGTACATGGTAAAAATACTTATCTGACAGCGAATCACTGAGGAACCGGTTTAGGGCAAATCTCGTTAAAACCCATCATTGTCCCGTCAAAATCGACTGCTAGAAAATGAATGGTCGCCCTTGTCGCTAAAGGATATTTTCGCCAAAACTCTAGAAATACTTTGACTAGAGACTGGATTAACTTGTCCTCATATTTAACACAACGCATGAGTTGCAGTGCTTAACAACGTGGATTCGTAAAAGGGTTTTTAATTTTAAAATTTCCGAAGTTAAAATCGGTTTTGATACACTTTATAATTTTTGGTGGTCGGGGCGACATTACGTCCCCGTGCAGCGAGATTTACTACACTTTCTAAAATTACACTCCTTGATGAGTTTCTGAAATGATTGCATAAGAAGCGCTCCGTAGAGCGAAATTATGATTTAAAGTATAAAAACCTCTTCCAACGGCATTTTTACGTGAAGCACGCTTTTCATGCAAAGTGTTTCGCATGAAAATTGGGATTTTGTTACAGTTTCGAAAAGTTTATCGAAGGTTTTGGCGTACTCTTTAGCATTCTCATCGCAGGTACCAAAATCCTAAATTTTTGCCACAGTTCCAAAATTCCTCACTTCTTGTTGCAGTTTCGAAATTGAAATGTTTCAAAATCTGTCCGATCTCTTTCAACAAAATTCAATTTAGAAAAATTTATTTATTATATTTATTTTCGCTAATTTCGCTATTTCAAATCCAGCCATTTACCTGGAATGTTTCACCTCTAAATTCAATATGCAAAATTCGCAGGTTTTTGATTCATGCTAGCGTGGGTGTTGATGACTAACAGTGGACTATAATGACGTTCAAAATTCTTAGACAACATCGCGTGATCATGGCAAAAGCGTAAACTACTTTAATTTTTTTTATTATTAGCCGTTACTCGAGTCCGAGTATAAAAATGTTACAGTCGATAAATTGTGTACAATAAAAAACAAGTAAAAGGTGTAGTCTATTGTAATTCCCATTCATCTACGGTGCACACGACTATGGCTATAGAGGCCAATTCGGGAGAGCACATGTCGACCGCAGTCAGGACAAACATAGACCTGGTTAGGTCTTGAATTCGGCCTTCTTGCAGCAACATTTCCTTGATAGCTGGCCACAACCCCTCGCCATTCGGTTCTGTCCGCTGCAAGTTGTTCCCATTGCTCGTCTGCAATACCGCAGGATTTTAGATTTTCATGGAGAGCGTCTTTGAACCTCTTTCGTTGACCGCCACGCCTTCTTCTACCGCTTAGCAATTCACCATAAAGTGTACATTTAGGAAGGCGGTTATCATGCATACGATGAATGTGACCTGCCCATCTTAGGCGTTCTCTTGAAATAAGCACCTCAATTGGAAGGCTGTTTGCTCTCCTGAGTACTTCCACGTTTGATATGTGATGGAACCAACGGATTTTCATCATACTTCTGAGGTGTCTTTACTGAAAACGTTCTAAATCTTTCACATGACGACGGTAAGTGACCCAGCTTTCACATCCATATAGCAGTGTTGGAATGACAACTGCTCTGTAGACAGCCATTTTCGTTGACAAAGCAAGGTCGTGGTTGTCAAATACTCTCTCTCTAAGTCCCCAGAGTGCTCTAGATGCAGCGTTAATTCGATTGTGAATCTCGCTGTCCATGTTTGCTTTGTCATTAACAACGTTGCCTAAATAATTGAACTGATCCACCACTTCAAGAGAATTTCCGTTAAGTGTAATGTCTATTTGGTTCACTTGATGAGGAGTTGACATAATCTTAGTCTTTCTAATGTTGATTTTAAGTCCCAAGGAATCATAGCTCTGGGCATACACATCTAAAAGTTCTTGAAGCTCTTCCGGCGTAGAGGCTAAAAGTGCACAGTCATCCGCATACTGGAGATCACAAATGAATCGTGTGCGTGTCTTCGTGAAAGCTCTAAAGCGCCCTATGTTAAAGAGACCGCCATCAAAACGGTATCTGAGACCTATTCCTCTGACTGTCAGTTTGTTGTCAACAATAATTGTTAGAGCAGTGGTAAACAAATTAAAGAGTAGGGGTGCCAGGACACATCCCTGCCTAACTCCAGTGAGGGTTTGGAAAGGTTCGGTTGCCTCATTATTATACATAACCTGGGCGTTGTTGTTTGTATGTAGACTGCGACATACTTCCACAAAATTTCTAGGGATACCTAAGCGGAACATAATTTTCCAGAGCACTTCCCTGTCCACCGAGTTAAATGCCTTGGTTAAATCAATGAAGGCCATCCACCCTTGATGTTCGAGTGCTTTTTCTTGAAGCTGTTTAAGTGTGAAGATTAAATCCGATGTGCCTCGGTTTGGTCTAAAGCCACTCTGTGTTTCAGGAAGTAACTTTTCCATAACAGGTGTTAGCCTATTTGCCATCGCTTTAGTGAGTATCTTCCCTCCAACAGCCAGGAGAGCTATACCCCTGTAATTTCCACAGTCCGCAGCGCTCCCTTTGTTTTTGAAGAGGTTGATTACAAGTGTATCACGAAACTCCTGCGGAGCTTACCACTTTCCCACACGACATCAAACAGTTTTTTGAGGTAGGGTATGAGCTCTGACGACACAGCTTTAAAGATCTCAGCTGGGAGTGAGTCGGTGCCGGGAGATTTGTTATTTTTTAGCTGCCCAATGGCGGTTAAGATCTCTTCCGTTGTTAGTGGCTTATCTAAGTCTTCGAAGGTGTCATATTGAGGGATAAGATTTATAATATCGTGATCGGCTTGACTTTGCTGGTTAAGAATGTTACCCTCTGAATTTGCTAGTTAGAGAACTGATTGCAGGACGCTTGTCGACGATCAAATATTCGAGCCCTCTTGGTTCTCTAAAAACATCAATTAAATCTACGAATAAATCCAGGCTGGCTACTAAAAGATTTGGGCTGCTAGAACATAACTTCGCAATTTACACGACGACAATTTCACCAACATAACATAACATAACTTTAATTTTAGAACATTAAGGGCTAGAAACATAAAAAACCGAGCAAGTAAGCAAACGGCAGCGAGTGGCGTATTGGGTTTCAACGCCCAAATATCAACTAATGTATAAATCCTAATAGTAAAATTTTAATATTCAGTGCTATTCCTTAAGTAATTTTTAATGCAAATTTTTGCAACCGCACAGCATTAAATTTGATTATAACACATTGAGAAACCAATTTTCGTTTATTTTATATATATATATATATATATGTTATATTAGAAATATACCATGATATATAATATCACCGAGACATGCTTAACCTTCTCAGACATATCACATTACAAATTGCGTAACAGCTCTTCTCTAATAACCGCTCACGCTAGCTGAGCTTAACATTTCTTTCTCAGTAATCTGTTATCATGCTGAATTGCAAAACCAATGTTCTTTGTTCTCCAGACATTATAAATATTACCCACAGTCATTGTAAACCTCAGTCTTATACTCACATTTGGTCGAATACATTCTAAATTTATTATTGTTTACTATTATACAAAGAGTCAAGCTTGACTCCAATAAGTGAATAAAGTTTTTAAAAAGCTATTTCAAGAATCCACTATCTAACATTGGCGCAGTCGTGGCGGATCTGAAAAACACGCACAGTTCGGGAGCCTAACCAGTAGCAAACATATCCGAGGGAACAAGGAGTCCATCTGAAAAAGGTGCCTAACCGGACGAAAAGAGCTTCTGGAACAAGGAGAACTTCTTAGCTGTGGTGGTGGATCCCAATCCTTTGTTCAGAAGAACCAACATGCTCAAAAGCAAAATAAGCAAAACAATAATAATTATCAAGAAATACAAGCAACAAAGCAACATTTCAAATCAACACGATTCAACAATTAGCAAGTAAGAATTTCATCCCGTCCCATCGTTGGTGTCTTCGGCATCAAAGGCAATCCTGTGGAAGGAACACCCAGTGACGCCCCTGGCAGAGAGACACCTTTGGTGAAGCTAAGCTCACGGAGTCGCATTCAACTGAACCACGAGGAATGAAAAATTTAGGGTAAGACATTTTTGAATCATCTCGCAAACATTTATTTGCAAACAACGACATAATTTTACATTCTATTTTATCGAAATACATTGCATTGCTACATACAGTTCTAATAACTAAAGTAGTAATTTTATTTAAACTTGAAACAAAATATCTTGATTATAATTTATGTGACCTATATAAATAACCGTAATCATATACTGTTCCTATCGTAACATTATTTTTATGGTAATGTCATATACTCTTTAAGTGCGAATTTATCTAATTAACTGTAATCACGTACCATTGTTATCTTAGCATTTTTATCATAATATAATATTGCATATCACATAAAAGGTTAAGGTTAAGGCCGTAAGACAAGCTTGTGTTCTATAATACCGTTTAAAGTGCAAATTGTTTACATTCAAATATAAAATTATCAGAGATATACTATTTCCAAACTCAAAACGCTTTTAAACCAAACGCGTTTTTCAAATTAATCTAGCTATTTTTACAATATAAATTTTAAATATTACAGAATAAATAACACATTCTTGCACATTTCATATAAAAATTTTTATTAAACACCAGTAGCGTACTAACTCAAATTGGAAAAAGGCGTTTTAAGTTATTTAATTATCTAAATAATATAAATAAAATGGCTACCACTACAAATGCTAACAATTCAATCGCTGCAAACGAAACCATAAATATTGAACCTTATAGCTTAAGCGAAATATTTTCCATAGTGCCCGAATTTGACGGCAACCTCATATTCTTGCAGACATTTATTACAGCATGTATACACGCACAAGGGATCGCTGTCGATGATCAGCGCATCTTATTAACGCTTCACATAAAAAATAAACTACGCGGAAAAGCCGCAGAATTAATAAATTCCCGAAACCCTGCTACATGGGCAGAAATCAAAAGTTTACTTGAAGCGCATCTTGGTGACTCTCGCGACCTGACGGCTTTGATTCAGGATCTGCAGAGGATTCGCCAGTTATCCAACGAAACCGCACCAATATTTGTATCAAGACTACAAACGCACAACGCGAAAATGCACGCAGGAGTGCAAAAGCAGACTCTAAATTTAGAGGAAAAAACTGCTCAATGTAACCTCATCGAAAATATGACATTGACCACTTTATTAACTGGATTAGAAGAACCCAAATTAGGCCAAATCATTAGGGCTGGTAACCCTAGCAACATGTTAGACGCAATAAACCGCATTAAACGTGAATTGCAACTATCCTATTTTGAATCACAAAAATTTTCTAATAGAGTTCCAAATAAAAATCCCATTCAAAACCCACAAAGACGTCCAAACTCCCCACAATTTTGCACCTTCTGCAAAAGAAACGGACACCATTTTAACGACTGCCGCACAAGGCAAAACTATCAGTCCCCATCTCCCAATTTCACACCAAATGCTTATTCTAATCAAGCACAGCCTCCAAGGCCACATTTCCAGAGTGCATCTAACCATAGACCACAAAACTTCCAAAATTTCTCTAATCAGCAACACAATTATTCTCAACAGAACAGGCCCTCAGCTATCAGGCCAAATCCTAACTTCCATCAGCAGAGACCTTCTGCCATCCAACCAAACCCAAATTTCAACAGGTTCAATCAACAAAAGACGCATCATTTGAACCAAGAATTTTATGATAGCTCAAATCAATATGAAGACTATTCCGCAAGTTATTCTCCCAATTACCAATACCAAAATAATTTCGAAATTAATGAAAACAATTATGATTACGATTTTGGAACCCAACAATATGAGAATTATACTGCTAATTCTCAACCCCAACAGTACGAGAATTATACTGCTAATTCTCAACCTCAACAGCACGAGGATTATACTGCTAATCCTCCGGATTTTTACACAGGCCCGGAGTATTCCACGAATACTCCAACACAACAAACGGACGAACTAGACCAAATTTCTCGTCAAGTCCAAGCGATAAACCTCCAGGACAGTTTCGACCCAAACCTGAACTTCCCGTAACACCAATTCATGTAAAAACACTCCGCTACAAACTAAATGTCGTGAATTCCAAAAATCTATTTTACATAAAAGACTTCACAAACCATTTCAAAATTCTTGTCGACTCAGGTGCAGGTATTTCCGTATTTAAAACCAAAACAGCGGAAAGGTACAAACAAAGATATCCTGAAAACGTAATTATACAGGGTATAACAGATGAAAAAATCAATATCACCGAATCTGTTCTAATACCATTCAATTCAAATGACCCTTACAAGGTTTATGTTCACGACCTAGATATAGAATTCGATGGACTATTAGGTGCAGACTTTCTAAAATATTATAAGTGTCATGTCATCTACTCATTACCAATTTTAAAACCGTACCACTATTTGAGGTGACTGAGGTAACTGTACCATCAATCAGGAACCACGATAATTCTAATGAAAACAATAATCCAGGTATTAGAATTTCAAACCCAAATTTAAATGTTAAAAACCAAAATGTAATTTCTATCGAACCACGCACAGAAAAGATTTTTAAACTTAAATGTAATTTACGAAATACCGAAGCCATACTAATAGCCCAGGAAAACGAAAAGGTACGCCTACCGAACGCTATTTCAATGTAGACAACAATGGTGAATTTTTGACAACAATAATAAACTCAAATGCAATTCCAAAAACAATAAAATTCTCAAATCTCAAACTCGAACCCGTTCAAAAATTTAGGTCAATATTTAATGTAAATCTTCAAAATCCGGATTCCCAATATATAGACAGAAATTACGAAATAGAAAGCCAATTACGCTTAGATCACTTGAACGACGAGGAGAGTGAATTAATTACTCAACTCTGCTTAGACTTTTCAGACATATTTTATTTAGAAGGTGACAACTTGACATTTATTAACGAAATCAAGCATTCAATAGACACTAACGATTCTAAACCAATTTTCACTAAATCTTATCGTTACTCCCAAATTCACAAACAAGAAATAAAATCACAAGTTTCAAAAATGCTCGACCAAGGCATTATCCAGCCTTCAATTTCTCCCTGTTCCTCCCCAGTTTGGGTAGTTCCCAAAAAACTAGACGCTTCTGGTAAACAGAAATGGCGCGTCGTAGTTGATTACCGAAAATTAAACGAAGTAACGATAGGTGATAAGTATCCTTTGCCCAACATTTCCGATCTTCTAGACCAATTAGGCAGATGTCAATATTTCACGACTCTAGACTTGGCCTCTGGCTTCTACCAAATTGAATTCAATCCTAAGGATATCCAAAAAACAGCTTTCACGGTAGAGAATGGCCACTACGAATTTGTACGTATGCCATTCGGTCTAAAAAATGCTCCATCCACTTTCCAGAGGGTCATGGACAATATTCTATTAGGCATCCAAAATGAACGCTGTCTCGTCTACATGGACGATATCATTATCTACTCCCCTACTATTCATGAACACATTTTTCGATTAACAGAAGTCTTCAAACGTCTACAAAAAGCCAACCTCAAAATTCAGCCAGACAAATGCGAATTCCTTCGCAAAGAAGTCGCCTATTTTGGGCATCTTATTACAAAGGATGGTGTAAAACCAAACCCTGCCAAAGTCGAAGTAATTCTAAATTTTCCTCAACCCAGAAATCAGAAAGAAATTAAATCTTTTCTAGGTCTAGCAGGCTACTATAAACGCTTCATTCAAGATTTTTCCAAAATTTCAAAACCCTTGACTAAATTGCTACAAAAAGATATACCTTTCAATTTCGACAATGACTACAAATTCATTCGAAACCCTAAAACAAACTTTGACAACTACCCCGATATTGATCTACCCCAACTTTGATGAACATGTTGTCGAAGCCAAAAAAGGCCAGCAAAAATAATTTTAAATTAATTAAAAAAGTCACAATTTATATTTTTTAACATGTTCATACATTAACATCACAGCGCGGAATAAATACGACGCAATAAACGCTCCAAGACTATATCAACGCTTGGGATCCCGTCCGCCTCGGCATGACTGGGCGGGAACGACACGACGCAGCAGGCGGCCCCAGCCGCTCATTCGGCGCGCGACGTTCAGAACGCCAGCCGACCTAACGCTCAGAGCTCCGTCCGCCCCGATGTCTACAGGATCGCGGCGAGGTTTCAGCAGCAGTCAGTTCAGTTCCGATACTCAGTCAGTTCACTCCGAGCATTCATCGAGTCAACATCAACAAGCAGTCTACCAGAATTTCAACCATTTCTTCAAGAATTTCATCCGACGAACCGATACACAGTACGGCGTCTCAGATACTAGTCCCTGCACTTTATCTGAACCCTGCTGGCGTTAGGAGAAGGACCATATCCGTCAACGCGACGCGACTTTCAACCGTTCAACGATATTATTTATTTGTGTTAGCTAGTAAAGTTAGGGATAAATACCAAATTAAATTGTGCAACGACGTCGACAGAGTTCTGCTTAACGTTACTATTAATTGGAACAGACTTTTTATTTCTTCGCATCGATATTTACCAGGCAAAAGCGCCTGTTCATTTGCACAAAGTGGGGTACCTTGCACCAAAAGCGGTGCATGTGTATGAAAGCTTACAAAGTTGCAACAGGGGGGTAGCAGCAATACCCACCGACACTTCAAAAATCGTAACCAGTCTACAAAATTCCAGAAATCGGCCCTGAGAGCTCTATGGTTCCAATAACATAAAAACCATATTCACAACACACCAAACAATTTCCAATTTAATCAGAACTCCAAAAGACCAAATACCTAATGATTCCCACGGTGTATACGAAATACCTTGCTCAAACTGTCCCCAAACCTACATTGGACAAACCAACAGACGGATTAACAATAGAATATATGAACATCGTCTTGCAGTTAGAAAATCCGATCCCACATCATCACTTGCCCAACACCGCCTTCTAACAGGCCATAATATAGACTTCGATAACACCAAAACCATAGCACCATCATTTTTCCAGAAACCGCGAATCATCCGCGAAGCAATTGAGATTGAAAAACGTCCCAATTGTCTAAACAAAAGGGATGACGGTCATCGTCTTCCAATCGCTTGGAAATCATTGATCTCCAGGCTAGCCCCACAATATTCATCCACACCTCATAATCCTGATAGCAGCCGTTCTGCTCTGATGCCTCCATCAACAGACCCTCAACCCCCCACCACTCTCCCACCCACAGACAGCTTTCGTATAAATAACACTTCGTCCGATACTGCCAGCGAGTTCGCTCTAAGGAGTAGGCAGCTTGAGGCCTTAGAGACGGATCGTGGTGAGATCTGGGGAGTAGGCAGATTGAGACCCCGGAATCGAACCAGTTCCACGAACTCCTAGCATTATTTTCTTTGACAATTTTTACTTGACTCACTTTTTCTCTTGAAAATGGCTCCAAAACGGGAGCAGAAACGTCGAGACATTAACAATCTCAGACGCGGTTCAACCCGAGAACCTAGTATTTTTCATACCAACGACCGCGGAAGCTTCTCGGAACATATATATATATATATATATATGTACCGGTGAGAGGTAAGTGAATCCTCTCCTGTGGTCAAATTCTACTATACACCAGACATCATAGATGTCTCCATGGTGTATAGCGACTTGCTATTTTGCAAGTACCGAGAGCGGTGACCTTCAGCCCTTGGTGGACTTAACCTATACTGATATTACATATGATTTGCAGGAAACAACTACTCAGCGGGCAAATACCTCGACCTGCATTGAATTATACCTTACAAATCATTTGGTAGCCAATATATATATATATATATATATATATATTTTATATGAAATATATATATATATATATTATATGAAATATATTTTAAATTAATCCCTGTTTATTTTAGATCTGAAATTTTTAATTTGCCTAAGAAAACTCATTCTTTATAAAAAGTTTTGCTTATTTTAAGAAGTCATAAGCAGTTGCCAAACTTAAGATAAATTATACAGGGTATTTAAAAAATTATAAAATATGAAATCGACCTTTTTTACAAGGATCAATCATACTGAGAATGAACAGTAAGAAAAAGAGATATCATGTAGAAATCACACTGATTTAATACATTGCCGGTATCAGAAACGGGGAAAATAGAAAGGCCCTCAGGAACAACTCTAGAACTAAATGACAAAAAGAGTAACATAAGCACTTCATATTAAGACATAATACGTCAACGCATTTCACAAAAACCTGCCTTCCCATTCCATATTCCTATACCATATGTTATGCGGCTGCAAGCATGATCTCAACCCAACCTTGCGTAAACGTAGCCGCCCGGCGCGGAGATGGGTTTTCCGGAAAAATGTTAGATTATTATTACGATTATGATATGTAATACTTCAGAATGTTTACAATTATTAATCTTTGAATAAAATAATTATTCTATACTATTTAAATTTATTTATTCCAAAAATTCGGTATAAAATGCCTACCATATAGGTACTGGTGAATCAGATCACTATATTCTTCTGTAGACACATTATCAATAAAATATTAATATTTGAACACAGTGGTCCAATCTGATTCAAATTTTAGTACGTATGTTGATACAGTATATACACATAAATACATTGTGCCCTGATTTAGACACATTTTGCTTCTTAGGTATTAAATAACTATTTGCAATAACATCGTAAAAATGAAGTAGTAGATTTCTCAATTATTCCTGTTATAAATAATTTGGTATGAAACTAATGCTTTTCTTTCGTAACATACCCACAAAATTAACATAACTCCGACATTGCATATTGGAACTCTCTTAGAAAGCATTTCCGGATACATGTCTGTAAGAACTTTTTTTAAATATTTTTACGAATGCTATTTTTACCTAAAGTTCACCTAAAGAAGGATCTCTGCCGGTATGTGCAATCTCGTGCGCGCCGGCTTACAAAAACTGTTTGATTAACTTTTAGTAGAATAGCTTTAACTTTAACAGCAATGAAGCTATAAACATTTGGAAATAACTAAGATATGTGGGAACGTATAAAAACACAAGTGTTCACTTTAAGCGTTTACTAAAATCTGAATCTAACAAAGCAAGACATCACGTTTTTATAATACATTTTATCTTTTAATATGATACCGGTCTAATATTTCATAGCGTACAAATGTTATGTGAATCTCTAACAGAAATAAGATAAAGAAAAAGTGCTGCTACCGCGATACTAATATAACTCCTCCCGGCGAAGTGGTGACATCGTCTCCTGGCGATGAACTTCCATGGTTAACCTCAGTAATTTTTGGGTTTTGTCTCCTAGCATTGCTGGACAAGCAACATTGTAAGATGTTAGGGCATCGTCTATAGCATCTGAAATAAACCAAGATGCTGGTTGTAAGGAGTAACATCACAAACATGGTGGTTAATAGCCAGTAGTTCGTAGATTCCAAGAGATTGGCGTGTTCTGGGGTGAACTGGATATTTTTGGTTTCTTTGGCTAACTGTTTTAGGGCATTGATGTCGGAGAGGTCGACATCCTTTAACGGTAATGGTTCATCTTTATTTACAGTGAGGTTCCAGAGTTTTGGCACCTCGATTTTTGGGAGCAGAAACATTGGAAGCGGGACTTCACTTTTTGTTGCTGTGAAGCGTTGATTTGCTATTGTAGTGCTACATCCTGTTTGCAAGTGCAGAACAACTGGTTTGTTAATAGTCTGGATTCCATTTTGGCAATCTGGGATTTGGAGATTGTTGACTGGTATTATCAATATGTGATTTTCTTCTAATGTGGTAAATATTGGCTTCGTGACCGACACATGGTGAACAGGACAATGGTCATGATCAGCTTTGGATAACAACTCGATCAGGCAGCTATCGTCACGTGGTTGATTGGGTGAATTGCAGATATACACGTCCTCTATTTTTGGACAGCTCTGTGTTGTGGCAATGTAAGTGTCGGTACTCATCCCAAGGTATGGGGTAGTGGGAATAATAGTAAGGTTTTGAACAGGAACTGGGATTAAATGAAAGTAGGAGTAAATCTCGGTTGTTAAGATTGGCAAACTAATTACAAAAACTATCAGTTCGTCTGAAAAATGAACAGTTGCTCCTAAATATGAGTAATAATTTTGAAAGTATTTTAATTCTAGAATATTTTGACTGTTATAGAGCTCTTTTGTTTTGTTCAAGATATACATCAGACTGTGTTTGGGCAAAATGGAGTTGTGAACTAAGTTCCATGAAGCAAAAGTGATTGCATTTTCTAGTTCGTCCAGAAATTCATTAATATATTCCAAATTGACAAAGAGTTGTGATAGCACGTTTTGAATAGAAACAGTGATTAAGATGTTGTTTATTTCATCCTTGAGTTTAGTTACCGTCTGTGTTAGAAAGGCTTTTATTGCTTTTTGATTTTGGGTCAATGTCGAGATTGTTTCGTTATATTCGTCTATTAATTTGGATGTCAAACTGATTTGGGCTTTTAGTTGATATTCGATATGATTGTCGTTTTCATTTAATTTTGTTAAAGCTTTGTTAATTGTTTCGCGGTCACTATCGTCTAAGGTACCAAATAACCATTTTGATGCCGTGCCTATTCCATTTATTAAACCTCGTTTGGAGCGTGTTTTATTTCGTGGAAGAAGATTTTCTAATTTTGATTTTATTCTAATAACTAATTGCTGTGCTTGTGAGAGTGACGTTAACAGTCCTGTGTTAGCAGTGCAATTATTAATTTGGAAAATTTTGTCTTTAATTATGAGTAATTGGGATTCGGTAGATTTTAATTCATCATCAACCGGCTGTAAATTAACATAATGTATGAATTTGTGTTGCGTTGAACGAGCCCTCATTGAGTCTAATTTTAGGGTCAGAAGTCCATTTTCTATTGGAGTTATTTTAATTTGGCAAAGGACTGTCGAAAAGGCAAGAAATAGGATGAGCGTCAAGTGCATTGTCAGTGTCGTTCTTTCGTGGTCGTCCGCGTGGGCGTGTACCTGGAACAAGGATACGTTTCGTTTTTACTCTTTTCTTATGATAAGTTCCTCGGGGTGTTTGTACTTTTTTGTTTAAATCTTCATCTACTTTGGTTTTGATAAATCTCGGATTTGTCTTTTTACGTAACTGATCATTTTTTATATAGATAGTATCACCAGGGTCTAACTTTTCGGGGTCGGTGCAATTTTTATTTAAATTTTGAATACGTTTTTCTTTCTCAGTGGATAACTTTGTGTGAACATTCTGGTAAATTTGTTGCGCGTTTCTAGCATGGTTTTCAACATAGTTAGTCAGTATATTTTCTTCATTTATATCAAAGGGTAATGTTTGATTTAGGTGACCGAATAAGATTTCAAAAGGGGTGTGTTTAGTGTTACTGTGAAGGGTATTGTTATATCCCATAATTGCTAATCTTATCAGAGATTTTACGTTTTCGTGTGGTTTCTCTTGCGTTAGGCATCTAAGTTGATCTAAAAGTGTCGAATGTAAACGTTAAACTGGAGAGTTAGACGTGGAATTATGCAATGTAATATAATGCAATTTGATTTTGTGTAGTTTACAAAAGTCCGAAATTGTGCAATTTCTAAATTCTTTGCCATTATCAACAATAATTTCTTTGGGCATGCCTACAAAGGATATGAATGTTAATAAGCCTTCCATGACTTCAATAGCAGATTTTTGTGCAATAGGGATAGCTTGTGCATATTTAGAAAAAGGATCTAAGAATGTTAAGAATAGGTTGCTATTAATAAAGAGTATATCCACATGAATTATTTCCATTGGTTTGGTAGGTGTATGTGTAATTTCGAAAGGTGGGTTTTGTGGTTTACGTTCGTATTTGCAGGTTTGACAAGTATCACAGGTATTTATGTAATTTTGAACATCTCGGAACATATTGGGCCAATAGTAATTTTTGGTTAATGACAACATAGTAGCGTTTATGCCTTTATGTTGAGTTTTGCCCTCATGGTGATATCTTATTTTCTGATATTGTTCTACTTCGGTAGTTACATCCGTTACGAACAGATTTGAAATCGTTAGGTTTA
Organism: Leptura quadrifasciata; assembly: GCA_963675555.1. Lineage (NCBI taxonomy): Eukaryota > Metazoa > Arthropoda > Insecta > Coleoptera > Cerambycidae > Leptura > Leptura quadrifasciata. The sequence continues at coordinate 57,240,787 of OY776678.1, read as the reverse complement.
ATTTTGAAAAATGATTTTGTAACGTTGTAATTATTCTAAGTTTTAGAAGTTCATCTTGTTTAGTGCGGAAAAACAGACAGTAGTGTTTTTTTGGGTCAATAACTTTTTTGAACATTTTTATAATTTCTTCTTCGGTTGCATTAGATTTCATGGTGACTTTATGTCGGTTACTATTAAAAATTCTTTCGTGTATTGTGAAATTTGACAAACAATTAGTTGATTCAGTAATAATAATCTGGTGCGCATATTGATTGATGCATTTATCTATGTAAGGCATTTCTTGAACAGGATTTTCTTGTGCGGAATGTACTGTCTCTGTTTCATCGTTTTGTTTGGCTGTGGGTTCTTGTTGTAGTCTAATGATGGATAGCGGGATGTTGTCTTCAAAATCTGGTCCTCGTGATTCTCCTGTAGGTTTTTCTTGTGGATCTAAAGAGCTTAGGGTTTCTCTCAGGCTAGTTTCATCTATCTCTGGTATTTCGTCAACGTTATTTAACATGGAAAGAAGGTCATCTTCTAAAGGTGTTGTCTTTGCTCTGGTTAAAACATGAATTTCGTGCGGTTCATCTTCAGACTTTATCCTGGATAAAGCATCTGCTACGTAGTTGGATTTTCCTGGCTTGTATCTGATATCGTATTCGAATTCTTCCATGTGTAATTTCCATCTGATTAGTATTTGGTGTTTTTAAATTGGACAAACATTCCAAGGGTTTGTGGTCTGTATATATCGTGAATTTCTTCCCATAAAGGTATGGTCTAAAGTACTTACAACTCCACACGATTGCGAGCATTTCTTTCTCAACCGTGGCGTAATTTGTTTCCGCAGGGTTTAGGGTTCTCGACGCGTATGCTATCGGATGGCCATTTTGAGAAAGTACCGCTCCAATAGCAAAGTTTGAGCTGTCTGTGGTTACATCAAATGGTTTTTCAAAGTCTGGGTATGCAAGAATGGGTTCATTAGACAACAAGGTTTTACAGTGCTCAAAGCATGAAATGTATTCAGATGTTAATTTAATTTTTTGGTCCTTTTTTAGACAGTTAGTGAGAGGTTTAGTTAGTTTTGCAAAGTTTTTTATAAATTTTCTGTAATATCCTAACAATCCTAAAAACGATTTGATTTCCTTATGGGTTTTTGGTATAGGAAAGTTTTTTATAGCTTTGATTTTGTCGGGGTTTGGTTTGATTCCATTTGGGGTAACAATGTGTCCTAAAAATTCGACGTTTTTCTTAAGAAATTCCGATTTGTCTAACTGCACCTTTAGGTTGGCATTTCGTAGGGTCTGAAAGATTCTTTTGATATTAGCAATGTGCTCCTGGAGGGAAGTAGAAAATATAATTACATCATCTAAGTATACTAGGCAAATTTTGTTGATGTGTTCTCGAAGGACGTTATCGATCATTCTTTGAAATGTGCTTGGTGCATTTCTGAGTCCGAAAGGCATTCTCAAGAACTCATAATGTCCATGTTCGGTGTTAAAGGCAGTTTTGGGTATTGACTCAGGAGCCATTTCAATTTGATGGAATCCCGAAGCAAGATCCAAGGTAGTAAAGTAACAACTTCTGCCAAGTTTGTCCAATATATCGGTTACATTCGGGATAGGACTCACTAATTGTTTTCTCATTCAGTTTTCTATAGTCGACGACTATTCTCCATTTTCTTTGACCAGAAGCATTAATCTTCTTTGGTACAACCCAAATCGGTGAACTCCAAGGAGATACACTGGGTCTTATGATACCATCGTCGAGCATTTTCGAAAGTTGTCTTTGAACCTCTTGTTTGTAGATGTGTGGGTAACGGTATGTTTTCGAGTAGCAAGGGCTTTCATCCGTTGTCTTAATTTCATGTTTGATAGCGTTAGTGAAGGGTAATTTGTCAGTTGGGTTTTGAAAAATGTCCGAGTATTCGAAGCATAAATTTAAGATAGATTGCTTTTCTTCCTCGTTCATCTGATCGGTTCTAATGACACTTCCTACATCGATTTGACAATTAATGTTTTGGTTAGCAGAGGTGAGATTACAGCTAAAAATTTCGTACTCTTGTTCTTCAAATGGAACAGATTTTTGGGGTTCGGTAAATGAAACTAATTTATGCACATTGGACAAGTTATGAACTTCGACTTCAGCGAAATAGTTTGTACTAGTTGATAAGGTTTCAGGAACATAAAAAGAAGCCGAGTGAAATTCGGGGATTAGAACTGGCCCGTTTTCTACAAATACAGGAATTTTGATTCTACGAATTTCTAAAGGATTCAAGTCATAACTGCAAGATGAGAAATCTTCCCTAAAATATAGTGGAATTTGCACGTAATCATTTTCTAAAGTTTGATTTGATAGGTTTATGTTTAAATTGGCATTAATAAGATCCTGCAATCCTATGAGTCCATCATAATAATTATGGAAGTCAAATAAAATGAAATCGATAGGTGCACTGGACTGAAATTGCGGAAATGGTGGAATTTTTGCTTTATAAAGAGTTTTAGTTTTACCGGCACAAGTTTTAATTGTCGTTGGGTCAAGATAAATTTCTTGTGGAAAATTCATCTCAACTATGGAGGGTCTAATTATTGAAAATGAACATCCAGTATCAACAAGAAATTTGAAAGTTTTATTTTTTAAAACGATATGGATGTATGCTAGCGCATTAATCGCATTTAGATCGGGTATTGTGTCGGCTCGGCGTTCATAAAATTTGAGGCTTCATTTACGTCTAGGTTCTTGGTTATTATAATTTTCTTGATAGGTTTGAAAATGTGTTACATCTTCGTATCTGAGCTGCTCATATTCCAATTCGTCATGGTATGCTTCATTGTCATAAGATGGGGCATGATCACTAGCTTCAGTATTGTGTAAATAATGATTAACACCTGACATTGGCTTAGGTCTTTGTTGGGTGTTATGAGATATGCCAGACATTGGTGTTGATTTTGGTAGGAAGGTGTTTGGGTTCGATTTCCAAACATTTTGTCTATTAGGTGATCCAAATGTTTGTCTATTTGTAGGGAAATTTGGTCTTATTTGCCTTCATTGTACATTAATTGGCTGTGACGGGAACTGATTCTGAGAGTATGTTGGATAATTGTTCATAAATTGTGGCGGAATGGAATTTCTTTGACGACAATAACTTGGGAAATTGTTCGTGAATTGTGGTGACGTGAAATTTCTTTGCATGGGGTATACATCTTGGTTAGAATTTTGAGCAAAATTGAAGTTTCGATTGAAATTCGGATTGTGAGTATTTTTATAGAGAGCTGTATTTTGTGAAGTGGGTTTTGGGGTTATATTATGGGTTCCACTACTAGATGTTTGTTGTAATTTAGCAAAATTTTGAAATTCCTCTTCCTCTAGTACGTAATTTAAAGCATCTTCTAATGAATTTGGTTTTTGAAGTCTTACAATTGTTTGAACATTGATGGGTAATTTAGAAATGAACGTAGTTTTGGCAATGTTATTGTAATTGTCAATTTGTAAGTCTCTCGTCTGTTTATCTGGAAAATCGTCGTTAAGTTTTGATATGATAACGGCCCTTAATTGCTGTATGCGAAGTCCGAAATCGTATGGTCTCTCGTTTCTATCAAGTCTCATGGCTGTCAGTTGATGGGTGAGGTATTGTAAATCACGTTGGTCACCGAATGTCAATTTTAAAAGGCTTTCTATTCCTTCCCAAGTGCTTAGGTCAGAGCGGCTAGCTATCAAAGTTTGAGCGCGTCCTTTTAATTTATTTTTTACTGCTTGAAGAATAAGATTATGCGTAACATGATGTTGATCATCGGGAAAATTCAGAAATGTGCTTCTAACTGACTCAATATATGAATGTAAAACTAAACTGTTTCCATCAAAAGGTGGTATCGTATCAAGGTATAATTTTAATAATTGTGTATCTACTATGCGTTGCTCTGGACGAGCCATTATTTCTGTTTGAATTTCTGGCGGAGTGTTTACTGAATTCGCAACCTCTTCCTCGATTCCTATCAAATTTCGACTCGCGTCTTGGAGTCTTTGTCTATTTAGGCGGTCACTAAGTGACATTAAACAATGATTTTTATTTACAAAAATTTTATTTATGAACGCTACACGCCAGACCTTGATGTTCAGATCTCTATGTCAACAACAGCCTCAATCTGCCTACTCTGTTGCTTAAAGACAAGGACCTTACTAGCAAGATAGGTAGTGCATGTTTTTCTGAACTAGATTAAAAAAGAATTTATTTATTGAACTTGAAACTAATAAAAAATGCCTACGCTACTGATCAAACGGATCAATTTTCCTAACTTATTGACCAAACGGGTCGAATTTGCCAATCGGGCAAGCGAGATTTTGTGTAAAACGGAAAAGCGAACAGGAATAGATGAGTACTTACTGTTTTCCTTTCGTCCTTTTCTTGGTTTGGAATTGTTATTGTGACAATCTCTTGCTAAACAGGCACTAGTTTGTTCAAAATTAACAATCTCCCCCAAGCCGTTTCGACTGCGCCAGATATGTGGGAACGTAGAAAAACACAAGTGTTCACTTTAAGCGTTTACTAAAATCTGAATCTAACAAAGCAAGACATCACGTTTTTATAATACATTTTATCTTTTAATATGATACCGGTCTAATATTTCATAGCGTACAAATGTTATGTGAATCTCTAACAGAAATAAGATAAAGAAAAAGTGCTGCTACCGCGATACTAATATAACTACTATTTCTAATTTTAAGTCAAAATCTGTTTATTAACAAAATGCTAATATGTTGTAAAAGTATAAATTTTCCTTTATTATAAATATTGTAAATAGAATGATTTATTTTGTAACTGACGTGTGTGTGTGTATGGTGTATATTTTCTATGTATATAGGTTGGTTTTGGGTCAAGACGTAAGGCTTCTGCAGGTGGCTGAACCTAAAACAAAATTGTAGGTTAATCTATGTGGTCGTAACAACTGTATGTATAGTTCCTCTGTTTCAATGTGTTGTTTACATACCTTTACGTCGAGGGGTTATTCGCTAGGAATTGATTTTTAACACTGTGTACTACGCAGCGCTTCGATAAAGTTGCTCTCCTTAGTTTTCTTTCCTCAACAAGATACTTGGCGACTAGTTTAGCTAGGTATCATCTCCTTAATGCCTAGAATGATTTTCAATTACTTACTCTAGGAATAATATTGTCTAAATGCACAAATCTTACCTTTTAGTCCAAGTTAGCCACAAATTTCACATAATAGAATGTTTATAATATTGTCCAATATATTTCACAGTTTGTAGGTACATGTCATCGTTTATTTGCTCACCATAAATCCCTGTAAAATTTGGGAACACCTAAAAGTAATAAATAAATTATTATGAATTGTCTACTGTAATTGGATAATTCACAAAGAATTGTTTGGACCGACTAACTGGAGTATTGAAATTCTTTTACTTACCTCTCTTAACACAAGCAGTAGATGTGCATTCTATTTTCAAAATAACTGTTATCATTTCCAATAAATAAATTAATGCTGGTTATCTGTATTTTGTTGACAAATGTCAAGGTAATTCACAGAGCATAATGAGAGAACAAAAGCAGAGAGTCTATTCATACCCCAGGGTGACCAACTGCATATGTTAATGACAGGATTTAACAGCTGACTAATAAATAAACGTGTACTAATTAATTCTTTTTTCTACTCCCTTATGTAAATTTGCTGTTTTCCGTACAGTCTGTAGAATGGATAAGTGGGCCATTCCAGTTAACTGAACGGATATATTTCATATACGTTCTAGGATGGATATGAAATCGACCAATCACAGTTCGTTATTAAGTACATAGGCAACTATTCGTTTTACAAAATTCAAGTTAGTGCGTAAGCTGCCAAATTAACTGTCAGTGTGTATTCGCGCAGTTTGAGCTAGAAAATAATTTAAAATGAGTGATTCCAGTGAAGAATCGATAAACGGTATACCACCTAAAATTTTATTGAAATTATTGTATGCAGACAAAATTTTAGAGATATATTATGACAAAAAAAAAGTAGCTATATTATGTGGGGATTGAACCCATGATTTCTTTTTGTTGCATTTCGAAGCGTGCATATAACCGCTAGGCTACTGAAGCTTTTATAAAATGTTTGCAGCTAGAGCATAAGATTTAGCAGATGCTAAGTTTGTATATTAAAATTTGATTGAAACTATTATTTGTAGTTTTTTCTTAATCCGGCCGTAGAAAAAGTATACTGTACAACTCGAGTGGATTATCCATATCGCACTCGAAAGATTGAGGCACTCCGCCTACGGCGTCGTGCTCAAACTTCTTTCTCATGCGATATGGCTCTCATATCCACTCTTGTTGCACAAACTACTATTTATTCAAGCATTTTTATTATATGTAACAAATTGCAAACCAGACAATATTATCACGTTATCACATCGAAATATTCAAAGGGAAGTGGACTTGCATGGTGCATATCCAATATGATTTGTGTAGATTTTTACCTATTAGGTTTTGTGTATTCTGATTTTTGACATTATTCGCTCTTGGTGCATATGGCTGACCGGTGTTCGAATTCAAGGTAGTCTCGACAAAATTTTATGAATCTTTATTCATCCTTTGAGGGATCAATTTTTGTGGAGATATTTGTTGTGGTTCCGTTGAATTGGTGTTAGAAGAATCGTGTTTTGATAGACATTTTTGGAATTACATACTCGTTAAGAGGATTATTAACCTTGAAATACCCAACCACGTGTGGTCACAGATTTGGTCGATTTGGACTCTATTTTTGGTTTAGAGAAGAAAACCCTTTGGAAAAGGTATGTGCACATTAGTAATGTCATGTTGTTTTCTGTTTGTGTTGCATCCAGTTGGTAATTTAGGTCTTTTAAATTATATTGTAGGGGTTTTTTTGGGAGAGCTACTTACTTGTATGGAGTTTTATGTTTCAAATTTTGGGAAAAATTTACCTTGGTGCCGTGGAAGCTCATTGTCTGGAAATCTACTACCTTGCTCATCACGCCACGCTGTCTGTCTGTTGTTCCCAGGGACACGAGAACCTGTGGGACCCCGAAGTACCCAGGAATTTTCGCTAGTATTTCTTTATATATTATTTTATTTCTACCTTTGGATTGGTGAGTTGCGGAGAGAAACTTTTAGTACACCCGAACATAATTTTTTCCAGCAAATACCAGAAAAACATTTCTAGATTTATTTTTTTTTTTTTTGCCATTGAGATAATTTTCATTTTTTTTTAAAGAATTTCATTGTAGTTATTCGATCTATAGAATTATCTGGTCGATAGCCGAGTGGGTTAAGGCGCGAGGTGGCAATCGCGATTAATCACACGGATATCGCACCACCTGGTTCGAATCCTGGCTCCGGCACTAGCACTGTCGGAGGAAATGGTTGTATGTCCGCGTTTTTCAATGTGTAACCCCCTTCCGCACAAGCCCTGGCTTCTGGAATTGGGGGTTGTCTAATTTCTGTGGTGTGGTGTTTATATTGTATTATATTATTATTGTGTGCATCTGCTTAAGGGTGGCCATTGAATAAGCTTGGATAAGCGACAGGCATAATATTTTTTTTTGCGAACACGATCAATTTTTTTTGAAAGGGGGTTGCTTAAGCCGCACCACGTTATATATTTATATATACATTTTTCTCAGTTTACGCTATTGTTTCTTTAAAATCCATGCTTATAATTATGATTTGGAAACCACTCCGGTAGATATTTTGATTTTATTTATTTTTGTACGTATTATATATTAGAAAATCTAATTACGCTGCGTACCATACCCATCAGGTATAATCTAGTTGTGTTATTAAATATCCTACAATATTCTTTTACTGTTGCTCATGTCCTGTTAGTAAGTTGGAATAAACCGATATTTTGGATTGGCTGTCGTTTTAATATAATTGTTGTAATAATCATTTGGTAAATTTTGGAGAGTTGCATACGTAGTTACTTCGGGTATTGTGTATTAGATGTAAATTTACCTGGCGCCCAGATATATTTGCCAATAGGGTAGATATATTTAAAATTATTTAGACAACTTTTGAAAGGAACTCCGCCCGTCTCCTCTGTTGCTTAGTCGGAGCATACCCGCTGACACCTCGGCAGCTGGTTTATAAGATGTAACTCAGCTAAGGGCAAGCTGTATGTGGCAATGTGAAATTTTAAATATCTGCAAATATATACTTTTCTAAAAATTGTTCGAATTTATATGAGCTTTTAAAGTATGTAAACATTTTCGAAGTTTCCTGCTTGTTAAAATTTAATTTACTTATAGCCAAGTTTTTTGAGACGAAAAAAATGTCAAACATTGAAAAAGAAATTTTCTGTTGTTCGGATACCTATAAGTTCTCTTAAAATGATATAATTTGAGCTGTCGTGTAAATTTCTCGGATTTGTGCGCAGGATATCACAAGGGCGCAAAGTTTTAACCGTCATTCATGACCAAATTTGTCTAGCTCAGAGTTGAACAGTATCTTTACATGTGAGACGAATAACGAAAGCGGACAAAAATCGGCATTTTTCCATTTCGCTATTTTCTGTATGTAGGTAATGTTTGATGTGCGGGTAAACTATTAGCGGACTGTAAATTCTAATAGTAACAAATATGTGAATGATAAAAAATTCTATAAAATCTAAAACTTACCATGTGTTGATCGAAGATCTTGATCATGTTATTGTCGGGCGATGTGCTTTTCTATTGAATTATTTTACGTAAGAATCTATTTTCGACATATTTACTGAATAAGCTGTACCGAAATTAGCTATTGTGGAGAATGGTTATTATGCATAGCTACATTTTCAAGTGAAATAGGTACCCATAAAACCTCAGATAAGCATTTTTTTTTTCAATAGACCACGTTACCATTGTTACTTTCATGTGTATTAAGTACCTAAATATACTAAAAGCTCATATTATCCTTCTCAAAGTAGTCGCCCCTTACGCTCCATTAGCTCCGGCACTCTCTTTTACTATGTTAAATTGCAAAGCACAGTAAATTATTGTCTGCAATAAAATGTCAGATGTTAGCTTTTAAATTTATTTAATTTTGAAGGCTTGACTTTACGTTGATTATATCGACTAAATGAAGATATTTTATTTTTGTAATGGCCAATGAAAATGTAATGTCGTATCAAATATTTTATTAATAAACTCTACGACTAAAGGTATTTGTATAAAAAATATGCGCAAACATTTGTCGAAATTCATTGTATAAAAAACGTAATGGAATAACTATTAATTATATTCATTCTTGCAAGATTTGGAAAACCTGAAATTAATTTGCATTATCAAATATTTGTGATGATCAGAAAAAATAATTTAAAACGCAGAAACACAACTGTTTTAACCTATGCAAATAGCGCAACTGCTGATTCTCCTTCTCATTTTCCTCATTGGCATTAGATTTATATCCGCTTTCTTCTTGAGTTGCGTCTACCTTTTCCTTTTTTTTTAGATCTACCCTGTCTTTCAACTCTATTATTTGGCTTAGTGTAAGTTTTTTTCTTTTCGTCGTATGATACTTTTTCATTGGAAGAGTATGTTCTTCTTTAGATTCGGCAGCTTTTGCTCCCTTTTTAGGCATTTTTCTGTAGTTTCACCAGCTGCTTTACGGCAATTATTCTTTAAGGCCACCATGGTCGCATTGTTAAACCTCCTTTAACTTCAGTAAACATCTCGAAGCTGGTAAATATCTTACAAAATATGTATCTCCAGTGTGCAGTTGAACTAGTTTATATTCTACCTGAAAATAGTCCGTGAAATATAAATTTAATCAAAATAATATTCATAAATCTTGTTTAGAGTTTATTTTCTAATACAAATTTTACAGAAATGAGAGCTTTCACGGTATCAACAATAGGCCTGTCCATAAAATTTAGTTTTTAATTTGAAATGATAGATTTATGGATGTTATAAACTCCTACAAAGTTTTTTAAAAAACAGTCATTTACTTTCGGCGTTATTTGTAATAGAAATTACCTCAACACGTCGAGGTTAGAAAACGCGAGGCTAGGCGAGTGACGTCACATGCTTGCTATGCGATATGCGCTGCGATACTCTAGGTGTTGCTATAGTGATGTAGTTAATTTTGCGATTGTCATGATATTTGTCATAGTCGTATTTACCTCACAACACTTCCAATGTATACTACTACAAGCTAATTCTCTATGTGGCTTCTCAGCACCCACTGACCATTCATCATGTTTATCTATATACTTCATGATGAGCAACATAACCTTTGCTTAAACCAAACTGGAAGACAATAACAGAAAGCGCTTTACCGTTATCGTAGTCACTTGCACCTTCTGACCATCTTTCTCATGCAGATTAAAAGTTCATAAAATCGTGAAAGTCATTTTTATCCTTATTTATTTTATTTTAACAGACTAAAATTTCTCTTATTAATGTGCATTGATGGTAGAGAATAAAATATAACAAAAATCGCGTTACTGTTACAACAAAACTTACTGATTTCGGTCTTAGCACTTCTTGACCTCTCATTTCGCGTTACCTCTAACTCCTTTTCCCAGAGTCACTAAGTACCCCGGTCAAAATTTGGACGGTCGATCAAAATTGGTGAAGAAGGTGTATCGAGGTCCTAGTTATCCTCCAGTAACGTTTTACTTATTTCTGACCTTTAGTTTGGTCACAACACACTTTTTTTCGGAACGGTCGGCCAGATCTAACTGAAACTGGTGGCAATCGATTCTATGACCGCAAGTTACTCGAAAACGAGGGATCGCGTTGCCTTTACCTCCTTTTTCCAGAGTCACTAAGGATCCCGCTTAAAATTTTGGCGGTCGGTCAAAAGTGATGCAAAAGGTGTATCGAGGTCCTAGTTGTCCTCCAGTAACGTTTTACTTATATCTGACTTTTAGTTTGGCCACAGCGCACTTTTTCCTGGAACCGTTGGTCGGATCGATTCGGAAATGATCGGAATCGATTCCTCGAGTTCGACTCAGTCGATAACGATACCTCTCGCGCCTTCGTGTGTCTTCGGGAAACTTCGGAAGTGTTCGTGCGAAGTTCGGATTTTTCCTTAAAATCCTAGTCTTCACACGTGTGAACTCCCCTGAAACTTGTTTCGGTTTTCCAATTCCACAAGTCGTTGATATAGTGAATACGACCAGAATTGAAACCGTATAAAAACTAAAAGCCGGCAAAAACAGCCGGCATATCTTTATTGTTTTTCTTATGACAAGCATTTCTGTTTACCTCCGCAACAGATGCCGACTGTTTTTGTTGGCTTTTAGTTTTTATACGGTTTCAATTCTGGTCGAATTCACTATACAACAGTAACGCCCTCGGGAGTGATCGGATCGAATCGATAACCATCGTAATCGATTCCCCGTGATAGGTATAGTCGAATAGTAGATAATGTCCCGTCCTGTACTCGGAGGACACCGACTGTCTTTCTATAAAAAGTGTTCTAAACCTCTTCGAGGTTATGTACCCCCGACCGGGGCGGTGGGGGTGCTTGTGAAAAATCCTACTTAAATGTGCGATTTTTAGGTTAGAGAACTCACTCGCGCCTAACTTTACTATGTCTTTAAAAAAATTTGGGTTATGTTTATACTAGTTTGTTTGTGTCTATATTCATGTTATTTATAAATGCTACTGTCACATGATTAAACTAAGCGACTTCCATATCCGTCGACGTCATACTTCCGTTTTTGAAGACGTACTTCCGTCTAGTACATAAATATAACCGGAACGATAGATCTCAAAGTAAAAAATAATAGCTGGAGGGTTTATGAGGTCAAATAATTCAAGAAAGTGAGTTAGTGCCTTATTCCTCAAAAAAAACAACAATGCAGCTACGGACACGTGTTTCGGAGTTATTGCTCCTCATCAGCGTAGCGTAGCTTAGCGAATATCCGTGTCCGTGGCTGCATTGTTGTTTCTTTTTGAGGAATAAGGCACTAACTCACTTTCTGTAAAAAATGATATTTAAAAAATTCATTTTATTGTAAAAAGCGTGGGGTGATTTTTACTATATTTTTATAATTCTACTTTTATCAATAGCTACCAATAAAATATTTAAAACAATTGATATCAAGCACCCCACGCTTTTTACATAAAAAATAATGTTTTAAACATTGTTTACTTTTTAGTTCGGTTTGCTATTAAAGCGTGTTTTTTAGTTTTTTAAACTATAATTTTTTTTCATGTAAAATAAAATATATATATTAATAACAGCGGCGCCTTCGGCAAAATGTCGACAATAGATTAGTCATTTTTTATTTTTATTTTATCCTGATGATCCTGGTGAAGAAATTAGGACAAAGTTGTCAAATTATTGTATTGGCATCGGTCCTTGATAAGTGTGCAAGGTTTCAGAAGTGGGCGAGAATCACGTTCAAAGATTCCATTACATACAAACATACATACAGGTGAAGCTAATATAAAGCGTATAAAAATAAAAGAGAAGCTGCTTCGAAATGTTTCAATGCTATATTGACAAACTCAAAATATGTTGAAATAACTTGGTGTTGAAGTAACCTGGACTTATCCTCCCTAACGTATCCTCAAATTCTCCTGAAGACTATTACAGAATTTCCCTATTTTATTTATCCTATTGCTGAATTATATTATAAATGATCTAGAAAGAAGATTTCCAGTGGAGACACTCAATCTATTTCGCTTAAATATTTGTTTGCCAACAAATGCAACGAAAGCAACGTAAACAGAAATTATGACAGCTGGGAAGATGCTGACAGATATGTACAGTTATTTTTGGAAAAGAAGATCCAAAAATAGTTTTGGACAAATTTAAGAGTTCCGTTTACGTTCACGAAAAACATGACATCGTAGCCAGATAACTGTGACATAACTAGCGAAGATATGAATACGAAATTTAGAGGATAAATACATAAAAGTTCAGTCTGTGTCGCTACGTGGAATTTTTTGGAAAAAAAATTTACTTTTTTCTTTACGAATTTTCAAAATTTTAAAATGTGAAAATCAAAAAACTAAAAACGCAGTGACGTAGAATATAATAACATTTATCACAAGAAGAAAAAAATTAATTATCTTAACTGTAAGTATTTTTAATTGTGTGACTCTTTTTCGATTTTCGTATATGCAATATCTCCGCGCGTCTCTACGCGTATTCAGTGTTATTTATTTGTGGCCTCATTTACTGCCGAACATTCTGATGATAATTCATTCCACAAACGGCACAATGAGCTCGACTCCAACTCTGGTGAATCTCAGGTAATATTTACGCCAATAGCAAAACAATAACCGCAGTGCAAGCTCCACCCCTCGATACAGTGTTTTTATTATAATTTATCGGCCTAGTAGTTGTGTGCTTTGCAAACTGGACTATTTGTAAATGTTTAAAAATTATTTGTATCTACGCTACCTATAAGCGTTGCTAGTTCAGAAAGTAGTTTTTCGACTCTTAAGACGATTAAAAACGTCGATTAGATCTAGAATGTCTAAAGATCGTTTAAATGGATTGGCTTTGATGCACATTCACCGAGCTGAATTTGATGACATTGTAATTACCAATGTAATTAAACGATTTACAAACAAAAAAGATGCGGAGAATAGAATTTGTCCTTTAAATTACTTAGGCAAGTACCTATTGAAATTAATTTGTTATAATACCTATAATTTGATCTATATTTTTGTTTCTTTCGTATTAGTTTATGTGTAGCTATGGTACTAAGTATATGGCCAATTTTTTTAAATTTTTTTTAATAAGGCTTTTGTCCCGTTTTTAGCGTATCCTCTTTGTATGTTTCTCTCAATATTTTCTATGGCCCTCCCTTAATTTGGGTCTGGATCCGCGCCTGAACATAAGCATAAAACGACTTTTTGTAAAAGTAAAAGATCCTGGACCTCCAAAGAAGTAACTCGAGCGGTGCACTAATGTTAGTGATCGAATAATCTCTTCAGGAATCAACGCCAGCCAACACTAGTCAATTTTACAGAAATATATGTACTTACAACTAACTACCGTTGAAGAGAGAAAGTTTGGAAGCGTTTTATAAACACCCAGAAATTCTACCTAAAACTATTCCAAACAAGAAAATCGTTAAATGTAATTTCAACGCTAAAGTCGGTCAACCTCAGAATATGAACATTTGCGATCTGTTGGTAAATTTAGTATTAGAGAATGAAAGATGAATCAGTTCTGCCTCCATAAGACGTACTTAATGCTTAATACTGTATTCCAACAATATCCATGCAACTTTTACAGTTACCCCTCACCTGGTGGTAGATTTTAGAATCAGTTCACAATTATATAAAAACAGTTAAGCGTATCGTGTTAACAGAGGATATTAAAATATCTAAAAACATTTTGATACCTATTATTTGTATACTCTGAATAATGATGGCGATTATTCAAGTCAAATCGACAAAAATATGTCTCTGAGCAAATAATTCGTCATATTTCATTTGAAAATGAAAACTTAAAAAAATACTGCATTCCAATTTACACATTAGGTTGCATATTTAATTAAAGAATTTTTTTAAATCAAAAACCAGAAAAATAAAGGCCACTTTATCGAAAAAGTATAACTATTTTATTTTAAATTTTTTGAAGAAATAGCTAAGATATAATTTTCATTTATTGTGAAATTCTGATTTTAACTAAAAAACCGTTCAAATCGGACCACTGGATTGGGAGAATGAAATTATTTAAAAAATTTGTCGAACACTATTTTGAAATAGCTGCCATACTGAATCCTTCAATTTTAGAAAAAGATACGCAGCGTTTTAATGATTACCAAGACCTTATTGATAAGCCCTCCAGATATACTTTTGTCCTCCCAAATTATACTATACGGATTACTGCGATTTTATTATTTTCACGGGTGTAAATGAAAAGACGGAATGAAAATATAAATTCATTTTACTAATTCATTTTTGTTCTTTGTTTCGTTGCATTCGCATAAAGTACAATCTAAATAGAGGCTGTACAATTATAATCTAAATAGTACACGTACGGTGTACTGTGTGATTAATAAATTAAGTACCTACTTTATTGATTTTGTTTAAAAAATGAAAGTAGGTATGTTTGACTCTTAGGTATTACTTAATACAGTATTTATAGAAATATTTTTTAGTCATTTTCTTTTATTTCAGCACAAAATATTAAATTACTTAAAAAAATGGCAGATTGAGGTTTGATCCGTATGGAGAGGAAATAATTCAAAACATAAATCATATTTTTAACTGATACTCTTTCTATATTTTGAAATATTCAAGGAGTAATTTTTGAATTACATTATATTTATAGTCCTCATGCAATTCAGTTTTCCAACCTGGTTCGCCGAATATCTACTAGATAAATATTACAATAAATTTCCAAATTCAAAATAATTAAAAGGTAAGGTCCACCGTGACACAAACGATACTAGGTGGATTGGTTCTGATTGGTATGTAACATGAGATATGTAATAGAACAGTTAGAAAAAGTTAAGTACATTTTTTAAGTTGAAAATGTTTTTAAACATTTTTAACATATTTTGTATTCACGTTGTTTTTTGTATTGATCATTGACGATATTAATTTGTTTTGTGTTTCTTTACCTATTTATTTTATTTTGTTTGGTTACTGTCTTTTTTTAAGAATATCAAATTTTTGTAAAACAAAAGCTTTTATTATTCAGCAAATACGTAATATCCCAAAAACTCATTGATCGTGCAATACTTATTAAGAACTTTATTAAAGATTAGTTATGTTGACGTTCTGTTGGTCAACATGTATCGCCTCCGTCTGACCGATACCTGTAAAACCCATTTAAAATATATTTACACTTTTTACCAACAGATGGCTATATTTTCATTTCGAGAAAATGTAGTATAATTATTTGTATAAAATTGTATATTGTAAAATATGAGTATAGATTATTGTAGTAGATAAATGTATGAAAATTGTCTACAAAGTAACAGTAGATAATTGTAATGATCCATAACATAGATTTGTTTCTACTGGAAATTGGTATCACAGTTTTATGTCGGTCAAACTGTCTGTTCGCCATTGACTATTTTTTGTGAAATCGAATTGTATAAGAGTACCCAAGTTGTGAATCTCTCCCCTTTCTCTATCAAGAACTCGAAATATTAACTTAGCTATGTTGACTTGGTCAAGCGGCATTTATCTTAGACGGCACATTTTGGCTAAGTTACCGGATACTGGATCAAGATAAACACAATATTCTATTAATATTTGGCTTAATCGAATATTGGTTTTATATCGAACTAAAATCGCAAATTATCGTTCAAGAAAAAAATGTGTAAGGCTTACATTCTGTTAATTTTCAATAGACACGTGTTCACTTTAGAAGTTAATTTTGATAATTTATTTAGACGATTTGGACAGGGTGTTAACGTTTGCAACTGTTTAGGTATACGATTTTGGTTTTACGATATTGCCATGACGATCCCATATATTCTTGATTATAACTGAGAAGGTTCCTATCATAATTTGGGCTACTGAAATTGGAAGTACTGACATGAAATCTGGAGCAGCCTGTACTCTTTTCCATATAAAAATTGAGTTATTTATTTGTACTATTTATTTTGCTTGAAATAATTTTTCTCAGTGTATAATTATTTTAAAATAATAATATTTTCCCTAGCTTAATAACCCTGGACGATTATAGTATAGTGCATATTTTAATATTATCTTCTAAGCATTGTCTGAAATAAATTGTCTTTTTAGAACTGTTCTCTTTTAATGTTTCTAATTCGTTAAAATTATTAGTAAGACCTAGGACCTCACAATTATTTTTTGAACTTTAGATCGTAATAAATATCTAGGGGTGGTCAAAATCATGTTTGTTCATAGCGGCGGAAGAGCTAGATGGAGCCTGAACACGAATTAACCTTCGTCGATTAGTAAAAATACATATATCATTAGCTCAGAGCTTATATGAGACTCCTGAAGGCTTTCATGCACTTATTTCTGATTAGGAAGTATCAGTTTGATTTATGATTTTTTTTAAAGAGTCAAAGGTTTCACCCTGTATATGCAGTTGGAGCAATTATTGCTTTTAGTAAAAGCTCTAAAAATACTTTTAATTGTTTGTGGCAGGGTATTTTTTCATCACCCTGTATATTTCTTCTTGAACTATCACACTAATTTTTTAGAACAAAATTAAAATATTTGTTTAAAATACGTAACACAGTTTAATGCACTTAAAATTAACTTAAATGTATGTTGTAACTTAAATGTATATTGTAAAATGATAACTTTTCAACAACGAAAGTTTTGTCTTAGAAGATGTTTTTTACTTGGAGCAGTGAAGGAAAAATTCGCAGATAGGTTTAAGTACGCGTACCGGAATTGACTTGCCTAAGATTCGCTGCGCACGGCCTTTTATACTATCGCTATTGTTGCGTTAATCGTGCACCGCGAGTCTTGCACGATCGTTGTTTTGTGAGCTGGAAAGCGGCCACCCATTTAGTGCGGACACGGTCTAAAGCTGGAAATGTCGGAGTGTAGTAAATTTTTTCAGAAAATAAGTTTGGAAAATGTAATTTTTTACTAATTTGATTGTGAAGAATACTCTTCTCTACTTTGACATGACCAGAGCTGAAAGACGAATTTAATTGACAAATTTTGATATTTATTCGAATTAATTTTTTAATGATATGTAGTATATACTATTCCGACAAAAGGATAAATTTAAAGGCACCTGGCGTCACCCCAGATCAGGTCACTGGCATCTACTGGACTATGTTATCGTACGTAGGAAGCATCTCAAGAACGTCCAAATTACAAAGGAGCGCATTGATAGCGAATGTTGGACCGATCATCGTCCTGTTGTCTCTAAAATGAAAATTGTTATGAGACCCAAACACCGAAGAACTCAAGTAAAACGTAGACTCCGTCTCTGTATTAGTAAATTGCGTGACCAACAAACCGTCGAACAGCTAAAGCAAAAAGTTCAAGAGAATTTGAGTGCACTAGAAGAAACCAATTCTGTAGATGTCGCTGCTACCTGGACACAAATTAAAGACAGTTTAAAAAGTGCGAGTGAGGAAATTCTTGGCACTGCAGCAAGTAAAAAACAGGAGGACTGGTTCAATGATAATGAAGCTTTTATACAAGAACTTCTTGACCGCAAACATATTGCCTTCCAAAACGCTATCAACCACCCCAACGACTCATCAAAAGCAGAAGCTTTTACCCAATCTAAGTATGAAACGCAACGCGAAATCAGAAGAATAAAGAACGAGTGGTGGGCAAGCAAGGCCAGAGAAATTCAAAGGTACGCCGATTCACACGACTACAGGAATTTCTTTCAAGGAGTAAAAGCAGTGTACGGCCCCAGTCGGAAAAATATGTGCCCTATTAAAGATTTAAATGGAAATCTCCTCAAAGAAGACCAGGAAATAAGAGCCCGATGGAAGGAACACTACTCTAACATTCTTAACCAGCAGAGTCAAGCCAATCACGATATTATAAATCTTATCCCTCAATATGACACCTTCGAAGACTTAGATAAACCACTAACAACGGAAGAGATCTTAACCGCCATTGGGCAGCTAAAAAATAACAAATCTCCCGGCGCCGACTCACTCCCAGCTGAGATCTTTAAAGCTGTGTCGTCAGAGCTCATACCCTACCTCAAAAAACTGTTTGATGTCGTGTGGGAAAGTGCTCAAGCTCCGCAGGAGTTTCGTGATACACTTTTAATCAACCTCTTCAAAAACAAAGGGAGCGCTGCGGACTGTGGAAATTACAGGGGTATAGCTCTCCTGGCTGTTGGAGGGAAGATACTTACTAAAGCGATGGCAAACAGGCTAACACCTGTTATGGAAAAGTTACTTCCTGAAACACAGAGTGGCTTTAGACCAAACCGAGGCACATCGGATTTAATCTTCACTCTTAAACAGCTTCAAGAAAAAGCACTCGAACATCAAGGAGAAATTCACATGGCCTTCATTGATTTAACCAAGGCGTTTGACTCGGTGGATAGAGAAGTGCTCTGGAAAATTATGTTCCGCTTAGGTATCCCTAGAAAATTTGTGGAAGTATGTCGCAGTCTACATACAAACAACAACGCCCAGGTTATGTATAATAATGAGGCAACCGAACCTTTCCAAACCCTCACTGGAGTTAGGCAGGGATGTGTCCTGGCACCCCTACTCTTTAATTTGTTTACCACTGCTCTAACAATTATTGTTGACAACAAACTGACAGTCAGAGGAATAGGTCTCAGATACCGTTTTGATGGCGGTCTCTTTAACATAGGGCGCTTTAGAGCTTTCACGAAGACACGCACACGATTCATTTGTGATCTCCAGTATGCGGATGACTGTGCACTTTTAGCCTCTACGCCGGAAGAGCTTCAAGAACTTTTGGATGTGTATGCCCAGAGCTATGATTCCTTGGGACTTAAAATCAACATTGGAAAGACTAAGATTATGTCAACTCCTCATCAAGTGAACCAAATAAACATTACACTTAACGGAAATTCTCTTGAAGTGGTGGATCAGTTCAATTACTTAGGCAACGTTGTTAATGACAAAGCAAACATGGACAGCGAGATTCGCAATAGAATTAACGCTGCATCTAGAGCACTCTGGGGACTTAGAGAGAGAGTATTTGACAACCACGACCTTGCTTTGTCAACGAAAATGGCTGTCTACAGAGCAGTTGTCATTCCAACACTGCTATATGGATGTGAAAGCTGGGTCACTTACCGTCGTCATGTGAAAGAATTAGAACGTTTTCAGCAAAGACACCTCAGAAGTATGATGAAAATCCGTTGGTTCCATCACATATCAAACGTGGAAGTACTCAGGAGAGCAAACAGCCTTCCAATTGAAGTTCTTATTTCAAGAGCACGCCTAAGATGGGCAGGTCACGTTCATCGTATGCATGATAACCGCCTTCCTAAATGTACACTTTATGGTGAATTGCTAAGCGGTAGAAGAAGGCGTGGCGGTCAACGAAAGAGGTTCAAAGACGCTCTCCATGAAAATCTAAAATCCTGCGGTATTGCAGACGAGCAATGGGAACAACTTGCAGCGGACAGAACCGAATGGCGAGGGGTTGTGGCCAGCTATCAAGGAAATGTTGCTGCAAGAAGGCCGAATCCGAGACCTAACCAGGTCTATGTTTGTCCTGACTGCGGTCGACATGTGCTCTCCCGAATTGGCCTCTATAGCCATAGTCGTGTGCACCGTAGATGAATGGGAATTACAATAGACTACACCTTTTACTTGTTTTTTATTGTACACAATTTATCGACTGTAACGTTTTTATACTCGGACTCGAGTAGCGGCTAATAATAATAATAATGTTGTCGAAGCCAAAAAAGAGCAGCAAAAATAATTTTAAATTAATTAAAAAAGTCACAATTTATATTTTTTAACATGTTCATACATTAGCATCACAGCGCGGAATAAATACGACGCAACAAACGCTCCAAGACTATATCAACGCTTGGAATCCCGTCCGCCTCGGCATGACTGGGCGGGGACGACACGACGCAGCAGGCGGCCCCAGCCGCTCATTCGGCGCGCGACGTTCAGATCGCCAGCCGACCTAACGCTCAGAGCTCCGTCCGCCCCGATGTCTACAGGATCGCGCCGAGGTTTCAACATCAGTCAGTTCAGTCCGAGCATTGGTACGCGTAACAACTACAAGTCAGCAAGTAAACTTCAAGCAGTCTACAGAACTTCAACAATTCTTCAAGAATCTCATCCGACGAACCGATACCTAGTACGGCGTCTCAGATACCAGTCCCTGCACTGTATTTGAACCCTGCTAGCGTTAGGAGAAGGACCATCTCCGTCACCGCGACGCGACTTTCAACCTTTCAACGATATTATTTATTTGTGTTAGCTAGTAAAGTTAGGGATAAATTCTAAATTAAATTAAAGTGTGCAACGACGTCGACAGAGTTCTGCTTAACGTTACTATTATTTGGAACACAGACTTTTTATTTCTTCGCATCGTTATTTACCAGGCAAAAGCGCCTGTTCATATGCACAGAGTGGGGTACCTTGCACCAAAAGCGGTGCATGTGTATGACAGCTTACAAGTTGCAACAAGGGTGTAGTAGCAATACCCACCGACACTTCAAAAATCATAACCAGTCTACAAAATTCCAGAAATCGGCCCTGAGAGCTCGTCCAACATCCAGATCTACGAGAACACCACTATCGAGGCTGCTGGCGCCCATAAACTTCAAAATTCGCAGTCTCCGATAAAAAAAACATTTTTATTTTTTCACAACAACACCCATAAATCGTAGACATGGCGCCCAACGTGGGGCCCATTGTTTACAACAACTCAAAATCATAGACAACGCAACCCTTCATTTCGTAGACATGTCGCCCAACTAAGGGGCCTTCAACAGTGCAAGAAAGAAGACTAATAAAACACAGTGCAAGTGCCGTTTAAAAACTAAAAACGCGTAAACTTAAGTGCAGTGAGTGTCGCTAGGACAGGTAAGCAACTGCGATTATTGTAATACTCTCGATAACTGCCTTATATTACTAGACTGCTATAAATATTTTTGCTATAAACATTTGATAAACATTTTAAAGTGAACTTTTTAGTGCTCATTAACTTTTTTATAAACAATTATAAACTATAAACAATTATAAACTATAAACGTTATAAACTATAAACGTTATAAACAATATAAACTATTATGAATGACAATACGCCAATCACAAATACGGCACGCCGCACACGTCTCGGCACGATATATAGTCAACCGGACGGTGACACGAACCCATATAGGACGAGTAATTCACCAGACATGGAGCACAACGCCCAACAATACAACTTTGAACAACCCAGGACTTTGCAAGCGTCGAGGGACGAATCACAGCAACCACCAGCTATTTTTCCCGAGCCTCGCCCATCGTGTAGGCTCATCCAATCGGCGTATACACCTGAGCCGCAACAACCAGCAAACCAACCAAACGTACCAAGCTCAACAACCATTCCTACACAACCAATCACGCAAGCACCCATGCAGAATATGGAAAACGCTTTCTCCAGTATTGCCACCACTTTCATGCAAGCATTGCAGCAGATCACCCAGCAAAATTCCCAAGATCGTGCATCGAGGATCAAGCCGGTACACACATTTAGCGGCCAGGACTATGAAGACCCAAAAGCGTTCATCAGGAGGATGGATCAACATTTTAGGAGTACCAATATAACCGACGAAAGCGACAAATTAAACATTGCGATCCAGCAGCTACGAGGCGACGCTGCTAGGTGGTACGAGCCGTACCGCAATCTGATCGATAATTATAACACTTTCGTGGACCGGATCTACGACAAGTATGACTCCACCACAACCATCACCCAAAATACAGCGAAGCTGTATGGAGATAAACAAGGTATCGACGAAAATGCCGAACTGTTCATTACCAAGAAGTATTGTCTGTTCAATCGTTTGGAGCCTGAGAAGGGAGAGCAGCACAAGGCTGCAACAATCCCGGATCAGCTTCGTCCCGAAGTGAGAAGTCGCTTGAGGGGAGCCACAATACGCTCCACAGACGAACTTATTCGGCTCGCAACCCAGATCGAGACCGACATCAAAGAAGACGCCAAGGGACAATGGAAACCTTACAGGCCTCGACCAGAAACCACGCAAGTTAGCACGACACCTCGTGACGACAATCCCAGAAGAATGGACCGACCAGTGTCCAGTATGACAACCACAACGTCCCAGGGATTCAATCAAGCAACACAAAATAAACTGCCACCATCACCATGCCGCCACTGTGGGGGGGTGGCACTATAACAGAGACTGCCCAAACAGGCAGCCCACTCAACCACAACAGTCACAACCACCCCAGCAGCGACAACAAGCACCTGCTAGGCAACAAACGCAGCAACAACCACCGCAGCAACACACCCAACAGCCAAAAAACTATTTCAGGGCCGGGGAAAATCCACAACGCCGTCCCCTGAACACGGCCCCGCAGCGGCAACAAACGTTACAAGAGGTCGTCGACACGACACCACAACAACGCCCAAGCCAAGAATAAGTTCTCAACAAGCAATAAATACAATCACATATCATACCTATCAAGACCGATCAATGTCCAAAATTGTATCATCTGTTCCACAGTTAAGTCCCGGCAGAAGCAGAGGAACGCCCCGCAGCAGGCACACAGTCCAAGCTGTCCCTTTGAGACCATCAGCATCGATGTACTGGGACCCTTCCCGGAGATGAGGAACAAGAACAGATATGCCCTCATCATTACCGACGTGTTTACTAAGTGGGTCGAAGCCAAGGCCTACCCAGAAGTAACGGGGAAAACAGTGACAAAGTACCTTGAGGAGGAGATCGTAACCAGGTACGGCTTACCAAAAACTTTAATTTCAGACAATGGTCCCATCTTCCGGGGGGCTACGCTTACACGATGGTGCGAACGACAGCATGTGAACCAGATGTTCTCACCCATCTATCATCAGCAGGCAAATCCGACGGAAAGGCGCGTTCAAGAACTGAAAAAGATTCTGCGAGTCATGCTCCAAGGGAAACAGCAGTCCAGTTGGGATGGATATCCCCACAAGGCGCTCCAGGTATTGCGGACGCGATACAACGCCGCGACCGGTATGACACCAGCAAAAGCAGTCTTAGGTTATGAATTGCCTAGGCAAGGAGAGTGGGACACCCCACAATATCGCACGTTGCGACGCGAACCTGCTCCTCCACGCCGTCAGCGAAACCGCCAAATCTACGCGCGGCAGCTTAATTTTCAAACTAAATATGCTAACCCAGGGGTCGAACCCCCAATCACTTTTCAGATAGGCGACACCGTCATGACCAAGGTGCACGTTAAGACCAAAAAGGCGTTTGGACCACTGTGGGCAGGACCCCACACCATCGCCAAGAAGCTAAGCGACGAGGTGGACCGAGACGGCCACATCTCTATCATTCATGTGGACCACCTGCGACCAGCTCCCAGGGGGAACGAGGAAGCCGACTTCGCTAGCGAGACCGAATCAGACTACAACGATGCCACGGACGTGGAATCCAACAACTCCGACCCAGACGACAACGATGACCAACCAGGCCCTCAAGCGCGGGAACCCCAGGAAAGCGTCCAACCACCCAACCATGACAATGCTCCCAGAGATGCGATGTCCGAGCCGCAGCCATCGACGAGCTCTAATGTTGCCAGCCGGCAACCTTTTGACTTAACTGTTTCAGATTTACCATCAACAGGTCAGCGAGCTGCCCAACCATCGACAGGTCAGCCAGCTGCCCAACCATCAACAGGTCAGCAAGCTGCCCAACCATCAACAGGTCAGCAAGCTGCCCAACCATCAACAGGTCAACAAGCTGCCCAGCCATCATTCCCCAGACGACGACGCCGAGCCAGACTTGTCGTCGTTGACCAATCCAGCCTTGGGCACCTCAACGAAGTGTCTTAGTGCCCAACGAACTATAGTGCGGACGCTCCGGTAGTGCCCACGACAGAAGAACCATCGTTTTATTTTCATTTTTGCATTGTATAACTTTTGTTCGGGATTTTTACTTTTATTTATTGTTATTAGTCAGTACGAATTGAAATTGTTCATTAACCATTTTAAAACTTGTTAATAAAAGGGGTAACAAGGTCAAGCAGAACTCTAACGCCGTCCTTTTTCAAAGTAAGGGGGGTGTTGTCGAAGCCAAAAAAGACCAGCAAAAATAATTTTAAAATAATTAAAAAAGTCACAATTTATATTTTTTAACATGTTCATACATTAGCATCACAGCGCGGAATAAATACGACGCAATAAACGCTCCAAGACTATATCAACGCTTGGGATCCCGTCCGCTTCGGCATGACTGGGCGGGGACGACACGACGCAGCAGGCGGCCCCAGCCGCTCATTCGGCGCGCGACGTTCAGAACGCCAGCCGACCTAACGCTCAGAGCTCCGTCCGCCCCGATGTCTACAGGATCGCGGCGAGGTTTCAACTAGAGTTGGGAAATACAGTGATATTCGACTAACCGGTGAAAGGGTGACAGTGAATTAGCAATCACTGTGATTTTAAACGGTGATTTGAATCACTCCAGTGATTGATATTAATATAGTTTATTAGAAAAATGGTTGACGTACTTACATAAGGCAATCGCTCTGTTTCGTTATTGAATAATTGTTGAGAAATATAAAATATCTCATTTGATTTAGTATCATCCGTAATTACTTTAAAGTATTAGATTACCTACTTAAACATTTTTGTAGATTTTTAGCGGCATATCATATCTGTTGTTGCGATGCAGTGGATGAATCACTAATCACTGCTTTACTTGAATTATGATCACCGGTAGCACCAGTGATTTTACGTTCACCGTGATTGGATCACCGTGATCGATATATCGCCCAACTCTAGTTTCAACGTCAGTCAGTCCAGTTCCGGTACTCAGTCAGTCCAGTCCGAGCATTGGTACGCGCAACAACTACAAGTCAGTCAAGCAGTCTACCAGAACTTCAACAATTCTTCAAGAATCTCATCCGACGAACCGATACCTAGTACGGCGTTTCAGATACCAGTCCCTACACTGTATTTGAACCCTGCTAGCGTTAGGAGAAGGACCATCTCCGTCACCGCGACGCGACTTTCAACCGTTCAACGATATTATTTATTTGTGTTAGCTAGTAAAGTTAGGGATAAATTCTAAATTAAATTAAAGTGTGCAACGACGTCGACAGAGTTCTGCTTAACGTTACTATTATTTGGAACACAGACTTTTTATTTCTTCGCATCGTTATTTACCAGGCAAAAGCGCCTGTTCATATGCACAGAGTGGGGTACCTTGTACCAAAAGCGGTGCATGTGTATGACAGCTTACAAGTTGCAACAACAGGGGGTAGTAGCAATACCCACCGACACTTCAAAAATCGTAACCAGTCTACAAAATTCCAGAAATCGGCCCTGAGAGCTCGTCCAACATCCAGATCTACGAGAACACCACTATCGAGGCTGCTGGCGCCCATAAACTTCAAAATTCGCAGTCTCCGATAAAAAAAAACATTTTTATTTTTTCACAACAACACCCATAAATCGTAGACATGGCGCCCGACGTGGGGCCCATTGTTTACAACAACTCAAAATCGTAGACAACAACCCTCGTTTTCGTAGACAATAACAGGCCTTGCTTGTAAAAAACCAATACAAAAGCGTCTGTCCATAATAACTGATAGTCCGGCCTTCAAAAAATAAATTTAAGCAATAATGCTTAGGAAAATGGTTATGAAATAACCTGAGACGCGGCAACAATTTTAACAAAAGAGACAGATAACACAAAGGAGAAATTAAAGAATCAGCAATGAATATAAATTCGTATTGAATTAGCCTGTAGATTTGTGTAAAACTTTACAATAAATATTAAAAGAGGAACTTAATAACTTAATATAGTTTAAAATAGACTTATGAACAGATCTGAGTAAGCAGTATAACATAAACAGATATAAGGTTGCAAATTTAAGATACACAGCAAATAAAAGAGGAACCAGATGATTTCCATTCCGAAACATCAGCTAAGTACATTACTTTCATTTTCATTCTACAATACGTGTTTTTTGTCAAAAAATACTCTCTGATTGTACAATTGAATACCACAATTAACTTTTAAATAATATGACCTAGATATACCTACAAAATGATAAAATTTAAAACGACTAAAATCAAAAATAAAAATTTACTTTACGCAAGATTCTGCAACAAATTTTTTCAACTAAACTTCTGTCTTTTTTTCATAATTAAGAAATAAGCTTATGATATATACATATTTTTCATCATTTGATTTTCCTATGTTTCTCATATACGCTGGTTAAGTAGGAATAAAATAGTCTTACAAAATTTTAATTTCTATGAACTTTTAAAATAGCAGAACTAATGAGGGAATCGTGAGTTGTTTACGACTTTAGAGGATAATAGAGTCCTCTCTCCATACGCATTAGCGTTTCAACCTAATTTCATTTCACAGTCTGATAAATTCTATTTTCTAGAGGCCCCTTCCACCCCTAGATGCCTTAAGTGGCTATTATGAATCCGAATTATATTTATCATTTGATCCAGCAACACGGGAATGCAAATTTTAATTACATTTAATTCCTAAGAACTTTCGCCTTGTTATTTCTTAGTTCACTGAAGGATAATGGAGGAATAGAATGGAAAGGATTCATCCTCATTTAAATGTATTGCCGCCTGAATACTCCTTTACGGCAAATTTTAGCTATTCCTACGTCCCCTTTTAAAATATTTGCAGCTTTTAAGGAGAAGTTTTATTTTTATTGTGTTTTAATCTTCCGAATTAAGAACAGTAGAACCACGAATGCTATCCAGCTATGACATTGCGAGGGTGGTAATGTTCGAGAAACAGATTTATTAAATTGCCTGCTGTATTTATTTGCTTATTACCAACCATTTTCCCTTTTACTCAAACAATTTATTATTTTATAACGAAAATTGCTGTTTATGATTTTGTAATCAGGAAATATTTTAAAATAAAAACTATACTGTGGCAATGGAATATTTCAAACGACAAACAAAAATGTACTTCATTACATTATAATTTTTAAATAAATATTTAAAAAGTATATTTAAAAATTTGAAATAAACTAGCCAAAAACTATAAATATGTATATAAATATTTTTAGGTAGTTTTTTGAATGCTAATCGATTTGATCTTTATTTGGAAATTCTACTTGACATAGGACATAAATTGAAAATGTTTTCTAGAAGGTAGCCCGAAAAGTTACTTTTTATATTTTTAAGAGAATTCAATTTTTAA
This sequence comes from Leptura quadrifasciata, assembly GCA_963675555.1. Lineage (NCBI taxonomy): Eukaryota > Metazoa > Arthropoda > Insecta > Coleoptera > Cerambycidae > Leptura > Leptura quadrifasciata. Next base: position 57,213,090 of record OY776678.1, on the reverse strand, counting down.
TTTAATTGATTAATTTACCAGCTTCCCGTAGGCATCGATGGCAGCTCCGGCCAGCTATATCTATATTGAGTTGGATTGAGGTTAACTTATTACCAGCAGCGTTAGTCAATTGGCGTATGGTACAGAGATATCGTATGGGATTTGTGAGATACGTTGCCATATGATGTGGTGATGAAATGTTTATACTCCTCTTTTTACGGTTAAATAAGAACTATTTAAACTTACGAGTCATGGCGCCAAGATCAGTTGGTCTTCTCGTAGTTGGTTGGAAACCCACCAGTAGTAGAAAAGTTGGAATATTTTCTGGTAGTCGGGGGAAGTTTGTGAATATAAAATGTGAATAAAGTGAATATAAAAGTACGCGAGATGTACGCGTACGTTAGCATCGGTCGGACCAACTGTGTCTAAGCTGAGTTAGAACAGCCGCACGGTGCACGATACAGAAATAGGTGATAGGAAATGTAGTTGCGTCGTGATATGGACAGTTTATGCTACTCTCTTTGTTTTATGGTTCTAAAATAAGTTCCTTTGTATGCCTTATATTTGTTCTCCGCCTGTTTGTAAAATTTTTTACGTATGTATTTCTTCTTTTTTTGGGAAATTCGAACACGATTAAAGGGGTCACATTCGTACGCGTTGGAATGTGTCCCTTAAGATGTTATTTTACTCTTTACAGAATCCTGGTGAGGAATGCAAGAAAAGGGAACAAGGAACAAAGACGTGGACGAAAAATTAATAAGAATAATTTATTTTTTAAGTATAAGAATCGGAAATGCTGCAGGTAAATATAATGCCAAATCATCAAGCTTAGAAAGCCGCATAAAAAATAAGACAAAATCTGTCGACGGAGATGACAGTACTCCACGTTCCTTTAACTTAAAGTATACATCTTTTCGTCACACCAAGAATATCGGTTCTCAACTAACTAGCATTCAGAGATGAAGATTTTGCTCCAATTCAAGTTTATACAGCAGTGCGAGTTGATTTAATGACCACAAATGAAACTGTGAAATTTCTCCATGGAAAGTCCTCCCAAACTCATACAGATGATCCACCAATTGTGCTTATACCATCAACTAGCGCTATAATCACTCAAACAATTAGCACTTGCTCAGCTTGTCCATAACAAGGATAGAAGGTTCAAGTAATACCGGAAATGATTCGACGACATCCGACTGTGAAGAGAAGGATAAAATTAGAAAGGGAAGATAGCTAGGAAAATCTAGAAGTTATACGGATACGCCAGAAAATGTATACTCGAAGAAATACAAAGAAAAAAAGATGTGAAAAAAATTGTGGCAACGTAAAGTCAGCGAAATACTGTTAAGAGTCACAAACTGATGCTGGCGCTACATATTGGACCATACTTTGACCCAATTGCCGAAACATTTGCCGCAATATTTGTGTACAAATATACCATCCAAACTTTGGCCGATACAACAGTACTTACTAGAACCTAGAAGATGGCAGACATAGAAACTGCTGCTGCGACGGCAATGGCTGCTCTAGCTGTATTTAATTATTTATTACAAGCGAATGTCGCAATTAACAAAATTATTTTTCCATATCGTAGATTCTTTCTGACTGCCATTTTAACGCTAGACTAACGACAGTAAAAACACAGATACGTACGCTGTAAGCAGTATTATTGCACTGACATAATAAATAAATAAACACCACAGAAATTAGACAACCCCCAATTCCAGAAACCAGAGCCTTGTGGGGAAGGGGGTTACAAATTAAAAAACGCGGGCATACAACGATATCTTCCGACAGTGCCGGGGCCGGGTTTCGAACCCCGTAGAGCGATACCCGTTTTGATTAATTGCGGTTGCCTTAACCAACGCGGTTATCGGCTAGATAAATGCACCAACGTATGAACAAGAATTGGTATATGACTCGAGTGTGCCCAAAATCTCTTTGATTGGTGTACCATTTACCGAGGCGATTACAGACAAACTCACCATCCACACGTTGGCTTTGGCCGAGGTTTGCTAAACTTAGCCCAACATGATGGCCTGTGATCTGACAGAGCTAACTTAAATGCAATATAAACGTCACCAAGCGTTAAAACGAAAATAACTGGGCCTGGTTGAATAGTTATTAGTAAACTTCCTTAACATATTCAGTTTCTCAAGCCTAATGATCTAATAAATCAATCATATTGATTTAGACATCTTAAACACGTTGTAGATTGTAGATTGTTTCAGGGGTCGTTTGGCTTTAAGTAGCCTTACACTTCGATCTAAAAGATCTTTTGTGAATAACCCTACAATTAGTTATTGCCCAGGATTCCAAGACTTTTTACAAAGCTTGTGATTTTCCTGGGGGCTAGTCTCCCTATGTCATCAGGCGTTAATTCCACCAGCTCCATGAACTTTAGCCTAGTACGGATTAATACTTGCATTCACAAATTATATGTTCCGCAATTTCAGTTGCAGTATCACAGTATCTGCATTTGTCGTCTACTGCCTTGCCCATGTTCTTGAAATGATATCTCAAGAGGCAGTGGCCAGTTAGAAGGCCTGTTATTAGCCTTAATTCGGACTTTTCAAGTTCGAGAAGCTTTGTGGCATTCTTCGTCGAATAAGTTATAATCTTTGTCGCTTGTCTTTGGCCTGGAGTATTCCTCCAGTAGGACTTTTTTTTCCTTTTCCCATTTTTGGATCTCCTCCATTATGTGTCCCCTTGGCCAGGCTACATCTGCAACAAACGTAAACAACAAGTGGGGTTACACACCAATAAAAATATATAAGTATTTACATAAAATATGCAGTTCTCTGCCACTATGATCATGCTGCACTTAAATTTTCTCTGGCTAAGATGACTAGGCCAGTGCTGTAGAGCCTATAAATTCATGGAAAGAAGAAAAGCCTTCCAAACTAAATTCTAAAATGTGATGTCTGAATTTTGTTCGTTTTGAATGTTGGACCACGTTTTCCTTATACTTAAAATTGACCTTACGGACTTTAGCGTTAAGTGCGATATTTTAAGACATTAGGTTTATGTGAATTATGGGCACTGTGGTAGAAAATTATACTTATCCTGAGCTGCTCATTAAGCCTTGTTAGGCGGAAGGGTAAGGAACCTCACTTTGGTACTTGAGCTTCGTAACTGTTACGGTGCGGTACGGTTGGTTGGACGCCAGTTGCTATTTTTAGTATTGAAACAGCATTATCCTACCAGCGGGTTAGGCATGGCTAAGCAGTTGAAATGGAGAAACGGAAATTCCGGCGGTTAACAGAAAACTAGAATTCACAAACACAGCAACAAAAGAGATGGTTTCCAATATTACAGTATCTATTGAAATAGAACTTACCATTTAAATTCTAAAAATAGTATATTGAGTATCAAGAACGGTAAAGGACGTTTACTGGTCGACGGCAATATTTCGAGGCTGAGCGTTAGCGAAGCCTCCAATTTTGCCGGAGACTGAGAACCCTTAACGTTCATGATGCTCATATTGTTTTTTGCATGATCGTATGAATTACATTTCAATTAAAATGATTTAATTTCTAAAAAATAAACAATAAGTCAAACGTGACGTTTATAATTCGTGGCAAGGTAAGTAAATCACTTACCGACGTGTTAGGCCTAGCAACCAGTAAACATAAACTACCGTCTTGGAAACAGATCTTGTAAATAAACAAAAAAGCTCGATCGTGCAAAAAAGTTTCTAACTTACTTCATAATGCTCCTCCTGGAACGTCAAGCAGGTTGTGGCGGAAGTCTCAGACTAATTCCTGTATAAAGTATGAGATCCCACACTAGAAAGAAATCACCGGTAATAAAAGTGGGGAGAGTCGCAGAGCTTGTGCGTGCTGGCAATTAACTAGTATATGTCAGAGGTTACTTTTCCAACATACTAGTTAATTTTGTTATTTCTAGTAGATTTTTTGATACTTTTCGAATTTATATGTCATAGAAAACCATAAACAGAAACAAATAACGTTAACAGAACACCTCAATTAACGTTTATATAAATAAAGTAAAAATGCAATTTTTCAAAGCGAAAATTCAAAGATCCTCATAGCATAACTTCTTGTTCAGTTGACTAATACAGAGTTGAATTACTACAATCTGAATGAGAAGAAACGATTTCTATCAAAAATTTTACCGAATTGTTACATAAAAATACAGTGATTTGGAAATCGAATTTTCTGAGGTCCATAAAATATTATTATTATTTTTCACATTACCAGTAACTTCCCCTTCAGCAGAAAGATCTTTCAATAAGTTGAAGATAATAAAAAAAATTCTTAGCAATTTCATGTCACAACGGAATAGAATGGAATATAACCGAACAGAATTGAATAGAATAGAATCGAATGGGATCGAATTTAATCGAATGGGATCGAATTTAATCGAATGGGATCGAATGACATCGAATGGAATCTAATGGAATAGAATAGGACAGGATAGTATAGGATAGGACAGGATAGAATAGGATAGGATTGGATAGGATAGAATAGAATAAAACGGAATGGAATGGAATGGAGAGGAACGGAAAGGAACGGAAAGAACGGAAAGGAACAGAACGGAACAGAATATAATAGAATAGGATTTATTGATGTTTTGGCACGTAATCCTATGTGAAGAAATTAGGGTATTTTATTGTATACTCTTGTATTGATATTTAACATCCCATCTTCAAAACCTTTATAATTTTTTTATTAAGCAAATATTACTAAACAGCTACCCTCATCAATACATATGATAATTAGTTGTATCATTTCTACATTAGGCACAGATATTCTCTATTAACATTTAAATATTGTATTAATTTTTCCACCTGCTATTATCATGTGGTTTGATATTTTTTTACTATTTCTGATATATTCACAACATATTTACAAAATTCAAGAGTACAAATAAAGCTAAATTTATATTATCAAAAAGTCACAATTACTACTTGAACTTTTAAAAATATTTTTCGTGTTTTAACTATATTATAGTATTTATAAAGTTTTAGGAGTTCATAACGAAATGCATAATTCAACACCTTCAAAAGTACCCTTGTGGTTCTGAGAATTTTTCCAATATTTTTCCGGTGTATTAACTGATATTTTGAGACGTGTATAGATTTTGTCCATCTGGCATAACATGCAATTACACTACCTAGTAACAATGTTATCAAAGGTATGAGTTTGATAACTCAATATAGCCCTTCCACGCGACCGACGCCCACGTACCGAATACATCATTTTAACAAATCTATATTGACAAGGTACAGTAATCCTGTTGAAAAACTACAAATTCGTTTGTGTTTGATGCTTGGTTTTGTTACTGGTACTGAACACGAACGGACTGCCTGTTTTCGAAAAATAAAAAATTGTCGGCAGAGCTTAGAGTTTGGTTGAGACTCCGGGAGCCTTTCGTGCACTTATTACTGGTTTGATAGAGCCTCAGGGTTCGATTTCTGGTAGTGATGTTAGGGTGAATTGCTACACCCTATATAATTGTCTTTTGCACTGTTTTTTTAACACTTAATTAAAGTTTGTTTTATTTAGCACTGATTTGTCTTTTACAGTTTTGGCAGGGTCAATGGCTACACCCTGTGTATGATTTTTCTAGAAATTAAAACACTTTTGTTTAAACGAAAGTACAAAATTATTTATTTAGATTTAAACTGAACAGAGTTTGAAAAGGGGATTATTTTATTTAACAAGTTTCCACAGACACAGAAATTCTGTCTTTAAAACTTCTGCTAAAATGTATTTAAGAAAAGGCCTTTTCGAAATTAAATCTGAAAAAATTCACTTTAATGAACAGCGAAGGCGAATGAAAAATAAGGGGGCCACTTAAGGCGAAATATTTTCTTAAAACTAAATGGGAAAGCTAGATCTAAACGGCTAATCACGAAAAGTATGCAGGGATAGGGAATAAGAAAGCCTAACTAGACGGTGGGTATCTACAACTTTAGTTAAATAGTAACCGGACCGAAGCACTAGCAAAATCAACTTATTACACTTAAAATCACTTTTAAATAACTTTTTCCACTAAACTACTTCGCGAATACTTAACACAGGAGTCAAAACTGAAGTTACCTTGGGCTTGCTATTCTCTGGTATTTATACGTTTAGAAAGGTTGCGTTTTTCGCGCTCCATCGAGTCTCGCGTCTCGTTTTAAAACGTCTGGAAAAGCTGGAAATCGCTCCGTGCGGGCGAGGATGAGTTATCGATTGCGAAACATTGCGCAATACTGAAAATTTGAGATTTCGAAGATGAAAGTTATATGGAAAAATCGGCAATGAAAGGGGGGATTTTTTGAAATAAGAACGAAGTTGGTATCTAATCGGGTTTGGAAGTTATTGAAATTTTATTGAAATAATCTGAAACGACCCCGTAAATTAGTCACGGAGGTTCGATGTTTACTAGTGGAAATGACATGAGAATGTTCCCGACAGATGCGAGGCGGCTGGAAATAAGATATGAGAATGTTCCTAATAGGCATGGGTCGAGTTTGAGCGGAGATATCGGTTGCAAGGGGAATCAACATATTGTATGTAGTTTTACGAGGGGCGATCGGAAATTACTGAAACTTGAATTTGGTACACGGGTGATAATTAATTTATGAATCGACTCAAGACGTTGGAGATTAACATAAGGTAAGTAATTTTTTATGTATACGAGAGGGGTGGTCGAAAAGTAATAAGTTTTGAAACGCGAATTAGGTGCAAGAAACGTAAAGTGGTTTATAAAAAGATAACGAAACGATATAAAATGTTGTGATTATAGGTACGGATAGTGGTTTTGATCTATTTGATGACTATGGGGGGCTGTATTTTTAAGGGGTGTTTTTTGTAAAGTTTCTTTTGTAAAATGACTAGAATGAATGTTGAGAATCGGTGAATTTACGTTCCTTTAGAACTATCGAATATTTGTGAATTTTTTCTGATTTTTGTGACCTTGGATGTGATTTTTCGGTGTAAACTGTGTCTGGTTGGCTTTATTTACATGATTTGCCATGGTGCATGAATCGATATGATTTTTTGGCTAAATTTAAAATTTTTTATTTTCATTTTTTGACTTGTAGGGGAAATACCCTACAACAGTACCAGCAAACTGCAACTCACCAGGAAGAAACTGGACAGAAAAAAATGACATTATAATCCATTCATTCCAGTCCTATTAAGTAGTAGTAGTAAATATCGCCCGAACAGACAAGATGCAAACGTGAAAGATCGATTGGCTCACCGTATATCAATAAATTTGTTATGGGACATTTAATGCACCTAAGTGCACCTTTAAAGTTAGAAAAATGAGATTTGTTACTATCGATTTACAAGCTCATTGCAACTTCTAGTAGACGACATTAACTGGAAACTTATATGTTGTCTTATGCAAATATCTTATTATTTGGTCACTTTTTTAAATATTACTTCCCTAAAAGTACATACACAGATACAAATGAAACATTGATATTTAATAAAGTTGTATATTGGGAATTTTTTCAAAAAAAAAAAATGTAAATCAAATAGTACTTGGTCTCATATCACAATAATAGTTTAACGATTAACTTAGAATCGTTGTTTCTAACTACAATACGATAGACTTAGAGTAATCGACTGGCTCAAAAGATGCAGTTAAAAAGCTATTTTCATCTTTGGACGTTTTTGTTTGCCTCTCTGTTCGTATTTTTCTAAATAATTTGGGTTCACCCGCAGATAAAACTTGAAGTGCTCGCAACGCAACAAAATGTAGTTTATATTCGGGTAATCCTTATGTACTCTGTACGGGATACATAAAGATTAATGTACCAAGAATCAGTGACTAACAAAATGTGGGCTTTTTTGGCATAAGATATGATTAGGTCTTATGCCGATACGAAACCTTATTGCAAATTTTAGAAAACTTGGTATTAAAATCTTTTACATTCTAGTAAAATCATATAAAAATTTCCTCAGATATTCTTGAAGAGCCTCGAATCCATTCTCATAATGGGCTGTTTATGTAAATTTCGGAACAACATTTTAAAGAATGTTTATTTTGGATCACAATATGAATTTTCTGATAGATTCTAAAAGAAGTAACGTTATCGTTGCAGTTACTAATTTCGTTACAGCTCCTAAAAATTTAGTGAAACTTGGATTCCATCACAGTTGCTAACGGAAACAACAAAGATCCTAAAGTTTAATGAAAATACAGATTTTGTTTCAGTTCCTAAGGGTCGGTATAGATACCTACCTATTATTAAATTTATCTACTAGATGTGTCACATGGTAAAAATTATCGATACGGTTATATCCAAGTAAATTAGCTAGTAAGTAAATTTAACTGGGGGGGCGAGCGTATGTGCGTCTTTACTATGTACATACTTTGATATGCGATGTAAAGCAACGTCAGGCGCAGTTAGTAGTTAGATGGGTGACCGTTCCAACGAAGACCGCGTCCTCGCCACACACATCTTCCAGCGGCTTGCATATCAGTGTATGTGCCGAAGTTGTACAACCTTAGGCGAGGGTTGTATTAAGGATATACCATCCTTCGGAGGGGATGTAAGGCCGTCGGTCCCTTGTCTATTAAATGTTAGGCAAGTAAAAGATCCCTACTCTTCTTAAGGGAAGAGGTTCGGCAAAATTCCTGGTTGGGGGTAGCTCGTCTACAGGCGTCGGTGATAGGCCTCAGTAGCGGAAATAGACCGACGTTAAATAAATGTATAAAAAAAATCCTTTTATTTTCCATTTCCATTCGATCAATATTGGCAGAGATATAAATTTTTAACCATCTTTATATTTATGTCAAATTTCGTTGCAGTTCCTAAATATCTCCTTTAAGGCGGATTTTCATGGTATTTAAATGAATCGAATTTTATGTATGGTGGATTCTACAACACAAATAGTAGGTAGTACTTATGTTCTCCAGTATTCTGTGATGAATGATCGACCGTCAGATGCTTCGCTTCATAAAATTTGATTGTTGCTTTAGAAAAAATCAAATATGTCAAATTAGTAATATAAGAAAGGAAACAACATTTATAATATTGACATAATATACGTTAACTCTATTAACATATATTCATTAACAAATTAAACAGGATTATATTATGTCGAAGATATTTAATTCTCATGTGACCTCGGTACGGCTCTGCATACAAAATTTGTTGTATTTATAAAAAATTAATTACGCAAATATCCTAATCCAACATCTCGTTTGCGTCTTAGCCTTAGATGGGTTTCACGAACTGGCTTTGCCTACTTGATATTCCTGGCCAGTTTGCACTCCATCAAATAAACGAGGCCGAATTTTTCATAGTATTCCGAATTAATTAACGCCAAGCAATTTAATACAATTAATAGGATCCCAAGACGATGCCATATCAGAAAAACTCTCGTTAATATTTCAGTGCTGTCGACAGCAGATAGCGAGTAAGAAGAATATAGCCAAGATAATGCTTGGGAGAACTTCTCGAACTTGATGGTTTTCCGTATTTTAAACTTTCCTTTTTTTTGTAAGAGCGGATTAATTCAAATTTCGTTCTCTAGGGCAGTGTTCGATTAATGTAAATGTAAGGTTTATTCTTTAAAAATGAGCGTGTAATCCGCAAACAAAAAATGTTAAAACGAGGACGGATAACTAGCTATTCTAATTTTCTTAATGGAGAGATAAACTTCCGTGAAAGCTTACTTAAACTTTAAATATATGTTCTAAGCCAATCAATTTAGTTTAATATTAGAACAGTTTATGTTTAATAAAATGGTTTCTTTTGTATCGTGGAATAAAATATACCATAATAATCAAGGATAAATACAGTTTTTTTTAAATTCTGCTATGGGTTACAGGTTTTTATTTTTCAAAATAGAGCCCATATTATATAGGTGTTATCCAGCTGTCCTAACTTAAATGTGGGGGAATTAATCCCTAAAAACGGGTAAAAGAATGGAAAATAATTTTTGGCTCTAACAGTTTTGATCAGTTACTCATAAAATATGCAGAAATATAAGCTAACGAGGAGGGTGATGATGTTCTCCTAAAACGGTTCCAATGATTTTTATCAGATTTTACACTCGCATACTGCCTTAGTACCAGTATAAGAGGGCATGACTAGCTCCTCCTAGATAATGCTGATGGGCTGTTATAGAGAGTATGGTTTAAACACATTATTTTGCTTCTTCTCTAAAACAGCTGTAACAATATTGATTCACGCATGAATACTAATTAATACCGATATGATGATATGGCACAACTAGTTGCTCTTAGAAGATGCAGGGGTATATTTTAAAGAATAATTTTTTTCCAAAATAGTATTCAAATGAACACATGAATACTGCCTTAGTGGCAGCGACGGCAGCGTGAGATGACGTAACTTGTTGTTGCTAGAAAAAGTGGGGTAGAGTATAAAAAATTAAATAATTATTTCTTCAAAACCGCACTAAAACTTTGTAGGTACTAAATTTAATACACGAATCTCCATTAGTACTTATTCCCCAATGATATAACTAATTCCTCTTAGAAAATGCAGGGAGAGAAGCTATGTGGGTAGGTGTTAAAAAAATCAGCAAGGTAAAAAAATAATAATAAAATAATATATAAAAGTAGTTGCAGAGATTCGATAACTTAGTTTGGCAAATTTACTATAATTTGAAATAAAAATTTTGACAGGAATATTTATTTATCATTATTTCTTAATGCCAGGACCAGGAAGCACTAGGCAAACCTAATCCTAAATCAGAAGCTTCTCCGAGTCTTGTCGAGGACAATTTCTTTAGAAAGTACAATATGTGAGAGAAAACAAAAATTGTTATTTAACTTTTAGACGGTATATATATCTCAGATATGTTCAATATATTTTCATCCATGAATTAATCAATAAGATTATTATTATTATTAGCCGTTACTCGAGTCCGAGTATAAAAATGTTACAGTCGACAAATTGTGTACAATAAAAAACAAGTAAAAGGTGTAGTCCATTGTAATTCCCATTCATCTACGGTGCACACGACTATGGCTATAGAGGCCAATTCGGGAGAGCACATGTCGACCGCAGTCAGGACAAACATAGACCTGGTTAGGTCTTGGATTCGGCCTTCTTGCAGCAACATTTCCTTGATAGCTGGCCACAACCCCTCGCCAATCGGTTCTATCCGCTGCAAGTTGTTCCCATTGCTCGTCTGGAATACCGCAGGATTTTAGATTTTCATGGAGAGTGTCTTTGAACCTCTTTCGTTGACCGCCACGCCTTCTTCTACCGCTTAGCAATTCACCATAAAGTGTACATTTAGGAAGGCGGTTATCAGGCATACGATGAACGTGACCTGCCCATCTTAGGCGTGCTCTTGAAATAAGCACCTCAATTGGAAGGCTGTTTGCTCTCCTGAGTACTTCCACGTTTGATATGTGATGGAACCAACGGATTTTCATCATACTTCTGAGGTGTCTTTGCTGAAAACGTTCTAATTCTTTCACATGACGACGGTAAGTAACCCAGCTTTCACATCCATATAGCAGTGTTGGAATGATAACTGCTCTGTAGACAGCCATTTTTGTTGACAAAGCAAGGTCGTGGTTGTCAAATACTCTCTCTCTAAGTCCCCAGAGTGCTCTAGATGCAGCGTTAATTCTATTGCGAATCTCGCTGTCCATGTTTGCTTTGTCATTAACAACGTTGCCTAAGTAATTGAACTGATCCACCACTTCAAGAGAATTTCCGTTAAGTGTAATGTCTATTTGGATCACTTGATGAGGAGTTGACATAATCTTAGTCTTTCCAATGTTGATTTTAAGTCCTAAGGAATCGTAGCTCTGGGCATACACATCTAAAAGTTCTTGAAGCTCTTCCGGCGTAGAGGCTAAAAGTGCACAGTCATCCGCATACTGGAGATCACAAATGAATCGTGTGCGTGTCTTCGTGAAAGCTCTGAAGCGCCCTATGTTGAAAAGACCGCCATCAAAACGGTATCTGAGACCTATTCCTCTGACTGTCAGTTTGTTGTCAACAATAATTGTTAGAGCAGTGGTAAACAAATTAAAGAGTAGGGGTGCCAGGACACATCCCTGCCTAACTCCAGTGAGGGTTTGGAAAGGTTCGGTTGCCTCATTATTATACATAACCTGGGCGTTGTTGTTTGTATGTAGACTGCGACATACTTCCACAAATTTTCTGGGGATACCTAAGCGGAGCATAATTTTCCAGAGCACTTCCCTGTCCACCGAGTCAAACGCCTTGGTTAAATCAATGAAGGCCATGTGAATTTCTCCTTGATGTTCGAGTGCTTTTTCTTGAAGCTGTTTAAGTGTGAAGATTAGGTCCGATGTGCCTCGGTTTGGTCTAAAGCCACTCTGTGTTTCAGGAAGTAACTTTTCCATAACAGGTGTTAGCCTATTTGCCATCGCTTTAGTGAGTATCTTCCCTCCAACAGCCAGGAGAGCTATACCCCTGTAATTTCCACAGTCCGCAGCGCTCCCTTTGTTTTTGAAGAGGTTGATTAAAAGTGTATCACGAAACTCCTGCGGAGCTTGACCACTTTCCCACACGACATCAAACAGTTTTTTGAGGTAGGGTATGAGCTCTGACGACACAGCTTTAAAGATCTCAGCTGGGAGTGAGTCGGCGCCGGGAGATTTGTTATTTTTTAGCTGCCCAATGGCGGTTAAGATCTCTTCCGTTGTTAGTGGTTTATCTAAGTCTTCGAAGGTGTCATATTGAGGGATAAGATTTATAATATCGTGATCGGCTTGACTTTGCTGGTTAAGAATGTTAGAGTAGTGTTCTTTCCATCGGGCTCTTATTTCCTGGTCTTCTTTGAGGAGATTTCCATTTAAATCTTTAATAGGGCACATATTTTTCCGACTGGGGCCGTACACTGCTTTTACTCCTTGAAAAAAATTCCTGTAGTCGTGTGAATCGGCGTACCTTTGAATTTCTCTGGCCTTGCTTGCCCACCACTCGTTCTTTATTCTTCTGATTTCGCGTTGCGTTTCATACTTAGATTGGGTAAAAGCTTCTGCTTTTGATGAGTCGTTGAGGTGGTTGATAGCGTTTTGGAAGGCAATATGTTTGCGGTCAAGAAGTTCTTGTATAAAAGCTTCATTATCATTGAACCAGTCCTCCTGTTTTTTACTTGCTGCAGTGCCAAGAATTTCCTCACTCGCACTTTTTAAACTGTCTTTAATTTGTGTCCAGGTAGCAGCGACATCTACAGAATTGGTTTCTTCTAGTGCACTCAAATTCTCTTGAACTTTTTGCTTTAGCTGTTCGACGGTTTGTTGGTCACGCAATTTACTAATACAGAGACGGAGTCTACGTTTTACTTGAGTTCTTCGGTGTTTGGGTCTCATAACAATTTTCATTTTGGACGTCCTTGAGATGCTTCCTACGTACGATAACATAGTCCAGTAGATGCCAGTGACCTGATCTGGGGTGACGCCAGGTGCCTTTAAATTTATCCTTTTGTCGGAAAATGGTGTTTGTTATAACTAGATCATGTTCGGCGCATTTAGTTAGGAGTAGTTGACCGTTAGCGTTCATGTTGCCCAAACCGTTCTTGCCTATGATGCCTGGCCAGGTGTCTGCATCTCTCCCTACTCTAGCGTTAAAATCGCCAAGAATAACGAGTTGTTCCGTTTTAGGTATTCAATAAGATTATAAGTTTACTCGTCATAAAAGAAAAATAAATCTCAATATTATCTATATTGTCATATTTCATAATAATAATCTTTTTCCTGAAACAACCACAAATGCTACATGCTACAATGACTACCTACTTAATCACACGATTAACCTAATTTCATTATTAGAAATTTTAAAAATGGAAGTGTTGAGAAGTACGAGCATTATTTTAATAACTTATATGTACGTACTCTATATTTCTTATATACGCCCCTGAATACAGCTGTGTAAAGTGGGTAATATAACATTTATACTTCGACTATATGTATACATTTAAAATCGATCTCCAGTAGTAAGTGAGGAGTTATATAGATTGTTTATAAAGACATTGCAATTATAACTATCTATGTAATTTCCTTACAAATGTGAAATTTATATAAGGGTTTTATTTTGTCAGAGTTATTAATTTATGATTTCATTGTTATTAAAGTTGCATTGACTTTAACAATAAAATTTATGTACTAATAGAATAGACAATGTATGTATTTATCCAGTTGGTTAACAAATAATTAAATATCTACATATATTTACAGTTGCCGGTATACTTATTAAATATGTGTATCTGTTATCTCTGAAAAATTTATCAACGGCTCTCTTTAACTATGTTGATTTGATTTATCAACGTACAGCAGACATCGCTGCTACTCCCGAAAAACATATCTCCGAGCCGGCTACGTCTAGGCTGGATTGGGCTGAAGTAATGCTTGTTGTTAGCAGCGAGAGCCGCATAGTCCATGGTACAGGAGTGGGGGTGCGAAGTTAAGGTATGCGTTACCGCATTGTCTCATGATATGGAGTGATTGTCTTCCTCCTTTTCTGTTTTGTTTCTAGAGTTGTTCTTTTGAAGCTTCTGTTTCCTTAATTTCTGAGTCCGGCAGCGCATATATCGTTGTGGTATTCCTTTCTTTTTCTTTTTGTTCGTTCCTACTGTGCTAGGTCGTTTCCTAATTTGTTCATTATCCTCTCCCTATTTCTAGTTTGTTGCTGTTCAATACTAGAGCAATCTCGTTAATGTTGACGTTTGCTTTCGCTCCTTTAACCCTATGTGTTTTGTGAGATAGTTGAGGCATTTGTGTGATTATGTTTCATCCTATGGACAGGGATGTGATTCCACCGACGTTCTGGTGATAATTTCTACAGTTTACTCCTCTCTTTCCCCGCTCTACACTGTTTTTATTTGTTGTTTATTTGTTTATTAAAATAGCAGCAAAACTTTCAATGTTTCATCTTTACTACAACGTAAAATTATTTTCAATTATGCAAGGTGTCACAAAAACGAGTTACAAAAGAAAGTTTTTTTTTTAATGGAACACCCTGTATTGGCGCCAGTAAAGCCTCCAAAGGTCCTGTATTACACCCTAAAATATTTCGCCAATTGGATGCCGCGTTGCGAAGTTATGGTTTTTTTTTTCTTTTTTTTTTGGCAATTTACAAACATTCTTTTGACTGCCATATCTTCACGATTTATTAACTGTTTCTTCTAAAAATGTAGGACATTATTTGATAATGATGTATTTACTGAAAAACATTTTAGAAAGAAATTATTATTATACCGGGAGTCCAAAATATTTGTTTACATTTCTTGATATTCAATTAATATTTTTCTCAATTTTCTTAAATGGAATGCCTGTAATTTTTTTTATTTCAAACGGTTTTTCAGATATGATTATTTCAAATAATGTTTGCTTAAATTAAGGTGCCCTTTATTTTAGCATTAAAATCTAATATGGCTTTGGTCTTTTGTTTTACCTTTTTTTCAATTTGGCCTAACCTGCAAAGCCTCAATACGTTTTCTTTCCACTTTATTAGTAGTTTTTCCATAGTTAACTAGTTAACAAAGTTAGCATTCTTTTCTCCTGCCCCAAAGTAGTAGTTTTTTACCTGTTTAAATATTGTTAAATATTGTTTAAATTTTTCATTTTCCTGGAAATAAATTAGGTTTGATTATTATAATGAAAATAACTACTTCACTTTTGTCAATACACCCTACTAATTCTTCTTCGTTCAAATCTCTCTCAGTTTTTTGTTATTTCAATTGCATTTGCATCAAATGAATTTTATGATTTGCTGTACTTAGTTGATCTTTGATTTCAGCCAATTCTGACCTAATACTTATACATTCTTCCTTGGCAATTCTTTCGACAATTGTAGATGTTTGAAGTTTTGTCTGCAGCTCTCCTAAATAATCAATAATAAGCTATAGTTACAAAGTTGCACTCAGTCACTTATTTTTGTTGTAAACTCAAACTCTTCGATTTTTTCAAATGCAGAAACTTTCATATTGTGTGCAGCTTGCAATGATTCCAGTTACCTTACTAGTGGCTTACTAACTTCAAGAATTGATTGTGAAAGTTCATCATTTCTAGTTTCTGTTTCTTCGAGTCTTCTTAGAAGTTTCATATATCTTCACGTAATTGCTGTTCTTTTTTGACATATTGACCTTCATACTGTTTTATTTACATTTTAAGTCTTCCAGCTGTGTTAAAATCCATAAATATAACATTAATTTATTTCTGTATTAGTTATTATAGCCTATTCCTCTGTACTTCTTCATTTTACGATTGTCATTCTTTTCTTATTCTCTAAAATTTCTCACATATGTTCTCATGCCAATAGATCGGAACTAATTAATATGTTTTCGCGGCATTTGAAATATGTTTTGTACGGAGTGAGATGCATTTATGCGTTTTTAAAAGAAATCCCTTGCCGAGGTCTAAGTACTTGTAAGTTTTTATGAGAAATATGAAGTTTTTTGTAAAATTTGATGTGCTTATTTTTAATGGGTTTTTAATGTAAATGACTGATATTAATCCGGTATTTATTAATATTTGTATATTTGTAAGTTTCTGTGATAAACAGACTAAGAATAAGCTCTTATAGATTTTGATGATCGTTTAGGACTCATTTTTAATGTAAAAATTTCCCATTCGAAACCTATATAAATATGTTTTTGTGCTGGGTATTTGAAATACATTTTGTAGGGACTGATGTATATATTTCCGTTTTCATAAGAAATTCTAACCTCTAAAATTACGTAAGGTTCATCTGGAACATTTTTTTGGATTCGCTACATATGACGCTGTAATCTCAAAAACAAATAACATAAAGGTGTAAGTTTCAAATAATCGGTTTACACCGGAAACACAAAAACACGTATTCAATATTTTAAAAAACCTATCCAATGACACCAAAGTTGACCCCCCCCATCCCCCTGTGCAGGCAGAGGCAACTTTGAAAAGTTAAATGGGAACCAACATTTTTTTCTTTCGAATTTGCGTTATTCGCAAGTTCGAAAAACGAACTCCTTTTCACAAATAAATACTTTTACAAACAATACTTTTTTTACAAATAAACAAGGACATCATTGATTAGAAAAAAAGCACTCACAATTTAGAAAAATTTCACTTAAACAAATTGAGCTCTTGCTTCCAAGAAAGTTGGAAGAAGAATAAACATTGAAATATAAAAATAATGAAACTGCATGCAATACTTCCCTGAAATGTTTTTTACAACAATTCATAGAAAAAGAACCAAACAAACTGTTTTACAAATAAACATGTTTTTTTCTCTGAATTCTTGTTCTTCCAATTTTCTTGGAAGCAAGAGCTCAATTTGTTTAAGTGAAATTTTTCTAAATTGTGAGTGCTTTTTTTCTAATCAATGATGTCCTTGTTTATTTGTAAAAAAAGTATTGTTGATTGACGACGTCCTTGTCAGAGAGGGAAAGGATAGCTCTTCACATGTTGCGTCGGTATGGCGATAGGGGAAGGTCATACCAATTTCCGTGCCATCTGGATATTTATTTTCTTTTATAATTACATGTGAAATGAATTGTTTCATAAATACCTGTCGTTAACTTCTCATCTTATTACTTCATTGCTATTGATGTTTGAATTTTGAGATCTGTCATTCCGGTTATATGTGTGTACTAGACGGAAGTACGTAATCAAAAACGGAAGTATGACGTCGGCGGATACGGAAATTTCTTAATTTAATCCTGTGACAGTGATATTTATAAACAACTTGAGTATAGACTCAAATAATCTAGTATAAACATAACTTAAAATGTTTTAAGGACATAGTGAAGTTAGGCGCGAGTGGGTTCTCTAACCTAAAAATCGAACACTTAAGTAAGATTTTTTGCAAGAACCCCCACCCCTCGGTCGGGGGTACATAACCTCTCGAAGAGGTTTAGAACACTTTTTGGGGGCGAGCGTAGGTGCGTCTTTACTATGTACATACTTCGGTATGTGATGTAAAGCAACGACAGGCGCAGTTAGTACTTGGATGGGTGACCATTCCAACGGAAACCGCATCCTCGCCTCACACATCTTCCAGCGGGTTGTATATCAGTGTATGCACGGAAGCTATACAACCTTAGGCGAGGGTTGTATAGGAGATATACCATCCTTCGGAGGGGATGTAAAGCCGTCGGTCCCTTGTCTATTAAATGTTAGGCAAGTAAAAGATCCCTACTCTTCTTAAGGGAAGAGGTTCGGCAAAATTCTTGGTTGGGGGTAGCTCGTCTACAGGCGTCGGTATTAGGCTCAGTAACGGAAATAGGCCGACGTTAAATAAACGTATAAAAAAAAAGAACACTTTTTATCGAAGGCGTACAAGGTCGGGTGGAGTGTAGCATTTTCGACTATACCGACCACGGGGAATCGATTACGATGGTTGTCAATTCGATCAGATCACTCCCGATGGCGTTATTCGCCGTTTCTTAACGACTTGGGTAATTGATAAACCGAAACAAGTTTCATGGGAATTCACATATGTGGCTAGGATTTTAAGCAAAAGTCCAAACTTCGCACGAACACTTTCGAAGTTTTCCGAAGACACACGAAGGCGCAGGAGGTACCGTTATCGACTAAGTCGACCACGGGGAATCGATTAGGATGGTTATCGATTCAATCCGATCACTACCGAGGGCGTTATTCACCGTTTTATCAATGACTTGGGGAATTGAAAAACCGAAACAAGTTTCAGGGGAGTTCACATGTGTGAAAGCTAAGATTTTAAGCAAAAATCCGGCCTTTGCATGAACACTTCCGAAGTTTCCCGAACGAAGGCGCGGGAAGTATCGTTGTCGACTAAGTCGACCACGCAGAATCGATCCGACCAACTGTTCCGGGAAAAAGTGTTCTGTGACCAAACTAAAGGTCAGATATCAGTAAAATGTTACTGGAGGACAACTAGGACCTCGATGCGCTGCAAGCAAATGGAAGGAGCACCGATGGGTTTACGAACGATCCATCTTTTGCGTCTGAACGACTTCTTATATATTTTCCGAAAATGAATATTAACGTTCACAAATAAGGGTTCAAAAACGACTGTTTCAGACGGAGAATAATACAAAATTTATACTTACTGTTCGTTTATGCTTAACTACTTCTCTGATGGTATCAATTGGACGTCGTAACACTATAAATCTAACACAGTAAGTACTAACACAGTAAGTACTAGCACTTTCTTAAAATTAAACCTGAAAGGGAATTTTGAAAACACAAGAAAAAGACAATATAAAGTTCAAAAATATATATTAAATCTCTTCAAAAATTTATGTTTTACAACAACTTCAAGAAAAATGTTTTTGACAAACTATAGTCTGGCCCGTGGGCAACACATGGTGACGAACGGAACGACTTATAATGTACCAACTACCATCCAATATGCGGTTTTGAGCTAACGGTTACACAAAAAGATTCAAGAAAAGTTTCATGTTTATAAATTTTTGGTGGGCTTTTGCTTGCCTGTCTATTTACGTATTTACAGTTCAATATCAATTTTGATCGCTCCTCGGAGCTTAAAAATGCTTGAATCGCAACGACTGAATTATATTTTGCAATTACAATTTCATACGTTCAGGCAAGGCGGTCCCATGCACACATGAACATGGTAACTATACTTTTGTGACACCCAATCACTGAGGAACCGGTTTAGGGAAAATCCCGTTAAAACCCATCATTTTCCCTTCAAAATCGACTGCTAGGAAATGATGGGGGTCCCTTGTCGGTAAAGGCTATTTTCGCTAAAACTTTCGATATACTTTGAATAGAGACTGGATTATTGTCCTCATATTTAACACAACGCATGAGTTGCAGTGCTTAACAACGTGGATTCGTAAAAGTGTTTTTAATTTTGAAATTTCCGAAATTAAAATCAAATTTTGTTACTGTTTCTAAATTTTGGTTGTCGGGGCGACATTACGTCCCCGTGCAGCGACATTTACTACACTTTCTAAAATTACGCTCCTTGATGAGTTATTGAAATTTTTGCATAAAAACGCTCCGTAGAGCGATTAAAAATATAAAAACCTCTTCCAAAGATATTTTTACGTGAAGCACGCTTTTCATGCGAAATGTTTCGGATTTTGTTACAGTTTCGAAAAGTTTATCAAGGGTTTTATCGTGTTCTTTAACACCCCCATCTTTCGGTGAATCTTTTTGTGCAATGTTTGTAAAATCGTTATGAAAAAAATGGATCTTTGGATGGAGTCTCCCATATGCTGTACTCGGTTATCTTCAGACCGGCCTATCTGAAACATAACATAGATGCAAATATAAAAATAGTAATACGGTTGTACATATATCGATGCAGAGCATTCGATTATTTAACTTTGAACATTGTATCCCAAAATGGGATAAAAAAAGAAAAATTAAAAATCATGAAAATTTTTATAAATATCAATATGGAAACTTTGAAATCAAAAATGGTATTAAAACAAAACACTTTCGACGCACTGAACTTCATTAGTGTTCTTTCACTAATTCTTGTTTGCGTCTGCTCCTCTTCGAGATTATGGCTTTTTTGATCACCCTCAGTGTCGAACTGCCTTCTGGATCAGGTTAGGTGGTCCTTGGACTGCTTTGGCTCTGTGGCTCTGGCTTGGCTCTACGGTTCTGGTATTGAGATGGCACTGCTCAGTAATATGAAAGAACATACAAATTTTGCTAACTTATATTGATTAAATAGGTATGGCTTTATCCCATCTGGGCATAAAGTGGAATCTGCGACCGATATCACATCGTCGTCTTTGGGAATAAGAACATAGAAATTTTGTAGACTAATGTTGATTGAAATGGTTGGCTTGATTAAAATTTCTTCTTAAGAGAAAACTGCGACAGAATCTGGATCCGTCGGATCGTTGCATCTGCCCATTCAGCAGACGTGGCAGCCCTCGCCCTTGAGTTGCTAGACTCGTCTGAATCGCGCCCTTGCGTCAAAGTTGTCGTCTTTCCATGCCGTGCCAATGGAACATTTGTTTAGACCCTTTGGGTCGGACTCTGCTTACAGATTTATATGTTCAATGACATATGAGGACTTATTATAAATATAAATTATAAAAAATACCAACTCTGCCAGACACGGTCAGAGTTGTTGCAGTGAATTTGGAAGATTTGTATGATGGATACAATCTCCTCAATATGAAATAACTTAGAAAAAATGCATAAAAAATACCAACTTTTGCCTGATGTGACAAAAGTTGGTATGGGAATTTGATGTAAAATAAACGTAGCACTAAGTTAAAACTTAGCCTAGGTTAAAAATATTATAGAATCTCCAGAACTTGAATCGGAATCAGAAGTAGAAACGTCGCGTGGTGCATGGATTTGGACTACAGTCTGCTCTGGCTGTTGAGGTTCTGTGGAGTTGTCTGAGAACGGGGAATTATTTCCATCGAGTGATGTTCCGCCTGGACTAGCATTTTCTTCATCCGAAGATTCGAATTCCAAATAGTGCTCCTCTGGCGGGGCTGGTCTCAAATCATTTACATGGACTCTAGTAGTTACGTTTCCCTTTTGAACGAGATATACTTCGTCTGAAAACTTCTTCAAGATTCTGGTGGGGCCTGACCAAGACGGCGTGAAGGTATGTACCTTCCTTTTTCTTTTATTCATGACTTTATCTCCAACCTTAAAAACGACTGGTGTGATAGCCTCTTTTGGCGCGTATTTTTGCTTACAATTTTGTTGGCTTGACGGGCTTCCTTAACTCTTTCGTATCGTGGAAGCGTTTGTTGCTTAGCTCTTTTTTGTCTCCATGCATATAAATCCCATTCGCCTTTTTCGGCTGGTTCATAGCCTAAACTATCATGCTAGGTGTTTGATTGGTAGCGGCATTTCTACGATTTCTTAAAATATATGTCATCTGATGCACGTAGCGATCCCATATGTCGTTCGGCTTTTTGTATAACAAAGTTTTTAATATTGTCTTACATTCCTGAACCCGTCGTTCCACGGGGTTGGATTATTGATGATAAGCAGGAATGAGATATCGTTCAATACCATTTCTTTCGCAGAATGTTATATACCATTCAGAACTGAAATGACCTCCGTTGTCTGAAATTATGACTCGAGGGATTCCGAATCTCGCAACTATTTCTTCATCTATAAATTTGGCGATCGTTCTACCATCGACCTGATTATATGCCTTTGCCTCTATCCACTTGCTAAATACGTCTTCTACGATAATCGTATATCGATTTTCGACGTCTTTGGTCCTCTGCAGCGGTCCAATTACGTCGACGCTCAAAGTTTCAACTGCATTTTGTGGTGCACGACTTCTAAGTGGAGCATTGGGTTGTCTTTTTACTGACTGGCATATAAGACATTCATTTATATATTTGCCTACGATTCTGGCCATGTTATTGAAATAGTATCTTTGCGAAATCTTTCTCAAAGTTTCGTCTCGCCCTGGATGACATGCTTCATCTCGATTGTGAAAGTTGTAAATCAGTTCTTTTATTTTCCTCTTTGGAACTATCAACTTTAAATTTCGATCCAACTTTTTCATTAGTACATCGTCTTGAAAATTTTTCATAAAAATAAGATCCGCTTCGGAATGTTGTTCCAGTTGAAACATATCATTTCAACTGCGGATCTTGTCTTGAATATCTTTTGACCTCGATTGGGTCTGTACGATATCTTCGTATATTTCTGAATGTGTTAAAACAGAAATACGTTCTGGACACTTATAATTTGGTAGGAGCATCCTCTTCATCGTCGGTCTCGACATACTGATCTTGTGGATTACGGCTGAGAGAATCTGCTAGTAAGTTTTCTTTGCCTGGACAATGTTCAATTTTATATGCATATTTTTGCAATAACAAGGACCATGGAGTGAATTTGGTTTTGTCGTCTTTGTGTTTATTCAACCAAAGTAACGCCCTGTTGTCTGTCTCAACCAAGAACGGTTTATCTGCTAAGAATATCTTGTACTTTTTTATGTAATTCACCACTGCCAAGCATTCCAACTCGTTAATGTGATAGCGTCTCTCTGCTGGAGATAACGTGTCGCTAGCATATGATATAATATGTTTTTCGCCGTTGTCGCCTAATTGATAGAGCACTGCTGAAAGACCTTGTAGTGATGCATCTGTTTGCAAAATGAACTGACGTAAAAAATCCGGACGATGGAGTTCCAGCGGTCCGGGTAATAAATCTTTAAGTTTTTGAAAAGCTTCATCGCATGCTTGAGTCCAATGAAAGCGATATTCCTTCCATAGAAGTTTCGTTAGTTTTGTAATCATTGCTACATTTGGTAAATATTCTCTTATTCAGTTACAAAGTCCTAAGAAACTCTGAAGCTGCTTTTTCGTGGTTGGTACAGGATAATTTTGAATTTGCAATACATGTTTTTCTAATGGATGAGAAGTATCAATTCTAATTGTGTGGCCTAAATATTGTATTTCATTTGCCGCTATTACACACTTTTCCGGTGACACTTTCAGATCATGTAGACGTAGTTTTTCAAAAACTAACCTCAGGTGGGACACATGCTCCTTCACGTTTACGCTGTAAACGATTATATCATCTAAGTAGACTTAGAGGTTCACCGATATCTCAAGTCATCGCTAATCTCATCATGGAGGACCTAGAAGTTTGTGCAATACAAACGGCACCACTCAAACCAAAACTTTGGTTGAGATATGTAGACGACACATTCGTAATCTAGATGCATGGAAGAGAACAACTAAATAGTTTCTTGGAGCACCTGAATAGCATTTACGATAAGATCAAATTCACCATGGAGGTAGAAAGAGAAAGCAAACTTCCATTTTTAGACGTATTAGTGAAAAAGAAACAAGACAGGACACTAAGTCACACAGTATACAGAAAACCCACTCACACGGACAGATATCTAAATGCGATATCACATCACCATCCAGCATAATTAAATTCAGTGGTAAAGACTCTAGTGACACGTTCTCAGAGGTTGGCAGACGTCCACCATATCAACGAAGAGATGTCGTCCCTTCAGAAAGCACTAATGAAAAATTGATTTTGTAGATATACAATACAGAAGTCGCAGGAGCCATACAGACAAAAAAACCCAAGAGGAATCCGAGAAACCAGTTGTAAAAGCATATCTACCTTACGTGAAAGGGACGATAGATAAAATTGGCAAACTTCTACGTAAACATACCATAGAAACAGTATTTAAAACAGACCGAAAAATCAGTGCAGTTCTCCGTAATCCAAAATCAAAAACTACCCTAGAAAACCAAGGAGTATACGAAATCCCGTGCCAAGATTGCAATAAATCATACATAGGACAGACCAATAGACGTATTAATGTAAGAAAGGAAGAACATATGAATGCAGTACGAAAAGAGGAGAAAACATCGTCCTTAGCACAGCATGTAAAATCCACAGGACACAAAATAGACTTCGACAACACCAGAACATTAGCTAATATCGAGCATTATAGGTCAAGGATTACCAGAGAGGCCACAAAGATCGAAAAAAGACCTCAAAATCTCAATAAAGGAGACGCAGAGATTGCCGAGTTCTTGGATGCCCGCTCTTGTGGGAAGATACGTAACCGATAATACACGACGATCCACTGTGAACGAACCAATCACGAGGAGGTACGTTCAAGTATTGGCAAATAGTGAAGACACACAGCAACCTGCACGAAATGGACCTATCACGAGGAGTCAGAGCCGAGCGCTGGCCAATCAAGGAGAACCACGGCATTCTGCGGCACCGAGTGGACACGAGGATGTCCGACCACCAACGAGAAGTCACGTGGAGCGTGATTTGTCATGTTGACTCAGTTGTCCGCTACGCCTGCCACAGGTGATGGGGGACCGGTAACATGCAGCCAAACGCGCAGGCGCGCCCCATACCAGCATATATAAAGAGCCGCACAACGCGGGGAACTTCAGTTCAGTTCGAGCAACGAGGAGCAGCAGTAGGCAGCTTTCAGTGAGAACCTGAAGATGGCAGATGAGATTCTGCCGAAACGTCGTTTAGATAACCGTGACTTCTGGAGGAGTCGACCATCGACGCGGGAGAGCACCCGAAGTACAATAACACTTAATTTAACACCCGCGAAACCTAAAAAGCAACATATATATATATATATATATATATATATATATATAATATCTACCGTCAGACGTTTGTGCAATGGTAAATACAATCAATTTCGCAATCTATTAATACAAAATAAAAATATATAAACCATTAAAAAGAGTTAGGTTAAATGAAAGATGGGCAAAAGGAAATATGAATAGACACGATACGATGGAAGGAGGTCACGAAAATTTTAATAAACACAACAACTTATATTCATTAAAATCAATATGACTGATTTTATATTATGTAAGTTAGGTTTGTTAGTATTAATCTCGTAACTCTTTTAAATCATTTGTGACAATAAAAAAAAAGAAGAAGGGAAGGTGGTTGCCAGGAGAGATAATAAGTAATTGAGAGGTGAGAAGTTTTCTATTAATTTTGAAAGGATAGAAAAAGAATAATAATTTAATAAAGTTAGAAGTTGGTTGAAGAAGTAAAGGAAATGACAGGAGAGAGAAATTGAATTAAAAATAGTATAATATGTAAGTACGGTCGTGAGCAAAAAAAATAGGACAAGTCTTATAACGGTATTTTGCTAAAATCTAATTGTGTACATCTAACTTTAATTTTTGTGACATTGTCAATTAGTTGTCATAATTTATTGCAAGTGTGCAAAAAACTAATATGCTTCATATAAGCGATTTAGTTAAATCTAGAGTTATTGCTAAAATGGATGGTCAATGAGACAAATTGCACTGCGTTATAATATTGACAAAAATTCGGTGTGTAACATATTAAGAAAGTGGAGAATAAACGGTACGATTAGTAGACATCCTGGATCAGGGCGACGAAGGATATCAACTCAACAACAAGATTTGCAATTGGTAAATGCTATAGTAGAAAATCCATTTTACTCAGTTATTCAGGCTGCTGAAGAAACGAATTTTCCTGGATCGAGTAAAACTGGTCGCCGGCGAGTAAGAGAATCGGAGCTACGCTGTCATGCAACGGCACAGAAATACTTACTTAAAGCTGAACATAAAGAAGCTCGAGTCGGATTTGCGCTTGAATTTTTAGTGCATGATGTAAATTTTTGGAACAATGTAATCTTTAAAATAAATAAAATAACCACCACAGAAATTAGACAACCCCCAATTCCAGAAGCCAGAGGCTTGTGCGGTAGGAGGTTACATATTAAAAAAACGCGGACATACAACCATTTCCTCCGACAGTGCCGGAGCCAGGATTTGAACCCGCGGTAGTGCGATACCCGTGTAACTAATCGCGATTGCCACCTCGCGCCTTAACCCACGCGGTTATGGACGATTTTACAGACGAAAAAACTTTCCAGTCAACACACAGAGGTCGTATTTGTGTTGACCGTCCTCCGAGTACTCGATTCGATGAGAAATATATATCTAACAATGACAAAAAGTGATAGATTTTCCGTCAATATGTAGGCTTGGATATCGGCACGTGGTCCTGGTGTTTTGTGGCATATTGAGGAACGATTTAATAGTGAAACGTATATTAGGATTTTAGACAATATTATGCTCCCTTCTGTCACAATTATTTTCTAATAATGAGTTCATATTTCAACAAGACAATTGTTCCGTCCATACTGCTCTTACCGTAACTAACTGGTTTCAAGATGACAACGTCAATGTTCTTAATTGGTCCAGTCATAGTCCAGATCTTAACCCTGTGGAAGAAGTATGTGGACTACTCGTAAGAAGTATCCAAAAATGAAATGTGAGACCACGGAATGCCGAGGAATTACTGTAAATAGTAAATAATGCATGGGAAAATATTTATACTAATGATTATTGTATAAGGTTATTTAATTCTATGCCAAACAGACTTATAGAAGTTATAAATAGAAATGGTGCAATAACGAAATATTAATAGTTAGTTTCTTGTTAAGTAGGATATCCTTTGTCCTTTGATCCAGGATTTCTACTAATCGTACCGTTTATTTTCCACTTTCTTAAAATGTTACACACCAAATTCTTGTTAATATTATAACGCAGCGCAATTTGTCTCATTAACCATCCACCATTTATTATAGCAATAACAACAGCATTAAAATAAAAAATAAATTCAAAGTGATATCTGTTTTATTTCGGCTACTCATTAGATATTCAAATAGAGACAGATTTACATTAGGAAAAAAAAGTTGTCCTATTTTTTTCTGCTCACGACAGTACCAATATTTTTATTGGGTCGTTTTTAAATGTCTTATGATCACACTGTATATACAGGTCTTCTTAAAACTATAAGGGACGAATAGGTCAGTTTAAAATTTCTTGATATTCTACAGAAAAGATCTGAAAAATTATATCAGTTATTATTAGAATGTTAATCTTGAGTTTAATGTTTCATTATTTAAATATTCTCACTAATATTTCGAACGGTTATAAGTGTAAAATGCAAATCTAATGAGTGTACCTATTTAGATGAGAATATCTAAAAATGTATGCAGTAAATGTAAAAAATACCTCATCGTCCTTGGGCTTCAAGCCGGTCCTGGCAGTTTCTCTCCCGCCTTTTACCTTATAGGCCTGCTTAAAGCCAAATTCCTTAACCTACAAACACCTGTTGGAATGCGGCTTCATTCTTCCTTTTCTCACAGCGATAGCCGCGGGCTAAATCGTTACGAACTTGGAAACTACGAAATTCACTGACTGCGATCAAACCGAAACATTTGCTGTGCCTGAGATGCATCTCCCTCTCTATATAGCCTTCTAGCTAGACTGTACGTAAAATGTATTCACTTGATTTGATCTACACTTTTGATTATTAACTACTATTTCTTGCGTTTGTTAGCTTTACTTTTAAAAGTAACCAACAAACACCTGTCACTTCTGTTGATTGTTGTTAGTTTATAATAATATTATGCTGATTTATGTAGTTATACATTGTGGTTAGAATATCATGTGTTATTGACACTGGATTGGAAAACATCTTCCAAAAAGTCTATTTTAATGCTAACTTTTCTGATTTTTGGACAACTGATGGGAGATAAAGTTTTCTATCATGAAATTTGACAGTATTAATTATTTGTTCCAGTTGAAAGCTGTAATTCTGTATATACCTTTGTAAAGTATTAACTTAATCAGAAAAATAATTTCTTTCGTATCCATTTAAATGGCATGAAATATAGAATTATATTTCCTTCGAAAATAAATAGTGATTTTTTAAGATCATTTAATTAGAAATTTCTGGACAAAATTCATCAGAATTAGAATATCTTTTAGGTATAGAGCACCTTTCTTTTTGCATAATTAATAATGAATGTACACATAACTTGCGGCAGTTACCATTTATTTATTTGACGTCCATGAGGTAGGTAGAGTAGGTACATATATTTTTTTCTATATATCACAAGTTATGGTACCAGGCGAAGCGGCCGACAAACACATCGGCATACATATAAAAAAGCATTTTTATTCAGTTGTAATTCATATACGTATAACAAGGACACCACATATATTTGAAATGCATGTATAGAGTAATATTCCTTGTATCACCTAACTGAAAGATTGGCGAAAGGATAAATTATTATATCATTGTTATTATCTGGCCGATAACCGCGTTGGTTAAGGCGCGAGGTAGCAATCACGACGTATCGCGCTACCGGGTTCGAATCCCGGTCCCGACACTGTCGGAGGAAATGGTTGTAATGGCGGTCCGCGTTTTTTCAATGTGTAACCCAATTCCGCACAAGCCTTTGGCTTCTGGAATTGGGGGCTGTCTAATTTCTGTGGTGTTTATTTATTTATTTATATTAGTAAACGTGTGTGAAACCCTTTCTTTGGAAAAATAAATTCTATCAAATGCTACAATATCGAAAAGAAATGTTTATACATGCATACATACAACTTGATACATTTTTAATTATAGGCAAATACAAGCAAAAATAAGGAAAAATAATTTATCGATTCATCACCATATAGAAAATACAGATCTTGTCCAGATGTTTCATAGTAACTTCAAACATTTTAGATTCAGGACTGAAAACATGATATGCCTCCCTGCAATTAATAACATCAGCAGAGATCTTCAGCTGTAGTTCTATGTTCTTTAACATCCATAATGAACAATTGATGTGTCATGTGACTGGTAGGAGAGTAGCTGTAGGTGGCAATTAAATCTTTAATTTGAAATTTTCAGATAATACCAATAACGATAATGCCATTCATCTGCAAAAGTATTACTCCGATACTCATAAAAATGAATAAAAGATACTTACGCAAATGCATAGAATTCCATTTGCGCATTTTTTTTATAATATATTTTTATATAAATTATTATTTATATTGTATCTTAGCAACCAGTAATCATGACGTAACATCGTTTACAGTTTAAACGTATAGTATATGAGCAAAAGTATTAACTCCATTTCAGGAAAAAATGGAGTTGCGATTATTTACCTCGCAGGTACAGGTATATATCTTTTTCCTGCATTACATTGCACGTAACTAAATATTACATTCTGAACGTATATAAACACAGAAATATTAAAAGAAAAAATGCTATTATATAGCATATGCGTAAGCTTTCACATATACTAATAACTTTTTTAACTATTGATTCCTACTTTGCGTATAAATAGGAAAAACGTAATATTATACTTATTTATATAAGTACATAGTATTTTACATATAACTACTACATAAATTCGTTTTGGTAAAAAAATATATAAAATAACTATTTTAAAATTTCGAATTTATGCATATGACAAGTTTTATTCAGAATGACCTAAAGATTCTGTTCCTAAATTTTGAAACGATTCCATCGACAACAAATTACCGATGCAATTGGTGCGGGGTTCTTTACTCACAGATTCACAACGAAAAAAAATAATACGAGACAGTAGGTAGGTTCAAACAGTGTAGAAATTGACAAAGAAATAAGTCCTTAGGTCTGTTTGCTAGAACATGTCAAAATATTAACAATCACGTGAAGTCTTGAAAATGCATTAATTACTCCTACAACTTCAATTTGCACGCCAATTTCCACACTATTGGACAGACTGAGTAAAAACGTGAAGTTAAGGGTCTTTTAGAATACCGCTCAGAACATTTAACTAAAGCTGTTGCCTATTTTCAACTTTACAGCATATGTTACGAGATTTTATGCCATTTTATCTAATATTTTTGGGTTATTATACATGACCGTGGTCTAGTAAATAATATCATCTTATTTTCGAACCCTTATTATTATAACAATATCGGCAACAGCGATCAATGCCGATGAGCAGTGCAGATCGCCAACTTATCAGTTGAGCCAAACTTTACGTAACAGATATATCACAAAACGCACACCGAAGAGACATGCTGTTCTAAAGTCAAATTTATTGCTATAAGCTCCGGTACTACTCATATTTATTCTCTGCAAGACAAGTAAGAAGACTAGTTAGTAAGAAAAAGGTTGTAAAGTTTCACACGCGCGCGCAGATTTCCCTCGTTATTATTTAAGAAATAACGAAATTGTACTGTATTGTATTGTATTGTAATATTGTAAACAGCATAAAGAGTTTACAAAAATTGGTAGTTCCATATAGTGTGTATTAGTGAATAAAGTCAAGGTAAAAGGAAATATCTCGTTCAAATTATCGGACAAGTATTCATCCCCAAATAGTAATTCAGTCAAATAATACTTTGACCTGGAAAAAAAATGTCATGCTAAAACCAATAAGGTGACCTCTCCCACTTTTGCTCCAGCCGTCATCTTGTAAAATGTTTTAATCGTTTTATCTCGTGTTGTATTGGTCACACGGAAAAAGTTATTGAATAAAAAATATTGTAAATAAAACTCATATAAACTACATATTTTCGGTAATTACCGCGATGCCGAGAAGTTAGTATTTCGAGCAGTAGAGGGGGTCAAAGTTACCAGAAAACAGTTTTTTGAAAATACTTTTGTGAAAGCTGCTTAGGTAAAAATATTAGCCATACACACATATCTAAATAAATTCGTTTCCATTGATTTTATATTTCCAATTAAATTTAAAATTGTTAAAACTGTTTTTTGGTAACTTCGGCGCCGTTTACCGCTCGAAATATTAACTTCTCAGCATCGCGGCAATTACCGAAAATATACTGTAGAATTTTATTTAAAACATTCTTTGTTCAATAACTTCTTCCGTACGACCAATAGAACACGAGATAAAACGATTCAAAATTTTACAAGATGGCGGCTGAAGCAAAAGGGGGAAGTCACCTTTTTCGTTTTAGACCTTTTAAGTGGTCCTGGTAACATTGAGCGTGACAAATTCGAGTGTGCAATTTTTTCCAGGTCATGGGGTTTTTTGGTACATTTTTACTGTACTAACTTTCACCCTGAACATATTCTATGGTAAAAAATGAAGAATTTCAAAAATTAAAAAAATATAAATTTGGGACTATTCAACAGGTAATTGCGACAGGGGGTGCTATATAGCAAGGAGAAATCAATTAAAAGGTGGTCAACAAACGTCTGTCGAGCTGTTGAGCAACAGTGAGGAAGAATAATTATTGCACTATACGCTGCGAGGTTTTCATTACCAAACATTCTGTACTTGTAAAAGAATAACGTAAGTTTTGATACCTGGTTATTAAGATTTATATTTGGCAATAATTAATTTATAGCTTAGCAAATTATCTTAATTGGTTGTTGGTTGTGATAATTGATTAACCGGTAGTATTGTTAAAGCCAACGACCTTAAATTTAACTAAAAATTACGCATAAAAATTTAATTCTATATGCAATAATACACTGTAAATCTTTTGCCTTTCCGCAGTTGGGTGCTTGGTGGGAGTGTCAATAATAATAGATAGTAAATATTTCTTGGTCGCCCACAAATTACTATTCACTTCCACTGCTAGACAAAACCGTCCTATTGTTTTATAAATCTGATGCTTAAGGCAGTGGTGCGTACTCAGTTTTGAAGCACAATCCTGTTCGCGATAAACAATTTAATGTGAGCCCTTGTATAAG
The DNA here is from genome assembly GCA_963675555.1 of Leptura quadrifasciata. Lineage (NCBI taxonomy): Eukaryota > Metazoa > Arthropoda > Insecta > Coleoptera > Cerambycidae > Leptura > Leptura quadrifasciata. The sequence continues at coordinate 57,181,194 of OY776678.1, read as the reverse complement.
CAGAGTGACCATATTTTTATGAAAGAAAAGTGATATAACGAGAAAAATGTCTTGTTAAATGAATGAATAATTGATTTTTATTTATTTTTCATTTCCTGATGGACCAGATTAGAGTGACGTATAAAGCTCCTGAAAGTAGGCAAATCTTCTAGTACATAGAGTCATAGTGCGTTCCATGAAAATTTGTCATGTATTGTGAACTTTATGTGCATTACACATAAGGACCAACATTAAATCGCATAAACAGTCGTCCCATATTTCATATAAATTCATATTTATATAGAACATTTAAAGGTTTTTACTCACATATGAATTCTACATCTGTTTACAACATTATGTAGTACGTAGAAATAGTTAAATATTTCCTGTAAGTTCGCATTTCAATGAAATGTAGCGCTACAATTTTATAGTCTTAAAGTTGACCGAAACTACATGTGTCTGTGTCATAAGATTCAATTTATTTTTACCGCAATATACATTCACTATTCTCTATAGTGTGCGATTTTAACTACTAGTCTTGACATCAACATTAAACAGGTTCAATTCTGTTATTGTCGTTAATCATCGACGTTAGAAGATCAGTTCAACTTCTAGATTTTTCAAAACCTTATTTTGTAAGGAGAGTAGAGATTTTCAATTTACATCACGTTCATATATTATTCATCTATTTTTAACTCATGGACCCATTGACTAAATTATGTTTATGCTGTCAATGTCAATGTCGAGAAATATGACAAAGAATTATTCCAATAGTTTGGCCCCATAAACAATACATATATAATCTATTGTTAGACGACTAGACTGATTTGTTTTATTGGTACTTGTTCTTTGGAAAAATCAATCTCCTAATTATAAAAATTTAATTATACACATAATGGGGTATTTGAATTTCATATAGGTTTTCATTCTCTCATGGTCAGGTCAATTCTGATCAGCAGCTATACGCGTATGTTAAATATTCTGTTTTTGCTAACATTTTAAAAAAATTATTATATTCTCGTTACGACATTGATTGGTTCAATTAAATTGCTTTGAGCGCCTTTGTGAAACTTGTGTTGTAAGATTTCTAATCTACCTATTGCAGAGTGCAGCATGTCACGACTTCACTATAGTTTCACTATATATATATATATATATATATATATATATATATATAAAATTTATTGAGGTTGCAGTCAGTGATAAGGTATTTTGGCCAATACAAAAAGAAAACTCTTTGTTATTGTCAAGCTTTCGCTAATGTTTATTAGCTTTCTCAATACATCTACAAAAATACAAAAGTTGTCAGTAAACAAAATCAGTTAAAACAATTTATTTTTACTACTTACTAACTTGAGGTTAATTTGATAAACCTGCGTCGAAACACATGGCAGGAAAATTTCTTAAAACGTAACTAGTGGTCGATCCCACACACATAGCTACACTCCCACTGTTATAAATAAAACATTTAACTTAAGTTTAGTTACACATGTTAATAAAATCTGATTAAAATTTCATTTAAAATAATTAACAAAATGGACTCAGTTGAAACTATCCTGAAGCCCAGAGATAAGAGGAAATGTTTTTTATTACAAGTAAAAACTCATTTTAAATTTCATAGAAATGGGAATACTTGCCAACTTAATTTTCGCGGTTATTTTGAAAAGTTCTATAATTGTCATGTTCTAATTTTAAAATGTAGGTGTAAATTTTACTTAAATTGTTGATGTCTGATTTTTTGTTTAAGCTGTTAACTTCATTGTTAATATGGACCATTTCAAGGAAAATCCTTTTTTGATAGTTGTTCTCTACTGCCAAAACTTTTACATTTTCATAATCCATTTTGTGACCAGTTGTAATGACGTGTTCTGCTAGGGCGCAAGATTTTACCATTCTATTGCAATCACTTTTGTGAGACGTTATTCTACCCTGAAGTGCTCTTGATGACTGCCCAATGTACGCTTGACTACAATTGAAACATTCGATACGATAAACGATATTAGATTTTTCTTTATTCCTTAAGGGAGCCTTGATGATACTATGTAATTGGGAAACAGTTTTTAGATGTTTATTAGCTATTTTAATATTAGAGTTTTTAAAAGGGTTTATTAACCTAGAGGTCAAATTTTCTACGTAAGGTAAAGATTTATAAATTATTCTATTTTCTGTGACGCTACCACCATTTATGTTACCATCAGCCTCGTTTATGTTGTCTTCACCAACATTTCTTGAAACTTGAACAATGCCATTGTTAATTGAACCAGTATGATTGACAACATTAAGGCCACGGGTAAAGTTATTACGATTTTGTTCGGTGTTAAATAAGAGTTTGTTAACTAAATTTCTTGGATAAGAATTCTCAACTAATAGACCCTTCAATTCCTGTAACGATTCCATTTTAAATTGGGGGTGTGTGACTTTGGTAACTCTATTCTTCAGTGCAAATATAAGATTCATTTTTATCCGTGGACGATGGTAAGAGAAGTAGTTTATGTATCTACCACTGCTGCACTTAAAAGACATGGAAGTAAATAAAATTATAATTCAAAATAAATGGTTTAAAAACTTAACTACAGTCATTATACCAGATAATGTAAGATTTATATTGGCATTAGGCCCCAAATTCAGCCTATGTCCTACGTTTGTTGATCTTAAAATGTCTTCTTTACTTGCTGACCTAGAAAACATCACCGTAGGTTATAATGAAAATGACAAAAATTGTTTTAGATCGCAATATACTAACATAATAACAAACTATTTACATAAAAATCATGGTATCAAAGACCACCTCACTAACAAATTTATTGAATGTAAACAGTTTTTTAAACAACACTTAGAATTAGTGGTAGTAAGAAGTGATAAAGGCAATGTGACTGTTGTGATGCACAAAGAGGACTATTTAAACAAAAGTCAAGAGCTTTTAAATGATCAAAAATACTATAAAAAACTAAGATCTGATCCTACTTGCACAACACAACAGAAAGCCAACAAATTGGTGTCGAAATTAAAAAATAACAACTCAATAGACCAAGATACAGCCAAATCTTTGACAATTTATAATTCAGTTGCTCCTCGTTTCTATGCATTACCTAAAATACATAAACCTACTCTTTCAATGAGACCAATAGTGTCCTCGATAAATTGCCCTAATGAAAATTTGGCTAAATTTCTAACAAACATTCTAACAAACGCCTACAATACAGACAACTCGTTTTACATCAAAGATTCGTTCGCTTTCAGCGAATTTATTAACAATTATGAACTTCCACCATCTTATGTTGTAGTGAGTTTCGATGTTGTCTCTCTATTCACTAACCTACCTCTACAATTGATAATTGACAGCTTAAAAAATAATTGGAACGCTATATCTGATCACTGCAACCTATATTGTGACACATTGATTGACATACTTAAGTTCATTTTTGAATCAAATTACTGCCTGTTTAATGGTGCGTATTACAAACAGATTTTTGGTACTCCAATGGGATCTAAAATATCCCCTATCCTAGTAAATTTTGTACTGGATGACTTGGCGAGGAATTGCTTAGCTGAGATTCCTTTCAACGTTCCTTTTATAAAAAGATATGTAGATGACTTATTACTCTCAGTGCCACATGATAAAATAAATGATGTGTTACACACATTTAACAATTACAATCCAGATATACAGTTCACAGTGGAGAAAGAAACAGATAACTGCATACCTTTCTTAGATATGATAGTTATCAGGGACGATAACACATTACGTACCAAATGGTATCGTAAACCTATAAGCAGTGGTAGATACATAAACTACTTCTCTTACCATCATCCACGGATGAAAATGAATCTTATATTTGCACTGAAGAATAGAGTTACCAAAGTCACACACCCCCAATTTAAAATGGAATCGTTACAGGAATTGAAGGGTCTATTAGTTGAGAATTCTTATCCAAGAAATTTAGTTAACAAACTCTTATTTAACACCGAACAAAATCGTAATAACTTTACCCGTGGCCTTAATGTTGTCAATAATACTGGTTCAATTAACAATGGCATTGTTCAAGTTTCAAGAAATGTTGGTGAAGACAACATAAACGAGGCTGATGGTAACATAAATGGTGGTAGCGTCACAGAAAATAGAATAATTTATAAATCTTTACCTTACGTAGAAAATTTGACCTCTAGGTTAATAAACCCTTTTAAAAACTCTAATATTAAAATAGCTAATAAACATCTAAAAACTGTTTCCCAATTACATAGTATCATCAAGGCTCCCTTAAGGAATAAAGAAAAATCTAATATCGTTTATCGTATCGAATGTTTCAATTGTAGTCAAGCGTACATTGGGCAGTCATCAAGAGCACTTCAGGGTAGAATAACGTCTCACAAAAGTGATTGCAATAGAATGGTAAAATCTTGCGCCCTAGCAGAACACGTCATTACAACTGGTCACAAAATGGATTATGAAAATGTAAAAGTTTTGGCAGTAGAGAACAACTATCAAAAAAGGATTTTCCTTGAAATGGTCCATATTAACAATGAAGTTAACAGCTTAAACAAAAAATCAGACATCAACAATTTAAGTAAAATTTACACCTACATTTTATAATTAGAACATGACAATTATAGAACTTTTCAAAATAACCGCAAAAATTAAGTTGGCAACACAGTTGGTATCATCAATATCACTAAGTATTCCCATTTCTATGAAATTTAAAATGAGTTTTTACTTGTAATAAAAAAACATTTCTTCTTATCTCTGGGCTTCAGCATAGTTTCAACTGAGTCCATTTTGTTAATTATTTTAAATGAAATTTTAATCAGATTTTATTAATATGTGTAACTAAACTTAAGTTAAATGTTTTATTTATAACAGTGGGAGTGTAGCTATGTGTGTGGGATCGACCACTAGTTACGTTTTAAGAAATTTTCCTGCCATGTGTTTCGACGCAGGTTTATCAAATTAACCTCAAGTTGGTAAGTAGTAAAAATAAATTGTTTTAACTGATTTTGTTTACTGACAACTTTTGTATTTTTGTAGATGTCTTGAGAAAGCTAATAAACATTAGCGAAAGCTTGACAATAACAAAGAGTTTTCTTTTTGTATTGGCCAAAATACCTTATCACTGACTGCAACCTCAATAAATTTTATGTTTGTACCTTAACTAGTCAGTCAAGACTACCTTTCTAATATATCTATATATATATATATATATATATATATATATATATATACAAATTTTAGAAGTTAGCTGACTGCAACCTCAATAAATTTTATGTTTGTACCTTAACTAGTCAGTCAAGACTACCTTTCTAATATATCTATCTATATATATATATATATACAAATTTTAGAAGTTAAGGTACAAACATAAAATTTATTGAGGTTGCAGTCAGTGATAAGGTATTTTGGTCAATACAAAAAGAAAACTCTTTGTTATTGTCAAGCTTTCGCTAATGTTTATTAGCTTTCTCAAGACATTAACTTGTGGTTAATTTGATAAACCTGCGTCGAAACACATGGCAGGAAAATTTCTTAAAACGTAACTAGTGGTCGATCCCACACACATAGCTACACTATTGTTATATAAATCTGATTAAAATTTCATTTTAAATGAAATTTTAATCAGATTTTATTAATATGCGTAACTAAACTTAAGTTAAATGTTTTATTTATAACAATTGGTAGCCCGCTGAGTAGTTGTTTCCTGCAAATCATGCATAATAACAATATATAGGTTAAGTCCACCAAGGGCTGAAGGTCACCGCTCCCGGTACTTGCAAAATGGCAAGTCGCTATGCACCATGGAGACATCTATGATGTCTGGTGTATAGTAGCATTAGACCACCTGAGAGGATTCAATTACCTCTCACCACTATACCATTTACATTAGTCTGTATAAGACTGGCAGGTTGGCCACTGTAATTTGTCTGCTCCATGACCTATGGCATACTGAGGAGAACTAATAAGTTCGAAACCGGTCTATGTCTGGTCAGGGAGTTGACAAATAACATTGGCTACCAATTTTTCATGATTTAATAATAATAATAATAATGATATCCTTTATTTAGCAAAAGCTATTTATAACATATATGTACATAATAAAATATATATGATAGTTAATTATCACAATATGACAGATAATGACATACTTATCGTACAAATAGATTTAAATTTATTGCTTCTTTTATATGGGAAGGTAAATCGTTAAAAAGGCGTATGCCCTCATAAAATAAAGAGCCTTGCAAAAAAGACTTATTTACAAATTCAATATTAAAATTATTTTTTGTTCTAATATTCCGTAGATGAAAGTCATAGCGTTTTTTTAAAAAAATCTGTAAATACTTTGGCACAATCTGTTGAATTATTTTATAAATTAAGACCATATTCGTAAAGCAACGACAGGCGCGGTTAGTACTTGGATTGGTGACCATTCCAACGGAAACCGCGTTCTCGCCTCACACATCTTCCAGCAGCTTATATATCAGTGTATGCGCGGAAGCTATACAACCTTAGGCGAGGGTTGTATAGGAGATATACCATCCTTCGGAGGGGATGTAAAGCCGTCGGTCCCTTGTCTATTAAATGTTAGGCAAGTAAAAGATCCCTACTCTTCTTAAGGGAAGAGGTTCGGCAAAAATTCCTGGTTGGGGGTAGCTCGTCTACAGGCGTCGGTGTTAGGCCTCAGTAGCGGAAATAGGCCGACGTTAAATAAATGTATTAAAAAAAAAAAGAGACCATATTCGCCTTTTTAATGTTTTGCTCTACCGACAACCAATTTAAAGTGTGCATGATAGTTTTGACTGGTGTGTAAATGTTACATTTAGAATTATTCTCATACATTTATTTTGTAGTAATTGCATTCTGTTTAATTCACCTTTATTGTATGATATTAATAAAGAAATGCAGTAATTAAAATGAGGATAAATAATTGTATTGTACACTAGTATCTTGCTCCATTGCGACAGGTTTGCCGAGACTCTATAAAAGAAACCAATTTTCTTCCCTAACTTTTTACATAAATACTCCACTTGAAGGCCAAAATTAAGTTGAGGATCTAATATTACACCAAGATATTTGAATTCTGATACACATTCAACTGGAGCATTGTTAATTTTGACAGATAAATTTTGAGATAAATATTTCGTGCAATTTGCTTTAGAGCCCAAGACCATATATTTCGTTTTTTCAGAATTTAGTTTTAATTTATTACTACATAGCCAATTATATAATATATCTAACTCATCATTTAATGTCTTTGTAACGTAACCGTAGTTTTTACCAGTCACAGAAATGAGTGTATCGTCTGAAAATAAACTTATAAATGAGTTTTTTAACACAGAATAAATATCATTTACATATATAACAAATAGGAGGGGGCCCAGTACACTACTGGGGGACTCCAACCACACTATCGACAATATTAGACATCTTATTATTTATTTTAGTTCTATGGTACCTGTCTTGTAAATAGTCTTGTATCCATTTCAGGACCACTGATTTTACTCCATATTTGGATAGCTTACGTAATAATAAATTCCGATCTATCGTCTCAAAGGCACGCTTTAAATCCACAAAAACACTTAACACAACATTTCCTTCCCCAATGTCCTTCCTCCAACTCGCACAAACATACTGTAATGCTGTTTCGCAAGAATGACCTTCCCGAAAACCAGACTGCCCAGCAAATAATAAATTATTTTTTTCAAAATATGTTTTTAGTTGTTCAGACACTATTATTTCTAGTATTTTATCTATTACAGGTAATAGATTTATCGGTCTACAGTGCTCTGGACGAGTAGGAGCAGACACTTTTGCAATTGGTACAATAACGCTGACTTTTAATTCCGATGGCACCCGTCCTGTCTCTAATGACACATTTATTATGTTTAAAAGTGGATAACCAATAACACAAAATAAATCTTTCAAGAGTTTTACATTAAGACATTCATCACTGGTACTTTTGTTTTTTAAATTGCAGATTATTTTATGCAGCTTATTCAGATTGATTTTTTCAAAAATAGAAAGATCAAATTCGTCGATTTCCCAACTATCTGTAGGATACAGTGGTTTGTCCTCTATACTGGCTGCTATTTCCTTTATGCTGTCGCTGTAATATTTATTAAAATTCTCTTCTAATCGATCTGTGTATCCATCAAATACGATTTGGTCTTGCTGTATCAGTTCTCCCCTTTTGCAGTTGATTAAATCTTTCATCGTCCTCCACATTTTTTTACTGCCACCCTTGGCTTTATCAACATAAGCTTCGTAATATTTTTCTTTTCCTCTCGTATTCTATAAGTCACCTGATTCCGTTTACTCTTGTAATCTTCATAGTCTTCCAAGGATTTGAATGTCACAAACCTCTTATAAGCCTTGTCGCGAAACTTTTGGGCTGATCTAACATTTTTGTTAATCCATGGACATGAGCTCATTTTGGCCTTAGTTTCTGGGCATATGGTATTTATAGATAACTTAATATTCTCTATAAAATTGGTGTATAGAACATTAATATCTGTCGATGATGTATCCCAGTTTCTTCCTATCAGATCAATTTTTAATTTTCTAATGTTCTCTTCGCTGAAGTCTCTTCTATAAATATACTCTGTTTGTGTGTTTCTATCATCAATTTTAATTTGTGTACCAATTATATAATGATCTGTCAAAATCGGCGTAGTTCTTGGTAACTCATGCAAAGTAAAATTATTTGTAACAATCATGTCTATCAGTGTAGAAGAAGTATTAGTTACGCGTGTATCATCCTCAACAATCTGTTGAAAACCGGCATCATCAACTATAATATTTTTTAAATGTTTTGCTTTTGCGGTGTCACTTTTAAAATTTATATTAAGATCCCCCATGATAATAACTTCATTTCTAGAGACTACATCTCTTTTTAAAAGATTCTCAAAATAATTTAAAAATTCATCGCAGTTACCATTTGGGGACCGATACATAGAGCGACAAATAATATGTCGGTCATAAAATTTCAGTTTAATAACTAGTGACCAGTAACTTCGAGCACAAGCTATTTTTTCTACAACTGTAAACTGTATGTTATTCTTAAGATATATCAAACTTCCGCCAGTATGCCTACTATCCGATTGTACTAATATATGTTTATACCCTAGAGCTTGTATTTCACAGTCTTCTATATCTGGAGTAATATGAGTTTCAGTTACACATAAAAATAGAGGTTTTTCTTCGTAAAGTATTTGCCGTATTTCAACTATATGAGATGTTAATCCTTGAATATTTACACATAACCCACTGGACCATTTTACATTTCTACGTTTATCATCTAGTTGCTATATATATTGGATTCTCGATTTTGTTCTTTCTAGAGCTCCTTTATAGCAGACACAGTCCTTATCGAACACGGAGTGGTCATATTTTATTCCTGGTACTCTTAGAACATCGTTCGCATATTTACAATTTGTACATATTTTTTTGTCTGATTTACAATCTGCACTTTTATGATTACCATTACATAACGGACAAATGATATTCTCAGCGCGACAGTGTTCTGCTTTATGGTTAAATCTCCAACATTTAAAACATCTTAATACCCCTACGTATTCGTAAACGAGATAACTCTCCCAGCCTACGTAAAGTCGACCCTTTTGAATAAAATAATTGTGCATTTCAGGTGGAACTTCGATAATTACGTTGTGCAATGTTTTATTTTTAGGTACACATTTTTTTACAACATTTATTTCATTATTTTCATGTACTTTAAGAAAATTCTGTCTTTTGATATTATTTATAAAACTAGTTAAATCAGCTAAATGTTTTTCATTCACTCCAACCACCATTATTTTAGGTTTTATCAATTTAGGCACTTCTATACAATAGTTTTCTGATAATTCATCGACCGCCGTATTTTGCAATTTTTTTCTGGATTCCTTATCGCTACATTCTATTATCACGCTTCCTTGACTTAGAGGTTTTATTTTAGTGACGGCCACAGCGATATCAGCAGGATTAATTTTTTGTGCAATATCATTTTTTTTAACACTACTATGTTGTTGTATATCTTTTGGTTTAATTATTAAAGGCGAATTATTACTTTTAACTACATCAGACCAGATTTGTAAGGTGTAATTCAATACAGGTCGGGGTATTTGCCCGCTGAGTAGTTGTTTCCTGCAAATCATGTATAATAACAGTATATAAGTTAAGTCCACCAAGGGCTGTAGGTCGCCGCTCTCGGTACTTACAAAATGGCAAGTCGCTATGCACCACGGAGACATCTATGATGTCTGGTGTATAGTAGCATTAGACCACATGAGAGGATTCAATTACCTCTCACCACTATACCGTTTACATTAGTCTGTATAAGACTGGCAGGTTGGTCACTGTCATTTGTCTGCTCCATGACCTATGGCATACTGAGGAGAACTAATAAGTTCGAAACCGGTCTATGTCTGGTCAGGGAGTTGACAAATGACATTGGCTACCAATTTTTCATGATTTGTAAGGTGTAACTCAATGCAGGTCGGGGTATTTGCCCGCTGAGTAGTTGTTTCCTGCAAATCGTATAATAACAATATATATATATATATATGGTGTAGTGGAGAGAGGTAAGTGAATCCTCTCATGTGGTCCAATGCTACTATACAACAGACATCATAGATGTCTCCATGGTATATAGCGACTTGCCATTTTGCAAGTACCGAGAGCGGCGACCTTTAGCCCTTGGTGGACTTAACCTATATACTGTTATTATACATGATTTGCAGGAAACAACTGCTCAGCGGGCAAATACCCCGACCTGCATTGAATTATACCCTACAAATCATGAAAGATTGACATTGGCTACCAATCTTTCATGATTTGTAAGGTATAATTCAATGCAGGTCGGGGTATTTGCCCGCTGAGTAGTTGTTTCCTGAAAATCATGTATAATAACAGTATATAGGTTAAGTCCACCAAAGGCAAAAGGTCGCCGCTCTCGGTACTTGCAAAATGGCAAGTCGCTATATACCATGGAGACATCTATGATGTCTGGTGTATAGTAGCATTGGACCACATGAGAGGATTCACTTACCTCTCACCACTACACCATTTACATTAGTCTGTATAAGACTAGCAGGTTGGCCACTGTCATTTGTCTGTTCCATGACCTATGGCATACTGATGAGAACTAATAAGTTCGAAACCAGTCTATGTCTGATCAGGGAGTAGACAAATGACATTGGCTACCAATCTTTCATGATTTGTAAGGTATAATTCAATGCAGGTCGGGGTATTTGCCCGCTGAGTAGTTGTTTCCTGCAAATCATGCATAATAACAATATATATATATATATATATATATATATATATATATATATATATATATATATATATGTTGTTTTTTAGGTTTATGCAAAATAGTAACACAAAATGTACGAGGTAAAACGTTAGCACAGAATAAGCGGTAATACAGTACAAAGTTATATACAGTACTTGGTTAGTACCAGTTTTGCTTACTCTTCCAGGGACTTACTTTCTTCCTGTGGTTACGGTCGGGCACGTCTGCTGATTGGAATGGCCAGATCGGAGGGACTCCCTCATGGCTTCTCATTACCTTTTCTGTAAAATGAATCAACTTACTCTCATATCATATAGCCTTTATTTAGCATAGCAGAGGAAATACATTTATATAGTTAAACATTCAAAGTAAATAAGACATTACATATTAAAAGTCGATTTAACATAACTTGCACAGTCTCTCTTAAAACTAGACAAGTTGCTACAATTTTTTACCGTTACAGGCAACTGATTGTAAAATTGCAAACCAAAATTGCAAATATTTTGACAATAAGTGATTTCTACTATATTCAATTTGTGTGTTTTCAATGTAAAAGTTATGATTATTTCATATTTTTAGTATAATAATTGTGGATGTCCTCAACAAAACACAATTCTCTAAAACATGTTTTGGAGCAAAGCCCTTAACAATTTCAAAAATCAAAACAAAAGAATAAAATATTACATTCTGATAAACTGTCATGAATTGTGGGAGTTGTGTGAGTAGGCGCCAGATGGATGCACTGTTGATCGATGACGTGGTATGAAGGTATCCTGCTGTTCGAATATGATATATGACACCTGGGTTCGGATCTCGGAGTGGACACGTCTGCTGTCGAAGAGTCGCTCTGGCTCACTGTCAACATAGGACGCTTTCAATTATTTCCTTCTAATACTTAAATGTGGGATAAATGACGATAACAGATGCGTGGTGGATCGATGTAACGTCAAACGGACTTATTTCGGAGTATTTTGCGACTTAGTAAAATAATTCAATTACCTGAATATCTTTTTAGAGCGGATCAAGCTGCAGGACACGTGTTTCGCGTCGCAGTCAGGTAACTGAACTATCGGATATTTTACTTATTTGCTTGTACCGAAAGAATGACGTTATTAAAATACCATTACTCTTTGTGCTACCTCGACCGCAAATCATCTCGCTTACCTTTATAGATATTTAATGTGCGTCGAGTCGTTTGAGGGAGGAATGCCGCCGCGACCCGCGGCGATAATAATTATGTCGTAAAGTTGTTGTTGCGTTTTTTATGTCTCGGGAAGTCCTTACATGGACTATACCTTGCTATGCCACTTGAAAATATTTCATGGTTGGTTTAAGCAGGATGGCAGGTACTCACGTCTAGCTCGCGGGACTGCTGGCTGTCGACTGAAATTACTGAAAATATTTACTATAGGTTCGCAAGGTTATACACGTTCCTCACGCTGTTCCCCCATTACCCGAGTGCATCTGTACTTAAAACTGGTATGTTTTATTCGGAGCTGCTATTAATATAAATTTTAAAGCGTAAAAGATACAGTAATAAATATAAAAGAATAATTTATATAGAGGGTATAATTAAATATAGGTCCTGGGCACATTTTGGTAACGAAAAAACGCTTGTAAAACAGGTATTAAAGTGTAAGTTTCATTAAACGTACCCAACAAAATTATCTTAAATTTGCTAACATTTATTTCATCCGCTATTTATATGAGAAATAAAACGCTCAAGACTTATTGAAGGGGTTCCACAAAATCTAGTTATCTCTTCAGATCATAATAAAATTGACTGCATATTGCAGTGTTACTTTATATCAAATCAAATGTATATAGTTCTTAGCAATTAAACAGCACACTTATTTTCCTCTCGTTAATATAATATGTTATAAGAAAAGTAGGTAGTATTAAAACTCAGACAATATTTGTCAATAAGTTTTAAATACGAAAGTAATACATCTAAAACGAAAAATAAAACTTTAGACAGGTCGGTACCTTTCTAATAGCTCTAACTGCACCAACACGCATTTATTATTCAATAAGAAATAATGTGCGTGGGACTGTGGCCAAACCAACTCAAATATTATTCCATAAATTTACATAATTTTACTAACATGTAGATATGGTATTTGACTAAGTAATGTAACCGTGAAGTTGTGGTTATGCCATATCAATGTTGGCTTCTTAGAATCCTCCATTCAAATAATATATTATTTCAGATTAGCACACAGCGGCGTGTTGAAGGTTTCTTTTATTGCTGAATATAAATTTAAAAAATAACTCGGGTGATTTACACGTCTGGATTAGTTATGGCATGGAGCCATATGTGATTATTTATGGGATTATAGAAGTTTATCCTAATTTTAGTTTTTAGTTTAGAATACAATTTTCAAATATTTTCTTAAAAATTTATAAATCTAAAAGTACAAATTTTAGTCAGTTATTTATTAGTTTTAAGAAAATAGGTAATTTCATACCGCAGCTCACCAAATGCTTCACCCAGTTTCAAAATATAGCAGGGTGTTACTTTCACTTCCATACTCTTAACGAATAGGCAGTCTTTTGTCCACGACTATTTTATAATATACCAATTATACTTGTGATTCCTCAATTATTAATTAATAACTATTAGCAGGTACATTTTCAATTTGAGTGTAATCTCATAACTTTTTACTAGAATTTATGGCCAGTTTCTGAATTAAATGGAGTTATTCGTTTACTATCATAATTATTGCAATTGTGGGAACAATCTTTACGGAAGAAAGGAGCCCACAGAACAGAAAATTTGGGATCCCGGTAAAAGTGGTCGAAATTGAGATATGTTGTAGTTTATATCTTCCCGATCAGAAGTTCAAATGGGACCAAGGCTCAGGGACTTTTTATTTTAGAGTGACAGCGAGGCCCAAGGCCGAAAATTCGAATATATGGGATTTGGAATCCCGGTGAATATGACCCAAATTAAGGTATGTTGTAGTTCAGACCTTCCTGATGAAAAGTTCAAATGCGACCAAGGCTCGCGGACTTTTTATTTTAAAGTTACAGCGAGGGCAAAGGTCGAAAATTTGAATACATGGGATTTGGGATCCTGGTAAAAATAGTCGAAATTGAGATATGTTGTAGTTCAGACCTTTCTGATCAAAAGTTCAAATGCGAGCAAGGCTCGAGAATCTTTTATTTTGAATATTTTTCATGAATTTATGAATTTTCGACCTTTATACCCTTGCTATAACTCCAAAATAAAAGGCTCTCGAGCCTTGGTCCCATTTTAACTTTTCATCGGGAAGGTCTGAACTACAACATATCTCAATTTCGACCATTTTCAGCTGGATCCCAAGTCCCATGTATTCGAATTTTCGACCTTTGCTCTCGCTGTAACTCCAAAATAAAAGGTCCTTGAATCTTGGTCCCATTTGAACTTTTGTTCAGGAAGATCTAAACTACAACATATCTCAATTTCGACCATTTTCATCGGGATCCCAAGTCCCATGTATTCGAATTTTCGACCTTTGTCCTCGCTGTAACTCCAAAATAAATGTCCTCGAGCCTTGGTCCCATTTGAATTTTTGATCAGGAAGATCTAAACCACAACATATCTCAATATTGACCATTTTCACCGGAATCCCAAGTCCCATGTTTCTGTGCGGGGTCCTTTATGTAGATTGTAAACAATATTGACGCTTAAATTTAATTTATGACAAGCCGTTCTTTTGACACATAAAAAGGACATATTTCTGAAATAAAGTTATCTATTCATAATTTCCATAGTAACAATAATAGTTATTAAGTTATCAAGGATGTTATAAGGATAATAACGCACCAAGGTCGGCAGTGTCTCCTCATGAATGTCCTGTATATATTTTGGGATTTTATAGATTCAAAAACTGCGCTATCCTGTTAGGAAGTGTAAAAGTGATGATCTCTTGCCGACTGGTTGTTTACAGCATCTACCTGATTGATAACGCATAAAGAAGCGTGAATTGTCAGTTTTAACCTCTAACCGTGGTATATTTATTGACAATTTCTAGATGACAAACACTACCTAGAAGAGAAATAATTGTAAACGTACGTGACATGCCATTTTTAGAATTTGGAATAGTAACGACAATAATGTCAATGTTATTTTTATGCTTGACTTTCTCCATAGTAAGTTTGCATAACTCATCACAGTGGCAAGCGTTTGCAAGTCCATCACTAACTTCATAGGCAAATAGGGATCCCTGCAGGAGAAAGTCATCGACTTATTCTCTTGTGAAAAAGCTTGATTTTTTTTAGATTTGAAGCCATCTTTCTCCCATTTCAGAAATGCCCTCAATTTAGGATATTTGGATATACTCGTGTTCTCCTCTATGAAAATACTTTACTTAATTATTGAGTACCCACACCACAAACTTGCTGGAGGCTTTAATGTTGTTGATTTCTCCATGAAGTATGCCAACAGTGACATTAAAAACAAATGCTGTATAATCGTTTATAGCGCCCTTTCGGTTTCTCGGAAAATAAAATTTGGCAGGCAGCCTTTGCCAGCAAAATTACAGCTTTTGTTAACGTCGTTTATAAACAATGCCCAAAACAACGACTTAGTAACAACAAAATCAAAGCAGACATCCATTAATGTCAAAAAAATTACTTACTATCACTGTCCAAATAAATTAATTAAGAAATGTAAAATCTGATTTTCTACTTCATGAATCGGAGCTGTAGGAACAAATAAAACGTTTACACCACGCAGGAGGTACTTTGAGCAGTCTCGAACTATGTTGCTAGCCCTCAGTATGCTCGCGCATAAAAACGTCTTCGGCTGGTAAAAACTACTTATCTCCTTTGTAATGTAAATAACTATCTAAAGCTTGTCAGTAATAATAGATGTTCAGATATTTCAAATGTAATTGTTAATATTTGCATGGTTACCATACCATACCACAAGTTGTCTATCTTTCTTTTCGAAGGAATAGCAATCACATGTACAAAATACCAGTAACCTAAGTGAAAGTCAAAATTCTCTTGGGGCACCTGAAGAGGCGTCTAGGAGCAACCTATCAATAATTTACCAAAATGTAAGGGGCCTTAATACAATGACTTCCACATTATTAAACAATATTAGTGCTACCATAGATGAATATGACATCATAGGAATAACAAGAAAGTTGGCTGACCGAAGCTGTATATGAAAATGAAGTATTCCCCAGTGATTTTTTGGTGTTCAGAAAGAATAGATGTCATGAAACTAGTGGAAAAACCAAGGGTGGAGGAGTAATCCTTGCTGTCAAAAACATATATAGTACAAAGCAAATACATATGGATTTTAGCGATCGATTTATTGATACGGTTTGTGTAAAAGTAAACACATCTGAGTCTAATGCACTATATGTTATCTTAGTATATATCGATCCGGCCTGTAACATCAACACTGTAAGTAATTTTTATAATTTCTTGGAAAATTTACCATTTCTCTATAACAATAATTTCCTAATCATGGGAGATTTTAATATCTCCAAACTGAATCAGTATTATAAGAGCAATACGTGAAATGATCAGTATGTTAGAGAACTTATAAATTTTCAAAACTTTTTTGACTGTAAGCAGTATAACATAATAACAAATTATTTAGACCGTATATTATATCTGGTGATATCGAATCAAAGTTGTACAGTCCAACGTAGCCCATTTTGTTTAGTAGATGAGGATCCACATCATCCAACTTTGTATATAGAGATCTCCTTAGTAATCAATAAATTAACGCAATTGTCGTCTCCATTAAAATCTACCTATAAATATAAAAAGGAGAATTTCAATCTATTTTATAAACTATTTAGAAACACGGATTGGACTGATATTGGAAGGTTTTCTGATGTAAATGAAGCTGTAGAATATTTCTATTCCATTATATACAATATATTTGATAAATGTATCCCAAAAACAAAAACTTCCAAGAAATATCCAGTTTGGTTTAACAACCAAATCGTAAAAGATCTAAGAAAAAAGGACAGAATTCGTAAAAAATATAACTTCTCTCAATCAAACGATTTAAAAAATGAATATAGTAATCGTAGTAGTAATAGAGCAAAACTAAAAAAGGATATTGATCAAGCATACAAACAGTACATAAATAAAATACAAGAGGATATTAGCGATGATTCAAGGACATTCTGGCAATTTATGAAGGACAAAAAAGGTGCAGTCTCCTTTCCAATTACTATGCACCTAGATAACCTAGAATGTAAAAGCGGGGAGGCAATTGCAGATGCATTCGCAAGTCACTTTAAAAATGTATACAATGTAGATTTCCATGGAGATGACTCACACATAAAACTAAATCCGCACATGGATGAAGTAGTTGTAAACTCTATTACACAAAATGATACGTGATGCTGTAAAAAGACTAAAGTCAAACAAAGCGGTTGGACCCGACAGATTACCCTCTTACATCATTAAAGGTTGTATCGACTTTCTTGTACACCCCACAGACTACCAGACTGGCAACTTCCCTGAGAAATTTATCCGGTCAAGGTCGAGGCAACAGAAGCCAAATTCAGATGTCGCTCTTAACGCAAATGTCGTTTGAAACGTCAAACGTCGTCCATTGTTATTATGTTATTTATATTGTGTACTGTGATTGTGTTGTGCTGGTGATATTATTTTTGTAGAAACTTGACTTTTTAACATAGAATACGTAGTTTTTAGTGCCCTTTAAAAATTTCTATTTCCAAAGAGGAGTTAGGTGAGTGTTATTGTGCAAGTATACATTGGATTACAGTAATATATAATATTGCATTTTACAGATTATTTCTTAAAATGTCTTCTGCCTTCTGCATTGTTTGTGAAACTGAAGAAGTTGATGTGCAAAAATTGCACTATTTTCCCAGGAACCTTCATAAGTAAGTGTGCATTTGCTCCAGTCTTTGTTTTTAGTTTTTGCAGAGTGCAATATATATTTCTAAATATCGTAAGACTACTTCAAATTATTGTTCTGCCTTACCACAGTATCTACTTGAAATAAATAAATAAATATTATCGTTTTCAGATCGAAAATGTGGCAGGACTTAATGGGAATGAAAGTGTCAGAAAATACTATACGCCATCTTAGAATTTGTAATAAGCACTTCACAGTAGAGTCATACTCAAATGATACCGATTACCCAAAGAAGATATATGTCTACCATCGACATCACGTGGTCTTCGTGTTTCTTCTGCACATAATGAGGAATTAGAAAACCCGCATCCAGACATATCTAGTAGTGTGCCAAGTACTCCAGTTGATCGTTCATCAACACCTCTACCATCGTATACCAAATCTGGGGGATTCAGAGGCCAAAGTTCAATTTTTAAAAAATTGTGTCAAGAGATACAACCCCAAGGAAGAAAGTTATGTTTAAGGTAATTTCAAAAAAGGCAGATCACATACGAAAATTAAAAAAGTTGTGTAAAGAACAAGCAAATAAAATAAAAGAAATGTGTGACCTGATGAGTAACTCTGATGTTGTCAGAAATATTTTTAAGGACCTAAAGTCAAGTACTGTTGGCTTTTTAATATCTCAACTACACTGTGCAAAACCATATATTTCATCAGGTCCAGCGGCGAGATTCTAAGTTGCTATCGTATTAAGTCGATACGATACTACTGGTTCTAAGTACGTATCTTATAACAATTTTAACTCTTAATCGACAGAATATGCTCGATACCAAAGAAGTTATTGTTTCAGTCTTACGATATTATGACAGTTTACTCTATAACAACTTAGAATTTCAAACGACACGTGTTTGAAATTCGTTACTATCGTATCGATTCGATTCGATAGGAACTTAGAATCCGGCCACTGTAGTCATGTTTGCCTTGAGTTTTTTTTTATTGAGGTACTAACCTCGTCATCACTGAAAATTCGAATTTGGAGAACATTGTTATCATGTAAGGGGTTGCAAGGCGAGTATTTACTACAATTAATAAATGCACACGAAAAGAAATTAGCAAGAGAGTTATTGTAAAATATAAATATGGTTCTCTTGATATTGATAATTTAATTGAATACAATAAAACAAAAGTGCCTTAAATATTAATAATAATAATAAACTGTCTTTATTTGTGGCGGAGTTCAGCAAAGCTGCTCTTCCACTCGACCACATAAAAATACAAGTTTTATGATGTAATTTTTAAAGTATCTATTTAGGTTAAGGATATGTGTGTTTTTAATTCTTGTGCTTTCTTTTACTATGTATTTTTCCTTTGTCATACTTTTTATTACATGTTTATTTATGTCTGACAAAATAAAGTTCTATGATGTATTACAAATTTGACTTTTAATTTCCTATAGTATATATATAATATGGCGTATTTGACATTGAAATTTGTGATCAAAGATTAAGCATGAAACGGCATTGCACTTTGATCACAAATTTTAAATGTCAAATATGTACATAAACTGTAAGTTAAAGTAAACAAATGGTCAAATCTCCCGCGTCTGCAACTGTGGCGCCCTCTGAATTTGGCTTCTGCAAATCGGAGAGAGAGAGAGATAGATTTCTGGACAAAAATTTAACATTGAGTTGCCAGTTTGGTAGTCTGTGTACACCCGCTTCACTACCTGTTCAACCTAAGTTTAAAAATCAAAGTATTTCCTGATATCTGGAAAGAAGTCCGTCTTTGCCCGGTACACAAGAAAGATGATATTAAGAATTATAGGCCTATTGCTATACTATCAGTCCCAGCAAAACTTTATGAATCGATTATCTATAATGATATCTATAGATCAGTCTCCAATAGCATATCCATTCACCAGCATGGCTTTATGAGTCAGAGGTCAACTGCTAGTAACCTGATTAATATCACTCAGTTCATATCCCAAGAAATACACGAAGGAAATTAGGCGGATGTTGTTTATACTGACTTTTAAAAGGCGTTTGACTCTGTGTCGCATAATTTCCTACTCTGTAAACTTAAAAATGAATTTGGATTCCATGAGAATTTTATAGAACTCCTCACATCATATTTACATAATAGAAAACAGTATGTGTCTGTAAGTGGTTATACATCGAAACAGTTTCTTCCCTTGTCCGGAGTCCCTCAGGGTTCCAATCTTGGACCACTGTTATTTTTCATGTTCATAGATAGTCTTACTGAAATAATTAGAGCCTCCAAATAACTATTATTCGCAGATGATTTAGACATTTACATTAAAGTTGAAAGTAATATGGATATTAATAATTTATATCAATGGGCGCTTCAAAATAAATTGTATCTTAACATTAATGAATGCTTCATTATGACCTATACTAGAAGAAAAACTCCAATTATATTTAATTACAAAATAAATGATACAGATTTAACTAGGGTTGAAGCCATGAGAGACCTAGGCTTAACATTTGACACCCAGATCACATTTAGTAACCATATTTACGCCATGATAAATAAGGCCAATAAAATGTATGGATTCATAGTACACAATACGAATATGTTTAACAATATAGGAGCTATTAGCCGATTATATATTTCGTATGTAAAATCTCAGTTGGAATATTGCTCAATTGTCTGGAATCCTATTTTATCAAGTACACAAAAATAGCGTAGAAACAATATAAAATAAAGTTTTAAGGTTTTTAAATTATAATGAAACTGGTTTATATAATTTCGATATATATAAAGATATATTAAGGCAAAGATATGATCTCAAAACACTGGAGAATCGACGAAAATACGGGCATATTGTATACTTACATAAATTGTTACATGGCAATGTAGACGATAGTAATTTCCTGTCCATGATAAGTTTAAGTGCCCCCCCCCCCCCCACTATCCTACTAGAACTTATAGAACTTTCCACTTAGAGCTGGCAGGTACAAATTATCAAATCAATTCTCCTCTCCACAGAATATGTAGTAACTATAATACGATCCAAGCCAACTGTGATATATTTGATATCAGTATAAAAAAACTAAAAACCATTTGTTTTAAACAATTGCTTTTTAATATTATGTTAATATTAAGCTAGTATTAAGTTAGTTTTAGGTTAATGTAAATATCAAATGTACCATATCACTCTGTAATAGGGCTTGCCTGTTGAGTGCATTACCAAATAAATAAATATGCAAAGATATATCCTGTTATCTGGATCATCGGCGCGGTAGGATGAGCTACGTAGCTCAGGAGCTGAGAGGCCTAAACTTTTGGGCCGGCACAAGCAGACGTCGAGATTTCGGCATATGTTCGTTACCTGGGTCTGCGTTTGAAGGTGGTGTATCGTTGTGCCTCTTCTTGCGTGGCTCCTGGTCGGGCCGAAAGGAAATGGATTAGTTATACTTACCCATTATCCAGAATCCAAGCTCGGCTTCGGCCGCTTGTGCCTCTGAGCGTCGGCAGGATCGTATTCGGTCGTATCCTTTGATCAACGGCTTCCCGTACTCAGTTGCAAGGGCGTAAGGTTTCTTCGTTCTGTTTTGGATGTCCTCAGTTACTGCGGTGTATACCAGAAAGATGTCGATGTTTCTGACAGGCCAAGAAGCATCGACGGCACACCTGAGTTTTCCACGGATTGGGTCATCTTGAGGTAGGTTTTCGCTTGGTATCCCCAATAGGTCAATAGCAGTCTCATCGAGGATTCAGCGCAGATAAATAATATTCGGTAAGTTATTAACACAACTGCATATGAAGAAACTAGACAAAAATATACAGGGTAGTCAACCTAAGAAAAATTATCAAAAACGACGGAGAAAATTGATATTTGGAACGTGGTTACCATTATTGCCAAGAAAGACACCTGATATATTTTAATTGAAAAAAATAATAAATAAACGGTGCCAAACAGAGAGGAAAGTTTTATGTAAATACTATTATATATTTTTCATTTTTGGGTCAATGTTTTTAAATATTCATATTAATTATTAAATCAATGTTATGCGACGGCGCACCTGAGTGCTACGTTTTCCATGGCATGGTTCATCTTGAGGTAGGTTTCCACCTGGTATCCCCAGACCACGGAGACATAGGTCAATAGCGGTCTGATCAGGGATTCAGCGGAGAGAAATACTATTTGGTGAGTTATTAACACAATTGCATATAGGCAAAATATACAGAGTAATCAACCTAAGAATAATAATAAAAAACGACGAAGAAAATTGATATTTGGAACGTGGTTAACATTATTGCCAAGAAAGACATTCGATATATTTTAACTGAAAAAAATTATTAATAAATAAACGGTGCCAAACAGAGAGGAAAGTTTTATGTAAATACTATTATATATTTTTCATTTTTGGGTCAATGTTTTTAAATATTCATATTAATTATTAAACCAATATGGAATTTTTCATAACAAAAATGAAAGAGAAATATCTAATAAATCTGATATTGTTTCTCAGTATCATTCTAATGCAACAGTGTAACGAATACTGACAATAATTTCCAATATTTAGTCAAGTTGTTTTGTGGAATATTAAGATAATGATATTGTTCAAGTTGTAATTCCATCACCTAGAAGATCATCTTAACACTACTTTGTTACATACTTTAATTTACCATAAATCAAACATGTAAAATCAGTTCTGTATAATTGAGGATATATTATTATTATCATACTAATAT
Organism: Leptura quadrifasciata; assembly: GCA_963675555.1. Taxonomy (NCBI): domain Eukaryota; kingdom Metazoa; phylum Arthropoda; class Insecta; order Coleoptera; family Cerambycidae; genus Leptura; species Leptura quadrifasciata. The sequence continues at coordinate 57,158,376 of OY776678.1, read as the reverse complement.
ATACTAATATTAATTGAACTTAAGGCAATTAGTTCCAATAATAGCTATATCAATTCCAGCAAGTTTATTTCATCATAATAATATAAGTATAATGTAGATATTACTCAGAACTGACATATAGTTATACATAAGGAGAACTATTCAAAAATCCGTTTGAAGCAGTTCTAAGCCTATTTAGATAATGTTTGCCATTTGTCTATCGTAAATATTTCTTCTGAATATGGTAATTTATTAAAGAGTAGAGACATTCACTTTAGTTTTGATAAAATGAGATAGAACAAATGTGTTTTATGTGTTTTCTAATAATGTGCTCAATTACTCTAAACAAAACTTATCACCTATGAAATTAAAAAGCCGTTTTCATCATTTGATACTATTAAACCAGTATCTATTCATGTAAATTGGAAATTAAACTTTAATTATATAATTTGTAGAGATGTAGAGTGGGCACTGACATTTTAAAATAGTACATTAATTTCTGCTCTGAATTTTTTTCTAAAAAATGCTAAAAATAGGAAAATCTGCGAAAAGATTTTCTGTAAATACGCCAAGTAATATGACGGTTACATTGTATCTGTTGAACATTGGCAAATATATTGTTTAAACGTAAGTAATGCTATTTTTTTACTGGTTGGAGTTCCTCGTGAGGTATAAAAAAAATAGAAAGCATAAACAGGAAGCTAAGTCTATTTAAGTATTCAACTGGATTGTCGTATGGAACGAGGCATGATGCTAGGGTCCACCAGCAGCAAAATCCAAGGATTTCTCACATGTACTAGAATTTAATGAGTTAAAATAGTTCTATCATCGGGTTGGACCTACATAGTTTTCACAAATTTCAAAGCAGAGCACAACATACTCGCCAACAAAGTTCTTCTTTCCACTCCACTTCGGGATGACTAACCTGTTTTTAATTATGATGGTGTCAGCTTGGTTGGCTAAACAAGCGCTAGTGTTTTCATAAGAAAGTGCAATTGGTTTTGTTCTCTTCTATGACCTCTGTAAGCTCTTTTAAGTTAGCACTATCACTTCAAAATTTTCAAATCGTTTTGTCCCATTAATTGACGCTTCTTTGTTGCGATGAGAAAACATTTGTAGCTTTTCATTTTTAAAAAATAACCCATGGTAATGTTAACTTGACAGTGAAGATAGCATTACCACTCGCAGAAATCGCTTTAAAAAGTGCACGAATATTTTGTCATAAAAATAATTTGTTGCGAATACACTGATAGGCGGTAAAAAATAAAATATTACCGATCAGAAATTTCGCGAGATTTTCCGGTGTAAAAGAGATTGCTCGCGATAAGCTTTTATATCATAAAAAAAATTATGTAATGTAACAAAAATGATGGGTTTGATTTACTTCAAACTTTATTTTCTACTTTTTAGAGCATTTCAATAAAAGCTTTTTTTTTAAATATTTTTTTATGTAATTTTATTTTTTACTTTTTAGTCTTTTGATATATTGTAATCCGCAGATATCGATTTTGAGACGGATCATAAACGGTAAAGTCGTCCGCCAGCTGGAACTAAATTTTTTACTAAAAATTCGTAATCCGCGACCCCAAAAACCCCCAGATATCGATTTTGATCTAAATAATAAATCGTCAGCCATATTGGCGTCGCCATTTTGAATTTCTGAATTTTGAATAAGTATCGGCGATTTCGAAAACCCCCAGATATCGATTTTGAGTCGAATCGGATCATGAACGATAAAGGCGCCCGCCATCTTGAAGTCGCCATCCTGAACTAAATTTTTGACTAAAAATTTGTAGCTGGCGAACCCGAAAACCCCCAGATATCAATTTTGATCGATTTGAACCATAAATGACAAAATTTGTCAGCCATATTGGCGCTGCCATTTTGAATTTCGACCAAGAATTCATCGTTGGCGATCTCGAAAACTCCCAGATATCGAATTTGAGTCGAATCGGATCATAAACGGTAAAGTCGTTCGCCATCTTGAAGCCGCCATCTTGTAGCCGCCATCTTGTTTTTTTCTTATATGAAAATGTCAAAGTGTATTGTCACCCGACTTAGGCCCGGCGCCCACAAAAGTGGCGGTAGCTTATGGCGTGGTAGTGGCCTGGTCACCACGTCGTGTTTCAACGCCGCCCACTGCGGTTATGTTTATCAGTCCAGTTGCGATATCGTCGTCAGAAGATGAAGACGTTCTTACTCTACTTAATCTAAATAATAAGCAAAATCAAACACAATAGTGGGTACATCCTTTGTGGCTAAAGAAAAACAAAAAAATAACACTTTTAATGTAATAAAAGAGCTAAACCAAAATAGTTTAAATCATTTTATAGAACGTCCAAAGAGTGTTTTCATTTATTATTAGACAATATAAAATATGTAATTACAAAAAAACTACAAACTGGTCATTAATTTCAATATCGTCCCGCATTGTTGGCTGAAAGACACGACTGACAAGTAGTACTACCATAAACGATGCGCCATACGTGGCACGGGAATGGCTTGCCATATCCACACCGCTACCATACCACTGCAGTGAGCGCTCGTTCATATATTTATATATTGTACCTCGCCACGCGCCAGTACCACGCCATCGTCACACCGCCGCCACTTCTGTGAACGCTAGGCTTTATATACATGTGCAAAATTTCAAAGCTCTAGCTTAATTAAAACTAATCGAAATTTTGATTGCAAGATTTGACCTAAACAAACTAACTAACTAACAAACATTGCAAGCTTAATAAAAGCTTTTGAAAGAAATCTTAATTAGACGACAGCCATCCAGCACTGCTTCCTGAATGAAATCAAATATTCAAAATTTAATATTTTGTAGACTACCAAAAAATTTCTTAGCTGAGATTCTGTAATATGGTGAGAACAGTAAGATTCATTCCGAGTGTTACAACGAGACATGACAAATCAGTTTTGGGTTTTGATACTTTAAGTTTTCAACGCGAATGTAGAAAAGTATAATTACCATATCGGTATCATGTTCTATGTTTGACTACTAATTAGTTCACAAATAATTTCGGATGGTACCACCTTGACAGATGGACAAAAAATTATTAGATACATCATTTTTGAAATACTAATACTTTTATTTTTTAACTAGTCAACGTCTGTAGAAAAAAAATCACTTGAAACAGTCAAAGAAAAATAACTCGTGTGATTGCAAATCTGGGCTATTCCTTCTGCAAATTTATCATTCATAAGACAATGACTTTCGCTTCACTACTAACTGCATAAATATTTATAAACAAAAAAATATCATATAAAAAATATCAGTGACGTAGCCCATTATTTAAGGATTTATTAATTGGATCCCATAGCGTCTTCCTTTCGGTTTATATAAAACGTGCTATAGGGGAGAATGCGATGCTGGAAAGACGTTTTCGTACTTCTTAGAGATGCGATGGGCCATCCAGTGTCAAAAGGATTCATAATAAACATTTTCATATCCACATCTCACTATGAGCTTCGGTCCATATTTCTGAGACGAAAAGAAAAATGGAGGAAATTGCTAAACTATTATTATAATTTTGATAAAAATAAATGTCTGTAGATAAGTTGTTTCCAACTAAAATGAAAATAGTAATAATGCGAGTAATTTTTGCTAAAGGATAATCTTCTTGACTAGTTCGGCAAGTTTTATTAATGAATAATGTTTTACCGATGTCATTAAAGCCAAAATATGATCTACGGTGACTTTGTATGAAAATTAAACTATATCAATAAAGCTTTACATATGCAAAAGTTGTTATCAAATTTTTGTTACTTTCCAGACTCACTGTAGTATTATTACCATGACTCTCCCTTAGTTAAAAAACTATATTTTAAGTATTGGAATCCGTAGTTACATCTAACAAACAGATACTTCACAACTGTGCGGTGTTTTTATGGGATAGGACCACTCTGTAGCTGAGTCTTGATTCTAAAGAGCAATAATGTCCCTGACCAAATAACAAGCTAAAATACTGATAAAATTATCAAACAAACAATTAACTAAAACGGTATAAGTACCTATTAATAATTTATATCTGGCAATCCATTTTTAGTTATTTTACTCTCGAAGATCAGCATCACGATTTCCACCGCGACTTGAGGCAAAACTGCGGACTGCGAAGCGGTTGATACACGGTACACGCCACACGGCTACATTATTACAGGTAAGCTTGCTCCCTCCCCACACCCGTCTACAGGTTGTTGTATAGTGGCCGTACCAACTAGTTTGAACCAAGGTACGACCCGCTGCGTCACGATTTCAACGGTTTTTCGCATCAGTGTACGATTTTTTAAAGAAAACGACGCCATTTTAACAAAAAACTCGTGAAAACTGCAACATAGATCGCGTGTGGTATGTGAAAGTGTTTCTGTGTTTGAGTGGCCAAAAAGTGAGGTGTTTAAAAGGTTTTGTGTTTTGTTTGGATTACTAAGCTAAATGCAAAACTATAACACGATTTTCGTACAGCACGAATCAGCGATTGCCCTTTAGAGGTAAGATCTACACATAATTTTTAATCTTTTTGTACCGTGATGAGTTTGTATATCTTACCTTTCTAAAAATGTATAGATATGTTAGCACTAACTCTCTAAATTTATACAGTATGGAATTGTTTTGACAAAATCAACTTTTATTTATTACCCTCAGCTAGTTTAGGGTAAAATAAAAAGTCATAATATGAAATACGTGACTAAAAAAATTTTCTGCAAAGCATATTGGAAGGCGAGAAGGTCATTTTTTGTTGGTAATAAAAGTATGTGGAAGGTTTTTAAATTATAACAATTCAAGTTTCGAGTATGACGTAGCACAACACTTAAAAGTCAGAGGTACGTATCCATTTTATGGGAAAGTTTTAATTCCTTGGGTATCATGGTATCAAATTAAATATATTTTATTCTCTTCATAATTTCATCTTATAATATAAAACAGAACAGTCGTAATTTCTACTGTGTTAGAAAATATAGGTATGTATTACTAAGTTGATAACTATTTATGTATCTCATTACAGTATTTAGGTAGGTAGGTACCCACAATATGTTACTTGTAATGAAAAAACTTGATAAAAACAGAAATAAGTAAGCCATGGATAAACATTGACTCTAGAATGGCAGTTTTGAGGTTACTTTATTAAATTTTGTTGGTAAATCTATAGGAATGTAGGTAATAGATAAATTAGTAATATTTAAACATTGTGTTACACGTTTGTGTAAATTTTATTTCAACTTTTATTTTATTTGCAAAAAGAAATTATACAGTGACAGTTTAGGTAACGTTTTGTAAAATACAATAGTATTCAAGTTACTTTAGTTAATAGACGCATTTAGTACCCACATCGTACTCACATTTTACATTTTTTTTACAATTTTCCCCATTGTCAAATAGGCTCCTCACCCATCACGCAATGCTTTCAAATGTACCCAATAAGACAAGATGATATTTAATTTGTTATAATATGACCTCAAAATTTATTAAAAAATCACATTTACTTATGGATTGCATATACATAACTCAACGAAATTCGACAAAAGTAAATAAGCCTTTAAAAAATTTAAAATAACCTGTCAAGTACGAATCGGACTCATGCAACATTACTTAGGTATATGTAGACCGCCACCGCCGTATGGAAGGGGCTCAAATATATGATAAAGCGTTATGTACATCTCCGTACAATAAGCAAAAAAGAGATTTCAAAATGGAACAAATCGCTCTTCTCTAGGTCAGCTCCTTGATTGCTTTTAAATGTTGTATTTAGTTAAGAAATCCTTACCCATTTTTGAGAAAGTAAACGATTTATAGAAATTTCTAGATAAAATCGCTTATATCTCTAAAAATAGTTAGTTATCATATGGACCAATTTTATGTCACGTGTTCATTACTTGAGTAAGCATATTTTACCAAAGCTATGTCTTCGTTGATATTAGGATTCATGGAAATTTTTGATATATCAAAATCTTATTTCTTATTTGATTTTTATAGATGAAATCATAAATTAATTTTCCCATTATTTTTCGGAATTATTGGTATAGTTTCGGGTATATCGGTTTCCGAGATTAACGAGGCAATATTCTTAGGCAGCTTTGATAGCTCACTATGACGCCATATTTAATAATTTAATAAAACACTACATTCTACATATCCTGTGCATGCCATGCAAAAACAAGACTCGTAATAAGATTTTATCCATGTACAGAACCTTAGGTTATGGCTTATGGTTTTCAAGTAAACTGACAACATAAACACACCATATACAAAAATATGTTACATGAAATTAGCAGGTCATTATAAACTTTTAATACTTAGGGTACTGTTTTGAACATATAATTTTAATTTTTTAACTACCAAGTACCATCCGAAATATAACCATTATGGCATAATTTAAAGCATAATTCAAACCATTTACGATTTTCCTAAGGGAGATTGCTTGAAGCTCAATGGCTACTCTCTCGTTATATTATATAAATACATTGCAAATTTAAGTAATAAAAGCTTTTAAAAAAAAGAAGTTCTGTTATAAAGCTTCATGTTTTCTGTAAGTATATCTGGCATCGCAACAAAAAGTGTATGCGACAAGAGATCAAGCAAAAGTTATTAGTTTTTGTATACTTATGACTAAGTCGAGGACTAAGTACTATAAAAATGTCTGCCATCTAAAAATGCGAGAAATAATATATAAGCAAAACAAACTTTTTTAAAACAAAATATAAGTATATTAAAAATAGAACATACCTAATCGCTTTACGTTATCAGAATTTCTCGTGCTTTTTATATTGTCTACTAGGTACTATAATTATATATGTGATATTACCTACATCCATGTTTTCTTACTTTTTATTATCCAGGAAGCATTAAAATTTTGAGAACGGAAACGTCGGTGAAAATCAATTTTTATCATAATATTGTCTCATTAAACTGCATTACGGACCGTACAAGTGAAAGAAGATTCTCAGACAACTTTGCAAAGCTCTTGGTCAATTTTATTTCTTCTTAGGCATGAGACTATTCTTTGTCTTTGCGTATGGGGCGTGATCTTGTTTCTTTGTCATTGCGTCATATAACTTTAAAACAAAGACACCCAATTTTGATACAGTTTTCTGTAAACGTTAAATAAACCTTCAAAGCAGGTTCTTAGATATTGATCATCATAAAATTACTAGAGGGTGCTCAGAGACAACATAACCTGTAACATCATATCAATGCACTGATTTTAGTGTTGTTCCCTTAACTTTAAAACTTGTTATTAAACCAACATTCTATTGATAAGATTAGATAATTTTTTCGTAATTTTTTCTCACTAAGGGCCGGTTTATCAATACAGGGTTAACTTAACTATAGGATAAATGTCAAACGAAACAATAAGGTATCTATTGTTTTGTTTGGCAGTTATTCTTTGGTTACGAGAACCTTGCATTAATAAACCGGCCCTAAGTAGTGTACAAATTAGCAAGTGGTTAAAAGTTAAAGGTAATTACAGGAGGCTTAATAGGCCTAGTTCCACTGAAGATTTTAATAGTTAACGAAACCCGCGTCGAAGAGTGTATTTGAGTGCAGCGTTCAAATGTTATGATGTTTATTGAAAATTCAGGTATTCTGCAAGTGGCATTCGATTCTTCTATGAGAAAATCGGGAAGTTCCCATGCAATGCCTCAATCCATGAAGTACTATAACATACCTAGTAATCTTATACTACCAGAAAAATTAAAAACCAAAAGTAAAACTAAGAAAATTAAATTCAATATGATATTTTTAATTCCTGTACGTTGAAAATTGACGGAGTTTTAAGCTTTCGGAAAATATGCAATTTGGCTGTTTTAAGACGAAGCTCACTGAAGCAGAAACCTTTCGCCAGACTATTTCCCGAACGAATACCTAAAACAGTGAAAATTTCTATATTTGCAGGTGGACATTCTCACTTATAAAGTTTAAAAGTTGATGGCTGACTACCGGGTGATAACGAGATAAGTCAGTCCCGTTCAAATTTCTCGGTTGCTTTTAGGAATAATATTTTGAAATTTTGGCATATTATTTGCGACTTAAAAAGCCACGTTTTGCACATATTAAGTGTAAAATGTCATTTCTGCTCCAACCGGAAGTAGCAACAACTTTTGATTTTTAAATAGCAATTCGAATTATTTATAATATAGGGGAAACAAAATTATAGCAATTGTTGAAAATGCATGCCTTCAACTTCAGTACATTTGTTTTTAAGCCCTACTGATGGTTTCCTTTACACCCGTTCTAACATTTGCACAGTTATTGTTGCTTGGCGAATTTTGGTTTCCAACTCCTAGAGGTTTTTTGAAGATGATAAATAAACTCGTTCATTCATGTAACCCCACAGGAAAAAATCCATAGTGGTTAGGTCAGGTGATCTGGCAAGCCATCTTGTGCGCCCATATGTCGAAATAACTATTTTGAAATCTCTTTTCTAAATAATTAAAGACATCTCGAAGGATATGTATCTTGTTGTTAATAAATGCTTATTCTCAAATTCATAGGTACTTAATTCTCCTAAAAAGCTCTCAATTTCATTTTCCAAAAAGTTCAGGTACCTAATTCCATTTAAAGTCCCCTGAAATAAAATAGGACCTATGATCTAGGAGTACTCACAATTCCTGCCTATATACATCTACCCCAAACACTTTTTGGTGATTTCCTTCTAAAAATTCATGTAAATTTTCCTGAGACCAGTAACGCAAATTATTTCGGTTAAACGTGCCATTGCTAGTGAATCGGCTTTCATCTTGAACAGAATTCTGGGAACAATGTTTCTATTTTCCAGTAACCAATTGCAATAATGAACTTTCCTACCTGCATCAGTTTTATATAAATTTATATATTTATATGATGTATATCCATCTTTTCTCAATCAATAGCACTTCCAATCTCACGTGTACTTGCATTTTTATTAATTTCCACGGATGCTAAAACATTAATCTCTGTGGCCTCGTCAATAATAACGTATTTTGTTCGGTTTCATTTGGCTGGGTCCTGAATTTGTCTTCTAAAATATTAGAATATTTTCCACAAGGGTGATGTCTTCCAGGATACCGCTCTACACATAACTTTTCAGCTTGATATGCATTTCTTTTAGATTCCCCATAAAAAATAACATGTCCATTGTCCACCTTTTCATTTTGGGTAAATACCGCCATTTTGTATTTTTTTACAACTTTTTAAATAGTTATACTCGTAGTTATATTAGCAAATAAATCACAATTCGAATTTTTCGACATTTATTCTACCTGTTTCTAACATCATTATTTTCGTTTGTGCAACAGCCCTTCTATACGAATTTTTTTTTTCAAGACATTATTTTTTCTATTTCCTAGTGCAACTTGGTAATTTTAGTAATATTTAAAAAATTGTTTTTTAAATTGTGAGTAATTTATTTTGAAGTATTTTTGACGTCTCGGTTTTTTATACTTCCCGTAGTTTTTCACGAAACATCAATTTTACGGTCATTATTTCAAAATAGCATTTCGAATCGGTTCAAACTACCGATCAATCGTGCATTCTAAAAGACTGAAAGATGTTTTTGGTTAATTCAATCAGATGATTTTTTTTGTCATACTGGGCACAACCTCAATAGGTTACAGGAATATACTTTAAAAAATGCTATAGGTTTTTGATTCATTTAATAAAAATAAAATGTAAACGCGGTTTTCTACTAAACAAATTCACATACGTATGAAACATATCTATATATAATAGATTAACTGTAAATTAATTTAAAAACTGTAAGTTGTTTTGCTTAATCATATAGGTAGGTACTTATAAAAACATCATTTTAAATATTAGAAGCAAACGGGACATTAAACACTTGATTAAACAAATACGAATTATGTAAGCAATTTAATTATTTATTCTATTCTTGTTACATACAACCGAGTAACAGTCTTCCGTTTCAAAGTAAGACCACATATTTGTTTAGATTTATCTATAACCTAGTCTCAAACCTAGTATTATATATGATCCAAAATAATGAAAGATGCTGAGTAATATGATTACTGATTAGTTATATAATTTAAATTGTGCCTATATTATCTTTAAACAAGGCGTCATTGTGAACTCAGAATGTGTCGTGAAGTTTCAAACGTTGAAATTCACCGAAAAATTTTTCTGTCAAAAAAAATGACGGGGTGACAAGAAAACAGCTACAGTTGGTTATAAAAAACCCTAATCGGGTATGTAATGGTGTAATGATCCTCTTAAAATAGGTTACTCAATGAAACTTAAAATTCAAAAACGAACAATTGCAGCCGCCTAATTTTTCATGCAACAGACTTGTCTCGACTGTAAATTCCTAAAATTTTTTCCGACTTCGAAATCGCTACGGAAACTACCCTTATTTGCAGCCTTTAAATGTTTTTCAATTTTTGGGGTGGCAGGAGTTCATTGTAGCCGCGCAATTTCTGTATGATCTTATTAGTCTCGAGTCTGAGTATTTTTCAACATTTTTTTAAACTTCAAAATTGCTACGGGTGCTACCCTTATCTGCGTCCTTAAAATATTTGAATTTTTTGGGGGCAGGGCTTGATCGTAGCCGCATAATTTTTACGGAATCTTATTACTCACAACTTGGACTATTGTTTAAGATTTTTTAAACTTCGAAATCACTACGGGAGCTACCCTTATTTGCAACCTATAAATTGCAAATAAGGGTAGGGTAAGGGTAGTAGTATGATTATAGCGTGTAGGCCCACCTATCATGTTACAGATATAGTTACTTGTTTGCTGTCTAGCGACTGTTTAGGCAGTAAAAGTAGCAATTTAAGTAAATGTAGTATTTTACTGTCTGGGAAGTTAAACTTTTGTGCAAATACTTTTAAAACCAACTTTTGTTTTTATGTAATATGTCTATAAGTTGCTGACAAAAACATTAATTATATTAAAAGTAATCACAGAAGTAATCACCAAAAATATTGTATTTCCAACGAGGGAGAAATGTAGTTTTATTGTCCTTGATGGATTTATCTCGGTTTTTCTAGCCTCAGCTATAAGAATGATGATGCCAAGAGCGCTAGAAAGCTTAAAAAAATTGTGTAAAAGTAACAATTCGTAAACTGAAATCAATAAATCTACTTTTTTAACGGATTATTAAAAAAATGTTTTTTATATACCCTCGTATATACCTATCTAGTAAAATGAAATAACGGAAATTTACAGGTAGTAATATGTTGCAGGTTGTAAAATATACGTTTTGTAAATATCCTTGTAAATATAAATATTTACAAATACCTTGTAAAATTTAGGTATAAAACTAAATTACTATCGACTACTATTTTATCTAATTTTCCACTGAATGATTTTCTAATTACCTACTTATTATTTAGGACTGGCAAAAATACCCATTCTTCGATCGAACTGCAGTACCTAGTAGCCATAAGTTAATCGACTTTTTTTAGGCTGTTATATTTTTTTTTTTTATAAGAGGTGTTTGATATTTACTGAAATGTAGACATAGATATTAGGTGAAATGTAGACTAACTATAGTTTTAACTCTAACTTATCAACACCCTGTGCTTTCTGTAACAGTGTTCAATGGAATACTATATTCGAATCACCTGATTAAAAACCTGTGATTCTGCTCTAGAATTCCATTCTGTTATTGGTAATGCACATATCTTAAAGTTCAGTATTATCGCTGAACAGTGAAGGAAAAACCATTGAAGAATTGAAAATAATTTAAAATGTCTTCACTTGGGGACTGCTTATGAATATTTACTCAACGTTATGTAAGTTCATAAAAATCGTGTCAAATATTAACATTTCATAAGACCTTTCACGTATATTGAGAATGGTAGAAAGCGTTGTGATACTGAGAGTTTTTAAGCCTTTTCACTAGGACAGGTAAATGAAAATTTGTTCGACGTTTAAAAGTATCTTAAAGACGACAACTGGATGTGATAAAATTTAGCTTTGTACTTATATTTACTACTTCAGTAAAATAGGCGTTTTTTGGTCTTGAAAATTTTGAGGACTTTGATTTTTCTACCTTCCATCATATTATTTGAGGTATTAACTTAGGTACTAACGAACAGCAAAAAAGTTCGAGCAAATATCTCGCTCAAATGAACCCCCCAAAAAACCATTCATATTCTACGCGTTCTTCTTGAAATCCATTAACTCCTTTGAAAATTACCAAGTGAAACAAAACGATTTTCAATGTGGTTTTAAGTGCGCCATTTTGAAATTTCACCTGTTAAATTTGGCCAGAAATAAGCGAGATATGATAATTCGAATTTTGCATTTTTTCAACCTCTATTTTCAAATGTTAGTAACTTAAAAGCGACTTAAAAGGAAAGAGTTTTATAATAATTTAATTCTTATGTGTAGTTAGTAATTACATTTAATTACCTTTAACTTGGTTTAATCCTTTTGAATGTATGAATGATCAGAATTATCAAGTTATTTATTTATTTATTTAGATAGATCAACCAACAGTCGTAAGATCAATTACACGATGATATTTACAATAGAATGAAGAAAAAAGAAAGAAAATGTAAGATAATAACAACAATAACAATAATATAATATATTAGGACAGCACAGGTAAAAATACAGAGTGTACACAAAACTAATTACAAATTCAAGCGTTTAATGGACGAAACAGTACTATGGAAAAAAACGAGCTCATTTTGCAAGTGGTTGTAGGTGTTACACATGCAATGTAAGGGAGAAAAATTCAGTATATTCATTGAGAGTCTAACAAGATAAAATGTTGTATGATGTCGTGTATTGGCATGTGGTACATGGAATAATAGTTTTTCGATTATTTTAGGGCAATTGATTTTATTATTTATTAATTTATGTAAAAACATTCATACTGTTGGTTGAGAATCTACCTAAAAGTGTATCATGGGGATATTTTATAGGGGGATATACATCATCCACCTTGCAGGACAGAAATTTCAAGAAGCGTCTCTAGATCGAGCATATTATTATAGGAATGTGACATATCCCAGGTGCCATATTAATAATGCACATTCTAATTTAGACTTAACAAATGAGTTAAATAGTAAAGTTAACAAATGAGTGTCCGTAAAACCTGACGAGTTTCTGATAACAAAACCGAGACTTTTGTTTGCAGACAAAACTGTGTCTTTAACGTGTCTATTGAAATCATCAATACTTTATTCACGTTATCATATAATAAGTTTTACAAAGATGCAAATATTTTGTAGTAGATAAAGATAATACTTAATTATATTGATAAATAAATAAATGCAAAGGGTCATGCACTCTAAATATGTCCCTAATGAGAATCAGAGAACATCTTTGTGTTGTGCATGGCCCTCTAAAATAATTTTTTGACATGTACTATTTGTATAAATTATTAAAATATATCTTATAGTTAGAAACAATTAAAATTAATTTAATTAGAAAGGAGAATATCATACTTGGCAGCATACGTTTCTTTTTTTATTATATAACAATAATTAGAATAGGGCTGTGAAAAGGTGGTAGTTGGTTTTTATAAAATTTTTGCATTCTATTTTAAATTTATTTCTTTTGGTTGCAATCCGTCTAATTTTGAGAGGCAGGGTATTATAAAACTGAGGGGCAGAATAGGTTATATACCTAAGTAAGAATCCATAAAATTGCAACTTAGGGCTGTACGAAAAGTTAAGGTCTCAAATTTTTTTTTGGCGTCATAGAGAAACGTTTTTGTTTTTTTTTGAAGTTTTTTACAGTCAGCTGGAGTATTTATACAAGAAAAAAGTTTGACATCATCGGCATACAGTAAGACATCGACATTCAGGTCCAGCACGATGTTATTAATATACAGAGGTCCCAAGATAGAGCCCTGCGACACTCCTGAGGTTGTATCAATTTCAACTGACCTATGATCGCGGTATTCCACATATTGTGTTCTATTGTTAAGATACGATTTAAAGATGTTAATAATAACAAAAGCCCATGGTTTGAAGTTTGTTTTTCAATAAACCTTTGAAAAATCTGTATATAGTACGTCAACTTGAATGCCGGTTTCGAGATATTGTGAGATCTACTGCGACATGCACATTAAATTAGTAACGGTGGACTTATATTTTACAAAACCATGTTGACTGGATATGATCTGTCCTTCAACGTAGAGGTATTTGACTTCCAGCAATTTCCAGAACTTTAGCGAAATTACATATAATTGAAATCGGCCGATGATTTTCAATTACACGTCTATCACATTTTTTGTGAACCGGACAAATTCGGAATCTCTTTCACATAAATTATAGATTATTTTAAGAGGTTCAACAAAAGCAGCAGCACAGTCTCTAATAATGAAAGCCGGTATCTCGTCTGGACCTTTTGTGCATTTAGGTTTAAATTGTCATAGGGCAGTAAGAATATCGTTAGAGGAGAATTAGTTGAAGTTGAGATAAGGGATATTTGTACAAAAAGTGTTGCTAATGTTTTGAGAGGGTGGTTTATAAGAGGATTTAAAAAAATCACCAAAGCCATTTGCAATATCTCTTGGGTCATCGAGGTATCGATCATGATAGGTTAGCGCTCGGGTTAGCGCATCCGGTATTGCTGTTGGTTTTTTTTTCGAGTTGATATATGACCAGAAGGATTTTACATTATTTTGAATATTATTTTGATATTTTTTCATGGAACTAGCTGTATCCCGATTTATACGCAATCTAAGATTTTTAAATTCACGAAGAGCATCAGTATCCCCGGTTTGCTTATATTTCTTCAACTGTTTAGATTTCTCTTTAATATTACGATCTATCGCGTTGCTGTTGTTGTTATGACCAACAAACTGAAAAAGTGTATCACGGTGTTGCTAAGATGATAATATGACATGTCCCATTAGTTAAATAAACTATTATATATTTTTAATTTAAAACAAATAGTTTTGTATGCAGTTTCAAAACAGAAGGGTAGTAAAAATGAAATTAAATAAATTAAAACATTTAACAAATTTGGCAACTTTTATTCATACTTAAATTATTTCGAATTAATTAATGAAATTTCTGACCCTTCGTCTTTATCTTTTATCTAGTAAATATCACTTAATAATTTTCACAGAAATTAGCAGGACAAATACACCAGAAACATGTTCTTTTTTAATTTTGGAGGAGAATTTTGAGATGAACTCTCAAATGAAACTTTTTTCTGTTCATTAATATTATTATGTATTGTTCAAAGTAAAAAAATCCGAGGCCCTAAACAACTAATTGCAAATCTATCATTTTATTGGGCTCTACTGGAAATGAGAAAGGCCCCAACAGCATGAAATGTTTTTATGTTTTAATTTTTAAAACATGGTAAGTAAAAATATTCAAAATATTTTTGGAATGTTAAGTAAAAATGTTTTAAAATATTTCATGCTGTGTGGAACCATAGTAATATTGAGAATAATAAAAAAAAATCTTTCACCTTTATGAAAATTTGTTCGACATTATTCTTATGTATATTATGTCTCCCATAAACGATAACAAATCAGTGGATGAGAGTTGCCACTTTATCGATACAGGGTGTTTTACCTAAAAGTAGGTAAACCAATATCTTTACACTAAAAGAATAATTTGAAATCTGCCATAAAGGTTAATAATATATACCATTATTTAGGATTTGTTGTGGCATCGCGACAGGATGCAGATAAATAATTCACAACATACATAATTTCTATAGAATACATTTTTATTATAATTGAGTACTTTTTGGGTTAATTTAATTCATGTTTATTTTTGCCTTTTCTTTCTTATTCGGTTTCATTTTCTTTTTTCTTTCCCTTTGATCATTTTATGGCTGTTTCAATTCTCGTTTTCTTGTTTAGAAATTGTTATAAGCTACTTATATGGAATACCAGATCCCACTTACTCCAATACTATCCGTGGATTAAGAGGGATCTACGGAGTCCCGATTTAACCATCTACGTTAGATAAATTCCCTTTGTTTCCTTGGAAAATACGGGGTTTCTTCGTTTTAAGCATCCTTTAAAATTCTTTATGAAGTCACTATCGGCATAATACGAACATTTCAGCAGAAAAGATAACCTATTTTTTCAATATAAAATTCATAGTGTTTCATTGTCACTTGGTATTTTGAATACAAGTTATTTTGTGCTCAGTGGCATGCAAAGACACTCTGGCAAGGCCTCATATTAAAAAAAATTGTCCTAACAAGATTTCTAATTGATTTGTAAACTTCACTTACCACAAATTCCCATTTCTCCATTTGAGTTTAATAAATATTTTGATTCATGCATAATAATGGAAGTTAATTTATCAGAGAAGACGCATTCCTCTCATTTGCGTATGTTTATTTTCATGTTTAAATTATTTATTTAGTGGGTAGGTACGTATTATCCTGTCTTATTTTTCATATGCAATGTTTACCCAGTAAGGTGTACGTACCTACCTACATATTATTTCAGTAAGTCTCGTCTGTCTGGTTCGAATATACCTACATGTGTATTCTGAGAAACGGTGGAAATAATAACTTTATACACGCAATGCCAAGTGTGCAACCACAAATTGTTTGTTTTTCTACCCGGAAAACATCAATTTTTGCTAACGGTATCGTTATAATCGCTTCACCGTAGAGTAAATAACCAAGAAACAATACAATATTCTTATTTATCTAAGCAGTATTAGCTTTAGTATTATAAAATATGTAAATTTTAATACTCTATTGTACACGGATTTACATCATTAAATAAATATTGATATAGGAATTCATGAAGCTTATGAATTTATTAGAAATATAAATATGAAAGTAGTTGTTTGCATATGAGATTCGACATCGTGGAATAAATTGATTCAATTTACTATTGATCCTAATCATGAAATTTTGCGTTTAATCCATTGACACATTTAAATAAATACGTCACTCTAGCTTATGGTCCACCAGAAAATTAGCCTATTTGCGAAAACATTGAGGTGTTATTCCTGACCTTCATATTTAAGTTAATTTTTGTGTTTTTATGGTGTACGATAATACTGGTCATTTCGAATAACATACCAGGTGCAAATAAGAACAGGTTTATTTTGTTGATTAAATAAGACTTTGTAACTGATTAGTTTCAACTTCTACTTATATATGCTAAATTTTATTAATCGCGATCCAACAAAATGGCTGACCAGTGACCATGCAAAACATTTACCTATGTATTCGTATTCGTTTTTATAGTTCATCACCTTGGTCGTTAACTGTTAAGTGTTCCACCTCCATTTATTAGGAGTGTGGGAAAATGCGATCAAAATTAGAACTACTAGAAAATATTTTTTTTATGATCTATACAAGTTTTGGTAAACTAGAAAATATATTATTATACATTTTTGCGACTAAATGTTTTGCCAGATTCTAAATGTATATTCAGAGAGTTCAAAAATTTATTTTGGAGGTGGACTAAAAGGGTAGTATTCTACAAAAAAATTGAAATAGCTCTAGATATGGCACAAGTACATTTTGGACGTGAACCAAAAGTGTAACATTCTACAAAAAAATTGAAATAGCTCTGAATGCGATTCAATTGCCGAGGTCAAAATGTATTTAGCCTGATTTTTCTGAACTTGGAGTAATAATAAAAATTACGCAATATTGATAAATTTTTCAATGAAAAAAAACCAATACAATAATTTTTGCAAAAATGTTTTTAAATTGTTACGTTTGATTTTGTCATGGCAAATATAAGTATGAAATTTCGCATTGGTTTTACCAGATAAAAAGAAAGTCACTTATCAATAGCATTTTAGTTGATCATTTTTATTTAGCCGAATAAATTTAGTCGTTAACATTCCTTGTAATTTTAAATTTTAATACTCAAATTCAACAGTAGTCAACACTAAAAATAAAAGGATATAATTGTCACTCTAATTCACACATTAAATGTAGCTTGCACTGTTTGTTTTATTATTTGTATTTCGTATCCATTTTCCATTATTAATAGAAAACCTTGTGTATTTTTCTTTACGCTGTATTTGTCTTGACAGAGTTTAACTATTAAACATTCAACTACTGAGAAGTCGTACCCTAGTTTACTAATAGCTTCTAGTTTATACAAGGTATAGCTTTGACTGGCATGTTTGGCTCTGAAAAGATTAAGCGAACATTAGTTTTGTATATCATAAACAAAGAGTATCCTACCTGTACATTATACATGCCTAATATTGAATTAGGTTTGTGTCGGTTATATAATGGGGTATATGTCATCTAGTTCTTGCAGTTTCGTTGTCTTGTCTAGAGTACCTGGAACATTGAAAAATGTTAGCAACTACCACATAACCACAATCGTAGCACTGTAAATGTCGGGATAATTAACGTATTACTTCGAGTACTTACTGTAGTATTCAGTAGTATACAATTATTACGGTTTATTCTTTGTAATGTTCAATTTCTAGTGAAGGTTAAGTTTCTGTTGTCAACCTAGCTGTCATTGCTTGCTAAGTATATTCAATTAGTTATTGGTTGTGAGACCATTGGTTCAGTTCTGTTCTGATCAGTTAATTTGATATTTAAATTAAAGTTGTTTCTATAAATTCACTTGTAGTATTTTTAAAATTCAATCTTTAACTTTTCCTTTATCACATTAAACAAGTCGTATTTGAATAGTTCATTGTAGGTTGAATAATTTGTTAGTTGGCATTATTATTTGTTAATCGAACAGACCCTAATAACTTTCAGGCTACGAATTGAACAGACGTTATACCGGTCTGCTGGCAGCGCTTGCGCTTGGTTTGAAAAGCCACATGTTGCATTCGTTGGTAACTTCGAACTTCCTTCTCTCTCTTTCGTTGTGGCTGTTGGAGCAATATAGACGTGCCTCCATTTTTCTATATGTTGTGCTGGCAGAAGAATAATTTTTAATCCAAATTAATCTTGGGAATGGTGTATCATCATCATATAATTTGTAATTTTTGGGATTGGTTCTTCGCCGTAAATAGGATATTTGAAATATCGTCAGCTTTTGCTGGATTTGGAGTACTCATATTGAAAATGCCCTACATGGAAAGGGTGAGTTAACATGTGCTTGATGTCGTTTAGAGATTAATGGTTATTGTAACTTTTAGGCGGTCTATGTTGGGTCTATGTTGGGTCGATGCCGGATTATGTCGGTTATGCTGGTTTTGTTTGGGGTAGTCTGCGAAATTAGAACTGGTTACATCATCAATGAGGAACGTGGAGAGACCGATGTATAGGAGTCAGCAAGATTTCGTATAGACGGAGTTAGGAGTTCGAGGTTCGGGTTAAAATTTTATTTGGATTAGCTGCAGGGGTTCTGGTACATTTTTTTTTTATGGATTCACATGGAGGTTACAAGCATATTACCTTACTACTCCTTGGAATAATAAGATAAGTTATTCAAGTTTTATTTTTTTATTTGTTCAAAATTCACTTTTTAAAATTTTCATTGTTAGATGGTTATATATAATACAACCCAAGTTGGTTGATAAACATTAGTACTTGTAAGTAATTAATTGTTTACTTTGTTTTGAAACAAAGTTGTTTTAACTTTATTGTGTAACCACACATTTTATGAACCTAGATTATAGGTCTAGTTATAGTGTAAATATGGGGATTATTAAGGACCTTATGTAAACTAAGTGCAATTGCATCTGGTGTAAATGATATTACCTGTTCTATTTCATTTATCAATTGGGTATTTATTTATTTTTTTTTTATTCTGTAAAGTAACGGAATAACCTTATTGTATATTTGAAAATTTGTTTGGTACAGTTGTAACTCCACCTCCTAAAGGTTAGTTTGAACATTTAGATTCACTTATAATACCTGATGTCTATGTAAATAAAATTCCTTGAACTCGATAACGATTTGTTATTATTTCTGTTATAATAAACCACTTGGTAATTTACCTATCGACAGGAACTTTTAATAACTTCTTATTTTTCTTAACCTAGGTCCAATTAATAGGCCCAGTTCACTTGTTGAACTCGGGAACCCAAAACCTGAGAGGAGGATTATTAGCCGAGGTGGTAAGGTGATCTGAGTGTTATCGGGACCTGAGGATATCTTGAATTGACAAGTTGACCATGTCAATGCGAGTTGGTAATTAAACGTAGCAAAATAAAATTTATTTTTTTCTTTCCTTTATTAGTTTTTTTTATACGTGTTGGTATTTCATCCACATCATCCTTTCTTTTATTCTCTTTTTCTCCCTGATTCTGAAAAATTCGAAATCGGTCCCATCCATATAAACCATTAATGATTTGAAATGTTCACCTTTGTCTTCCGAAATACCCCATCTATAGGTAATTTTTTAATACCAGAAGGAAAATTTGAGACAGTAAAATTAGTTTTATTACTATTTTTCCAACCCTTCTCGGTGTTTTTATTATTATTGATGTCCACTGAAAATTATAGCTAAACAGAATTTTATATTCTATGATGTAAGGAACTCCTTTTTATATAAAATATGTTTTACACTGGTAAAAAGGTTAGACGCGTAATGAAACTGTAGACACTTATCCTGGTAATTCAGAGCCATTGTGCAACATTTGCACTTAATTTTGTTTTGTAATATTGTGATATATTCAGTAGAAGTCTTATTAGAGTAATAGGATTCTTAACTTCTTTTTTTCTTAAGTACCTCTCAATGACACTATGAACTACGCCAATTTAAGAGCTGTAGTCATAATACTGTTCTCATTTTGAGGAACGCGGCTGTCAGACCATATGATCATATTTTTTATTATTTTCTTCGAAGCTTTTACGGGCTGACTTTTACATTATTGTTTAATGGAACAGTTAAAATTGTCCCACAAATTTTCAAGTAGGTTCTCCAGTCCTGCGCCATGAAAGTGACAGTTCCACGATCAACATGTTTGGCGGCTGCGTAAACCTTTGCCTACCTCTGCCGAGAATTAATGGCAATTTTCAATATTTTAAGAATAGCTTGAAACTACTGAACGTTTTTCAAATCTAAAAACATAATCTAAACTGCCTAAACTTATGTCTAATTTAACTGACCTTCTATTCCTTGCGGGTTAAAAGTTACCAATACAAATGCGCCACCCTGTTTATCTCAAAATCCAGGCCCGATGAACACTTTTGGACTACAATTCGGTTTTAGCATGATGAAATACTTAGGAAACTATTGGTCTTATTTCTAATACAGGAAGTTTCCTTTGTTTTTTATTAAATTTATTTTTAACAGCGGCAAGCTTTAGCCTTATTTGAAATGGTTAATCGTAGTTTGCTCGGTATTTTGTTGGTTTAATAATATTCTTAGTATTGTCTAAGGTATATAATACATTAGCATTATATAAAAATTGTACAATTGAACTGAAGGTCAACATATTGGAAAGAGAAAAGTTGATGACCAATAATGGCTAAAAGGTCATTTGTCTCAGTGACTTCATAAATGGGCTGACCATAAAATCAAGATTTAAAAGGATGCGGTAAAGGTACATTGCACGCACTTTTTATTTTACGACGCCGGCTTCATTACAAGTAAGTTGCTTTGTTCAAGACGAATTATGTTCCCCCATTATTGAAAAAAATACTTTTATTTCAATACCCTTAGTATACGAAGTTAGGAAATTGGGAACAATAGAAGAAATAATGATAGGTTATAATGGAGTGTTTTTAGTTTTTTTAAATCTAATTTTGGTGGTATGGTATAGAAGTAATACTGCTTGCTATTTTACCAATTACTACAGGCTGTCAAATTCTTTTTTAAACATGAAATAGAAATACGCCCATCTAAACGTAGAATGCAAATGTTTTTATTTGAACAAAATGATTTAACTAATGATAGACAACCATAATATTATGAAAAATAAGTATCCATGATAGATAACTATCACTTAAACTGTAACTATTTTAGATGGACGCCAAATCATGAATTTATCTACATTATTTTACACATAATACTTATATCTTGCTCAATATCTTTAAAATCAATAAATATTGTATACATGGTTTTAGAAGGAGTACAAAATTATTAGTATTTCTTATTATGTAGAAGTAAGTTTAAAAAATTTGCACAAAACTCACGGCGACAAATGTGAATAATGCGAAAGTCGAAGATTAGAATGAACAGAATATTGTCCTGGTGATGCATGGAGGCGTTTCCGTATGAGGGCTATTTTTACTTGCTTTTCTTTAATTCACAATGTTTTCATGCACAATATTTGTATTCAAATCTTGCATCCTTCATTTAACACATTTCCTGACATAATCAATTGATAAAATTTTGCACAGCTACTAAGATCGGATGACAATACAGTATTCCACCGTTACTTTTGCAAATAACCGTACGTAGGGGGGCGCGGAGGTCAAAATTGTCTTCAAATTTTGCACGGTTACTAAGATCGGATGACACCGTTACTTTTGCAAATATCCACACGTAGCGGATGCGGGAGTGAAAATTGTCTTCATATCTTACATCCTTTATTTAACACACTTCCTGACATAATCAGTTGACTTAATTTTGCACATTTACTAAAATCGGATGATAATATAGTAATCCACCGTTACTTTTGCAATATCCGCACATAGGGGACGCGGGGGTGAAAATTGAAAATTCTACAAAACAGAGAGCGGATATCAAAACAAATCGTTAAGAGACGAATTTTTATTGAGCGATCTCTGAGGGAGGGGGTAAACCCCCCAAAAAGTACGACTAAAAAAGTAGAAAATAAAAAAAATATTTTTTTAAACTTGCTTTTCTGTAAAAACTAATAAAAAGTAAAAAATAAAAATATATTAATGTACGAATGCAAGAAAATCAAGGCATGCGCACTATGTATATAAGTATATGTATCATCTTTATGTACTCATGATTGAAGGCAATATGTGTATGACGATTCCACCTCTTTCATCCAATCATGCGTACAATCATACAAAGTGCGCACACCCTACTTTTCTTGCATTCGTACATTAGTATTTTTTTATTTTTGACTTTTTAGTACGACTTTCTACAGAAAAATAAGTTTTTAAAATTTTTTTTTTTTCAGAAATCAATATCTTTGGTGTTTAAAAACTATGTTTACAAAACACCAAAACGTTTGACCACTACATTCAAATACAGTACTCGCCCCGCACACCTCATCTTTGGATAAAATTTTACAATGATAAACATATTTCTAATTGAACTTTCTATCATGAGTCTTTATTACTAGTATACTTGTTAGTTTTCATATAAAAGAAACGTGAAGGGACAGTTTGAAATGCGTGGCATAAATTACGCTGGCCGCGTTCACTCGCTGCAAACATTTTACTAACAAATCAATTTATGTTCATTTCTTTCTTGATGATTTCGTTAAGCGTCATAAAATTTTAAAAATCTTTTCGGAGTTGTTTCGTTTGTTTATAAATAAGCACCAGACGTTTATTCCTTATATTCGATAGAATATATAGAAGATAGTATATGTTTGATATAATATATAATATATAAATAATAAATAAATAACTACCAATTCCAGATAAGGGGGTTACATATTGAAAAAAACGCGGACATACAACCATTTCCTCCGACAGCGCCCGTGCCTGAGCCGGGTTTCGAACTCGGTTGCGCGATACCCGTGTGATTAATCGCGATTGCCAATTATCAATTAAAATCTCTTTATTCAATATTATAAGTACATTTCATTTCTTATATATTGTATTTATTTTATTTATGATGTTATATTATTATTAATATTTCACAATATGAGCGAGCATTAACAATAATAGTAGCCTAACCTGTAACAAGAACATATAGTGCTTAGAATGTGTTAGACCGACAGTTGGCAAAGTCGTTTACAAATACAAATTAATAATACTAAAATTATTTCTATCAATTGCTGCTCTCCTGGTATAGTTTGAGTGCATTTTGTGTTTTAATGTGCAAAGCAGTTGCGTAAGTGAATAGTTGCTACGGCAGGGGTTGATTGAGATTTTACAAATTAAGCGTTACAGGAAATAAAATCCTAAAAATCTACTTAAAAATCTATTTAGTTAAAAAATAAAATTAAAAGGTATTCTGGTTATATATCTATAATCTATATATTCATAATAACAATATGGCAAAAGGCAAAATAAAATTTATTCTAGGCACTTTGAGTGCAAGGGATGAAAAGGGGATGGGGGAGGGGAAAGGAAGGGGAAGGGAGGGAGTAAGTAAGGGTAGGTCTGTTCGTGTCTATGTCTGACTCTATGAATATCAAATGTTATCTGTTTTTAGTCTTTTGTTATTGTCTGGCGTCGTAAATGTTTTGATGCAGAACCCTGTGCGCGTGGTGGGGGATCGTTCTGCTGTCGTCTGTCTGTTAGGTCTTAGATAACCGAATGCCACCTCGCGCCTTAACCCACGCGGCTATCGGCCAGATATATAGAAAATAATCTATTCATCAGTGCTTTCTTTTACAGAAAATCGCTCCCTGGGCAACGGTACTATTTTGGCCACCCTGTAAATTTGAGAAAGGAATACAGATAAATAAATAAAATTATTATTATCTGTTTTTAGTCCTTCGTTATTGTCTGGCGTCGTAAAAAGGGGGGCGGGGGATTGGTCGTTCTGTCGTCGTCTGTCTGTCAGGTCTTGGGTAATCACCGAATACCACCTCGCGCCTTAACCCACCGGCTACGGGCCAGATATACACTGTGTCCCAAATTGGGGGTGCGGGCATTGCTATCTCTGTTATTATTAGAGATAGAGATTTGAAGCATTTTGTGACCGTTTCGATGCTGTTTTTAAATTTGACCTAGCTATCTTTCTTTCCGAAATATTTTCAAAAAACTGAAATGGTGCATTTTAAAAACTTTTACAGAAAATCGCTCCATGGGCAACGGTACTATTTTGGCCCCCCTGTAAATTTGAGAAAGAAATATAGAAATGATAAATAAATAAAAATGCAAGGGCTAGGGTCTTTATATTCATAAACGTAAGGTTATGTAAAGTTTTATACCTGTAAACGTATTCAATTATAATCATACAAAAAGGTATATGAAACCGTAGCAATTAGAAAATATAAATGTACAATAATAAAAGCCTTCTCGGCATCAGGTAGCTTTCTGATTTGACAAAAAGAGATGGACTACTGTAAGACAACTTTTTAAAATTCTCGGGGGCCCTCGGCAGGCCCCTTTAATTTCCGGACCCTGGGCAATTGCCTAGATTGCTACGCTATCATAAAACTAATCGATTTTTGTGTTGTGTGATACATAAGTGCAAAGTGTTTCCATGTTTCTTTTTTAAAGGAAAAGAACGTAGCTGAAACAGATATATTTTCTGTTTTATATACATAGCCACACATCGCATTATATATATCTTGAATGAAAGAACCATATTAAGGCATTGCAAAAATGCTTACAAGAGCTGTTTATTATCCTCTTTATTATCTAATCATACCCTAATGCGTCTGCATATTTCCCAGTGTTAATACACTGATAAAATGAGATTAAATATAATTGCAGTTATAAAAGTTAGTGAGATAAAGAAATTCGAAACTGTTCTTCAATCAATCAATCGATGGAAAACCGGCCACTATCATTAATTATAATACTTTAGCAGCATTCATATATTGTCCAAGTCAACGTTGTAAAAAGAGAAAATGAAAAATATACCTATTGAAAAATATTATAAGTTTTTTTTTCATGCTATTAAAATTTGAAAAGGAAACTTTTCAAGCATGGATTCGTTATACTGTATTTAGTTACTCAGTTAACAGTCGTTTCTTGGAAAATGGCCGCAGACTCTAACATTGTGTGTTAAATTACAAGGTGGGGGAAACAAGTCGTTTTTGGGTTCTGGGTATCATATTCTTTTAATCTTCTGATTGCTTTTGCACTTACGTTCACCTGTCTCTTCCGCAGCAGATTATTTTTTTAGTTGCGGTGGCTATTCTGAATACACGATTTCGTATTAATTTCGAATATACCGGTCACCAACATGCCTCGAACATCTCTTATGCCATTGCCCTGGGTCTTTTGCATTCCTCTATTTCCTCAAAAATCGCAGATATTGTAAGTAATTATAACATTGCTAATAAAAATATTTGCAGCTTAGAAAATAGCAATGTACATATTAACCATGATACACATAAATCATGATAAATTCTATAATTTTAGAACATATTAGTCGATTACATTATTGCATCTAAATATATATTTCAAACAAATCAAACGAATTTCATGTATTTCTAAGTGAAAACAACTTCGATATATTATGCATAAATGAACACTGAATATTACGAGGTGTCTCGTAAAAACTTATGAACTGCGTTATTATATCATACTTTAGTAGATAATATACTGCACATGATGGTGTGGCCATGTATCCCCTGAAGAAATGCCAGTGTACTTCGTTAAGAAATCAATTGTAAGCTATGTGTGGTGGAATTATGTGACGTAATTATAATGTCGGTTAGGTTAGGCTACCTGATGAGCACTGTGACGCATTTTCCTTCACCTCGTACGTTGATGTGGAGAAAGGGCGCGGCCACTCTTAGACACACGAGCTCCGGAAACAAGTTTTCGGTTTGCTCGGGCGCCAGTCCTATTTAAGTGATAAGACGCACTACCCTCAAGCCAAGTACGCGAGGCTGAGTAGCTCAAGTGGAGAAAGTTTACTCCAGAGGGCCAATAAATGGGAAATTAGACGTTCACACACACACACAGTCAAACTCAGAGTTTTCAATAAAATTGGTATATTACAGTAAACCTAAATCTACAATTCTAAATATTTATTATGAAAAATCTATGATTTATCGAGGAGTACGTGTAGCAACGAAAAACCCCAATAGTACGGTCGTGAGCAAAAAAAAAAAATAGACAAGTCTTATAACGGTATTTTGCTAAAATCTAGTTGTGTACATCTAACTTTAATTTTTGTGACATTGTCAGTTGTCATAATTTATTGCAAGTGTGAAAAAAACTAATATGCCTCCTATAAGTGATTTAGTTAAATCTGGAGCTATTGCTAAAGCAGAAGATGGATGGCCAATGCGACAAATTGCACTGCTTTATAATATTGACAAAAATTCTCCACTTTCTTAAAATGTTACACACCAAATTTTTGTTAATGTTATAACGCAGTGCAATTTGTCTCATTAACCATCCACCATTTACTATAGCAATAACTACAGCATTAAAATAAAAAATAAATTAAAAGTAATATCTGTTTTATTTCGGCTACTCATTACATATTCAAATAGAGACAGATTTACATTAGAAAAAAAAGTTGTACTATTTTTTTCTGCTCACACAGTACCAGATGACTCAGGTGATCAGATTTGCAGGCTGCAACATACAGAAAATATGGTTAGCGAGAATAAACAGGATGCAGACTAGATACGGACACCAGACAAGTAAGCAAGACCAAAGTTATATTTATAAATATAAAAACTACAGTGCAACGGGTTATCAAGTACTTGGCTAGTGTGCGTTGATTAATTTCCTTGAAAGGGTAAGGTATGATGAATAAGACAGGTCTGTTGCTTTTCAGTGCTTCCAGAGTTCCGAAAATGCATGGAGAACACTTTCGAGTAACAGTAAACTTCACAGAACGAGCTCCCTCGGGATAAGATACTGAAAAGGCAAAGTATGATCAATAAAACAGGTCTGTTACTTTTCAGTGTTTCCAAAGTTCCGAAGATGCATGGAGAACACTTACGAGTAACAGTAAAATTCACAGAACGGCCTCCCTCGGGATAAGATACTGGAAAGAAAAAGTATGATTTGTTAAACAGGCCTGTTACTTTTCAGTGTTTCCAAAGTTCCGAAGATGCATGGAGAACGCTTACGGGTAACAGTAAAAATCACAGAACAAGACAATGCTGAAAGATCAAAGTATGATTAATATACAGTGATGGTACTAGCCAAGTTTCCTTACTCAGTGGTCTTACAGCCAAGTTTCCTTACTCAGTGGTCTTACTTACTCCTTATTCTAAGCTGGGGCACGTCTGCTCTCGGGACCGGTCAGCTCGGACTGACACCTTTCTCAGCTCAACAGGAACTTTTCTAACCAGCACACAGCTTACAGCGGGAGTAGGCGTCAGATGAATGCGCTTCTGGTGGATAACGTAGACTGGACTTAGCCAAAATCCTACTGCTCGACTATGACAGATGGCACCTGGGTTCGCTTCTCGGAGTGGACACGTCTAATCCCGATGAGTCGCTCTGGCTAACTGACTTGGCTTCACAGGAACTCTTCTAGCAGCGAAACCTCTTACCATGGGAATGGAAGTAGGCGCTAGACGGAGGCGCTATTGGTGAGTGACGTCGAACGGACTTAACAAAATATTTTGCAATATACCACAAATATGGAGTTGTGGACTTGGAACAATTAATGATACCTTTAGGTTTAATATTTTCGGAGTGAACACGTCTGCTTCCTTTGAGTCGATCTGGAAGACTCAGTACACATTATGAATTTAATTACTGCCTTCGAGGAGTGGGAAACACAGCGGAAAACAGATGCGCGGTGGATTACTGTGACGTCAGACGGACTTGACAAAATATTTGAAGTATTTTGGGGACTTAGAAAAATACCACAAATACGGAGTTGTGGAGTTAGAAAAATAATTCCACTACGGACTTGTGGACTTAGAAAAATAATCCACATACCTTAATTTGTGGACTGTGATATTCTCGTTACAGCACCGGAGCAAGCAGCAGACACGTGTACCTCGTAGAACGGCAGTCAGAAGACTAATCACGGAATAATTAAATTATTTCCGCGTACTGAAAGAGTGACGTCGTACGGGTGACGTGAAATATTTTCGGACTTAGAAAAAATAATACCAATACTCTGCTACCGCAGGACGGATAGCTCTGCACATCTAACGTGGTCGGTCGCTGGGAAGGCACTGACCCGTGTCATCCCGTGCGTGATTTGGTTTGCATGAAACATAGAAACTCTTTTCGTTGCTTCCTCACCCGAGTTCATCTGTACTTTACAATCTGGTATACATACGCGGTGTTTCTAGAAATCAATTAATTTTAAACTAATTCGCCTATGGCGGTACAGTATATTTACAAAAATAAATATATCAGAACAGTAACTATAAAATATTTTCAAGAAAATAATGATATTTTATACATATTTCGGTAACGAAAAACGCTTCGTTACAGCACCTAGATATTCTTCTAGAAAAACAAAATCACTTTAAATGTTTTAATGAGAACAAATAAAAAACAATTATAACCGGCGATTTTAATGTTCATTTGAATAGCTTACTGATGTTTTAAAATTGTTTTTAGTTTTTATCATCCCCTGATGGTGCTAACATAGTTAGTATAACACTCATGTAGTGTAAGTAGTGTATTCATGCGTAGTGT
Source organism: Leptura quadrifasciata (assembly GCA_963675555.1). NCBI lineage: Eukaryota > Metazoa > Arthropoda > Insecta > Coleoptera > Cerambycidae > Leptura > Leptura quadrifasciata. Next base: position 57,129,164 of record OY776678.1, on the reverse strand, counting down.
TCAAGTGTTCTAATGTTTTGTAAAAGTGGTTCTTCTCATACTCTATAGACAGATATTGATTTGTGTACAATCGAGGGTACAATAATCCTCACACGAGAACGCTCATATCGCTGGGTTCCGGACCCAGCTTAGGGTTGTTCTTACTATGGACGTTTAGTATTTAGTATATAATGTAATAATATAGGAATAGTTAGCACTAGGTTATCAACCACATCGGTGTCAAACTAATAATGTCAGAATAAACATTAAACCTATAATGGACACGGTTTTACTTCTTTTACATAGCCACTTAAGTAATATTTGCTGGAAGTTTGCTATAAAATTCCAAAACGCATTAATAAAAAATTAAAACCTCGATTTAAACATTTTCTGGAAATTGTAACACAAGCTGTAAAAGTTTCATTCCCAGAAAAATCTAAAAATAAAAAATCATTTAAGTTAAGTTTACTACTGTAATGAACTTGGAGAAAAAATATGCTATACTTGTTGCAGGATTCTTATGACACCACACGCGTGCTACAATAAAGCATCTTAAATCCAGCAGCTATCATAAAACTTGATAAGTGCAAAGGACACATGATAATTTGTGATTCTAATGACCAACAAAAGGCAATGTGAAAAATGAGAAATAATAACAACGTAAAAAAGAAAAACTCTGAAATCATTGTATATTCTAATGAACTAAATGGATATTTTACTAATATTGATCATAGAATGGTTGGAAATCTTGCTTTTTGTCAACTAAAATATAATGACTACATAAATAACGGTAATTCGAATATTCCTATAAAAAAAATTTACTGAGTTGGAGATCGTTATTGAAGTAACTTATAATGAAGTTTCCGATATAACAAGCAATCTTAAGAGAACTAACTTCTAACAACAATCTTAGTTGCTCTAACAAACCTTATTAATCTGTGCATTCGAGTTAACATCTCTCCAAACGTGCTAAAAATCCGAAAGATGTACCAATCCGTACACTTCTAAGAATAATCCTTCAAATTATAAATCAATTGATATAATTCTTCATTAGCAAATGTCTTGGAAATAACGTTATAGATCCAAATGAGTAGTCATTTTGAGGAAAATAATTTATTCGACACCAATTCCTTTATATTCTATTTGGAAATAGAAGACTGTAAAGACATAAAAGCTCATTATATATGAGAAATCCTTAACGACAATTCAGGGTACTTAAAAATAACTTTAAATATTTCCTTGTATTTTATATTGGTAATTTCTACTTTTATAAAAATTAATTGGATACAGCCGTAGTACTATAACAGTTCTTGGGTAAAACTCATCTGCTTGAGTAATAAAAAATTAATCCCTCACAAATTGTTCTTTATATTTGCCGCTGAGAACTGCATCTTCGATCTCGCTCATTTATATGGGAACCAGTCGATCAAACATCATAGCCGGTATATGGGGGGGAGGTCACTCCCGCACAACCTAAGATCATGGGACGATGGAATCTCTATATTACTTATATAATGTATAATTTAATTTCCATTAATATGGCCCATGGCCGATCGTTATCTAATTGTTTTATTACTCTGGTTCAATTCCCAAATAGATAATAGAGTCAAACATTTTACAGTATTAGATATAAATTATTTAATTAAAATTATCAACGAAAGCTTTGTGATGGTTTGTTAACATTTTCACAATTCTTGGATCTCACAAAAGCCTTTGGCTGTGTGTCACATGAACTACTATAAATAATCATTAAATTAAACTTTTATAGCTTTAGCGACAATATTGACAACTTACAGGGTGTCTATGGGTACGGAATTTTTAAGATATAATTGAAAATGCGGGAAATATTCGGGAAATCTGGGCCACATCTTGAAAATTGTGAAATAAAATATAAAAAATATGAAGACATTCATATCCGTCTAGTTATTATATACTACCTAAAAAAATTAGGAATATACAGTAATTTTTAGGATAGGATATTCACTAGACACCTTGACTTAGTAAACTCGTACCTAACCAATTATTTTCAATATCGATCTTCGTAAAATATAAACTATAATATCTTGAAACCTGAAATATGGTGTTCTTCAGGGATCTGTGTTAGAGCCACCAAGTATTGCATTAGATGTAAGCTATGTTCTACTTGCTGTCACGATCACAACAAAATGATTTAAATACCTTAAGGACTAAGTATCTAAAATAAAATCTAGAATAAAATCAACATCAAATTTAATACAAGTTCAGTTCAGTTCATAGTTTGGTTCATAGCTAATCAGTTGGCACAAAACGAATCCAAAAACTAAAAAAGTTGTTTTTACATTAAAATATATGATTTGTCGCTCGTTAAAAATAGCTATTTATGTATCAAGTCCATAATACAAGCCTTTATTGAACGAGTCCGGTTTATAACCGAGCGAGCGTAGCGAGTAAGGCCACAAAGAGGACGAGTTCAATGAAGCCTTATTATGGTGTTGCATACAAAGTTAAGTTTTATATCCGACTGCTAAATTTGGCTTATTAATGAAAAAAATTAATTCAATGACATTTTTGACATTTTTATGACTGTTTTGCATATTTATTTGGAAACATCAAAATCTGACATCGACTTACTATTGGAAATAATTATATCTAAATCCGACATAATAGTAAAATAAAGTAACTTTATCTTACTAGTGCAATAAAGAGGTACTTTATAGCCGCAAAACTATATCATAAACAGTCCTTTATAACGTGGTCGGACATAAAGTAACTTAGGAACACGCGCGAATTATTATATCTCTAGGAAAGTAAGTAAAACATAATACATTCATTCAGTTATCTTTTACGCTAATTCTAATTTGGAGGTATTCATTTGCTAGCAGAGCAGTATTTGGTGTCCAAAGAAAAACCATCAGAACAATTACTGGGCTTAAATATAGAGATTACTGTAGATCAGAATTTATTACATTAGGTATCTTTACATTACCGTGTGCCTTTATCTCCTAGTCACTATGTAAAAGTGAATGAAGACAACCTCATTACCCACAGGCAAATTCATAGTTTCCCAACGCAAAATCGAATAAAAAAATAAAAAATTTCTTTTAAAACTAAATAAAACTCATATCGGAATAATATATATATATATTTTTTAAGGATATTTTAGGAATAAATTATTATGGTATATTGTACAACGTTCTATCAACGCATGTAAGGCCACTTGACAAATTCAAAACCTCTGTTCTATTTTTAATTTAACGAATCCACAGCAAGTTATTTAAGTCATCTTGGCAAAGTTTTCCTAAGATCTAATGTATATATTTACAATGGGTTTTTAATGTAAATTACCGCTATTCGAAATTGATCAATATTTGTAAGACTTAAGAAATTGTTTCGCATCGAAATAATTTCAAATTTTGAAAAATGTACCTACGATTTTTTTTATTACTTGCTTTTCTTTAACTCACAATGTGTGCAGAATGTTTATGTTCAAATCTTGCGTCATTTATTTAACACACTTCCTGACATAATCAATTGATGAAATTTTGTACAGTTACTAAGATCGCATAACAATACGGTATTCCATCGTTACTTTTGCAAATATCTGCACGAAGGGGGCGCTGGTGTGAAAATTGTCTTTAAATCTTGGATTCTTATTTAACGCACTTCCTGACATAATCAGTTGATGAAATTTTGCAATAGTTACTAAGATCGCATGACAATACAGTATTCCACCGTTACTTTTGCAAATATCCGCACATAGGGGGCGCCAGGCGCGGGAGTGAAAATTGAAAAATCTGCAAAACGAAGGAGCGAGAAATCAAAACAAATCGTTAAGAGACTAATTTTTATTGAACGATGTCTGGGGGGTAATCCCCCCCCCCAACATATGACTAAAAAGTAGAAAATAATAAAATTAATTTTTTAAAAAAACTTGCTTTTCTGCAAAAAGCTCGGTAAAAAGTGGTACTAAAAAGTAAAAAATAAAAAAATACTAATGTTCGAATGCAAGAAAAACAAGACGTGCGCACTTTATATATAAGTATATGTATCATCTTTATGAACGCATGACTGAAGGCACTATGATTCCACCTCTTTCATACAATCATACAAGTGCGCGCGCCTTGCTTTTTTTGCATTCGTACATTAGTATTTTTTTATTTTTTACTTTTTAGTACGACTTTTTGCAGAAAAACAAGTTTAAAAAAAATTTAATTTTATACCATGCTACTTAGAAATTTTTTTTAACATATATGGTTTAGTGCAATTTATTACAGAAAAATCATAAAACATGTATTTTTCAGGAGCGAAAAGTATGTAAAAATATCGTCTTATTAAATTTTTCATATCAGGTTTTTTCATATTTTGGCATTTGCTAATGTCTTTGTGAAACCAGATAGTACAACTTAGGGTGGGGTAGGGTACTTGGGTACTTTACATACACAACGTGAAACCATGGTTGTTAAACACTAAGCGACAGCTCAGACATTATTCTTTCACATTTTACCATAGGCCATTTAAGATTCATAGACTATTTACGTTACGAAAGGAAATTCTTTTATCTGGTTCACTGAACCCACTGTCTCAGTTTAAACTGCGAGTAAGGGTTTATATTTCTATTTTATTTCATACTTTTCAACTCACAATTTAACGCAGCTGTGAGTCATCATGAAACATTAGAAATAATAGAACAACGCAATTTTTTTATTTAGTCTGTACCGTCTGAAATTCAATTCAGTGTATCCCTGTGGAATGATATTAAGTTTCAATTAGTGAACGTTAAGCTAATGTGATTTGAATTGTCTTTTATTTGCATAATAATGTGGGACTTAATACTCAGTAATCGGATACGCAAAAGTCGGTCTTCACAAAGGTAAACCAATATAGGTGAAAAATAACGGTATTCAATCTTATTGTCTATATTAGGTACACAGTACATATTAAATTACAAGTTAAATATCGACAAGAAGATTTGTGAGATTCTTGTTATGGACACTCAAAATGAACATACAAATCTGTGTTCTATGGATACAAAATACAGGTTATTTTGTAATCAAATATAAACAAAGATAAAAAGTGTAAAAAAGACAGGAGATGTGCAAGTTTTGGATAACATGTCTCTCTATTTGTTGCTGATATGGTAAAATGACAATTAGGAATAGTTTAGAGAAATATGGTAAATTTTAAATGAAGCTGCTGAACTGATTATTATTATTTACAGATGCACGATTTTCATCTTCGACTTTTTCCTTCGTTGAATCCGATAAGCGTCATCCAAACATTAGGTATATATAAGAGTGCAATTGGTTTCTTATAATTAAAAAGCTGGTAATAGGAAAGGACCAAACAAACAATAAACATTATATACTTTACTTTATACTCACAAATTTAGATAGGCGGTTAATAAACATTTAAGCATTTGTTATATAACATGAGTGAGGTCTGAAGACAAAATTAGCCTCAAAATTAACCTCTAATATGAGCACGTGTATAAATCTAAGAAACCCATAGTTTTCGAAGAAAAAATTTCAAAGATAAATTTTAACAAAAATGTATGATAATAATTTTTTTTAAGTTATGCATATAAACGTGGTAGAAAAATTTACAAAATTGTGAATTCGGAAATTTGGCATGAGAACGATACTATTGAAGAAATTGCAAATAAATATTTTAATTATGTTCGAGGCCATTATGCCAATAGTTAGTATTCGCTGGGTATCTCGAAGTAAATAAACAACACTTACAGCATCTACTTCCACTTCGATGGGCGAAGCAAGCCGAATGTTCACGTCGTAAAAAATCTGCAAACATGCCTACATTTGAATATTAAGATAATATTAATAGATTAGATAATAGATTAAGTAAAATACCGTTTTCGCAAGAGAAATGTGTATTTGATCAAAGTAACAAAAATAATTTAATACAAACTATATCAGATAAACTACAATCGGTGGGATTTTAGTGCAAGCAAGCTCCCGAAGACTCCGATGCATTAATTATAAATACTGCAATTGAACTAGCAAAACACGATGATAAAACTGTTGTCGTCGTGGGTTAAGATATTGATTTACTAGTACTTCTGCATCAACTATATTCAAATGATCTTAGTATTTTTTTTACAAACCAGGCTCGGGCAACGAAAAGGATTCATTTTATACATCTAATTATTTCAAACACGAATTGTACACAAATTAATAGCGTTTCTTTACTCTTTTTCGGGTTGCGATACAACTTCCGGTTTTGCTGGAAAAGGAAGAAAACAATAGTAAAATTATTATTGAGCATCAAAAATTTATCAAGCCTAACAAGTATATTTTTTTTAAGATACGGACCAAATAACCATTGCAAAAAATGGATCTCAACTTATAGCTGATATTTACAAAAATAAAAAAATTGATGTCATTAAATCGATTAAGATTTAAGCATTACCAACTAGCAAGTAACAAATCTACTTTTAAATTGGAAAAGCTTCCCCCAACTGAAGGAACAGCTGCACAACACTCATATAGAGTTTATTACCAGTTGCAAACTTGGTGTTCATTTGGGCAACTAGCCCGATAACTCGCCCTATAATAAAATAGCTAAGCAACGGGGCTGGAACGAACATCTAGGTAGACTTGTGCCCAAATTTATCCCAGACAGTTCAAACTTAATTCCAGAAAAATTATTAAAAAGTGTTAAATTAAAATGTACGAATTTATGCAGTAATTGTCATGAAAACTGCTCTAATAGAGACGAAGAAATATTTGAAGACTTAAGTGGTTCGGAAGAGATTATCTATGAAGAGAAAGCAAAGAGTCTCAATATTGAAATTGAAGAGCCCGAAGACGTCGATAATCTCGAAGTTACTTCGGAATTTGAAACATTTATTGATGAACAACCACAATGCAAAAGATCTAAAATTCATTAAAATATTATAATTTTTCATACATTTTTTATTTTTATAAAAAAATAAAACAATATTTTTCTGAAGACGAAGTGAGTCAAAATATGTAAAAAAATCGGCAGCTACTGGAAGCGGCTGGAACCTCCCCACTCGGTGGATCTTTGAAGCCGAAAATAGCATTAAATTGTGTGACAAAACGGCACTAAACGTAATCCGATCTCCTCCAAAACCTTTTCAGATCTTCTGGGGCACTAAAAAAACCCTTAACTTAATGAATTTACAATCATCTATGCGAGTTATTACCTACATTATCGCTCGTTGAATAATATACTATTAGGATATTAATGACTTTAACATCACTTGAACGACTAAGAAAGTCTAGTTATCCTAAACACTACAGATTTGTAAAGCAACAAACTGAAACTTGGTAAAGTGATAATCTATAATAAATTCACCAACGAAGGTACAGAAAGCATATGATATTGATATTGTTACATATACCTTTATAGTTTGTGACAATCCACTAAAAGTTACAAATATGTCGAAATCTTATTAACATGACATGACACCAACGTTATCGGATGACAAACGATGACAATGACAATCGTCAAAATTTGCTCATTGCAATCCGATCGCTAGCGGTTGTCTTTGTTATATGAAACATTAGCATTTCAGTAATTTTACTAGATTTTAGAGGAATATTTGTAGTTTAATTCTTCGATTTGTTTGTATATATATTTAAAAACGGCACTAAACCTAATCCGCTCTACTTCTAGAGCAGTGAACAAACCCTCACACGTGAATTGACACGTGATGTGATGAGTTTCACGACGTAACGGCTGCGTGCATCGATCATGTCATGCGAAGTGCGATCTATGCCATATTTGCCTTGTTTTTAATTTTTTTCACGGAAACCAAATAGAAAGTGTGGAAGTGTGATATATCGTTGAAATCAGAATTTTAACTGCTTTTCAATGGTTCCATTGCAAATTGAAAGTAATTATAAAATAAACAACTTGTTGCGTCAAAATGGCACTAAACGTAATCCGATCTCAACCAAAACCTTTTCAGATCTTCTGGGACACTAAAGAAACGCACACGCAAAGTTTCATTCAAATCCGTTCAGTAGTTTCGGCGCTATCGTGCTAACACATACACACACACAGACATTTTTCAAAAACCACTTTTTTGTGTTCCTAGGACCTCAAAACGTGAAGATTTGATGTTATCTCAATTTTCGTCTTTGAGCCAATTTTAGTAACCTCTCACAATTTTATTGTGGAGAGGTTAAAATATCAATAAATTAATTGTTTTATTTAGTAATTATTTATTCAAATTATTTTATTCAAACATACCTAAAACAGATTACTTCATTGTTATACCATTGATTTAGTGAAAAAATAGTAAAATATACATTCATAAAAATGCCTCAAAAAATGCACACTGGGCCAGTAAGTCTTAACTCTAGCTTACAACTTTCAGTACGGTACGGTGCATTGCCATGGAAAACTTTTCAGATTGATTTCCCCACTTTCTTCAATTAAATTCATCCAACTTTAATAATATTACATTAAAATAAATTATGTCATTGAAATTTAATCCATTGTTTACGTAAATAATAAAAAAAATTTAAAATAATAAAAAATATTGAAAAATTCGTGATTCGAAAAGTCATTCTTTTGGTTTTTCTCAATTTTAAGCGGGTTCTTGAAAAATAAACCATCAACATATATAGACAATTTTAACGTAGACATTTCAACGGTTTTAATGAGCCCTGATAGAATATTTAAATTAAAAAAAAAACACTAATAAAGTTTTCCGTGGAAGATGGTCTTTTCCGAAAAATGTAAATATCTCGGAAACTACTTGTTTCCCAGATTCCAAGAAACTCATGCTTATTCAATGCAAAAAGGGTATATTTTCACATAATTAATTATTTTTACGAGAGGAAAAAATAAAAAACGGAAAAACCGGTTTTACGCCGGTTTGTCAGATAATTTGAGGTTCTTTTGAGAAATGCCTGATTAGACAGTTTTAGATTTTTTTATTATCTACAACTCTTGTAAACGATATTTTCCGCTAGGAGGTCACGTTTCGCTGAAAATCGCAATAAATCACTTTCATCCCCTAAACAGCACCCCCATTTCTCAATTTCACTTTATCTCGTGTTTAATTTTTGTTTTTTCTCTTAATTATGACCTTAACTAAAGTTCCCGGCTGGTCGTTGCCTGTTATCATTATTTTTTTTAATATGCCAAATCCGCTTTGAGGACCAGCCTTTAACACTTCAGTTTGTTAATTTTACATTTCGCATTTTTGCTCTATTTTATATAATATACTTTATGTTATATATATTATACAAATTCATTTAACATTTTGCTATTATTTTGTTTTTATTTTTACAAAAGTTGATACATAATTAAATTTTTTAATAAGTTGTTATTTGATATTTGGACATCGTTTAAAACTCATCCCTGACCTTTATATATTTTCAAACTATTAGGATTAGGTTTATTTTAACTATGCGATGATAACAAATTCCCTTATTATTTATCTCTAATCTGTATTTATTGTGTTACCCTTTGTTGTCCGTCTTGGAAACAATGTAACTGCCGACTAAAAAGAGCTAACCGAGGCCATACATTGGATAACATTGCTTTGGTAACTTCAGCTCTAATACTCATGTCAAAGTTATTAAAATATTCTTTATGTAAATCGTAGTACAATATACATACATTGACTGTGAAACCCATTCATTACCTTCCTTTGCATAGTGCAATCGGATAAGAAGTTAAATTCTTGCAGTTATTATTTCATCATTTTTATGAAGACATATTTTCCTAAGGTCCATAAATTACATTAAAAATTCTTTGATTTTAGAGATATGTTTCTTCAATTTAATCTAGTTATATGATCTTGCGGTGTTCTTTTGATATACCTCTACTGAGCAAAGCTGATCTTGGCTTGGTTTTCTATGCCTATATAAAGCTATGCGATTGCTTTGAACCAGCTTAAATGCATTTAATCGGTGTTTATTACATTGTAAATCAGACAAGCGTAATGGCATTCTGAATCAAATCAATGTTAAATAATATTTATCATTATTAGTCATCTGTTGAATATAAGTAGGTAGATGTAATCTATTCTAATCAAATTGATAATCTACAAGACTGGGCTAGGCAAAAACACAATGACGAATTTACACTTGAAAGTCGGGTTTGGTCCCGGAAAAACAATTAAATATTCTTATTTAATACAATTTATGTCGTAGATAACTTAATAACAACTGCTTATTGAATCAATTTACTTTGCAACAGAATACAATCGGCAATTTTTCAGAACACAACTTGCATTTATTTAAGTTCGATATGAAGATAAATATAAGCAAAATAAGTTTGCAATAAAATATATTATATTTGTATAATAAAAAGCAAAAAAACTTTTCACAAAAATAAATGTAACGTAACTTGTTTCTAGGGACATTAAGCCCTATAAAATGCGTCAAAATTTGAATGAAATAATTCAGAGCGGGGTGAAATTTTGGGAACAGGCTTATTTTGTGGTACTTTTTAACATATCAAAAGTCCCCACCCATACGTATTTTTATACGTATACGTATTTTCAGTAAAATTGATACTTTCCGAAAAACCGATTTTATACCTATTTTCTCCCCCCTCCCTCCCCGCCGCCGCCGTCTACAGGTGGGGACTTTTGATATGTTAAAAAGTACCACAAAATAAGCCTGTTCCCAAAATTTCAGCCCGCCCTGAATCTTTTCACCTAAATCGACAAATTTCGTCTCATTTTATTGGGATAATTACATGTAATATATAATTATCAATGAAATTCATTTAGGTATTGGGATCTTGGCATATTTCAGATGGAAAAGAAAGTCTTGGTAAAAAATTTGTCAGAAATTCGGACCATAAAATAAATATTTTTTTTTACTATAAATTTCGAACACACGATAAAATATAAAGAATTAAGCTCATGAAAATTTCCAATCTACATATTTAATATTGATTTTTGAAATTACCTATATTTTGCGATTATTGTTGCTCACACTAACTCAAATTGTAACTAAAGCAAACGCTATTAGAGAATTAATCAAACAAAATCAATGTCACACCAAAAATTCCTTCGTTACTTTGTTGATACTTTTTGTTGCGCAATGGTTATTATGTCGACCAGCGGTGCTAGAGGCCACGGGTTCAAAATCGTATCGGTATGGTTAATGTTATTTAATTGGATGTCACCTTATGGAAGGCAATGGCAAACCAACAGTATATTGGTTTATATAATCGATAACCTATCAAATGGCTCCACGCCGTTCGAATCTGCCAACAAACTGCAGGTCTCTTATATTTACTAGAATTTCGATGAGGCAGATCATAAGCATTCGCAAGAAGTCACTTACGCCCACATGAGTATGGTACTTAAAAAACATCATCTCTACAAATTCGAAAGACTCTAGTTAAGCTCTCCAAATAACGGAAAGAAAATTACTCCACATAACATCAGGTAATATCGGGTGGGCGAACTGGTCAATTGAATGGTCCCTACGTATACACACATCTGGATCTTCCAGAGTTTATTCTATGTACGTATCTTCTCTCTAAAGCTTTATACGCGAGGAGGATTGTGTTCTTAGAAAAGAACTTTGAAAAAATATTTGGATATCCACCTTGTACATTTGCATGTCGGATTTATGAACCAGGAAAAATGTAACAAAATTATTTTAATGAATGAAACACCTTGAACATAAGTAATAGAATATTCGATTTGTTAACTTTTACCTCCTATTATTTGGTGAATAATGGTTCAAAAGATTGTTTCGACAAAAAAGAAACCATATATACGGATAAAATAGATTTTTAAAATACTGTTTTCTTTGTTTTAGGTAAGTCTTTTTAATGGGAAACATCCTGCACTATATAGCATGGTAAGTTAATATTTGTGTGAATCGTGGTTTATTTTTCTCATATAATACAAAGAAAATTAGCATAGTATCACTGATGAGGTCAGCAAAATACTGAATTAATAATACACGGACTTTAGTAATATCTTCAATAATTGTTCGTAAAAATAATATTTTTCTACTCTAATACTGTAATTACTAAACAATTTTTGAAAAAGAGTTGAACTAGCTTCACTTGGTCGCCTAGGCGTTACTTAATATCCATATTAAGATCGGTTAAAAATGCCTTTGGATTCATAATTTGGAATTTTCTTGACGGCCGTTCAATTTTTACAAAGCATTTTGTTTGCCCTCTTTAGTGATATCTTTAGCACGCACATTTTATATCATCATCATTGTTTATTATAAACCGGAAATTCCTTACTCCTTACTCATTTACATTTGTACATTCATCAGATTTGAACATTTATAATTCGCCAGTTTTGTTCCAATTTTTAAATTATATCGTAATGTTTTTACATCGGGACCACCCAATTCAATTCAATTTCAATTCAAAAGATATTTATTAAAATTAAACGAATACAACAGTTGCCTCACTAAGGCCTGCTCCGGAACCGATCGTGCAACTTGACACGGTGGCCGATTGCAGGATCGGGCGGGACAGGCCTAGGTCAGCGAGAAGGATAAATGAAAAAATTAAATCTATACTCCTTTTGTATGAAAATAAAATTAGGTAATAACATTAAACATACTTGAAAACAAGCTTAACTTTAAACTTAAAATTACACAGTTTTTACAAACACTCGCGCACTACACTTTTTAATTTGGGATCTGGGCGCAGGCACCACAACTTGAACAAGGCGCCTTCCGCAAGATACTCCAATGCGGGGCTGTACAGGGCTGGCCTAAACTTTAACTTTAAAAATTTCGACTTCAAAAGGTTTTAATTTGTTTAAAGGTTAAAGACGTGAAGTGAATTTAGAGGGAAAAAATGCACAAAAAGTAACGAAGAAAAATAAAGTGACAAAAATACACAAAACAGAAAGGAAGAGGGGGATCGGAAAGAATTAACCCTTTGAGGGCGGTTATCCATAAACTGGAGTATTCTACCAGTGCGTCTATACATATACGTTTCCCGCAGCGTGAGGATATGGGTGTTGGTTATATTATGGAATGGTATCAAGTAGCTCAGTGTGCTAAAGCGTCTGGCTTGCCAGACTTAGACTTAGAGATCTACAGGACACAATTAGGACTAGACTGACAAGTCACAGGGAAGGCGCCTGGAACGCCAAAATATCAGCCTTGATGCGCCAGGACAATTCTCTGTGGCGAATGACAAAACTGCTAAAAAGACCGTACGCGCAAATGCCGACCCGTGTCGGGGACGGAGTGCCCTATTATACAGACCTGGACAAGGCTGAGGTAATTATTAGATACTTACAGACCACTAATACGACGACCCCTAACAAGACACCACACCATAATACAGTGACAGAAACTATACATACGCTACAAGACAGATATCCCATCCCTCCCACAAAAATTCCCAAACTCATCACTAACCCTACCGACATTAAAAAAATAATCAAAACAATTCCAAATCACAAAGCTCCCGGAATTGATATTATTCCAAACATTGTTCTAAAACACTGTACAACTAACATATATTATCAATGCTATTATAAAACTGCAGTATTTTCCGGGAGCTTGAAAAATTTCAATTATTATCCCCATACTCAAACCTAATAAACCTCCCCACCTTGCAAGTAGCTACCGACCCATATCTTTACTTAACACCCTCTCTAAGTTAACAGAAAGAATCATTCTTAACATATTAAACAAATATGTTAAAAAACATAAACTGTTGCCTCACATCCAATTTGGGTTTAAAGAGGGCCACAGTACCACCCTTGCTATCAGCAAGGTGGTGCAGGACACCTTTCTGGCCTATAATAAAAAACATTGTAATAAACTTCTTCTAATAGACATTGCCAAGGCCTATGATTCCGTATGGATTAACGGTCTGATTTATAAATTAAAATATATATGTAATATTCCGGACTATATTGTATCAGTAATTAAAAGCTATGTAACAGGCAGACCATTTCTATTGACTAATTGGACTGAAATTGGTTACAAACTATACCAGAATCATTACCGGCGATGAATAAAAATCGGCTAATATTTTCTAAAAATCGAGATGATTCATTTGATACCTTACATCGTATCTTTCGGACGACCGGAACTTGAAGCCGGGAGTTGTTATTTTATAGCAGATTTCGACGTGTTTCGAACCAGGGGACATGATTTTATACTTGAAATTCAAATTATTAACCTCTAAGCTCCCATTTTTATGCTTAGAACGAAAATATAATAAAATTCCTATTCTAGACGTCGAGACGATTCATTTGATACCCCACATTGCATGTTTTGGACGACCGGAAGTTGTTCGTTCTGGAGTTATACCATATTGTTTTTGTGAGGTAGGATCACCTATGGGGGCCCGGGGGCAAAGACCTATTGCCACACATTTGCAAGATCATCATCTGATCTATCGTTAATATCAAAATTTTTATAAAAAAATTATCTTTACTATCGATACTTGCTACAATTTTTCCAATTCTCCAACAGAATAAAAGAACCCGTTTTTGGTGACGGCAGAGTAATTTTCTAATACGCCGCGATTTATTTATTTACAAATAGTGACCACCTACGGCGCGCCCACAATTTACTCTGTAAAATGCTAGGCTGCTATGTATAGTGTATACGACCAGAATTGAAGCCATATAAAAACTAAAAGCCGGCGAAAACAGTCGGCATCTCTTTATTCTTATTATTCTTATGAAAAGCATTTCTATTTACCTCCGCAAGAGATGCCGACTCTTTTTGCCTGCTTTTAGTTTTTATACGGTTTCAATTCTGGTCGTATACACTATAGCTTTGTGCGTGTGTAGTCAGGATATCTTTACTACAAAACATTTATATTTGTTTGACGCAGTTGACGATCGAATAGCAAAACATACAATTCCGTCAGTAGCAACAGTGGCACGATTTCTCAGAACACAGGCAGCAGTCAAAAGGTTAAAGATGAGCGAAAGGTATGAAATATTAGTAAAAAAGTGGATAGACGTAGCGAAAGGTATAGTTGTTGAAATTTGGCTATATTGGTTGTCGGAAAATCGGTAATGTCTGGTACGGTAAGGGGTATTTAATCCGAAATGGGGCATTATGCTGTCTAATTTGTGTTACGTGTCTTGTTAGTGGATTATGGCCCAGCTTGAACGTGTAGAAGTTTTGAGAAATGTGCTGGATGTAGTCCGCTATCGGGGTTATGTCGTTGCCGTGTGCGTATAGGTCTCTGAGGGAAGTGTACCTTCCTGAATTTGAAATGAGGTGCATAAATTTGTGTTCAAGGGACCATCCCGGGACCTGCACTACCTTACGAAAAAATAATGATTTAAATCTGTCCAACCATTCCAGAGTAATCAGCGCACATACATAAAACAACATACGCATCGAACAGACGCTGAATCTCGCGATGGCGGCGCCGCCGTCGACATTGCATGATAACATAGAAGATCATTATTTTACAGTAATCCTTATATATATTGGTGGTTTTACAATAATTATGGTAGACAACTTTCTAAACACTGATGCTGTTTTGGCGTTATATTGACAACCTGCTTTATGTAATTATGATTTATACGAATCAAAAATGTTTGAATTTGTTGGAAAAATAAATAAAACATTTTGATTCTAAAAGGATTACGCGTGCATATGATAAAACGTTCGTCTCAGATTGATAATTTTGTTTCTCTCCAAGTATTGTTTTAGTAAACACACCTGTTACCGCGCCTCCTTCAACTTTTATGAAGACAACCCTACGCTGGGTCCTGGACTTGGTGGTGGGGTGTGCTCATATGAGGAATATTTTCACAGGTTAATATCTCTGGTGTATAAAAACCAATTTTGTCAAACGCCAAAACATTTTAACAGTATGCTCTAATGCAGTACTCGAAGCGCGTTTCGCTAATCATGTAACATCATCGGGAGACGAATAAAACTGGTTTTCAGTTTTAATTACCAGTTATTTTATATTGGGGAACAATACTGCGTATCAATTGCTTGTATTCTCATTGCTATGCATCTCTTGGACACATTTTTAAAATTAAGTTCACATTACAAAATTTTCTTTTTAATTTATTTATTTCCATAGAATATAAAGCATAATGCATATTGTTATGGTGGTAAATAGTGTTTTAATTAGTTATCTTTCTAGAAAAAAAAATGGCTCCAACAATGATAAAAAAATGTAGAGAAAATATAGCATCTATAGGTAATTTGCCTATTTTTAAAAACTTAATCTGAAGAATTAACAATATATGCTGCAAATCATCCTCGTATATTACAAGTAAGTATAAGTTATTCATTCAAGGAATAAACAAAGACAGCATTTAAAATTCTTGCTGATACTTTAATACTAACGAAATACCTCATCAATACTCTTAGCAAACGGCTGTTTGAATGTACAGCAGCAGTTTGTTACCTAAATGGATCTGGTTGGTCCAATTTTGAGGAGAGTGGATCATTTTTAAGTACATCTATTTGCGAATTATAAAATGAACTTGAGGGACGTTGCCACCTAAAGAAGGCACTTCATCTAGCATTCAAAATGAAATAACAAGTATTAGTGATCTATCCCTTAAAATGTGAAATAATTAAGAATATGGTTCGAAAAAGATCTCAACAACTTTATTTCCGTCATGGTCACGAAATAATCGAGACTGAAACAGATACACATCACAACTTTGTAAATGTAAGAATAATAATTGCAGTATCAGGTGTTGTTGCATATGAGGTTAGGAATTTAGTGCAGTCACCAATTTATGGGGTTATATCCATAAGATTATAATGCAAGATGTTTCTTGTAAATATTTATTCAGGACATCAGACAAAATTCAAATTCAAATTCCTCAATAATTCTGTGTCAAAAATAATTTTTTAGTATTGTTTTTCTATCACTGGCATCGTGATGCTTAAAAATTATATAAAAACAAGGATGGCTGAAGTAGCCTATGTAAGCGAATACCTATACAGCTCATCGAATTTTTTGTGCATAAACAGAAACATTCCTCAAGCAAATTCGATATCAAAACCGGAACAATTACTTTAAGTATTAAGTATAAAGTTCCTCAGAACAAGCTAGCCATAATTATTTTTAAGTACCTGTTAACATTTTGAATATTATGTGTGAGACTTCTATAATAAATATGAGAAATACTGTTTTAATGAATTGAATAATTAAGTTTAATTAAATACATTTAAAATATAACAATTTCTGTATATAATAAATTATTATAACTAAAACTTTTATAACAGTATTTATTTGTACGAATCTACATAAAAATTAATTTACTAAGACAATAAGTTTAAATTTAAAAAAACTTCAATCCAAAATTCAGTAAGAAGGAACTAACAAAATGATAATTAACTGTAGGTATAATGGTAGGAGCAAATTCCATTCATATTTAATTCATTACGACTAACAGCGATTAGGAACAAAAAAAATTAAATTAAAAACTGGTACTAATATTCTTGGTCAGAATTCGAAGTGAAATGGCAACGCACGAATAGTAAAATCTCATAAGATGACATTGCATTTCAGAAGAATACTGGTAACAATATTTGATTCGGTTTTGCTTATCCATAATGGTTGTTTTAATAAATGAAATATGAATGGGATTTACACCTAGAGTTATACCCATAAGTAATTACACATTTTTTTGATTCTCTCCTATTGGTGTTAGAATGCTGATTTTTGCATGCAGTGTTGTATTGGCCATATTAAGGGCTAGTAAAGTGATAACGTTATTTTCATTAATTTTATACATGATACCGAAAAAATTGAGGTTAATTTTCCACTAATAAAAAACGCCCTATTTTCAGTGATGTTACCTAATGAAGTGTTATATCAACTTGTATCATGTAGGGGTTGCAACTTCTACATATCATTGTCTACTATGATACATATTACATACTCTATTGTAATACTAAATCCTTTTATATACTTGACGAATATTTTTAATGCAACCTATAATGTCCTCTACAATTACGTTTTGAATGCATTGCTTTATTTTATCACATTCACAGAAAAAAAAAGAAAAATACGTTCATGTGTCCACTTTTTGTGCCAGCCCCGTAATGTTAATTCATTAAGTGGTCGAAGGCCTACCTATGTTGCAGAATAATCTATATCAAATTTACTTTAGAGACTCATTTGCTTCTAGACCCTTCAGATCATGAACAGAAAATAAAGGACAACTTAAAAAAAATAACTTAAAACTCTTTATCTTTATTTACTCAAATACTACCTAATTAATATTTATGGTATAAATCTAAGTGTAAAATCTCAGTATGTAATGCTGTTTGAGGCACATGCGTTGACTTTTAGAACAAATTTAATGTTTATGTAAAGTTTGACAGTAGCAGTAGTAGGTAAAATAATATTTTGCAACAACCTGCTAGCGGAAAAGGTGATTATCAAAATAAGGAAATATTCTTAATGTAAGAACTGCTGCCCAAGGAATCACTACTTCCACATCCAGATTTTGTATTCAAGTCTTACACACACTAAATCCCAATATAATATTTTAGTCCCTTTAACAATAGGATGGGAGTGATAGAGGGGGTGGGGGTGGCTAATGCCAAAATAAATTTAAAAGGCCCTTGGTTCTCGTACACACATTAAATCCCAATTTAATTTTTACTCCCTTTAACAATAGGGTGAGGGTGGCAATAGGGGTAGCAGAGGAGGTGGCTATTGCCGAAAAAATTTTAAAGGCCCTTGGTTCTCTTAAGTATACACACCAAATCCCAATTTAATGTTTTACTCCCTTTAATAATAGGACGGGGGTGGCAGAGGCAAAAAAAAATTTTTTTGAGACGTTTCGTGTATACAACATAATCACATTTTAATTTTTTTCTCCCTTCATAATAGTGTGGGGGTGATGGTAGTGGGGGGAGGGGGCTGATGCCAAAAATTTTTTTAAGCCCTTGACTTTTCGTACATGCCCTAAATTTACCCTACCCCACTTACCAACCGAACCCCCCAACGAAATTAGCTCAAAATATAATCTAGTTCCAGATCTCGTTATAATACATAAATGTACCAAATATCAAATTAATATCATAAATGGTTCCAGAGTAAACGTGCGCGCAAAAAAAGTTACAGACCGACAGACAGGAATTTTTTTCTCAAATTTAAAATCTCGACGTTTCATGACATTTTAAGCCTATTTTAACAAAAAAAAATATATATATATTTTTTTTTGCGTTACTAGGACTGGAAGTGGAAGTAAAAGTACATCGTGGCATACACGTATACCTATTTTTCTTATGCCCCTTTCAAATGTACTTTATCCCAACTAGTTCATATATGCGAACTAATAAAAATTCATATTTGATTCGAAAATGCAAAACTTGCAAATTGCAATACAGGATAAATATATATTTTTTTAAATGCTGAATTTTTTGTCTACATTTTTATTGTGTTTGATCTTCTGTTGGTAAAAATTTACAAATGTTTGGTAATGTGCATATATTACAAATTCATTTAAACACATCTTATTTCATTATTCATTAAAAAGGCATATACCCAAAAACCAGAATTCTTTAAAATTAAATTCGCTCTTAAGGGGGCGGCGCCGTGGAAGTAAACAAAAAATTTTTCTTGTTTGAAAAATACTTTTTTTTTGAGTTTTCAAAACGAGTGATAATGTAAATAATTTTAAGTACTGCATGCAAAATGATTCAGAAACATTAATTAGATGTCTCGTAATTGGTATTTACACAAGTTTTTCTTAAAACCCATAATTGTGACTGTGGTGATTTTTTTTAATATCCATCTGCAGATTGCATTATTTCAACAAAAAAATTCCAAGTGGTTGGGAGATATTCAATGCTAATACAGGAACAAATAGAGCCTAGAAAGAGGCTTCAAAAAATGTACTGATATACATAGCATTCCATTTTAAAAAAAGGCACTTGGTCCTGTAACTTGGCTCACCCTGTATGTTCGAAAATAATTTCCAGTTATAGACTTTTTTATCTAGTTTACTTGCAATTTTTTAAAAAATTTCTAGCTATCGTAGAATTCGAGATATCGAGGTCCGACGCACTATTGCCCCACCTTGTATATGATGCGTTTCCATGGTTACTCTTAAATTATTTCAAAGGCGATTTGTTTTAAATTAGTCTATGTCAGGTAATGTTGACAAAACGTCAAAAATTGTTACAGAAGTTCATCCAAATATTCAAACGTTTACGAATTAAAATATAAAATAGGTACATGTTAAACATCAGATAGCATATAAACTTTCTTAAATTTAGTTTACTTTGCTGTATATTTCTATTTTCAAGCCATATATTGGGTATTTTTATTCAGTGCATGGAAAAAATCGGGCATCGGGAAACTTTTTCCGTGCGCTGTTTCCGTGCGCTAATCTAAAAAAGCCCATCTTACATTATTACTAATACAGATGAAAATAAGTTGTTTTCAAAGAAGTATAATAAAAACCTTTATTTAAGTCATGACATAGTTTTCCCTCTTGCTTAGTGTCTGTGCTCCGTAAGATAGAACCAATCGAAGTTCAGAAGGACCTAAAGTTTAATTTTTTGAAAGAAACCCTCTAGAGCGAGGTAAGGTTTTGTGTAGTTTGGCCATGTTACGTGATTTTATTTGGGTAACTACAAATTTATGGTGGTATATTATTTTAAGTTTTTCCCCATTGCGTTATTGCTCTCTGCGAGTTTTTTCCCCACGATGAACTTGATTGTTTCGCATTGTGTGGTATCGTCTTTGCGCAGTATCTTAAAGTCACTAGCGTAGCTGGTGAAGACACCCCTTGGGAGGAAGACACTGAGACGAAGGCAAGCAGCAATTAAAGCTATAGGTGGTTCCTCAATCTATTAGTTTACAGATGTCTATAGTTTTGTTTTTAATTAATAACATACTTGTTCAGAATTAATGATATTTTGTTGTTTAAATTGCAGTTGTTAAAATTATCCAGATTATATTTTCTTGTTAATATAAACTTATTGTAAATTTAAAACGCAAGGCATTCTAAACGTAGGTACTTTTATCAATTTAGTATACCATTAAATAGAATTCTTCTATCAAATCCTCTGTATCTAACGAAATCGTAATTGTTCTTAAGATAAATTTATTACGTTCATTATTAAAATTAGAATATATTAAACTCCGTAACTTTCTTTTGGGCTAGGGGCTCATGTGCAGACTTATATTTTTAAAACTAGAAAATGTATCCATAAAATTGTTTGTTACTGCACTTCAATATGGTAACACATTATTACGTGTTATTATACTTTTATGAATACGACGTGCAATAATATGCCCACGCAATTGACCACATCATTGATACCGTCAAAACTAGTGCACCCGATTGTATGCAATCATAATATTTTACGAGGGTATGTGGTATACTAAAAGCTATAAGCAAGTTCAACCGGAGTAAAAATCCGTAAGTATTACATATAAAGCCAAATTTAATTAAAATGTGGGATGATTGTTTACCCGGATTAATTTTAATCCTTATGAATATTGCCATATTGTTCACAATAACACACGAACGGTCTTTAGAGAATGCGCTATGATTCAGTGTATTGGGAGTTTCCACTTTGTGAGGGCTTTACACGTCACACTAATCGAATCCATGCCCAAGATTAAGCAGAAAATAGTGGTGAAAATAACATCCTATAGAGATTTTCTGTCAAAACTTGAAATATTTCATGCTTTTGATACTACACTTAAATAAAATGTCAGAGCAAAAATTTGGCGCCAAGTTCTTAAATATCGGATTCTTAATTCAACGGTCATAAAACTTTTAAAAACAGAGTACATTTTTCACTTCAGTTCACCTTTCACACTGGCAATGAGTGTAAATAGACACTAATATTCTTATAAAAGTCAAATATAATAAAATGTGGTTTGTGTAACGCCACCTAACTATATCTTCTGCGGTCTAAGACTGTCGTTTATTTGATTATTTCCTAATTTGTTTACACCACATTGTATTCTATCTTGTACGTAGGTGTCGAACACCAGAATAGAAAGTTGTAACTACCTAACTGTTCTCATTCCGCTCCGCAATTATTATTACGCTCTTAAATCTTTTGTTATTATTGCGGCCATAAAGAATGTTTTCAATGGTACCAACGGTTGTTTGCTTTCGTAGACGTCCATGTTGGTCGTTCTATTGCTCGGTAAAGCTTGGATTTATGGCTAATTAGGAAGATGATTTATAGGCAGTTACCTTACTTCAGTATAAGTTACTCTCCCCTGGTTATCATTACATTACTACTGCTTTATATAAAACGGAAGCAAACACTTAATGTGACATCTAAATAAAGTTAATTAATTTCATTTTAATAATTTTACATAAGTTAAGATTATCAGTAGCTGAACTATTATATTTTAAACGACATTACAACGTTCTAAACGGGTAATCAACAATTATTTAATATAACTAAATAACTCAAATAAGTATTATAATACTTACATAAAGTTACAAAACGAAATTTAGAATAAAAAGATACTTAGATTCAAAGTAGATTTTAGAAATTGCGAACGTTTCTTAGATACATCAACAAACACAGAAAAGATTTTTTTAAAAACTGTCCAATATGTGAAGTGAAATAACTGGTGTCAACTCAAGACAGACGAATGCAGTAATAATTGCCATTACTGCATATACGTAGGTGACAAACGGAAAATTGACGATGTAGACTTTGAAAAATGGAAATAAAATAGAATATTATTAGAACCAAACTTAAGACATTCTCCGCAGTATTCATTTAATATTTGGTGTGATTGTTACCAATTTGTTGACTAGGAGGAAATAACAGCCCATTGGGCCTATTTTTTAACAAATAATGAAGCGGGCCGACCCTGGGGCCACCCTATTTTAGAAATAAGTCTTAAATTTGTTTTAAGTTCAGGGAAATATCGCTTTTATAACTACAATTAACAAGAAATTATTTAAACATTACATTCTTAATTTCATTTCCAAATTTATACAAATAATAATTTTACAACCGAAATTATTTTGTCAATACCAAATGATAGCCGACTTCAGGGCGCCGTTACGTTTTAACTTATTGGGGTAGAAAGTTGTACATATGTCAAGTGCCACTTTAAAATAGCTTGTAACATGGTTATTAATTCTTATCTAAAATTTGGCAGTTTTAAAAACAAGACTAATTCATTAGTAAAACCAGCAAAGCGTCGAGAGTTGTGTATGAAGTGAATAGGGCGACTTTAAGCAAACGTATAAGACGAAGATAGGGAAGTATACCGGAGTCACGTCTCGTGTGTCAAATATACAAGACCACATTCAGGATATGGGAGAATTGGCACTGTGATTTTGGAACCGCGTTGTTGGAAGAATAGAATAAAAGCCAAGCGGTGCTATACCTCTTGGCAGAACTGATAGAGGATGCTTGCCGACGTTTACCTACGAGCCCTCTTGGTTTGCCCGGAAGAATACTTATTCCAGTAGTAGCAAATTTCATCGAGGATGTTTGTCGTCTATTTTTCGAACCCTCTGAATTTGCTAATTAGAGATACTAATTGCAGGATGCTTGTCGACGATCAATACTCGAGCCCGATTAGTTCTCTAGAGACATCAATTAATTCTACGAATAAATCCAATCTGGCTACTAAAAGATTGGGACTGCTAGAACATAACTTGGCAATTTAAACGACAACAATTTCACCAACATAACTACTTAAGTATCAAACCTATTTACTTCCCTGCGTTATTGACTTTACATTCTGGTTCTGGAATATCAAAGATATTCATTTTATGTTAGGCTTTTAATAATATTTATGCAACAAATTTTTAGCAATAACTAACAGGCTGCATTTCTGTGGGCATTTGTTTGTCTAGAGGACTCACTGAAATAGGTGCATTTCGAGGGAACCGGGCCCAACACATTACTTTTACTTTTAAATCAGCTGTACTGCATTACACTTGACTCGACGCTCCGTATAGTCCTCGGCTCCCCAGATGGTCGGGTGACCGGTAGTTTCTTACTACAATAAAGTCATCACAGGCACAGCTGGGGTTCTGATTGACCCAAATGTTAAAAACACCGCAGTTGTAAAATCTTATAAGGCTGTTTGCTTTCAACTACGTAAATAGTACATAATCTCTTGATTTATTTTCATTTTTTGTTATAACCACAAAGAGTTCCCTGGCTCTAGTTCAAACACCGCGGTCGTGGGTTTGTTCTCATCTTCGATAAGTGGTTGTTGTGACAATTAAAATCAACCCGGAGATTTCCATGTTAATATCAACTTTAGGGAAATTTCCCTACAGCTTATGAGCATTTACACTGAGTCATGGCACGATGGCCACTTGCGACGGAGACGTCTGTCTTGTTTAGCCAAGTACGCACCTAGTTTGCTGAGTCTTTTACTCAAGCTGAGCCTGCAGCGATGTTATCACTGGAAGTTTATTGGCAGAGTGCTTAGCGCTCTGTGACCACAGTAATTGTCCAGCTAGTTTCATTCGATTATTTTTATATAAAATATTAGCTTTGTTATTTAACAAGAAACTAGGATACAATTATATTTCAAGCTACTCCGTTATTATTTCAATCCTAAGTTTAGGTGAAATTTCTCATACTGAATATTTTGCTAGGAAGATTTACGTTTGCACCATAACAAGTTTATATTCTAGAACTATATATTTTCAGAGTTTATGCAATGACAAGAAACTTTAGCTTCCATTATACTTCAGTTGTTTACTATCAAGGGCTTGCCGTGTGCCTGGATTCACCTGTAAGGTTTCACTAGAATGTTTCCAGTCAAACTATTGTGAGATATTTCTCACCTGCGAATGCCTAGTTTTCTATGATTGTTTAATAACGATCCATCAAATTAATAAAGAGTTCCCTGGCTCTAGTACAAACACCGCGGTCGTGGGTTTGCACTCAACTACGTTTCTACCTTACAAACTACAAACTGTTCAGGCCAACGGTCAGTACTGGGGTCCCTGCACCCCGTATACTTGCTTTTATTTTTAGGGGTATACTTTTCGTCGAGTACTGAACCGGGACGTCTTGTCTGTTTGATTTACATCGACTCCCCCTGTTCACGTTGTTGAACAATCATATACAATTTGGGATTTGCAGTTGTTTATTCAATTAAGGGAGCTTTCCCCAACATTCTGTGATCTCTTACATGAGTGTCATTATTACTTCCATTCTCTAATACACGAACAGGACATGGTTCTTGTCCTCTGTTTTGCAGTAAACTTATTTTATCGGAGCGATTGCTAACACCAAAGCTCCAATTACATTTTAATCGGCTATTTGCCGCATCTTTAATTACACCTACAAATAACACGGCCTACGATTGTATTACCTTAGTACTTGTTATTGCATAACCAGCTTTGAAACATGTATAGTATGTCATTACTATAGCTACGTAATCCTTCCTATATAATATTTAGGCAATTGTCTCAAATATTTGGATTGTCTTGATTTCATGTACGGCTATTTGCCGCATCAATTTATATAAAATAAAAATGGTTTTTTTGACTACTTTTTCCCATCAATTATTGTCTTTACTTTCGCCTTTACCTTTTTCATCACACAAGTAATAAACTAAATAAATGATTTCAGTCTAATCAAATAAATTAGAAAACAAACTTCAACTATAAATATACAGTGCAATCTTTCGTAATAAAACACCAAATAAATAACATAAAACATTAACTATGTTTCTCAAATAATAGCCAGTGTATCCAAACTTACAGTGTATTTAAAATAACAGAGTGAATAATTTTCTCAGGTACAGTATCAGACAGAAACAAGTAATACCAAACTTTATATCAAAGAACCTGGGGTAATTATAAAGGGTTACTACACACACACAACGTAATTAAGGTCCTAACCACATAAAACTAGACGATCACGTAAATGGCCAATTTGTTTATTTATCTTGACATAAAATTGAGATAAATAATTACTGGGTAGGAATTAATAACTTCTTGATTGCTTCACGATCAAGGATTTTTGTTTATAATTAATTGAGGGAGGGTGGGGGTGTTTCAATATTATTACATGTATTTCATGTCTAGTGGCAGAAGATATCCTTCATTCTGCACTGAAAGTTATAATTGATTTTCTAGCTTTATGATTTGAAAGAAAGATACCCTAGTTGATTACAATTATTTCATATTGCCAGATTTAAAAAAATATATTGTTATTCAAGAATCTACACCGGTTTCCTAGGAAAATTTGACCCACTAAATTAAAGACTTTTGCAAAACAATTTTTTGGGGATCTCGGATTTTTTTTACTTTAACTTGTAGCATTTTAGGTATTTATAAATAGAAAAGAAGTTCAATCAAATATATTTGGTCGTTTATCCTCAAAATAAGAAGAAAAACGAGAAAAAAATCGTTTGTTCGCATTTTTTCCCGAAACTCGTTAATTTGTGTGAAAATTAAGCACAGGGTGACTTGCAACTTTTCAAATGAACAGAACAGTTTATTTTCATTAAAAAAATATTTTATTTTTTCTTTACAAAACGAGAGGTCAACATCTATCATTTGACTTAACATAGTCAAGTATGAGAAATAATGTTACTTAGGTGGCGGCCATCCTCTTGAATGTAGACTTCAGTCTCTGTCAAAAATCATCCATAACTCGGGGTACCACTAACTCTCAGTCAATCAAATGTATTTTCTCTGCAATGACACCTTTTAACTCCATTAAAGTACGGGGTTTGTGAACATAAGCATGTTCTTTCCCACAAGAAAAAATCATAGGAGGGAAAATTCCGACAATATATTGAAAAGGCGATGAAAGATCCGTTATGTTACTCACAATTTCGAACAAAGGTATCATACGCTGCTGTATTGAAACTGCAATGGTAGGCCACTCCGAAGCGAATGGACTCGCCCCCATGCCGCTACCACCACGAACGGATGTAAACTAGCCATTCGAAAAATTTCCGTTTCCCCCAAATCACCCTGTATTACAATTTTTAGTACTTTTGAAGCTGACATATTGATATGTGGTACTTACATTCAATTTGGTCAAGAAATAAGTAAGATACGACAATTCAAAATCTGGCAATTTTCCGCCCCTTTGGAAAGAGGGTACTTTTTGTGCGCGCGATTTACCGTAAATTTAAAGAAATAAAAAACTAAAAGTAAAGGTAGCACGTTTCCATAAACTACACTTCATAAGCTTCCGAATGTTGACAGTGACAATTCTTTATCGGAGCTCAATTGGGAGAAATTGATATTGAAAATTGACATATTTTCATAAATTTTCAATGTTTTGGATATGTTTTCATATTTTTTAATAAAAATAATAAATAATGCGATTTCTAGAAAATTGCAAGATACTTTTTTGTAACTAAGAAATTATTTTTTCGTTTTATTTTTTTGGGTATTATCGATGATTCTAGGTGAAGTTACAGTAGCTGAATGCATGCGTCAATTCATAAATATTTAACTCCTAAAAATGGTTAACTTTGAACGTTAATAACCAACTTTTTGTTGCAGAAGAACTATTAAGGAATTATTAACACAATCTTGTAGGCAAAAGATTATCTTTAAAATGCGAACTTAGACGTATTTTTAAACCTAATATCAAGGTAATATGGGGTTTGCTGATAAAATGTTTTCAGTAATTTTTTAAAAATACTGCGCTGGCAGTTAATGCGTTCAGTGGTTATGATACCACGTTAAGTATTTTTCAAAGGGGGAAAATTAAAATTAATAAATTATTTAATAGCAGTAAGCCTATATGAGTATGAATAAATTTCAATTCTCCATTGGCATCTCCTTTAATAGATGAAGCCCTAACATCTTGAAATAAATTGAGGTACATTTATTTCAGAAATATTTTTAAAATACAATCTGGCAATGTTGCCACAGACTCGCAGACACTAAAGGCCTCTTCCACACAGGGCGCGATTTGAACGCTTGCGATCTCGTGTTATAGTTATCATATTTGTACTCAGTATACCCCTCCACACGGAGCGCAACCTGCGTTTGCGTTCCACCGAGATCGTCACGATCAGTTTAGAATCTTTTGGAGGGGATATACTAGGTACAAATGTGATAATATAACACGAGATCGCAAGCGTTCGAATCGCGCGATCAGATCGCGCCCTGTGGGTGAGAGGCCTTGGCTATAACACGCTGCAGCTATTGAACGTACCACCAACTCCAAACGAAGTTAGATATCGATATTAATCCAGAATTTTTAAAGTGCAAAAAGTACAAAATATTTTGGCACCAGTAAAAGCAACAGACCCATCAGCGTCCGATGAAATCTTGAGTCTGATTATCTGCAACTGTAAAAAGAGCTGCACAGTTTTGTCCACTTACAGAAAATCAGCGCTTTGGTGTGCTTCATTATGCGGTTAATGCCAAGAAGTTGTCCTGTTTGAACACTATTCGGCCTGAGTCCAAGAACGAGGACGAAAGCACAGCGTACGAAGAAGTTGACGAAATAATTGTTTGTGTTCAAATCTTGCATCCCTTATTTAACACATTTCCTGACATAATCAGTTGATGAAATTTTAGTCAGTTGCTAAGATCGGATGACAACACAGTATTCCACTATTACTTTTGCAAAAAATATTTGTACGTAGGAGACACGGGAGTGAAAATTGTTTTCAAATCTTGCATCCCTTATTTAACACACTTCCTGACATTATCAATTGATGAAATTTTGCACAGTTAAGTGCACAGTTACTAAGATTGGATAACAATACAGTATTTCACCGTTACATTTGCAAATATTCGCAAGTAGGGGGCGCGGGGGTGAAAATTGTCTTCAAATCTTGCATTCTTATTTAACACACTTCCTGACATAACCAATTGATGAAATTTTGCACGGTTACTAAGATCGGATGACAATACAGTATTCCATAGTTGCTTTTGCAAATATCCGCACATAGGGGGCGCGGGGATGAAAAATTGAAAAATCTGCAAAACGAGGGAGCGAGAAATCAAAACAAATCGTTAAGAGACCAATTTTTATTGAGCGATCTCTAAATCACTAAAAAGTAGAAAATAAAAACATTAAATTTAAAAAAAAACTTGCTTAAATACTAATGTACGAATGCAAGAAAAGCAAGGCGTGCACACTTTGTATATAAGTATATGTATCATCTATATGTATTGTATGCATGACTGAAGGCATGTATACAACGATTCCATCCCTTTCTTACAATCATGCGTACAATCATACAAAGTGCGCACGCCTTGCTTTTTTTGCATTCTTACATTAGTATCTTTTTTTAATTTTTTTAATACGACTTTTTACATAAAAGGAAGTTTAAAACAAATATTTTTTTTAGCTTTTTTATCATACTTGGAAAATTTTGTTTCTACAGTCAAGAGTAAAAAACGAGATTAAAGGTAATCATATCTAGTAATTTCATTTAAAAATTTGTTTGTAATAAGACTCTTCTTTTAATTTGTTACCGTGTGAAAATAGGGGTAAACAAATTGTGACTTTTGAATTTTCGTATCTCGCCCTCTTAACTAAATTTAATAGGTGATGACTCGAAATTTCAGGCTTCAAAAGTACTAAAAATTAATATACTTGATAACTTTCACAAAAATTAATGGTTTTAGAGAGAAGTGGGAAAAATCTTTGTGGGTGAGGTTGAACCCCCCTCCATATTCGAACGATTTTTTTTTGTTCATTAGTGCCCCAAATACTATGATGGAAAGCAAAAAGTCCCCAAAAACTTTTTTTAAGGCCAAAAGACGCGGTTGTTCCCGATGGACTCACTTCGCTCGTATTTCAAGTACATCCTGGACATAAAAATGTCACCTTTATTCCATGTAAAAGAATATTATTTATTCTAAAAATTTATTGATCAGATGAAAACTTGTTCTTGAGCCCTCTGGAGCCGCCTCTGTTAATCTGAAGAGAAATTTGAAAAATTAATTTTTGCTACAATTTTCTATCTTGAACAATTGTTATTGAAGCAGTTTTGAAGAAATGTTCATGCTCATCAAAAGTTGGAATTTAAATTTACCATGATGCCCCCAATACTTCATCTACGATGAGAAAGTAAAAAAAATATATAAAAAAATATTTTAAAAAAAGCTTTTATTTAAATGCTCTAAAAAGTAGAAAATAAACTTTGAAGTAAATCAAACCCATCATTTTGTTACATTATATAATTTTTTTTATGGTATAAAAGCTTGTCGCGAGATTTTCCTGTGTAAAAGAGATTGTTCGCGACAAGCTTTTATATCATAAAAAAATGATGAATTTGATTTACTTCAAAGTCTATTTTCTACTTTTTAGAGCATTTAAATAAAAGTATTTTTTTAAATATTTTTTTATATAAATTTATTTTATACTTTTTAGTCTTTTGATATGCTGTAATCCCCAGATATCGATTTTGAGACAAATCGGATCATAAGCGGTAAAGTCGTCCGCCATCTTGAACTAAATTTTTTACTAGAAATTCGTAATCCGCGGCCCTGAAAACCGCCAGCTATCGATTTTGATCGATTTGGATCTAAATGGCAAAAGTCGTCAGCCATATTGGCGCCGCCATTTTGAATTTCGACCAAGAATTCATAATTGGCTATCTCGAAAACCCCAGATATCGATTTTGAGTCGAATCGGATCGTAAACGATAAAGTCGTCCGCCATCTTGAAGTCGCCATCCTGAACTAAATTTTTTTACTTGAAATTCGTAATCGACGAACCCGAAAATACCCAGATATCAATTTTGATCGATTTGGACCATAAATCGATTTTGAGTCGAATCGGATCATAAATGATAAAGTCGTCCGCCATCTTGAAGAAATTTTTAACTAAAAATTCGAAATCAGCGAACCCGAAAGCCCCCACATATCAATTTTGATATATTTGAACCATAAATGACAAAAGCGGTTCGCCATATCGGCGTCGCCATTTTGAGTTTCTAAATTTTTACCAAGAATTCATAATTGGCGATCTCGAAAACCCCCAGATATCGATTTTGAGTCGAATCGGATCATAAACGATAAAGTCGTCCGCCATCTTGAAGCAGCCATCTTGTTTTTTCTTATATGAAAATGTTAAAGTGTATTGTCACCGGACTTATACACATGTGCTGAATTTTAAAGCTCTAGCTTACTTAGAGCTAATCGAAATTTTGATTGCAAGATTTGCCATAAACTAACTAACTAACAAACATTGCAAGTTTAATAAAAGCTTTTAATAATTAAAAAGAAGCACAAAAATTCCAAATCACGATGCAATGCAACAACTTGGTTCACAAACACGTACATAAAAAATGTTACATAAAAATATTTATTTAGTTTTACATTTTAAATGAACTGAAATTAAATAGGTCAATCTGTTAATAACGTGGGAATCTTAGACAGACATTACAATACCGTTGATAAAAAAATATATTTCCGTGTTTTTAACGTTATAATTCTCATTGTTATTACAAAACAAGACAATTATGTAGAAAATTGGTGTATTAAGTGTTGTTAAGAATTGAAACGTTTCATTCACAGTTTCACTATGCTGATGTAACCACATCTAATTCAATATTGTCTGAAGAAATGCTCCCTGTGGACGGAAGTTATAAACTCACCTTCAACAACTACAAACATAACCTCTAAAAAAAATAACATTGTTATTAAGTTATGATTTTTGTTAGTAATTTTACATGCCAGGCATTCGTCGTTTAATGTCACGATTTGAAAAAAATGTTAAAAGGGTTTTGCAATATTTAGGTAGGATATACAGTGTGTCCCTGGATGGACCTAACTATACTTTTTGTAATTTTCCTTATTTCGCATTTTAAGAGAAAAAGATGTTCTTCATAAAAAGCTTTACTTATCATACACGGTGGTTAGCAAATAAGGAAACGTGAACTTGTACCAAGAGTAAAGTATTAGTTTTTTGAGAGGAATGTAAAAATGTTACTGAAAGAAGTTGTTTCTAATGTTAATAGTAGTCTAGATATGAAATTTGAACGTCGTATCTCAAAGTTGATATTCTTGCGAAAATTATGATTACAATATTTGTATAAATTCAACGAAAGCACATAATTTATTGAATAAAATGACAATAAAACTATTCTATGTGTTGTATCCATAGCAACAGACATTTATTTATAAAAAAGTCAAGTCTTTGTCAGAGATCTTTTTAAATAATGTTGACTCTAGGACAACGAATTTATTTAGTTAAATGTTACGGTATAGGTGAAATATCGTACAAATATTCAATTGAACTTTTCAATAGAAAATATCGCGAGGTGTACGTTTCAGTTGACTGTGTTCGAGAGTTGATTTTAAAGTTCGATAACACTGGGGATGTGAAAGATATAAAAAAAAACAGAAACGGATTCATGATGAAAATGATGCTGCTACATTGCTTGCTATTGACCCGGTAAAAAATTAACCCAGGAATTCTGACAAATAATAAAATACATTCCTACAAACCAGTAAGATTACATAAGCTTGAAGAAGGGGATGACGCCTTTCGTTTAGAATTTTGTATGTTAATGGGGGAACAAATTATGTTAGATAGATTTTTCTACATCAGGATTTTGTTCCGACGAGGTAACATTTACTACGAATGGAATTATGAATTACCAAAATTGTGGGCACTGGTCGGAAGAAAATCCAAATTTCCGTATTATTACTAAAAGTCAACGATATAAAATAGTAAATGTTTGGTGTGCGATACGTTATAAAAAAATTATTGCACCATATTTTTTCGACGCAACCGTAAATCAGAACACTTACATAGAGATGTTGGAACACTTTTTAATGCTTGCTCTGGATGATATAAATTTACGGGACAGAAGAAAACTGTATTATCAACATGACGGTTGTCCTGCACGCAGTTCAATTAGTGTAGTAAGGAACTGGTTAGATCGGCATTTCCACAGTAAATGGATAGGACAGTTTGGACCAATAAGATGGCCTGCACGCTCCCCAGACATAACTCCTCTTGATTTCTTTTTATGGGAAGCAAAAAGTTTATGCCCATGATTTAAAAAATAATTTAAACCTTTTAACGGAGAAAATAGCAGAAGCAATAGCCGGCATAAACGAGCATACAATTCATTTAGTTTATGAAAAATTTAGAAAAAATTCTGAAAAATGTATAGCAGTAGGAGGACAACACATAGCATAGTTTTGTTATCATTTTATTTAATAAATTATGTGCTTTCGTTGAATTTATAAAATTATTTTAATCATAATTTTCGCAAAATATCGATACGACACCGACGTTCAAATTCCATATCTGGACTATTATTAACATTAGAAAAAACTTATTTCAGTAACATTTTTATATTCCTCTCAAAAAACTAATATTTTACTCTTGGCACAAGTTCACGTTTCCTTATTTGCTAACCACCTTTTATGTTATTTTGAAAATCTGAGTGGCTAATAACTTTTCACGATAAATAAAACTTTTTTTGAAGAATGACTTTTTCTCTTAAAATGCGAAATAAGGAAAATTACAAGTATAGTTAAGTCCATTTGGGGACAAACTGTATATCCTAATGATATATCATTTATATGAGTTACTTATTAAAATAAATAACGAATGTAATTTCAACAAGTAAAATCAATATTATTTTATAATTTCGGACAATGGTTCATTTAAAACAGCAGTTATCTATCTTTATGTTCTTACGTGAAATTATGTTTTTAATGAATATTGTAAAAATACGATTATAAGTACAAATACATGTAAACTTCAAACATTATATCCCTATAAAACTCCAACTGCGTTATTAAACATAGAAACATAATCCCGAACCCAGTTTTATTGACAATAAAATTTCTAGGTGATCCTTTTATGGCACGATGGACATAATAGAATTAATGTTAATGAAATTTAGTTTTTCAGTATGGTTTATCCAATCAATATTTACGGAGTACTTTTTTTTATTATTTCTTTTTATAATCTCAACCTATATAGTAAGTACATATTACGGAAAAATGAAAAATTTATGGTTTATAAAATTTCTTTAAAAATTCGTACATTCTCCAATTATTCACATTTGTTTTTAATTATTTTTTTAGGGTCATATTTAGATTACCGCCTTGAGAGAGTTTAAAATTAGCTATTCCACCTCTCAACCAGGACACTTATTTACACACAGACAATTACACAACCACCATTCCCTACGACATTGCCATCTACCGCATCTAAGATTCGATCTCAGGAGTGGTACAGTGGCTAGCTGTGTGGCCTCTGATACAACACCGTCTAATCCACTGATACAAACTCAACACATTAAAAATGTCACTAAACATCCACACCCTTGCCATGATTCGAACGTGAAACTCTTGGTCTCAAGCTTACCCGTAAGCATTGAGTCACTGAGGCTTTCTATTTAATTTGATCAACGTTCGATTTCTAATCTTCTACTCAGTCTAAGGTCTTAGAACTAGTTACGGGAATGCAAATTATTCATTCTTGAAACTACTCGTATTGTTGCTTTTAAGTCTCATTGGCACTGATATTTCTCCAACAGGTCAGAGTTGCGTATTTAGTTTTAATGTTACTCAAGCCTATACTTAACCTATTTTAAACCTTAAGCTTTTTTATTTTATTTATATTTAACTGAAGTATATTTGAAATTAATGTTGGAACAGTTTATGATAAAATAACTTGTTTTATATAGCTCTGAATTCTACACAATATAGGTGGTAGAAAATTGCAAATTAGCAAACTTAAATTCTCCTAATAAAGTGTTAATTTAAAAATGTTGGGAAAATTATATAATAGTACAATAAAATTTATCGTAATTTCTTATTAAATTCAAATAAAATGTTTTATCGGTGCCTAATTATCTTGGTACCACAAACTCGAGACGTCGGCAATTTCCTAACCCAAAATCAGGACGTAAATTCAATCTTAAATTAAGAAGCATAGCCATTGTATGTAAGTTAAACTTTGCAACTTAGTACGTTACGCAATCGTAATTACTTGGGTCATGATAAATTTCGTTTCTCGTTTATTTTATTTTCATAGTTTTCCACATAATGTTCGGTAAACTGATACGTTATTTATTTTATTTGAGCACCATCTTAGTCTCAGAAAATGTAAACATAAATTATTATTGAGTTTTGTAGCCAGACTTGTACAGAATTTATTTCGTGGAGAAATTTTTGTGAAAACCTAGATTACAATTATGGCAGAGAGTGGTTCGATTGACGTCTTTAAACTTCTTTTAACGCTCGCTTTAACATAATGGAAAAAAATTGGGTTTCAAGCAGATAACCGCCATTGATTCAAAATCTAATATGAGCTAAGTCGCTATACGTCACAGAAACATCTATGATGTCCAGCGTCTAGTCGCATTGATCATCTAAAAGGTTTCACTTACTTCTCACCACTATTTCATTTTCTTAGTCTACCTTATGACTAGCAGGCTGGTCACTATCATTTGTCTGTTTAATGGCCTACGGAATACCGATGAGAACATAAAAAGTTCGAAACCGGTCTATGTTTGGTTAGGAATGGACAAATGCTAGTTGGCTACCGATCCATCAGGATTTGCAGGTGTAAAATCCAATGCAGGTCGGGATATTTGCTAGCCGAGTAATAGTTTCTTGCAAATCCTGCTTAGCAAAAATTGTGTTTAGTCCACTAGTAGCCCAGGACTATAATGTTTTAGATACAAAATCTTTGCCAACCAGCTAAAAATTTGCATACGTGTTTATTACTATGGTTTAAATAACATACTAAAAGTCCCCGCTCCTCCGACGCTTGCGTCTTTAGATATAGCCCCCCGCACCCCGCGGTCGCGGACTCCCGGCGTGACAAGAGTTTACAGCGACGTTTGTGATTTTAGCCTCCCGGTGGCATTGTTTTAGTGATGACGTGTTATGAAGATGTGTGTAATTCATATGCGTCATATATTGAGCGAAATTATGGGAAAAAATGAGTAACAGTTTTTGATGGTTACAGAGGAGAAACAAGTACAAAGATTGAGGAACAAAAGCGCCGCGCTTCAAGTAAATCTTGTGCAGACTTAAAAGTCGAAAAACATCTATCTGTTATGACTGGTAAAGATGAATTCCTTTCTAACTCGGAAAACAAAGCACAACTAATAGATATATTGACACAAAAGCTACGAGTCCACCAAATAATCGTGTACCAAGCTGAAGCTGATGCAGACACACTCATTTCCGATACCGCAT
Source organism: Leptura quadrifasciata (assembly GCA_963675555.1). NCBI lineage: Eukaryota > Metazoa > Arthropoda > Insecta > Coleoptera > Cerambycidae > Leptura > Leptura quadrifasciata. Next base: position 57,093,160 of record OY776678.1, on the reverse strand, counting down.
TAGAGTTGTCTTTATGTAACACTTCTGTTACGGTTGTAGCTACGGATACCTATATTTTAACGATATTGATAGTCAGATATAATCAAAACATTTCAAACCTTTATATGTTAAAACCTGGAAGTGGTAACAAGTCACTTAAATACTACAACATTGCGGATCCAACAAAACTCGGGAGACTTTAAAGATGTCTTACTTTTCGCACATGCAATGTCTGGTTGCGATACAACTTCTGCGTTTTTTAGAAAAGGAAAAGTTAAAACTTTCCAATGTTTAAGCAAAAATACAAAGTTGCGAAAAATCGTATCAATATTCAATAACTCACAAGCTAATCCGGACGAAATTGCAAGGACTGGAGAAGCATTTGTATTGAATCCCAACAATAAATCAGAGCTTGATGTTGATTTGAATGAGCTGAGGTATTATATATACAAACAAACTGTTGCTAAGCAATCAATTAAGGATAATTTTCAGCTCTCATCGCTACCACCTACCAAAGACGCAACTCGGCAACACTCGTATCGTGCTTATTTACAAGCACAGTGCTGGATTGGAAACAGTCTTCCACCATGTGAATGGGGTTGGACAATGCGTGGCAAATCTTTGGTACCGGTAATATCAGAACTACCCCCCGTGCTTGATCAGTTACTGCATCTCATCAGCTGCGGTTGCAAGAAGGGGTGCGAACGTTGGTGTGACTGTAGAAAAGCCGGTTTGATGTGCTCTGCGATGTGCCGCCAATGCCTTGGCATGTCGCGTGCAAATTCTCCTGAATTTACAGACAGCTTAGATATATGGTGATGAAGATTTATCAATGTAATAATATTGCTTTATTAATAAATACTTAACTACCTACTTTTTTGTTTTTTTTTTGTCAAGACTTACTGGTGTTTTCAGTGTATAGATGATACACATGCATGAACAATGTTGGACCATGTGAGTCAAATTTGGCCTTTGGGTAAAATATTACGCTTTTATTTTCATATAACAATAACATGATAATTTGTAAACAAACTAACCTTTGCTGTTTAAATAGCAATAGCAATAAAAACATCATGAAAATATTTGATTGTTATATAGTTTTTAAATCTCTATTAAATAAGGAAGTTTTTAGAATAATCGACACGGTTAGCTGTAGTACTTTTTTTTTCACTAGGGCTGGTCAAAGATGTTGGTTGAGAATAGTTTAAAGCAAATATTTATAAAGAATGATATTTTTTTAATGTTTCATGAATTATTATTTGTAATACCGTATTGTCTATGGATAGTCCAATCATTGAAGATAAATATACAAAAAACATAACTGTAAAAAGTCTTAATTTGTAGAAACAGCATGAAGAAAAGTGGGTGCAGGTGATGATTTTCAAAAAAATACTCATAATTGCTATATCTAAAGACACAAGCGTCGAAGGAGCGGGCACTTTTTGTGATGATTCAGCACCATAGACATAATAAAATAAATAACTAATCAGCTGGTTGGCAGTCATTTTGCATTTTTGGCAAATTTTGACCTATTAGTCCTGAGCTATAGGGCTAGAGGTCGCCGCCCATGGTCCTTGCAGAGAAGCAAGTCGCTATACGTCACAGAGATATACATCTGTGATTCCCAGCGTATATTAACATTGACCATCTAAAAGGTTTCATTTACCTCTCACCACTACTTCATTTCCTTAGTCTACTTTAAGACTAGTAGGTTGGCCACTATCAGTGGCCTGTTCTATGACCTATAGCATATTGATGGGAACATAAAAAATTCGACACCGGTCTATGTCTAGTTAGGAATTGACAAATGACAGTTGTCTACCGATGCATCAAGATTTGCAGGTGTAATCCATTGCAGGTCGGGGTATTTGCTCGCTGAGTAGTTGTTTCCTGTAAATCCTGCAAAAATTGTGTTTAGTCCACTAGGGTAAGACGTCGTCACAGAGACATGTATGAAGTCCAGCGTATAGTAGCATTTGACCATCTACGAGGTTTCCCTTACCACTACTTCATATATACACACATATGTATGTTCCAAGAAGTTTCCGCGGTCGTTAGTATGAAAAATACTTGGTTCTCGGGTTGAACCGCGTCTGAGATTATTGATGTCTCGACATTTGGTTTCCGTTTTGGAGCCATTTTGAAGAGAAAAGACAAGAAAAAAATGGTAAATGTAAATAATGTCAGGATAAGTTGGATCGAATCCGGGGCTCAACCCGCCTACTTCCCAGATCCACCGTGGTCAAGAGAAAAATCGGTCCGCGACAATTCGAACAAACTTTCCCATTTAGGACTACTAACTAATGTACCCGGCATTGAATCTTTTCATCGTTAAATCTCTATTTCTTCTCAACTAATCCTGTTGAAATTTAAAACACTTTGTTTAACTCCTTGCCCCCCGCGACCTCCCTCCCTGCATTTCTGAGGTGCAACTATTCATGTTACCTTATGCTACTACTACACTATTCAAGTGTTAATTGTTAGATCCGTTTTAGAGAAAAAAAAATGAAATTATTTAAAATTTACCCCCCGCAGCTTCCCTTCCTGCATTTTCTAGGAGCAACTGGTCATGTCATTTCATACTGGTATTAGGGGAGTGTCCATGTGCCAAATTTAATCAAAATCGTTAGAACCTTTTTAGAGGAAAAATTATTTAATTCCTTGCCTCCCCCCACAACCTCCCTCCCTGCATTTCCTAGGTACAACTGGTAATGTTACCTTATGCTACTACTAAGTCAGTACTCATGTGTTAAATGTAATTAAAATTGTTAGATCCGTTTGAGAAAAAAAATTATGAAATTATTTAAAACTCACCGCCCCCCTCCCCCCACAGCTTCCCTCCCGGTATTTTCTAAGAGTCACTGGTCATGTCATTTCATATCGGTACTAAGAGGGGAGCGTCCATGTACCAAATTTAATCAAAATCGTTAGTCATTTTAGAGAAAAAAAATATTTTCTATTTTTTTCCCTGTCTTTAGGGGTTTACCCCCTCCCCCACATTTGAGCTAGGATCGATTTTGCTATTTTGCCTCGAGATGTGGCCGTCTTGAATACACGTGTAAAATTTGAACAAAATCGATCCATTAGTTTGGGCTCTAGGTGCGACCACACACGGCAGGCAGATATTTTTTTAAAACCATTTTTTAGGTTCAGGGGATTTGAAAACGTGTAAATCCATCAGAAACTCAAAATCTAATTTATATACTGCTATATTTGTATACTACGTATATAAAAAAGTAAAAATAGCCAAGAAAATGAGTAAGAGAATGTCGAAAGGAAAACTGTCAGGATAAGTTTGAGTTCGTAGGAGTGGTTCGATTCACGGGCCTCAATTATCCGCGAAGCAATTGAAATCGAAAAACGTCCCAATTGCCTAAACAAAAGAGAATTTCACACAATCCACAAGACTCAACATGATTAAATGTACGTACAATCGAATAATAATTCACTATACTTTTTTTCTAATTTTAAAGCACTTGAAACGGCTATAGCCGTATATCATTTCAAGAGAATGAAATTTTATTTTAAAATGAATCCCCATAGCATCGTGGCACGCCTGTGTTTGTGTCCACTAAAATTTAACAGTATAATGTGATCTTTCGCATGAAATAAAAAAATAATTATTCCATAAAAGTGGTGGAGCGCCGTAAATAATAAAAATTAATGGCCGGGTAGTCCGCCTCACGTCCGAAGTAGGAAAAAAATAGAAATTCCTCGGATTTAATATGTTCCCACGATCGCGACTAGCGAGATATTTTACTCTGTGGATGGACAGTAATGTCAGGCAGTTTATTTATTGTATCCCATCCCATATGGCTATTGATTTTTTATCGTTACCGTAACGTGTTCATTATAAAACACATTGGTTTAAAACAGTTACAGCCAACAAATGGTTAGTGCAGAATGTTTATTTTAGTAACAGTTCGACTAATACAAAATATTTTGCACGAAATAGTGATAATTCTTTTTATGGATGACTTAATAATCGTAATGTATCGTGAAGTAGTTAATGATATCACTAAATTTCTAATTTTAATAATTAGTGATCCTTGATTATGTTTTTCTATTCCATAATAAAGTACTTCGAAAGATGAAAAAAGTAAATATTTTCCCTAACTTATGCTGCCTACATACATATTTTTGTAGTCCTACTTTTTAAACGAAATAGTTTTTAGTGCTTTTTGATTATTTTGCTGATGTTATTTTAGCGATTTATTGTTTGCCTAAGTAGTAAACAAAATTAAGCATATTCGAATATTATACTGATGATGATGAATATGATGAATATTATATACTGATGAGAATAAACTTGTGGTTAAACCGTACGCCTATCAGATAATCGCAATCGATGACGTGCTACAATTGGACGTGCCAATCAATAACTGGAAGCTAATTACGTAGAATTATAATAGAATAATAAATTGTCCTATTTAAGGAAAATATCTCAACAGTATATCAGAAAGACCAACCAGTGTTTAGGTTTTGTCAAGTTACGATTGTTTTTAATTAATTAGTTGTTAGTGTGTTTTTTAGTAAAAGTTAAAGTGATACGAATCATCTACGGTCACTAACGATAATATTTTGAACCATGTTAGTGTTTCATTATTTATTTTATTCTCCCTGTTTATGTTTGTTAAACGCCTTCCAGGTTACCACAATAACCTTCTTAAGTCTAGATAGATGTGTCTGTTAAAGTTCCACAATGTGTATTGGAATATGAAGTCCTCTTTGGAAATATTCCATAATCAAAAATGATTTTGACGTAGGTGGAGCTTGAACCAATGCCGGGTAGTGTATTTACTTTCTATACGCAACCAATTCCTCCCCAGAACACGCTCCGGGACCGACCGTGCAACCACCGCGCTCGCGGTGGCGGATTGCAAGGCCGGGTTTGGTTTGGTTAGAAGACAAATTTTTTATCTTAACCTAGACACCTTTTACGAAGAGTAAATAAAAACAGGTAATAACGTTAACATATATCTAATACCAAAATATTAAAAAATAAAACTACACACTTATTTTTAGGGACTTTTCACTTTACACTTTTGTTAATATTTTTACAGTTGACGCAGGAACCCTCTGCGAAATGTATGAACGCCAAGCTGCGCAAGGCTGGCCTAAACTTTGATTTTTAGAATTTTTTTATTTCAAAAGATTTTAATTTGGTAAAAGATTTTGTGACGAGATATGAATTTAGAGACAAAAATGTACAAAAGAAAATAAGAGAAAACAAACGCGACAAAAAGGTTACAAACAGAAAGGAAGAGGGGGACAGGAAAGATTTAAAGATACAAAAGATATGAAATAACAGTAAAGGTGGATAAGGTAAGCAGAAGTTATAGTTGGTGAATATTGGTTACAGGGGTTGCCGGAAAATCGGTAACGTCTGGCACGGTAAGGGGTGTTTAATCCGAAATGGGACATTATGCTGTCTAACTTGCGTTATGTGTCTTGTTAGCGGACTATCGTCCAGCTTGAACGAGTAGGAGTTTTGAGAGATGTGCCGGATGTAATCCGCTGTCGGGGTTATGTCGTTACAACGTGCGTATAAGTTTCTGAGGGAGGTGTACCTTCCTGAATTTGATATGAGGCGCATAAATTTGTGTTTGAACACTTTTAGTTTTTTCATTGTCGTGGCCGTTATACTGCACCACACCGGCGCCGCGTATGTGATGGACGGCCTGATCACGATTGTATGCAGCAATTTCTTATTCTGTCTGTTGAGTCTGCTACCCCTGATCATGAGCGGATACAAATTCCTGGACAGGGCGTAGACCGTCCGTATTGTCTCATTAATGTGCGTATTAAACGTCAGTCTTTGGTCGAGTCTTACCCCCAAGTACTTCACGCATCTCTTAGTAGGAATTTTGTTTCTCCTGATCAAAATAGGTGCTATAATTTTGTTTTCGGTGAACCGACGCGTGAAGACTACCGCCTCGGAAACAGGAAACGTGCGTTGACCCGAAACTTCCACTGGTCGTAATAAGTCGTGGCACGAGCCATGTGCGCCTTTAGCAGCATATTCACTGCTTGTGCGTTATGAGAATGCGTGTACATGGCTGTCATCGGTGTACTTGGCTAGTTTCGTACTCGGGAACTCTGGGAAGCCGGAGACGTACAAGTTGTACAACTTCGGTGACAGGCACTATCACTAGGGATTCCCGCGCGAATATCCCGCCGTGTTGACAGTTTATTATTTACTCGAACCTGCAGGGTTCTGCCCGTCAGGAACGAATGAATGAGCTTAATGAAGTAAGTCTGAAAGTTTTAATGGTGTAGTTTGTAGAGTAACCCCGGGATCCAGACGGTGTCGAACGCTTCCTCGAGAAGGACCATGGTGGTGCTCTTCCCGAGGTTGTATTGTACTTTGACGTTGTTAACTATCCTAACGACCAGTTGCACCGTACTCCTGCCACTCCTGAAACCAAACTGGGACTCGTCGTCGATTTGGAGCTCCCCCTTAACAGCATCTAGTCTAATCAAGAAGAGCTTCTCCACCAACTTGGAGATTGCCGACAACATCGAGATGGGTCTATAGCTGCCGGCGAACTTTGCGTTCTTGTTTGGTTTTAGGATGGGAACGACCACGGCGCACTTCCACTGGTTGGGCCAGTGCTGTAGCCGCGTTAACGATGTAGGTCAACTGCACAATATCTTTTCTCGGGAGATATTTGAGTAGCTTGCACTCGACACTGTGTTTTCCAGGGGCTTTATTGTTTGGTAAGTCCTTGATAATTTGAGCTACCTCCGAAGGCTTGGTCATAACCTCCAGGAATTCACGTCTTGTCATTTGTACGTCATGAGCAATGATATCATTAATGTCATTCTCGATGCGGTCATGCTCTAAATTATTAGATGTGTTGTTATTGTGAATAGTCCTCGGAATAGTATCGAAATGCGAAGCTAAGTCACTCGCGTCTGTCATTGACATTCGCGTCCGTTAACGCGGCTATAGCCTTCCGCGTACTTTTTGAGGCCCTCGTCAACTTCCACAGCGAGTTGTCCTGAGAACCCAGCGCTGCCAGTTTATCCCCCCATATCTGGTTCTTTACAGCGTTTATAAAGGTTCTGATCTGCTCTTACAGCCGTCTTAATCTATACACAACCTTTGCGCTCTGGATGCAGTAGGATTTGGAAGAGAAAAGCACGCTGTATTATTTTTCATACTATACTAATTAATACGCAGCTTTAATTTCACATTATGCTACACACAGTTGCACAGATACAGGTAAATATACTTGCCAAGATCTTTGTATGTACGAGTTTAGTAGTGTGTATATACTTATCATAATTTAAGATAATGTAATTTTAAGTATAAGTATAATAAAATTATTTAACATACACTTTAACACTTTGCATTATTGACATTAATAATTTTAAAAGCGATGGTATTGTTTGGTGGTCTAGAACATTTACGTTTTTGGACTATATTTTCATTCTTTGATGGTCGCACTGGTTGAATTCTCTTATAATAAATTGTTAGTCTACGTTTTTTACCTCTTCTTGCTTGTTGGTTGTAAATTTATAGTTTTGTCGTAACGAGCACTCTTCATATTGACAAACAGATAAATCATTTCGGCAGGTAGTTTTATTTTTCCATTGTGTTTTTTAATCTTACTATGGCATTTGTGGTATCTTTTTTATAATACTAACTGAAGTTTATAAATGTCCAGAAAACTCTTTAATGACAAAATAAGTGATTACAACCTGCATAGCAGTATAGTATGAAAAACAAAACGGGGCATGTGATTCTTCCAAATCCTACTACTGTCCAGAACGTAGGGGTTCTATATAACAGTATAGATATGTAAATATGCTGCCGGGTACTCTCAAAATGCGAGAAAGACACGCTGGCGACTTATGAAGGTCCCCATACCCGATCCCTGTATGTGTTTTATATAATTATTGGGAAAGACATGTGTTTAGCCGTTTTAATTATTTTCCCTCTTCGTACTTTTCGATTAAACTAATATTATATTTGATTTTCTCGTGCTAGCCCTAGTTTTGAATTAAAGGTAATTTTTTTGGAAAATGCACAATTTATTTAAGATGAGTTTATATCTGCTGTCTCATCAAAATTGTACTGAGGAAATTATTGAAATATTAATATTTTAAATTTAAAGCAAAAGTATATTCTGGAAGTTAGCAACAATTTCGAACGTTTAGATTTTGTCAAGTTAGGACTGAATTTAGTAAATTATTTGTTAGTGCTCTTTTCGAACATTTACGAGGAAAAAATATAAAAGTTAATAATGTGATCCAACTATAAGATTTTAGGAAGAAAAATAATGCAAAAAATTTAAATATTATAATCCCAAAATTTGTTAAAAATTGGTACATATTACATAAATTTAACATCTTTAATGATCTAATAAAATAGTCTATTATTTTTAAAAATTGCTATTATTTTAACTTTATGTTCCAACGGGGCAGGGTATCAATTATTCGATCTGGAAAATTTGACAGATAAATTGTAAAAGGTACATACAGGGTACCCCAACAGTGCGTCAAAGTCCAATATCGGCTTTATTAGAAGAATTTGGATAATTATTTTTTTATGGTTGTGGTATAGTGTCAAAAGGCGCATATTTTAAAAATATATTGAAATATACAGAGTGACTCGCTGCTACCTCGGAGCATCTTCGAGGTCATTTTTTAAAATACATTATTTTACATTTATGACTTCAGCGTAAAGTTATCTTGCCAACGACCTCCAGATTTTCGGTTTTTGACATGGCTTTACCAAGTTATTCGAAAAAATATGAAAATTTTGGTCGGAACAAGGTTTAACAAATTAATTCGCAGTGTGTGCATTACTATTATTTAAGGAGATTTATTTTGCAATTATGTAGAGGTCACAACCACCAAATATTGATTATAATTATACAGGGTGTATTTTATACTAGCGCTAATTCAGGACATTTCAATGTGAATTTTCTCAATTTTTTCAAATGGAACACTCTATATATTATTGTATTCTTGAATTGGCACGTTAGTTCACTACGATTTTTGTGAATAATATCCTATACCTAAAATCGATATTTCCAGAGATGAAATTTGTTTTTTTTGTAGGATTCGATGAACTGAAGATCGGCTTATATCGTTTTCTCTTGCCAATTCTCTTATACTGTGATGAGGATCTTCAATCACGCTCAACAGTATGACTGTTTCGTTTTCTTCATTTACTACATTTTTTGTTCGTTCCTTTTTCTCATATTCCACTACTAGTAGTAACCTAGATCAGTTCGAAATGAAAAGTATTATAATTTAACGGTTTTTAATGAAATAGTAAAAATATTTCTGGAAATATCGATTTTAGGTATAGGATATTATTCACAAAAATCATAGAGAATTAACGTTCCAATTTAAAAATACAATAATATATAGTGTTTCATTTGAAAAAATTGAGAAAATTCACTTTGAAATATCCTGAATTATCGCTAGTATAAAGTACACCCTGTATAATTATAATCAACATTTGGTGGTTGTGTCCTCTACATAATTGCAAAATAAATCTCCTTAATTAATAGTAATTTGTGAAACCTTGTTCCGATCAAGATTTTCATTTTTTTTTCGAATAACTCGGCGTCGCCACGTCAAAACAAAAAATCTGGAGGTCGTTGGAAAGGTAATTTACGCTGAATTCATAAATGTAAAAATGCGTATTTTTTAAAAATGACCTCGAAGTCACCCTGTATATTTTATAATATGCACCTTTTGACACTATACCACTTCCATAAAAAATTATTTTCCAAAGTCTTCTAATAAGGCCGATATTGGATTTTGACGCACTATTGGGACCCTGTATATTAACATATGAAACCTAGAAAATTTACTTAATTTAATTTCAATTTCTTCTGTTAAAACTTCCATTATATAAAAATAAATAATGCCATTGTCAAATAAAATGTTGTCTTTGTTGCTATCTTGTGGATTGCGTGGTTAAGTAAAAGTCCAGTGCGTATTTGCACGGAGACGAATGAGACTGGTTTCAGTTTAAATCATCTCTAGATGATGCTAATATAGTTCGCGAAACGCGCATCAAGTAGTATATTCGAGTGTAATGTAATGTTTTGGCGTTCAACTGTAAATTAATTTAATATGTATATTCATTAAGAGTCCCGTTTGCAAAGCACACAACTACTAGGCCGATAAATTATAATAAAAACACTGTACCGAGGAGTGGAGCTTGCATTGCGGTTATTGTTTTGCTATTGGCGTAAATATTACCTGAGATTTCACCAGAGTTGGAATCGAGCTCATTGTGCCGTTTGTGGAGTGAATTATCATCAGAATGTTCGGCAGTAAACGAGGCCACAAATAACACTGAATACGCGTAGAGACGCGCGGAGATATTGCATATACGAAAATCGAAGAAGAGCCACACAATTAAAAATAGTTACAGTTAAGATAATTAATTTTTTATTTTTTTGTGATAAATGTTATTATATTCTACGTTACTGCGTTTTTAGTTTTTTGATTTTCACATTCGAAAATTCGAAAAGAAAAAAGTAAATTTTTTTTTTCAAAAAATTCCACGCAGCGACACAGATTGAACATTTATGTATTTACCCTCCAAATTTTGTATTCATATCTTCGCTAATTATGTCACAGTTATCTGGCTACGATTTCATGTTTTTCGTGAACGCAAACGGAACTCTTAATAAACAGTTGATTTGCCTTTAAAATATTATGGATCAGTTACCTGTTATTGTTTTTTTCCTCCACATTTGTTTACAAATCATGGCTCAGTTGCCAATAGTTGCATTAGAAAACACCAAAGTAATAAGTATTACTAGCCAACCCTCATATTGATATTCAGTAAATTGCGTTAAAAGTTTCATTTTCAAATATTGACGTTCTATATAAATATATTTTACTTAAGGGATTTCCCTTGTGTATTATACTTCTGGCTAGAAATTTCTGAATGAAATAATCGAATTGCTCGAAATGCACTACTTTGAGTTAATAGTTCCACAAAAGACGACAACATGCGACATAACAGATGTTTCCAATACCGTTAGGAGTGCGATTTCCTTGTTGGCCGCTAACAGAAGTTTCAAGACTTCAACATTCTACTTCTGGTTTGATTCAATAGCACATATTGCTTTTGTCGCTTTAAATGGATTAAAAAATAATAACATTGGAGACCATAACGGATGTTCTACTTTTATATGCGAATATACAATTTAAACATTCTAAAAAAAACATACATAGGTTTATTACAGTTGTTATTGATATGAACGTATTTTATTTAACTTTATACTATTTGACGCATAGTTTTCTTTAAAGACACTAATTCTGAACTTAATGATATACCTAGTAAGTATTTCATATATTTTCAGGAACATGTGAGATACAGGACCATGGTTCATTTAAGTTTTACCTGTGTTTAATGAGAATATACTTAATATAATAATAAACGTATAGTTTCGTTTTGATCTGGAAATGTTTTTATAACTTGATAATCAATAATACTACATAATTATACGAGTTTAACTGTTAATTTTATGTCCAGCTTTGAGAAATTGAGTTGATAGGAAACTTGTACCTAATAATAATTTTAAAAAAGTAAATGCACATAACAAATCACAGTCGTCGACTATAAAGGATGACCTAATCGTAAGCAAAATTAGGAGCTCTTTAACGAATTTATGTTGTAAGTGTTATTGTGTTAAAACAAAATGATATAATATGCCAACACCTACTTGAATATTACAGTGTTATAAAAAGTGCACACATCGAAAACAAATAATAGAGGGGACACTTTCTTTTAAAGAATTAGGATTAGCTCCACCCCTCACCCCTGTGCCACCCCTAGAATTAAATGGAACACCTCGTATTTTTTTTAGGTTATAATATATACTTTCCATTATGTATTCCTGATTAATTGTCGTTTTCAAATAGTTGTAAATGTTTATTTAAAAAGATGAAAGATAATTTAAAGATAAAGATAATTTCGTTAAGTCCTACACCGTTAGCTGGCTTGCAGCTAATGAGACATGTTTTAAAATCCCTCTCTCATTTAGTGCATCTATTATATCCGGCTTCCCCGCACCCCCTGACCATCCATCATATTTATCTTTTTTTTTTCTTAATAAATAATTAAATAAACACCACAGAAATTAGATAACCCCCAATTCCAGAAGCCAGGGCTTGTGCGGAAGGGGGTTACACATTGAAAAAATGCGGACATACAACCATTTCCTCCGACAGTGCCGGAGCCAGGATTCGAACCCGGTGGTGCGATGTCCGTGTGATTAATCGCGATTGCCACCTCGCGCCTTAACCCACTCGGTTATCGACCAGACTATATTGGCTATATACTTCATGATGAGCAACATAACCTTTGCTTAAACTAAACTCGAAGACAATTACATAAAGCGCTTTACCCTTATCGGAGTCCCCTGCATTTTTTGACCACCTTTACTTTCTGATACAGATTAAAAATTCATGAAATCGTTCAAAGCTCATTTTTACCCTTATTTATTTTATTTTAACAGACTAAAATTGCCCCTATTAATGTGCGTTGATGATAAAAAATAAAATATAAAAAAAATGACTTTACTGTTGGCACAACAAAATACAGACTAAGGATTTATGAAATCGCGTAGAGCTGATTTTTACCCTTATTCATATTAACAGACTAAGTTTTCTTGTATTTTTCCTATTAATATAACACTGATTGATGGTAAGGAATAAAATTTTACCGATCAGAAATTTCTAAAATCGTATGTAGCTTGTTTTAAACCTGATTTATTGTGAAATACATTTTTTATCACATAATGATAGCCAAAAGCAAAATATTGCAGGTTATAAATTGTTGAAACCATGTACAGTTAATGTTTCAACATTGTTTTCATAAGAATACAACAAAAAACCTGAAGCTGGATTCCACAGTTGGAATCTAACACGAGACTTGTTGAAGAAAAACTTTCTTTTCCAAACATAGGTAAATAATTGATCATTTGAATTTCAATTCTGTCTTTACTTCTAGTAGTACTACCGTAGTAGATGTACCTTTTTTGCTGGCTGGGATATCCATCGAATTATGCACGAAAAGCAGCTGCACAAAACACATTCCATATATAATAGAAAAAAATTAGCGTTACTTATTATTTCCACGTACAAACAATTCCAAAGAGTTTCCTTCACATGAATTTTAATCTGTATCAGAAAGTAAAGGTGGTCAGTAGATGCAGGGGAGGTTCAGTATATGCTGCGTGAAACACTTCCAATGTATAATACTACAAGCCAATTTTCTATACGGCTTCCCGGCACCCCCTGACCATCCAAAATGTTTATCTTTTTGACTATATACTTCATGATGAGCAACATAACCTTTGCTTAAACCAAACTAGAAGACAATAAACAAAAAGCGCTTTCGAGTCCCCGTGGCCGGAATAGTCGAAAATGCTACCCCACCCGACCTTGTACGCCTTCGATAAGAAGTGTTCTAAACCTCTTCGTTATTATATACCCTGACCAGGGGTGTGGGGTAATTGCAAAAAATTCTATTTAAATGTTCGATTTTTAGGTTAGAGAACCCACTCGCGCCTAACTTCACTATGTCTTTAAAAAATTTAGGTTATGTTTAAACTAGATTGTGTGTGTGTCTATATACACGTAATTTATAAATGTCACTGTCACAGGATTAAATTAAGCGACTTCCGTATCCGTCGACGTCATACTTCCGTTTTTGAAGACGTACTTCCGTCTAGTATACAAATATAACCGGAATGACAGTTCTCAAAATTCAAACATCAATCCGTATCTTATCTCATCATCTCATGCCGTAACTTATCTCATCTTAATGAGAAGTTAAAGGCAGGTATTTATTTGACAGATGAAACGATAAACAATTAATTTCACATGTAGCTACCAATGTTAAATGATTCTGTTCTTTTTATAAAAGAAAAGAAATCCAGATGGCGCAGAAACCAATTTTTTGTTGTATATGAATAGCTGCGAAACCCGACCGGGTTTCTTGATAAAGACTGCTGATCTTCTGAAGTAACTGCCTCTAAAACTGCAATTTCCATAGCCTCGTTGGGTTATTTTTTCTGTCACCAACTTACCTCGTATCCATGAATTTCTGCATCAATTCTATTACGTACTTACGTGTTGTTTTTCCGGGATGAGTAGTATTAAAACTTCTAGCTGCAGTCCTTGTCGAATTATTGTTTATGTAGTATAAACCTACAATTTCAATTATTTATTGCAGGGTGTACACCATTTTGGATATAATTGTAATAATAATTAATTAAGAAACTAGGCAGTGTTCTATACTACATTCACTCAATGAATTCACATGTTAAAGAATCTCGAATCTTTCGAAAATTACACCTTAGTCGTATAATTTTTCTTCAGGAAAAAAAATTGTTTCTTATCAGTATCTATTCCTTTATTACATTTAGTATGGGTAAATTATTTGAATAATCTAGGTGGATGGATTCAAATTAATTTTATTTGTAGCTCCCAAACTATTCACCTTAAACCCCCACATTTGTTTTATTTAGAGTGAATAGTTTCTATTGAAATGCACTGTATATATGAGTTATTAATTCCCACATGTACATACAGCACTTACATACAATTAAGTGGGTCAATTGCTTTTCATTCATGAATAAAACATTAATAAAGGAAACATTTGCTGGTTTGCTACTATATTACATTGTAAACGTACAGTCGCTAGTATAAATGATGTTATTTAACCATTGAAAAAGTTCGATCTGTCAATTGTGAAAGAAAAGCTTTCGGAGAATTATTTCTAGATGCTTCATACTGATAAGTTTTAATGTTCCTTGTAAATTTATATCTTATCCAATTCTCTTTTTTGTACAGAAATATTACCATTTTCGGTGTAAATGTTTTACCTGCAATGTCTGATCTGCATTGCTTCTCTTTGGGATAAAGCCAATAGCACTAATTTTATTTTAGTTCTTTTATATACTTTTTGATATTACAACACTGCCTATTTCAATGTTTTTTTAATTGGAAATAGACAAATTTAAATCCGCTTAATGTTATATTCTGAATTTTATCAAACTTAAAAAATACCTTAAACCCATAGATTTTCACCAGCTAAGTGATTTCTGGAGCACTCCAAATAACCGGGTAATCATAATATAAAAATGTATTGATATATAGATATAGCCCGAGGAACTCGCTGAGGAAGATCGATATAAACGATGATGTAAATCCGGACGCAACAGAATAAATAACCACGGATCTGGAAGAATGCCACCTCTTTAGTCCTGTGATACAGATTTTCCACGATATCCACGTAAGCTATGAGAAATCCGTGAATGTAAATTCAAAGTAAGCGGCTAATATATTGCCAAATTAATAATAATGGGACTTCATCTTGGCGACCTTATTTACGAATTCCTCTTACTGCACATAGAGTAGATGGTGTAATGATGGACAGGACAGTGTTATGTGATGAGTTTGGATTTTATTTTTCGACCCGTGATGAGCATAAAAGTAGAACACATGGACGTGGAGAATGCTCTAATTAGTAATCTGTAATTCTATGTTAAATATCAGATAGACCTGACCTTATAAAGTATTATGACAGTAGGTCACCATTAGTATTTGTTCGGGTATGTTGAACATTGCCAGTTAGAAAATGGAGGTGCGACGACACTTAAATTGCCTTACCTACAAGTGTTGACTATTCAGCAGGATAATGGTGGCCCTCATAAATCAATTATGAGACAATTGGGGTAAGCGATGCATGCCAAAACGTGTGTCTGCTTCTGATCATATGATAATAAATTGTCATAAGGGTTATATAAGAGCGCTTCTTACTTTCGGTTAGTTAGTTTGAGGAAAAACGTGATGGGTGTAATTTTTTAACTAAATTTTATTTCTCACTAAATTATTACTTTTACTGAAAGGAATGCTCAACACAAATTATGGGTACAGGCAAGGGGCAGCTTTATGTTCTGTTCATTTTTAGCAGTATTCATGGAACAAAATTACGCTAATTTCAAGAATGAGTTATATCCAGAAATATATTAGTTTCATTATTTTTTAAGTAAAATAATACTCGCTGCTAATATTATCATATTCTTATATAATGAAGTTTATCTATAATCATGGTAGTTATTTGGAAGGTAAACACAGTTCTGGTTCTTTCTATATTTTATTATTTTTCGAATAATAACAAATATTTACTATAACACATTTTTCTATTTGAGAATTTTTTAAATCATTCAAGATACAGCTATATTTAAAATATTTCACCTTACAGCTATATTTAAAATATTTCACCTCTGACCCAATTTCGACAAAACAGCAAAACATTTGAACATTAAACTAGGACAGTTCGCAACTCTCATCGCCATATAAGTTCAACAACTGGGTTTTTCTCGGATTCTCAGCAATTTTCCCGTAGTCTTCTAAATGAATATAGCGGGGAAAAGCATCAGCATCATATTATGTAGAGCCATTCTCCACATCATGTGGAGTTAGTGACTAGATTCCAGAAGTGTGTTCCCTAAGCAGACGAAATTGTCTCAGGACCTTTTGCATTTAGACAAGCCGATATAGTTTTCAATTCCAAGATCAGTGTAGGCTTCACACCTCTGAGTATGTTAAAGAACGCTATAACCCCGATATACTTTTCGACGTTGTAACAAAATCCGACTTAGGAAATACTTCGTAAGAAAAGCGTGCTTCACGTAAAAACGCCGTGGAGGAGGTTTTTAATTCTTGGAAATATATTTTTGCTCTTCGGAGCGTTTTTTATGCCAAATTTTCGCTAACTCTTCGAGGAGCGTTAATTTGGTAAGTGTAGTAAATGTCGCTGCACAGGGACGTAATGTCGCCCCGACCACCCAATTTTAGAAAGTATAATAAAATTGGACTTGAACTTCCAAATTTCCAAGATTAAAAACCCTTTTACGAATCCACGTTGTCAAGCACTGCAACTCTTACGAGGTATTGAATATGAGGACAAGTTAGTCCAACGACTATTCAAAGTATATCGGAAGTTATAGCGAAAATAGCCCTTAGCGACATGGGACCCCCATCATTTCCTAGCAGTCGGATTTGACGGGGAAATGATGCGTTTTGACGGGGTTTGCCCTAAACCGGTTCCTCAGTGATTCGGAGTCAAAAAAGTATCTATACCATGTACTCACACGTGCATGGGATCTGCCTTGCCTGAACGTAAAATTTGTTATTGCATAATACAAACGAAGTAGATACGCTTCAAGCAATTTTAAGCTCCGAGGAGCGACCAAAATTTATGTGAATTAATAAAATACGTTTATAAGACAGGCAAGCATAAGCCCACCAAAATTTCAGTTACATGAAACTTTCCTTGAATCTTTTTGTGCATCGTTAGCTTTTCAAACTGCATATTGGATGGTAGTTGGTACCGTATGAATCGTCCCGTTCCTCACCATGTGTTGTACACGGGTCAGACCATTGTTTGTTAACATTTTCTCTGAAGAAGTTGTAAAAACATAAATTTTTTAAAGATTTAATATACATTTTTTGAACTTTATATTGTCTTTTACTTGTGTTTTCTAACAAAATTTCCCTTTCAGATTTAATTTTAAGAGAGTGTGAAACAAACAGTGTTAGATTTATAGTGTTACGACGTCTTCCAATTGATACCATCAGAGCCGCAGTTAAGCATAAACGACAGTAAGTATGATTTATCCATTAATCTCCGTCTGAAACAGTCACTTTGAACCCTAAAAATTTTGTGAACGTAATATTTTTATTTAGAATTTAGAAAAGGTTGAGGAAAAAGAAAATTAATTTTTTCTTTCTCCTATTTTTTTTTAATTTTTCTAAGTTTTTCGAGCAGAAAATACGTCCTTCAGACTTCCATCAAAGCATGGATCGTTCACATGGCGCCCGAGCAGGGACCATGCCGTCCCCAAACCCAACAAATCCTTTCTCATTCATGGCGGAAGACTCCGAGGGGTCGACCCCAAGAGAATTTTACGAGCGAGTCACCGCACCGCTCGTCGACGACGGTTCTAGAGGGATAGAACCACAGCGACTGTTTCCAGAGGGAAATAATGTAAATTTATCTGCTTCACAGCCACAAACTGCTAATTCGATGGAAAGTATGTTTCTGAAAATGGCAGAGGGCTTCGTGCAGGCGATACAGAACGTGTCGACCTGTACGCCCCATGAGAGACAAAGATGTCCGAACGTGACGTTCCATGGGCTTGATCATGAAGATCCAGAAGCTTTTCTGAAAATTATGGAGGAATATTTCGACAGAGCTCGCATAATCCACGACTATGATCGCCTCCATAACGTAACCGGCCAACTCAAGGGCGAAGCTCAACGATGGTCCGAACAATTTAGGACGTTGACTACTTCGTATACCTTATTCAAGGAAAGATTCCTTACGAGATTTAATTCTCCCGACATACAGTCACGAGCTATTGCTCAACTGTATGCCGTCAAGCAAACGTCTTTAGACGACACGGCAGTGTTTATCACAAGGAAAACCTGTCTTTTCGATCGTATTGATCCCTTCAAATCCGAAGCCATCAGAGCTCGGGTCATCATGGACCAACTGCGTCCAGAAATTAGGTCACGCTTGAGAAGCAACTTAATTTCAACCACAGAGATGTTAATAGCAGCGGCTACTAACGTCGAGCGGGATTCAGCTGACGAACAGACGTCGCTAATCCAGCTTATCGATCAACGTTTGTCCCGCGCGTCTTACTATCAAGAGCCGGGACACATAAGTCCACAAAATTCAAGTATAAGGAGCAATGGAAGCCCAACTCCAACAGCACCGAGGGTGCATTTCCGAGAGGACGTATCTCGACAGGACGGTCCAGGCAGAGCGCCTGGTCGTCCTTTTTTTATGCCGAATTCTACGAGCGGAGCAGTGAATCCTGACCGCAGGCAAACCAATTTCAATGGCGGATCGGGGAAATTCCGAGTACCCGACCGACCGGCAACCCCGTGCCGATACTGTACAGACACAGTGCAGTGGCACTTCCATAGCCAATGCCCGAATAACCCGCATCTCAACAGGAGACCGGGAAACTTTCGAGGGGCCAGAGACCCAGGCCAGGGTCCATCTGCAAGATCCCCGGCACAACGGCCGAACCAAGGCGGCAGCAATGTCCAGTAATTTTTTCCGATACTCATGACCACTACGACGCTCCTCTGCACAAGACAAGAGAGTCAATAAATTATATGAGCGAAGCGTTCCCTTTGCCTCGTATAAAAGTTCAAATTAATGAACATGCGGTCGACGCACTGATCGATTCAGGCTCGACGCGAAACGTTATCCATCCGAGGATGTTGGATAATTTTAAAAATCTCACGACACGTCGATCATTTGCTATGGCGTGCGGAGATCGAATGGTGGACTCTCTTGGAACGACAAAATTAAAAGTAATAATTTCAGGCACCTCTTTTAAAATTGATTTTCAAGTAATCGAAAATTTGAACGAAACGATAATATTAGGATCACCATTCTTATATATAAATAATGTCGCATATGATTATGGCCGAAAATGCCTATATGCCGGCACGGAAGAGCGTATTACCGTCTTCTGGAATCAAGCTTCTCAGAGGGAGAGACAGCAGGCAAAGCTTCCTGAAGAGCTTGTTATTAAAGACAAATTTCTACGGCCGCTGTTCGAAGAATTTGTCGATCTGTTCCTGCGGAACCGACTCAAACAACCACAGTGACTGTTAAACACAAAATTACAGTAAAAGACACGAAACCATTTAATATCAGACCATATCCGATGTCTCCGAGTACTAAGAAAATTATGTACGACCAAATCGAAGAGATGTTGAAAGCTGGCGTCATCGAACCTAGCACTGCCCAATATAGTTCACCACCCGTGATAATAAAACGCTCGGACAAGAAACCACGATTTTGCATCGACTATCGCCATTTGAATGAAATGACTGAAGACGAGGCTTCCGTCTTACCAAAAATACACGAAAGTATTAAAGATTTAGGCAATTCGAAGATTTTTTCTGTGTTGGATTTAAAAAGTGGATATTGGCAAATACCGCTAGATGAAGCATCAAAAGATTTCTCGACTTTTACCACTCCTGATGGGGCAGCTTACAGATTCAATGTCATGCCTTTCGGCCTCAAGACAGCTCCCTGTACCTTTCAGAAATTCATGGCAAAGGACGTTTTAACGGGTTACCTGCACCATTTCTGTAAAGTGTATTTAGATGATATAATCGTTTACAGCGTAAACGTGAAGGAGCATATGTCCCACTTGAGGTTAGTCTTTGAAAGACTACGTCTGCACAATCTGAAAGTGTCACCGGAAAAGTGTGTAATAGCGACGAATGAAATTCAATATTTAGGCCATACAATTAGAACTGATACTTCCCAACCATTAGAAAAACATGTCTTACAAATTCAAAATTATCCCGTTCCAGCTACAAAAAAGCAGCTACAAAGTTTCCTAGGGCTTTGCAACTGGGTACGAGAATATCTACCAAATGTGGCGATGATCACGAAGCCACTAACGAAACTTCTTTCGAAGGAAAATCGTTTTCACTGGAACCATACATGCGATGAAGCGTTTAGAAAATTAAAAGAATTATTATCCGGACCGCTGGAACTCCATCGGCCGGATTTTTCACGTCAATTCATTTTGCAAACAGATGCATCCCTCCAAGGCCTTTCGGCCGTATTATATCAATTAGGCGACAACGGCGAAAAATATATAATTTCGTATGCAAGCAACACGTTATCTCCAGCAGAGAGACGTTACCACATAAACGAGCTAGAATGCTTGGCGGTGGTGAACTATATTAAAAAGTACAAGATGTACTTAGCAGACAAACCGTTCTTGGTGAAGACGGACAACAGGGCGTTACTTTGGTTAAACAAACATAAGGACGACAAAACAAAATTTACACGATGGTCATTATTATTGCAAGAATATGCATTCAAAATTGAACACTGTCCAGGAAAGGAGAATTTATTAGCAGATTTTCTCAGTCGTAACCCACAAAATCAGTACGTCGAGACAGACGATGAAGAGGAAAGAATGTTCCTACCAAATTACAAGTGTCCAGAACGTATTTCTGTTTTAACGCATTCAGAAATATACGAAGATATCGTACAGGCTCAATTGAGTTCAAGAGATATTCAAGACAAGATCCGCCGTTGGAATGATCTATTTCAACAGGAACAACGTTCCGATGCGGATCTTATTTTTATGAAAAATTTTCACGTCCAAGACGATGTACTTTTTAAAGATTGCGATCGAAATTTTAAATTGATAGTTCCAAAGAGGAAAATAAAGGAATTGATTTACCATTATCATGACCGAGATGAAGCATGTCATCCAGGAAGAGACGAGACTCTCAGGAAAATAGCGAAACGCTACTATTTCAATAATATGGCCAGGATCGTAGGCAGATACATAAACGACTGTCTGATATGCCAGTCTGTAAAGACAAGACAAGCCCAACCCAATGCTCCACTTAGAAGTCATGCACCACAAAATGCATTTGAAACCTTGAGCGTCGACGTAATTGGCCCGCTGCAGAGGACTAAAGACGCCGAAAACAGATATATGATTATCGTCGAAGACGTTTTCAGTAAATGGATAGAGGCAAAGGCATACATTCAGGTCGATGGCAGAACGATAGCCAAATTTATAGACGAAGAAATAGTAGCAAGATTCGGAGTCCCTCCCAGCCGAAAGAGGCGAATGGGATTTGTATGCCTGGAGGCAAGAAAGAGCCAAGCAACAAACGCTTCCACGATACGAGCGAGTCAAGGAAGCCCGTCAGGCCCAACAAAATTATAAACAAAAATATGCGCCGAAAGAGGCCGTCACTCCGATCGTTTTCAAAGTAGGAGACAGAGTCATGAGTAAAAGAAAAAGGAAGGTACATACCTTCACGCCGTCTTGGTCAGGCCCAACCAGAATTCTGAAGAAGTTTTCAGACGAAGTGTATCTCGTGCAGAAGGGAAATGTAACGACAAGAGTACATGTCAATGATTTGAGACCAGCCCCGCCAGAGGAGCACAACTTGGAAATCGAATCTTCGGATGAAGAAAATGCTAGTCCAGGCGGAACATCACTCGATGGAAATGATTCCCCGTTCTCAGACGATTCCACAGAACCTCCACCGCCGGAGCAAACGGTTGTACAAATTCATGCACCGCCACGAGATGCTTCCACTTCTGATTCAGAATCAAGTTCTGGAGATTCAATTATATTTTTATAACATTTTTCAACCTAGGCTAAGTTTTAACTTAGTGCTAGGTTTATTTTATATCAAAATTTCCATACCAACTTCTTGTCGTGTCAGGCAAAAGTTGGTATTTTTTTTTATGCATTTTTTACAAGTTATTTTCAATTGAGGATATTGTATCGTCCATACAATTCTTCCAAATTCACTGCAGCAACTCTGACCGTGTCCGGCAGAGTTGGTATTTTTTATAATTTTTCCTCAAGTCCTCATATGTTAAAACATATACATCTGTAAGCAGAGTCCGACCCAAAGGGTCCAAACAAATGTTCCATTGGCACGGCATGGAAAGACGACGACTCTGACGCAAGGGCGCGATTCAGATGAGTCTAGCAACTCAAGGGCGAGATGCCGCCACGTCTGCTGGAGGGGCAGATGCAACGATCCGACGGATGCAGATTCTGTCGCAGATTTCTCCCAAGAAGAGATTTTAATAAAAACTATTTCAATCAATATAAGTCAACAAAATTCAGTGTTCCTATTCTCAAAGACGACGATGTGATATCGGTCGCAGATTTCTCCCAAGAAGAGAATTTTATCTACACGGAAACCATTTCAATCAATATAAGTCAACAAAATTCAGTGTTCCTATTCTCAAAGACGACGATATGTTATCGGTCGCAGATCCCCAGACGGGATATGAACAAACATATTACTAAAATTTTGTTTTATATTGTTTCATATAAACTGAGCAGAGCCATAGTATAGCTGGAGCCAAGCAGTCCGAGGACCACCTAAGCTGTTCCAGAAGGCAGTTCGACACCGAAGGTGATCGACGAGGCATAGACACGAGGAGGAGCAGACGCAAGCCCGCATTAGTGGAAGAACACTAAGAAAGATAAGTGCGTCGAAAGTGTTAGTGTTGTGTCATCGAAAATCCGAGGATTTTCGAATTTTTCTTTTTTTTATGCCTTTTTCATATACAATGTTCAATAATTCAATCGAATGCTATGCATCGATATATGTTCAAACTTATAACCATTTTTAGATTTGCATCTATGTTTTGTTCAGATAGGCCGGTCTGAACTATAACCGAATACAACACATGGGAGACTACATCCAATGATACATTTTATTTTCAAACAACCAATTTACCAAACGTTACACAAAAAGATTCACGGAAAGGAGGGGAGTGTTAAAGAACGCTATAACCCCGATATACTTTTCGACGTTGTAACAAAATCCGACTTAGGAAATACTTCGTAAGAAAAGCGTGCTTCACGTAAAAACGCCGTGGAGGAGGTTTTTAATTCTTGGAAATATATTTTTGCTCTTCGGAGCGTTTTTTATGCCAAATTTTCGCTAACTCTTCGAGGAGCGTTAATTTGGTAAGTGTAGTAAATGTCGCTGCACAGGGACGTAATGTCGCCCCGACCACCCAATTTTAGAAAGTATAATAAAATTGGACTTGAACTTCCAAATTTCCAAGATTAAAAACCCTTTTACGAATCCACGTTGTCAAGCACTGCAACTCTTACGAGGTATTGAATATGAGGACAAGTTAGTCCAACGACTATTCAAAGTATATCGGAAGTTATAGCGAAAATAGCCCTTAGCGACATGGGACCCCCATCATTTCCTAGCAGTCGGATTTGACGGGGAAATGATGCGTTTTGACGGGGTTTGCCCTAAACCGGTTCCTCAGTGATTCGGAGTCAAAAAAGTATCTATACCATGTACTCACACGTGCATGGGATCTGCCTTGCCTGAACGTAAAATTTGTTATTGCATAATACAAACGAAGTAGATACGCTTCAAGCAATTTTAAGCTCCGAGGAGCGACCAAAATTTATGTGAATTAATAAAATACGTTTATAAGACAGGCAAGCATAAGCCCACCAAAATTTCAGTTACATGAAACTTTCCTTGAATCTTTTTGTGCATCGTTAGCTTTTCAAACTGCATATTGGATGGTAGTTGGTACCGTATGAATCGTCCCGTTCCTCACCATGTGTTGTACACGGGTCAGACCATTGTTTGTTAACATTTTCTCTGAAGAAGTTGTAAAAACATAAATTTTTTAAAGATTTAATATACATTTTTTGAACTTTATATTGTCTTTTACTTGTGTTTTCTAACAAAATTTCCCTTTCAGATTTAATTTTAAGAGAGTGTGAAACAAACAGTGTTAGATTTATAGTGTTACGACGTCTTCCAATTGATACCATCAGAGCCGCAGTTAAGCATAAACGACAGTAAGTATGATTTATCCATTAATCTCCGTCTGAAACAGTCACTTTGAACCCTAAAAATTTTGTGAACGTAATATTTTTATTTAGAATTTAGAAAAGGTTGAGGAAAAAGAAAATTAATTTTTTCTTTTTCCTATTTTTTTTTAATTTTTCTAAGTTTTTCGAGCAGAAAATACGTCCTTCAGACTTCCATCAAAGCATGGATCGTTCACAAGTACATCGACGACTACTACTACTTTACCTCCGGTAGCGTAGATATGGGACTATCAGAGGTTTCCGTTCCCTATTCAGCTGTTTTGTCTCAACACTTTGATTTGTTGATAAAAAAAGACGATTTCATTCTTATTGGCTTGAATTTACCTGACGGTTGGATCGCGTAGCTCCAATAAATGAAACATATTCTATTTTCGATAACGGACTCATATCTCTCAGTATATAAAGCGGTGTAGGTGTTTCGTCTCCTGTGAATGCCGTAAATGGTATGTAGTACACCTAATGCCACATTGTGCAGTTAGGCATGCAAAAAGCAAATATGTGAGCGATTTGGTTGCAAGACGTCAAGTCCTGCAGTTGTATCATGCAGGAACTTGTACATCCCAATGATCAAGAGTTGATTACACCATCAGGTTGCAATAAATCCATGTCTCTGACTTAAGCCCAACTGTCTCTAAGAATGATATAAATCAGCTTTGATGATAAACTTAGTCTTCTATTCTCTTATAGAACATGCTGTGTATAGATTTATGGACGTCTTTACTTGGACAAGTTTATATGTCCAGTAGTTTTGATTTAGGCAGTCAGATGACTTGGTAGAAAATCAGTCACTGTTTCGACGTTAGCACCTTGCAGGCTTCCTCTCTTGAAGTCTACCAGTAGACTCGTATTTACCGCATTGAACAACCCTCCGTCAGCTGTTACAGTTTCATGGACTTTCACTAACCGCAAGAGTGGATCTGAGTTCCTAATGAAATTAAATGGTATACTCAGTACTCCTTGCCGTACATACGCAATTCTAGGAATTCTCCCTGCCCTGTACGAGGTATTGACGGTTTAGGAAGAATGCTTCTGTGTATATGCGCATAATCTTACATCTGTTTTATTGGCTCAGCTCGCCTACCGTATATTTAAACTACACCAAATGAGCAGAACAGAACTGTAACGGCAAGCGTATTAGTTGCAGATATCTTGTTCTGAAGAATGAATCATTCGAAGTCGACATCTATATTTTCCGCTGATGGAGTCCTTTATTTGTTTTATATTTTGGATGTGATACTGTTATTGATACAGGTCATTCGAGAAGTCATCATATAATGTAAAAGGGTAGTCGGATGTTGGGTGATCTAGACTGGTATCGTGCATCTCTATGCAGGAGAAAAAAATACCCGAGCGTTACAGTTTTTGTAACGATGTGGTGAAAAAATTACTCTTAATAATTACTCTTTGCACCGTACCATCATAGGGTTTAGGTATTGGGAATGCCCTGCATATTTATTAGAAAAGTCGTTTTGTTTACTTTATACACTACAGTTTATGGAATTAATATAGATAATAAAGTTTATTATAATTATATAAATTATTAGAACAGTTTTAAAATGTGCAAACGAGAAAAAAAGAGAAAAATTCATTCATTCATAAAACTCCTGCTCGTAAAAAAGTGTACATCCGCGGATTTCCTGAATTGTATTCATGTATGTACAATACGTATAAATGCATTTCCTGTTAACTATATCCTCTCTATGGTAATAAAACTGGGCAGAACCGCACCTTGTATCTGAGCGCGCTTGCCAGTAATATGAACCAACCATTAAAACGAGTATTTTTATCTGCATATTACTTAGTATTTGAGCAGGGATATTATGCAAAATACTTTTTGTACGAACAGAAAGCCTTTTAATATTCTGTGCCATCAGCTGTAAAATGTATCGATATAGCCAGGCTTCAGGTCAACAGGTATTAAAAAGTAATTTTTCGTGTTTACTCGAATTCAGATTTGTAAATTTTTAATGGAGAACGCAGACAAAAATTACCAATTTGTTTTTAAACATTATTCTGGAATAGTATACTGGGCTACCATAAAGAGTTCTAAATTGCATCAGCGGCTTCGAGGGATATAAAACAAGAATATTTCAGTTTATATATAAATATTAAATCGCAACATTTAAATATTGTTACCCAACCTCGCCGGCCAAGTAAACTGATGGCTACCTACTGCTCTTGTACTTCATATATTCTATTCTATTCTATAAAGGGAGTAAAAGTTGCAGCCAGGCAAGACTGACTGGTATACCAATTTTCTTAGCATTTTAATCGAATTCACAATTCATTTTTTTTTCTACGCTGATTACTAAAACTATTGTGTGATTATAATATACCTATTTTTAATCCAATTAATCGGTGTTCAAAACTGCCGTTTTTGTAACAAAATTGCGAAAGTTTTCTTCCCAGCGGTTCTATATGTTTTTTGGGGTGCTGAATCTGAATTTCGAGTTTGATGCCTTGTAGTAGGTCGACTTCACAACAAAAAACGTAAAAAACCTCAAAATTTTCCCATTTTTTTAGTTTTTCGCTTATATCGAGGCTTATATCTTGAAAACTATGCATTTTTCAAAAATGACCATTTTATACAAAATTTTCTATAAAGTGCATTAGTCAACATTTCTGATGAGCAGTTTCAGCGCTAGAGCGCGCTGAAAAACAGCGATTTCTTGGCCCTTCTGCGAAAACGTAAAAACGCCCACTTCCACCCCCTTCAACTCGAAAAATATACATGTTATCAACAAAAACCCTTATACCACGTGAAAATACATTAAATATGATACAAGAGACGTCTCTAATACACAATTTTCCCATAAGTGGGAGAGAAAGCAAAGCGAAAATTATGAAAAATGCCTTCTGCGCTCTATAGCTAAAACGACCCCTCCTGTGTATCTCTCATCGGCGCTATACTTTCGATATATTACCCTTAAATGAGGTTGTTTTGTATGAATTGATGGCAAAGCCTGTTTGAAGAAAACATTAGCAAATTAATTATATGTACAACATATTAGGTATATGACACTGAATCTAAAGCTGAATATGAAATCTGTATGTAGTAATGTACATGTGTCATGAAACGAGTGAAAGTCGAGCCCAGGAGAAAGAAGGCATTTTATGTTAGAACATGGTATCGATGTATGAAGAAATAGCTGATGTCATGTGTCAGTCGTCTCCGTTCGGTTGTTGGTGGCCCAGGCAATGGAAGGTCCAGGCAAAGGGTCAGGGGATCTTCACATAGATAGAAGACTAAAGAAGGCTTACATTATTTCTAATGGGCAGTGTCGCAGGACCGTGGAGAAAACCAAATTAGTCATGTGGATATACACTACCGTCATAAGACCAATGATAACCTATGGAGCAGTGGTTTGGTGGCCTAAAAACAAACAGACTACAGCTAAGGTCAAACAGCCAAGTGCAGAGTGTTGCCTGCCTAAGCATAATAGAAGCTATGCGAACACTGCCAATGAGAGCTATGGAGGTAATGCTGTATCTGCCACTACTAGATATATATCTAGGAGAAGTGGCTCTGAGAATGGTACGCCTCAAATCTGTTGGCATACAACCAAATGTAGACTGTGGAGAGACCAGAAATCGCTTGTGGAATGAGGCTGTCAGGAAGACGTCTCTTCTACAGATGTGCGGTGTGCACAATTCGTATTTCTCCCCGATTTGTCTTTGACAGACTCTACATAATACAGACGAATAGTGAGAACAAGGCTGCTGGCGAAGGGGTGATTAACATCTTCACAGACGACGGATCAATAAAGTAGGAGGGCAGTGTGTGGAATATACTCCAGAAGTCTACAAATCCAATATAAATGAGCTATAGATAGGCGAGCCAGCGTAGTACAGACGAAACTGGCGGACATAACCATAACTGCAAAAGAAATTGTCTGCAGACAAACTACGGGCAGGATCTACACAGATTGTAGGCAATTATTACCAGCTCTGAGATGTTACAAAATTACCACAGTAGCAGTATGGGAATGTCATCAAGCACTTGTGGGTGTCCCCAGCATCAATAACATACTGGTATGCTGGATGAAAGAGCATGCACAGTGTAGTGGCAACAAAGCCGACAGGCTGGCCAAGAAGACAGCAGGTCTAAGTATCTATGGACCAGGCCCTGCCAATTTTTACCGATCACGGCGATAACGCAAATAATGAATGAGAACACCCACAATGAATTCAAGAAATTGTGGGATGAAACAAACAGCTGTCAGCTTGCTAGGGAACTACTAAAATATCCCAACAAGAGTACAGCAATGGACTACCTGGCAATATCCAGAAGGAACCTACATTTTATAGCGGGAATCCAGACTGGACACTGTCCGTTAAGCAAACATCTACACATATATGAGATTAAGCGAAACACTTCTATGTAGAGGTTGTGAACAAGAAGATGAGAGGGTTCCACATGTACTCTGTGACTGTCCTGCCACCTTATCAATCAGAGAATCCATTTTGGGAGAACGTTGGCCTACTCTGACTGATGTAAGGGAGATGCTCCTAGGCAGCACCACCACCTAATTCGCAAGATTAGGTTAGTTGGAGGCCTAGGCGAGGGTCTGCTTACAGAGAGAAATTACAAGGGGCCCAATGGGGCCTAAGTGCTGTAATTCAATAACTTTAATTAGCCACACTCCCAACCAATTCCAAAGGCATTTTTCGTAATTTCCGCTTTGCTCCCTCCCCCCTTATGAGAAAATTGAATATTAGAGGCATATCTTGTATGAAATTTAATGTACTTTCACGTGGTATAAGGGTTTTTGTTGATAACATTTTTTCGAGTTGTAGGGGAGTCGGAGTGGGCATTTTCGCAGAAGGATAAAATAATCGCTATTTTTCAGCGCTGGAAAATCAGAAGTTGACTAGTGCATTTTGTAGAAAATTTTATTTACTTTAATTTTCTATAGAATGGCCATTTTAGAAGAACGCATAGCTTTCGAGATATAAGCGAAAAACTAAAAAAAGTGGGAAAATTTTGAGGTTCTTGCGTCTTTTGTTGTGAAGCCGGCATCCTACCAGGCAGGAAAATTTAAATTCAGATTCAGCACCCCAAAAAACATATAGAATGGCTGAGAAAAAACTTCCGCAATTTTGTCACGGGAAAACCACCATTTGATTGGACTATTTCTTAAAATAAATAGGTTAAAAAGCCCCTTCTAATTTTGAATGAATTAACACTAACAAAAAATAATATTATTAACTAACTTACCCCCGCGTAATTTTCACAATATTTAGTCATCCTCGATTTATTTAATGACGATCCTGATTCAAAAACATAATTTTGTTTTGTAACTCAAAAACTTAAGTTCATCGTTTATCATATATGCGTGTCATAGCAGAAAATTAAGAAATAAATTGATTAGTTACGGAGAGAACCAGAAGTCTTAAATTAACCTGTTTAAGGATATCCCCAGTCTTTGACAATTGTGTGCTACCAGTAGTTTAATTTGCTAAATATTATTATAATACAGTTTATGTGGGATACGTTATAATATAGGTTGTACATATAATGACGATTAACATGCAATTTAAAATCAAGAATGGATGATTGTGCAGAATAGAAGTTATTGCGGTAAAGGCAGATGATGAACAAAAATGTGAAACCTAATGGAGCGTAATTTAAGATCAATGTTATATTCCAAAGAGCATTCAGTGTAAAAGATATCTAAGATTAACAAAATTAAATTACTCTCTAAAATAACCATTAATATATGAATATAAAGACAAATAGTTCCACTGATAATCTAATAGCTACTTAATAATATGTTGATTATTTATTATTTAGATTACAGTCCTAGCGGTGTTAGCATTAGCTATTCCACCACTCAGCCAGGACACAGACAATTACACAACGACCATTCCTTACATTGCCAGCTGCCCCAGCTGAGACTCGAACTCAGGAGTGATACAGCGGCTAAACGTGTTGCCTCTCATACAACCCCGTCGAGTCCACTGCTACCAACTCGGCTCGGTAACACATTAAAGCCGCCACTAAATATCCATTCTCCAGCCAGGATTCGAGTCTCAAACCTAACACGTAAGCATTGAGCCACTGATCCGACAGTATTTGTAGTTTATTTCTGTTCAAGTTAGTTCTTACTGCATACAATTATATCCTTTTAGAAGTCTTTTTCCTCCCATTAATGGTCACGATACTTTAGTCTCATTGTTTTTGTGACTAATTGAGGTTTTTGTATGGTTGTGATTTCACTTATTCCCTGATAAGGTTTTCCAGAATATATCTCAAAAATTCTACACCTTTAAACTAGGCGATAGTCCGCTAACCCAAAGTATAACACAAATTAGACAGCACAATGTCCCCTTTTGAATAAAACACACCTTACCTTACCAGACGCTGCCCATCTTCCGGCAACCTCTATAGCCAAACCTTTACCAACTATAACTTCTTCTTCACCTACCTACCTGTTCTGATATTTCATAACTGTTAAATCTTTCCTATCACTCTCCGTTTGCGTTTGTACATTTTTGTTTTGTTTCTCCTTGCTTGCTTGATCAGAAATTATAGAGTACAAAGATTCAACAGTAACATCGTCTGCTCGCCGGTGGAAGGAAATCTTGCAACGGGATCCATCATTATAGGCTTGGGTGCCCGTCCCAATAGCACAAAACGAAATAGTGATATACCATCATTGTTCATTGTTTAGTAATGTACAACTGTATTACTCATTTTAAATTTTATTTTTAAATAGGAGAATGAGTATGTTGATTGTGTCTTGAATGCATCACTAGATGTATTCAAGTACAACCAGCAAAATTATAAATTAAACCACCACTGCTCCGCTGGACCCCGTTCTATTCTTGGTTACTACTAACGCAACGTGACAAACAATATACGTTGGTCACAGGGTCGAATGCAAGGTAGATATCTGGTTAGATATTTGCTATGTATTAATATAAATAAAGTTGTTTTGATTGATTGATTGGTAAGGATTTCTTCGGTTTGCTCATTTAGCTTTCGCAGTCCATAGCATACTTATTTGTTAGGTATTATTTGACTCTTCCAAGTGCCAGTATTCCGCATTTCGGGAAAAGCCTAAGCAGTTCATGAAATTCCGGCAGATAGTGTGAAATCTGTATGTTACTTGATTCGCCTAAGCTGTTCATGAAGATCCTGGTTTATTTAGTCAGTTAATGTTATGATTCGCGCTTTAGATGATCTGCCGTGATTTAGGCCATCGGCATTTCATGACATAACGTGATTTAGTCATATTGTGGATGAGCCTATTGATGAATACGGCACGAATCATAACATTAACTGACTAACCAGGCTCTAACTAACTAACAGCCTAGGCGAATCGTGTAGCATACAGATTTTACACTATCTGCCGTCATTTCATGAAATACCGATGCCCTAAATCACGGCAGATCATGTTAAACTTCTCATTACACGAAAATACTAACATTTTAAAGCACTTCACGGAAAGCCTAGTCACATGATGTAACATGAGGTGTTTCACACTATCTGCCGGCATTTCATGAACTGCCTAGCCTTTTACCTAAAAACCGTATTTCACCATGCGACTACGACATATTATACTCCCATACATATACACACATTAGTCCAGTAAAACGAGAAAATTTGGATGAAATAATTCAGTGGGTTGAAATTTTGGAAACAGGCTTATTTTGTGGTACTTTTTAACATATCAAAAGTCTTCACACGTAGACACCGGTGGAGAGGACGGGGGTAGAAAATAATAGATAATTATGGGTAATAAAAATCCGCACAATTTTGTTTTCTTTCAACTTCGTACGACCTATCGGAGCCGAGATAGATCTTAAAATTTTGACGGTTTTACGTCGCAACGGAAACGCTAAAATCTCGAAAAAGGTCATTCGGATCGCAAAATATTTCAAATGAAAGTTGTAGAGAATTCGATTACGAACAATTTTCTTTTATTTTTCATTTCCATTCGATCAATATTGGCAGAAATATAAATTTTTAAACATCTTTATAGCGCCCTATCACAACGCTTGTTTCATGTAAAATCGGTAAAAACTCGAAAACGATAGATCGTACGCATATAGTATATTCAATGAAAGTGAAAGAGAATCAAATTTTGAATAAGTTGGTTATGTACAAAATCGTTTTGATAACAAGCGAATGGAGATAAAAGGGAAAAACATGAAAAATTGTCAACATCAAGCGCATTTTGAAAAATAGATATTTTTTATCGGTTTTAGGCAATAATAACACTAAAGGTTTTTTGAAGAGAATTAAATTATCTGTAAAATGAACTCCGAGTGACCTTCATACGATGAATGGTTCACGAGTTACAGCTGTTTAAAGCCATGAGCAAAAATTTCTTTTTTATTATAAATTAAAATTTTCTTGCAAGAACTGTGCATAATAATTTTTTAAGAAATTGGTTTTGACCTATTTTTATTAGTTTATATACATACGAAAGTAATGCAATATCATAAGTCGTTCGCAAGGTATATTTTCTTTAAAAAGAAGGTTCTTGAAAACTGTTTTTGTTCAAAAAAAAATTGAACCAATATTATTTTTTAACTCCTTTTTTAACCTCTCCACAATAAAATTGTGAGAGGTTACTAAAATTGGTACAAAAACGAAAATTGAGATAGCATCAAATCTTTACGTTTTGAGGTCCTAGGAACCCAAAAAAGTGATTTTTGAAAAATGTCTGTGTGTGTGTATGTGTGTTAGCACGATAGCGCCGAAACTACTGAACGGATTTGAATCATACTTTGCGTGTGCGTTTCTTTAGTGCCCCAGAAGATCTGAAAAGGTTTTGGTTGAGATCGGATTACGTTTAGTGCCATTTTGACGCAACAAGTTGTTTAATTTATAATTACTTTCAATTTGCAATGGATCCATTGAAAAGCAGTTAAAATTCTGATTTCAACGATATATCACACTTCCACCCTTTCGATTTGGTTTCCGTGAAAAAAATTAAAAACAAAGCAAATATGGTATAGATCACATTTCGCATGATACTAGTAAAATTACTGAAATGCTAATGTTTCATTTAACAAAGACAGCCGCGAGCGATCGGATTGCAATGGGCAAATTTTGACGATTGTCATTGTCATCGTTTGTCATCCGATAACGTTGGTGTCATGTCATGTTAATAAAACTTCGGCATATTTGTAACTTTTAGTGGATTGTCACAAACTTTAAAGGTAGATATAACAATATCATATGCTTTCTGTACCTTCGTTGGTGAATTTATTATAGATTATCACTTTACCAATTTTCAAATTGTTGCTTTACAAATCTGTAGTATTTAGGATAACTAGACTTTCTTAGTCGTTCAAATGATGTTAAAGTTGTTAATATCCTAATAGTATATTATTCAACGAGCGATAATGTAGGTAATAACTCGCATAGATGATTGTAAATTCATTAAGTTGTGGGTTTTTTTAGTGCCCCAGAAGATCTGAAAAGGTTTTGGATGAGTTCGGATTACGTTTAGTGCCGTTTTGTCACACAATTTAATGCTCTTTTCGGCTTCAAAGATCCACCGAGTGGGGAGGTTCCAGTCGCTTCCAGTAGCTGCCGATTTTTTGTATATATCATCGTTTTCTTTGATTTTACGACAAAGTTTCATAAGACCTAAATTAAAGCTTACAAAATTTCATACAAAAAATCGGCAGCTACTGGAAGCGGCTGGAACCTCCCCACTCGGTGGATCTTTGAAGCCGAAAAGAGCATTAAATTGTGTAACAAAACGGCACTAAACGTAATCCGATCTCATCCAAAACCTTTTCAGATCTTCTGGGGCACTAAAAAACCCTCAACTTAATGAATTTACAATCATCTATGCCAGTTATTACCTACATTATCGCTCGTTGAATAATATACTATTAGAATATTAACAACTTTAACATCACTTGAACGACTAAGAAAGTCTTAGTTATCCTAAATACTACAGATTTGTAAAGCAACAAACTGAAAATTGGTAAAGTGATAATCTATAATAAATTCACCAACGAAGGTACAGAAAGCATATGATATTGATATTGTTACATCTACCTTTAAAGTTTGTGACAATCCAATAAAAGTTACAAATGTGCCGAAGTCTTATTAACATGACATGACACCAACGTTATCGGATGACAAACGATGACAATGACAATCATGAAAATTTGCTCATTGCAATCCGATCGCTCGCGGCTGTCTTTGTTAAATCAAACATTAGCATTTCAGTAATTTTACTAGATTTTAGAGGAATATTTGTAGTTTAATTCTTCGATTTGTCTGTATATATATTTAAAAACGGCACTAAACGTAATCCGCTCTACTTCTAGAGCAGTGAAGAAACCCTCACACGTGAATTGACACGTGATGTGACGAGTTTCACGATGTAACCGCTACGCGCATCGATCATGTCATGCGAAATGCGATCTATGCCATATTTGCTTTGTTTTTAATTTTTTTCACGGAAACCAAATCGAAAGGGTGGAAGTGTGATATATCGTTGAAATCAGAATTTTAACTGCTTTTCAATGGTTCCATTGCAAATTGAAAGTAAATATAAAATAAACAACTTGTTGCGTCAAAATGGCACTAAACGTAATCCGATCTCAACCAAAACCTTTTCAGATCTTCTGGGATACTAAAGAAATGCACACGCAAAGTTTCATTCAAATCCGTTCAGTAGTTTCGGCGCTATCGTGCTAACACACATATACACATACATACACACATACACACACACAGACATTTTTTAAAAACCACTTTTTTGGGTTCCTAGGACCTCAAAACGTAAAGATTTGATGTTATCTCAATTTTCGTTTTTGAACCAATTTTAGCAACCTCTCACAATTTTATTGTGACACTTTTAAGTAGCGCAAGAAACTGACGATTGAAAATGCTGTTGATTTTTAATTTTTAGCAAACAGGCAATTTTCTCCACGTTTGAAGTACAAAAAAGTACATTTAATAACATTTTTTCACTTTTTGAAGTATCAGATGTTATTCTTTGGGCATTTCTGAGTCGTTTCATACTGGGACCAAGTACAGTTTTCACTTTATTGACAAGCAGAAAATTTCAAGTCGACCGATGTTTCATTAACATCGGAAGCCAGGGATCTCAAGAAAGCAGGGGAATTGTTATTTTTGCATTTGTGCGTGAATCTGATTTAAACGCTCTCCGTTACGATGCATACAGACGATCGGCCTGCATTGACGCCCACCTCCAATGCTGCTGCCCAACACTCGTTTAGAACGTACCATCAAAGTCAAACATGGCTGGACAATAGTTAAAGATCCAAAATCTTGAGGATGGTAGAAAGTCCAAGATTATCTTCAGCCCATTCCGACTATTCACCCTCCTACATCAAATGAGCTGCTGAAATTAGTAGCATCCAATTGTCGAGCCAATTGCGGGGCATCGTGTGGCGTGGGTGCAAAAAGGCCGTTACGATGCATACAGACGATCGGCCTGCATTGACGCCCACCTCCAATGCTGCTGCCCAACACTCGTTTAGAACGTACTATCAAAGTCAAACATGGCTGGACAATAGTTAAAGATCCAAAATCTTGGGGATGGTAGAAAGTCCAAGATTATCTTCAGCCCATTCCGACTACTCACCCTCCTACACCAAATGAGCTGCTGAAATTAGTAGCATCCAATTGTCGAGCCAATTGCGGGGCATCGTGTGGCGTGGGTGCAAAAAGGCCGGTTTGAAATGTTCAGACCTTTGCGGTAATTGCATCGAGACGACGTTATTGAAAATGAAAGAGATAAGACAAGAAGATGGCAAGTTGTAATACTTCAATTGTGTACTTTTAATGTCATTAAATGAATTTAATTTTTAATAACGATTTACAAAGTTTTATATAAATTCATCTATACCTTTAAATTTGATTCGCCATATTTATGTATACGCCATTTTTAATTTAAAAATTATGCGTTCATATTCGGATTCAGTGACCTCGAAAACGTCAGAGTTACAGTTGTCAAACGAACGCGAAGTTCTAAACATATTGTGAGAGAAAGGATTAAGTTAATAACATTTTAATAATTTGTTAATGTCTTTCATATTTTTAACTATACTTCATTCCATATCTATTGCATACTATCCATTTTCCGTTATTATTAATTTTCATCGCTATAACTCATCTAAGTATCACTGATTGTACGTTAAAAAAAAATTCATAATACTGCCAATATTGATCGAATGAAAATGAAAAATAACAGGAAATTGTTCGTAATCGAATTCTCTACAACTTTCATTTGAAACATTTTGCGATCCGAATGACCATTTTCGAGATTTTAGCGAAAAACGAGCGCGTTTCCGTTGCGTCGCAAAACTGTATGCTCCAATATGTCGTACGAAGTTAAAAAAAAGGAAATTATGAGCACTTTTATTACCTATAATTTTCATGTGTACATATTTTACAGTAAAGTTGATACTTTCCGAGTTTTTTCCGGTTTTTTTTCCGAGACCATTTTTCTATCTATTTTCTCCATCCCCCCTCCGCCAGCGCCTACGGGTGAGGAGTTTTGATATGTTAAAAAGTATCACAAAATAAGCCTGTTCTCAAAATTTCTGCCCGCTCTGAATTATTTCATCCGAATCAACAATTTTATTGGTACACACACATTTGCACAAAATGATCACACAGTGACCATGCTTTTTCTTAGTAAGACTTATTTTAACAGGTCGATTTTTCGCAATAACGAAAATTTCAAGTCTTATGCATGGGTTTGACGCTATAGACATTTAATTCCGGATTAATCATTGGCATTTTGATTCATCGCGTTCAATACAGATAAAAGCATACAACGCCTGATCTTGTTGTTTGGATGTAAAGCCGTCGGTCCCTTGTCTATTAAATGTTAGGCAAGTAAAAGATCCCTACTCTTCTTAAGGGAAGAGGTTCGGCAAAATTCCTGGTTGGGGGTAGCTCGTCTACAGGCGTTGGTGATAGGCCTCAGTAGCGAGAATAGACCGACGTTAAATAAATGTTAAAAAAATATATATTTTCCAATACTTCTTTGGTTAATCCCCTCTAGTATTTCCTCTAAATTATTTTCTTTCATGGACCTGCCATGAAAGTATTCAGTCTTTAAATCCAGAGTATCATTTTGTAATTTTAGTATTAGTGCTTTTAGATCTGAATTTCCTACAATTCTTGCATATTATTGTTCAGAATACGAAGTTCTTCTAGTGTGATTTTGTCGAAGAACCCTACCATGAATTGCTAAAAGCCGGCCTATTTCGAAGAATGGTCAGGAACTGCAACGAAATCTGATAGATACTTTGCAATCGCGTGCAATGAAAATCAACAAAATTTTTATAAGGATTGCTCCATTCGAAATTAACAAAAACTTATCCTATTTGGAATTGAAACGAGAAGATATATTTTCACTACTCTTTCGTATCTTTATTGTTCCCGTTAAAAATTATAACAATACTCAAATTCAAAAATTTTTTTAGAAACTGTATCGAAAACTTAATGTTCCTTGCATCGACAACAGAAAGTTTAGGCCCATCATTGGCACTCGTATATAAATTCAGTGCTTTCTCGCATATAAATGGATATTGAAATTATATTTTATTTCATATTTTTCAAAGATCTCTTGAAGGTGATTCACACGCGTTTAATACATTATTATTTATCTGCAATGTAATCTGTAAATCTAATAACTAAGAATTAATGAATTTAGTGTTTAGTGTTAATTAAACAAAAACTATAACCAACACAAATCCTGATATTTGATTAACCGTTATCTGTACAAGATCAAATTTGATTGAGTTGTCCACTGAGTTGACAGTGCACTTTGGCTCGGTTTTGAGTCATATTGTTTGTTTACTATGCTTTTGGTCTGTTTACTACATTTATAATTTACTAAGGTATCTGATGATGAACGCTTGAGTGGAACACATGCATATTAGTTCATCTAGTAAACAAAATCCTGGAGTTCAATCCAGAAAGTTTTATTTTATTTTTCATTCATTTTATAAATACAACATCTAACAGTACAAGAACGAATTACAGGATGGAAAACAATAAATAGGCTAAAGATAAAAAAATAGGAACTTTATGAAATAATGGGCTTAAATTACAACATAAGATATTTTAATATAGGAGTTTACCATTTTTACAAGTTTTTTATTGCATTTAAATTTGTATAAAAAAATTAAATTCTGTCCTACAGATGGTTGTAGATAATACACATAAAATGAAGAGAAAATTTTAGACTTGTCCGAGACGCAGCAAGATATGCGGTAAAGCAAGTTGTAATTTTTCTAAGAGCGGAGGATAACTTGATATATTGCAAATTAACTTAATCAGGAATAATAGAGCGTGTTTACCTCCACGGGTTTCTAGACTTTCTATACTAAATCTGGCTAGTAGACTGCTGTCGAAACCCTACTGCAGGGTAAAGTTCATCAATTATATATGATATGCGAAGTGAGGTACCGTCATTGGTTTAAGCACCGAGACCTCGATCAGCGAATTGAAGTATCTGGGGGTTCGACTGGACAAAAGACTGACGTTCAACACCCACATAAACGAAACCATACGGACGGTCTACTCCCTGTCCAGGAGTCTGTATCCGCTCATGGTCAGGGGTAGGAGACTAAACAGACAGAATAACAAATTGTTGTACACGATGGTGGTCAGGCTGTCCATCACATACGCGGCGCCGGTGTGGTGCAGCATATCGGCCAAGATAATGAAAAAACTAAAAGTGCTAGAACACAAATATATGCACCTCATATCAAATTCTGGAAGATACACCTCCCTCAGAGACCTCTACGAACGCTGCAACGACATAACCCCGATAGCCTACTACGTCCAGCACATTTCTCAAAACTTCTATTCATTCAGACTGGGCGATAGTCCGCTAAGAAGACACATTACACAAATTAGACAGCATAATGCCCCATTTCGGATTAAACACCCCTTACCTTACCAGACGTTGCCAATCTTCCGGCAGCCACTCTAACCAAACTTTCACCAACTATAACTTCCCCGATACTATCCACCTTTCACTGATATTTCATACCTTTTAACCGCTTTAAATCTTTTCTGTCCTCCTCTTCTTTTATTTTTGTGTATTTTTGTGTCGTGTTTTTTGTTCTTCGTTTCTGTTTGTACATTTTTGTCTGTAAATTCTTTCTTCCGTCATTAATATTGTAACAGTACCCAAATTTTTTAAACCGAAACAATCAAAACTTAGAATCACAGTTTAGGCCTGCCTTGCGCAACCCGTAGTTGAAGTAACTCGCGGACGGCACTTCGTACAAATTCGGCGTCAGTGCGAAAATTAATCAGTGCAGTTCTCCGAAAATGTTCTTCGTTAAGTGTTCTAGTTTTTATACAAGTTTTATGTTAAGCTTTCTTTTTGAAGCAATGTTATTATACCACCTAATTTAATTTTATTTTGTAAAAAGGAGTTTAGGTTTAGTTTATTTTTTATACAATTTTTGCTTTAGCCAAACCCCCGGCTTTGCGATCCGCCACCGCGTCAACGCGGTGGTCGCTGGATCGGTCCCGAGATGGGTGCTGGGGAGGCAGCTCATACACTGTACGATTATTTTAAATAAATATATTTTGAATTGAATTGAATTGATCAGCGAAGTTAAGCAGCGTTGGCCGAGTCCGTCACTTGGATTGGTGAACGGCATCTCATTTCGCCGTCCTGGTTGAGTGGAAGAGTAGCTGTAGCTAAACTCCGCCAGGACGTAAATATAAACAAGGCATTAAAATAAATTTAAAAAAATAAAATAAAAAAATATAAATTTTCGAAACTGCCTTGAAATATTTTCCAACGAATCTATATGGATTGAATAACTGAGAATTCAAATTAGTGATGCAGATTCTAATATTGTCTTACGAAAGTGTTAAAAAGCAATAAAATTACAATAAAATCTGTAAA
The DNA here is from genome assembly GCA_963675555.1 of Leptura quadrifasciata. Classification (NCBI taxonomy): domain Eukaryota; kingdom Metazoa; phylum Arthropoda; class Insecta; order Coleoptera; family Cerambycidae; genus Leptura; species Leptura quadrifasciata. The sequence continues at coordinate 57,052,824 of OY776678.1, read as the reverse complement.
ACCTCTACAGTTCATAATAAAAAACTCAAGTTTCTATATGAAGATTGTACGATTTCCTCAATATACATGTTAAATATCAGTTTGTCATCGGAAGTGACACCGAGGTCTTTGATAAAGTCGGGACGGGTCAGCGGTCTATTGTTTAAATTATATTCATAGAGGATGGGATCTTTTGTCCGGTTATATGACATTACACTACATTTGTCTACATTAAGGGGAAGGCTGTTTGCATTGCAATTTTTAATGCGTGTAGATTTTTCTGTAACTTTGCACAGTCACAGTTATAAGAAAAATATGACAAAAGGCAAGTGCTAAATCGAGTAAAATCCATACTTGTGATACTGCAAGAATATTCTTTTTATGGTGAATTTTGCCTGATGACGTCAAGTATTGCATCTCATATTTAATATAACAATTGAAGCTAATTTCTCTTTGAATAAATATTGTTTTATACTTGACATCATATCCAAAACGAGAAAAATAAATAAAGCGCAAAAAATTAAACTGGAGACAAGAAACATAACAGCTTTGTGTATCAGGCAAATTGATAATTGCCCATAACAAGATATTTGAAAATAAATGAAATAACTAGGGCGTATATGTCTCCAAATATAAAACATGCAAATCCAAATAGAAGACGAGGTAAATATTAATTCATAGAAGTATTGAAAGCGAGCAAGCAAGCAAACAGTCTTTATTAAAATTATTAATACATAGTATATCATCATCGTGTACAACAACTTTTCGTATTACTTTTTGAAAAGCTGAGACCAAAATACAAGAGAAGCAATAAAATAAGAAAATCAATTTTCATCTAAAAAAAGAAATTAAAGGTAATGTGATGGTAACATAAATCGATTAATGGTAAAAGTTTTATATTACCAAATGCAATGCTACCTTATCCAAAAAGTGCCTTTGCATTTCATATTCCTGTCAGTGAAGTAAGGCAAACCTGACTTTTTTAACTTTTGTCACACATTTTTGCCTATTCTTATTAATGATAATGTTTTTTAAACTAAATTATCTGGATTTTTACGATATCTAATTATAGTATTAATGGCTAAGTTGCGTTACATTTTTTCAATAGTAAACATAGATATATTGTAAAATAATGCTGTAGTAAAGTTTGAGAAAAATTAAAATGTAATTGTAATTATTAATTACATATTTATTGCATACTTGCTACAAAATGTATATTTTAAAGAAAAATAGAAACTATTACGACGGTAGTAATTTTTCTTAGGAGTAAGATGTGAAAGTAGCATATTAAAGGTTAAGAAAACTAAAGCTGTATTGTCCACCTAAAACTTATATTTTGCCTTGTTAAAGCAGACGGTGCTTGTTTAATGTTACGTAACAAAAAATAAATATATTAAACTGACGTTATTTAATCTTGATAGACATTTCATTTACTTCGGTTCAGTCGCCTTCAAACTTCTTTCTTTATCTTAATTTATTAAACTAATTAAAATCATAATTACTGCGCTATCTAATAATTAAAATAACTTTCCTTCTATCGCAGTCTCAACTAATTTATAGAATATTTTAAATGGCATTTAGTAATATACATACCCATTTACATATGTGTATTCTCGATAACTGTAATTTGTTTGGTATACACGTAGATGGTGTTATTTTCGTGACCTACTACGATATTACTACTCATTCACTCTGTATCTGTTTATGCTACAAGAATGGCCTACTTATAACGTTCTATTTGTTATTTATTATAACTATTTGACTGATGCAGAAAATATTAAGTATTTGAAGTAGAAAGTTTTTTATACCTATGCGTGTATAATAAACGAAGAAAGTTTAATGGGGTTACAGAACACAATTATTTTCCTTGCAAGTTTATAAAATGTTAAGTATTGTTAAGGACACACTCCTGCAACTGTCATTCTATGCATTATTGTTAGGCAAATCAACTTTTGAATTGAACAAACTTTAAGGTGTTATTAAATTTCTAATGAAAATTAATTTAACTTTGGATTAAATTAATGATTTTGAATGCGAGTATTTTTGATTGTCTTCATTATACAGTGTGTTTATTGTAGCACCGTAGAATTTTATACCTAATAAATCAAATATTCTCAAGGAGAAGTAATAAAAATATAAGTGGTATACAGTTTCACTGCGGATGATTTCCTCGCTGGTGCGTCTGTATCTTATTATATGGTTGAGATGGCAAGCAATGATATGACCGACATACGGAGTTTTTTACATATATTTTTCAAATAAGTAAACACAACTCGGAGAAAAGTGATACAGAACGCCATAAACAGGGTTAGCTTGATTGGTTGGTGATGTGTCATTGTTTAAAAAATTTCATGCGTATTTAGATTAGGTTGAAATGTGAGTGGGTCATCCACAGCGACCATTTGGTCTATTGTGGCTCATTCCTAATTGATATTTCATCCAATAGGTTTAGTTTTTTGATAAAGCTGGTAACCTTGCTGGTTGAGACATTTTCCGAATCCTCAGGCAAAAGCTGTACCTTGCCAAGTCATGAGAACCGGGTTCTTTCTGCAGTGGCACAAGTGCACAGAACATGCCTTGCCGTTTCATCTTTCTCTAGACACAGATGGTATTCGGCGTTTTCCACCAATCCAAGTCTGTGCAGGTGATGATTCAATCTGCAGTGCCCAGTGTATAGGCCGCTTACAGTCCTTAGATGTAACCTATTCAACTCTAGCAGGTTTTTAGCTCTTTTTAAAGGGCATCTGATAAATTCCGTCGAATGAGCTAATTTTGGTAATTCCTGCCAGTGGAGGAGAGTCTTGCTGCCGACCTAGTCTAGGATATTTATTTTGGCAGTGCTTGAAGATATACCAAGAACTGGTTCTGGTCCTATAAATTTTGATGCCGCGCCTTCTCTGGCTAGGCAATCGGCAATTTTATTGCACCCAGACCAGAGTCAGTTTGTTGTTCCTATCCAATTGGATTAGAGCCTTTTGGCAGTTCGACACTGTTTTAGATTTACAGCGCTAGGATCCAAGAGCTTTAAGGGCTACTTGACTGTCTGTAGAAAATATTTATTGATTTGTGTCTAGGGTGCATTAGTTCCAGCCTCCATACACACAGTTCAATGGCACATATGTCAGCCCAGAAAATTGCCGCGGTATTACCCAGGCTAGAGGTTAGTCTTACCTTTGGGTTGCGACTATAAACTCCAGCTCCTGTTCCTTCAGGAATTTTGGAACCGTCACTAAACCAACAGCTCTCTGCCTTTTGTAGGTCGGTTTTATTCCGACCCCACTCATCTCTTTCAGGAAATAAGATGTTTAAAGTTAGCTTGTAGTTGGTCCTGGTAGGCATCACATCTGAAGGCACACCTAGGATGCTGTGACTATTTAAGTCATCAATCAATCCGTTGTGTCCCATGATGCTAACCTGCGGCATGTTGATTGCCGATTGTTGGAGTCTGTCTGTATGTTGCCCACCTAGCCTCTCTCTCCAGGTAAATATGGAAAGGCGGTAAGTCTAGGAGGATTTCCAGAGCAGCAGGCGGTGTGGTGCTTATTGCACCAGTTATTGCCAGGCATGTGTATCTCTGTAAGCCAGAGAGTTTTGGCTTTGGCCGTCTGTTGTAGCCCTTTCGACTACCAAACTATGGAACCATATGCTATCATTGGTCAAATGACCGTAACGCATATCCAGTATATTTGTTGGGAGCCCATGCCTCAGGATTTCAAATTCTACGGCAGTTTGATGAGTATTTAACACAATACCTTAGTATTCAATTTTTTTAAGAATTCTTTAGCATACTTAGTTAATACGACAAAATTAATTTAAACACTTTCTTAAAGAGAGCTGGAACTATTAGTGGATGTAGACTAACCAATCATATTCAGATGCAGTTGCTTTCAACTACTAATCTGTATATTACTAATAACTGTTCTAAATTTTTCGGAGTTAAACATTACATTTTCATTAAACCTTTTATACTCTCAGAAACACTGTCAATGCCGACAGATGTCACGACATCTTAAACGATTCCGAAGTTATAAAAAAAAAATTACTGAAAATAACTCACCTAGATAGAAGCAAGGTGCAGTGTTGTACCACAGTACTTGATAAATCAGTGAGGTGTAGAGCGGAGGGTCTAGCCATGTATGGTGACTGCTAGTACTGACGCACGTCTGATTTTGACCATAATTCCTTTTCTCTGTAATGTACATAATGAGATCATTCGGTATTTCTTCTATTTCATATTTCGAAAGAGGATGGATCTCTTAAAAAATGGCTCTGCAAAAAAAATCAGAATGTTATTCCAATGATAACTCTCTTAAATAAATTAAAATACCTGCCGCACGAATGGGAGTTTGACATCATAGCACAGTTGTGGCTGGTACGACCGGCCGGCGGCACATTTTTCTTTAAGGTTATATTCGGTCAGTTAGTGGTGATTTACCAATACAACGTTTACAGTGGATTTCTTTGGTCTAGAATTAGTGTTATTTTTCCAAAATATATCTAATGGCTTATTAAAATAAATGTATCACCATTTTAAAATATTCACATCGTAATAATTTGATTTGTACAACACTAAAATCAAGTTATCCGGTGATTAACATAACCATACTTACGTTTCCAATTTCATTCCCTTCTTCTCGGTACTAACATAGTCTTTAGTCCAATTAAAATAGTCCATAATCCTTAAAATATCAACTTTCGGTAAATTACGTAATACATAAAATAGTTGTCTCTCCGACAAAAGGATAAATTTAAAGGCACCTGGCGTCACCCCAGATCAGGTCACTGGCATCTACTGGACTGTGTTATCGTACGTAGGAAGCATCTCAAGGACGTCCAAAGTACAAAGGCGCGCATTGATAGCGAATGTTGGACCGATCATCGTCCTGTTGTCTCTAAAATGAAAATTGTTATGAGACCCAAACACCGAAGAACTCAAGTAAAACGTAGACTCCGTCACTGTATTAGTAAATTGCGTGAACAACAAACCGTCGAACAGCTAAAGCAAAAAGTTCAAGAGAATTTGAGTGCACTAGAAGAAACCAATTCTGTAGATGTCGCTGCTACCTGGACACAAATTAAAGACAGTTTAAAAAGTGCGAGTGAGGAAATTCTTGGCACTGCAGCCAGTAAAAAACAGGAGGACTGGTTCAATGATAATGAAGCTTTTATACAGGAACTTCTTGACCGCAAACATACTGCCTTCCAAAACGCTATCAACCACCCCAACGACTCATCAAAAGCAGAAGCTTTTACCCAATCTAAGTATGAAACGCAACGCGAAATCAGAAGAATAAAGAACGAGTGGTGGGCAAGCAGGGCCAGAGAAATTCAAAGGTACGCCGATTCACACGACTACAGGAATTTCTTTCAAGGAGTAAAAGCAGTGTATGGCCCCAGTCGGAAAAATATGTGCCCTATTAAAGATTTAAATGGAAATCTCCTCAAAGAAGACCAGGAAATAAGAGCCCGATGGAAAGAACATTACTCTAACATTCTTAACCAGCAAAGTCAAGCCGATCACGATATTATAAATCTTATCCCTCAATATGACACCTTCGAAGACTTAGATAAACCACTAACAACGGAAGAGATCTTAACCGCCATTGGGCAGCTAAAAAATAACAAATCTCCCGGCGCCGACACACTCCCAGCTGAGATCTTTAAAGCTGTGTCGCCAGAGCTCATACCCTACCTCAAAAAACTGTTTGATGTCGTGTGGGAAGGTGGTCAAGCTCCGCAGGAGTTTCGTGATACACTCTTAATCAACCTCTTCAAAAACAAAGGGAGCGCTGCGGACTGTGGAAATTACAGGGGTATAGCTCTTCTGGCTGTTGGAGGGAAGATACTCACTAAAGCGATGGCAAATAGGCTAATACTTGTTATGGAAAAGTTACTTCCTGAAACAAAGAGTGGCTTTAGACCAAACCGAGGCACATCGGATTTAATCTTCACACTTAAACAGCTTCAAGAAAAAGCACTCGAACATCAAGGAGAAATTCACATGGCCTTCATTGATTTAACCAAGGCGTTTGACTCGGTGGACAGGGAAGTGCTCTGGAAAATTATTATGTTCCGCTTAGGTATCCCTAGAAAATTTGTGGAAGTATGTCGCAGTCTACATACAAACAACAACGCCCAGGTTATGTATAATAATGAGGCAACCGAACCTTTCCAAACCCTCACTGGAGTTAGGCAGGGATGTGTCCTGGCACCCCTACTCTTCCCTAATTTGTTTACCATTGCTCTAACAATTATTGTTGACAACAACCTGACAGTCAGAGGAATAGGTCTCAGATACCGTTTTGATGCCGGTCTCTTTAACATAGGGCGCTTTAGAGCTTTCACGAAGACACGCACACGATTCATTTGTGATCTCCAGTATGCGGATGACTGTGCACTTTTAGCCTCTACGTCGGAAGAGCTTCAAGAACTTTTAGATGTGTATGTCCAGAGCTATGATTCCTTGGGACTTAAAATCAACATTGGAAAGACTAAGATTATGTCAACTCCTCATCAAGTGAACCAAATAGACATTACACTTAACGGAAATTCTCTTGAAGTGGTGGATCAGTTAAATTACTTAGGCAACGTTGTTAATGACAAAGCAAACATGGACAGCGAGATTCGCAATAGAATTAACGCTGCATCTAGAGCACTCTGGGGACTTAGAGAGAGAGTGTTTGACAACCACGACCTTGCTTTGTCAACGAAAATGGCTGTCTACAGAGCAGTTGTCATTCCAACACTGCTATATGGATGTGAAAGCTGGGTCACTTACCGTCGTCATGTGAAAGAATTAGAACGTTTTCAGCAAAGACACCTCAGAAGTATGATGAAAATCCGTTGGTTTCATCACATATCAAACGTGGAAGTACTCAGGAGAGCAAACAGCCTTCCAATTGAGGTGCTTATTTCAAGAGCACGCCTAAGATGGGCAGGTCACGTTCATCGTATGCATGATAACCGCCTTCCTAAATGTACACTTTATGGTGAATTGCTAAGCGGTAGAAGAAGGCGTGGCGGTCAACGAAAGAGGTTCGAGCAATGGGAACAACTTGCAGCGGACAGAACCGAATGGCGAGGGGTTGTGGCCAGCTATCAAGGAAATGTTGCTGCAAGAAGGCCGAAACCAAGACCTAACCAGGTCTATGTTTGTCCTGACTGCGGTCGACATGTGCTCTCCCGAATTGGCCTCTATAGCCATAGTCGTGTGCACCGTAGATGAATGGGAATTACAATAGACTACACCTTTTACTTGTTTTTTATTGTACACAATTTATCGACTGTAACATTTTTATACTCGGACTCGAGTAACGGCTAATAATAATATATTACGAACTACTTGATCATTGACAATAGGACTTAGGCCTAAACTGTATGAAGCAGCATGGCTGGCTAACTAACTCATTCTCCCCGCTGATCCACATTATTGCAAACATTGCAAATACGCCATATTGTCGCCTTACTCATAAAATGTTTTGTCTACGGAAAATGTTGTGTCACGTGCTTCTTATTCAGGCGGTTCACTCAAGCATAAATACACTCCTCACAGAAAAATCAAAAGTAATACCATAAGCTAGAATCAACCAGACTTTTCACTTAATGTAATTCCTTATGTAAGCGGTTTCATATTTTTTGGTATGTCACGTGACCGGTCACGATTTTGCGCAGATAAAGCGACACACGGTTGGCTTCAGCTACAAAGTTACTTCAGACAGGGGTGGACTTAGATTCACTGGATATGCGAATATGATAAATATTTCTAGATAAATTGTACTCAACAGGGAATCACAGGTATACCTAAGCTCTGATGGATGGTAAGAAAATGTAATAAAATTTGGTTACCTCCATTTCAGTGAATGACCTCATATCCATTAATTACATGCGTACGAAGTAGTGCGCAATCAATAGCGTTCTATTAATTTAAAAGAGCCTCTTAAAAATCTGGTTTAAATTTCAGATAATTAAGCATGTCGTTTTATTCATATTATGTAATATTGTTTGTCTAAATAGCTCTGTATACACAGAATAATTATCGTTGATGTCGAGAAAGGAAATCTCTTGCAATAAAACGTTGATCCATGCTGGAATGTAAATTGTATGAATTTCTTATTTGCTGAAAATGGATGTCAACCGTGTGGAAAAATATCAGTGTTCTAAGTAGATAACAGTAACTAAAATCATCGGCATCTGTTTCGTTTGAGAGGTAATTTGATATTTTATGCGTGAAAAATGTCTAAACCGTGAAGAAATGAGTAACTTAGATTCTTGCACGGTTTCAAAAAGTTATGCTATCATAAAGAATGCTGTGTCGACAGTTAATGTACAAGGCAATTTTATTTTATAATTATTTTCTGAAGGACTAGTCTAATAGTGTTAATATTTCAGGTATAATAACCAAGGTGTAATTAAAAATATGTGAATGTTTAAACCCATAAATCATTAAATAAAATTCTAAAACAATGTTACAGTGTGTCTATGAGGTCTCAACTATTCTTGTAATTATTTTATTTCGCATTTTCAGAGAAAACAATATTCTTTATAAAAACTTCTGTTTTCAATGAAAAATTCTTATCCATTCTCAGGATTACCTAATAAGTATTGCGTAATTGGGAGTATCTTAAAAGTACGCAAATTAAATCTCCGGGAGTGGACGTTTCAGTTCTATAAATTTGCAAACCAAATTTACCAAAACAAAATGTTTTCAAGATCTGAAAAGACTTTAAAAAATATGACATTGATGATGCAGTTACATTGTTTGTATAGTTGGGAAGAAAGATATACGAGACTGTTTACATTTCCATAATTAGCACAAAAAGTTAAACTGAAGTGTGCTACTCAAAGTGCCGCGTTTTTTGCTTTAGGAGTCCGGTCGGCTTGTGGGTATAGCAATAAACGCGGCACTTTGAGCGGTACGCTTCAGTTTAACTTTTTGTGCTAATTATGGAAATGTAAACAGTCTCGTATATGTTTCTTCCCAACTATACTGAATTAAATAGATAACAAGATAGTTGAATAGAACATTTTGAACTTATGAAATGGACAGCTCGATGGCTTGACGTAACTCCTAATGATTTTTTTCTGTAGGAGTATCTTCAACAGAAAACTTGTCCAAGTGATTCGCAAGATAACGTCGGTACTTCAAAATTCAAAATCAGAGAAGCCTTAGGCACAATTAAGGAAACAATAAAAATTTGTTATATTAATGAAAAGAAAGGTACTCTTGGCAAAATTTTATATTTTCTCAATTCATAATCCTCAGAATGAGTAGAGACTTTTCAGAATAAGCAGAATATTTGATGTGCAGAAGTTCATGTAAGGCACTTGAAAGGATTACCTTTTGCTTTTTACATAACATATTATTTCTTTATTATTTGTCGTTTGTTTTATTAGTGAGCCCAAAAGCACGACACTAGTTTCACTTGACTTCACTTGTATATAATATCTATTTCTGTGTTATATTTTTTTATCTGCCATTACAAGTCATTTCTCTAATTCAACAAGTTGCCGAAAAAGGATTAAGGTAGGTATAGGGGCTTTGCTTTGCCGAGTGTCTGTTCAACTAATTTATAAATATAAATAAATATATAAGTAAAAACTTGTAGGCATATATATATATATATATATATATATATATATATATATCCCCGAAATTTGTCGAGTATTACCTTCATAGAAAGCCCATTTACCTCACTTGGTGTATTAAATGAACACTAAGTTCTCTACTAGTGTTGAGAATTATCCACAATTTTATCATTTCACAAGCATATAAATTACAATCACTGCAAGACAATTTTGATGAAACTACCAATTACTTCCAATTAATTCAGCCAACGTGGGCCCTATTTGGGCAAACATAAATAATAAATACAAAAGTTTTTAACATTAACACAATTGTCAGTTGATGTTTTGGTACAGAGGAAACTCCCCTAAAAGTGATACTATAATTGGCAAGTTCAATGAGGGCACAGAGTGTAGCATAGTCATGGCACGGTTTGTCCGGAATTGTGGTGTAATACTCGCGACAAAAAAGTAAACTAGGTCAGTATCTTGGGGCGTAACTGTACTCTATACTTACGGGATGAATCATCAGTTGCTCTCGTTTCCCTGGCGTGACAATAAAAATAAAGCACCATGATTCACAAATACAACACTTTAATATTGCAACAACTTACGCGGGACAGACTATATGTTTCAAACTTAACAATGTGACACTCAATATGTAATTAATAGCTTATGTATTGCTGTGTAACAAAAGATTCAAATATATATTTATAATATCGTTTGGTTGCTACCGCAGGCGTACATAAAATAATGATATATATTAACATAAATATGTTGAAAGAGATAAGTAGCAATTAGTTCCCCAGACGGTGTGTCAGGTTGCTTGATATGAAAAATACAGCGAATAAACTGAATAAGAGGGTATAAATGAGATGTACTTACCTACTGGAATCCGGGACTTCGAGCCCCCAAAGGTAGGATAGATTTCTGACAGTTTCGTAGATCTCTCGGTTACGTGGTTTGCCTAGATGAAGGCCGTGAGGGGATCTTAAACGGCGGCGAAGATGCTCTTCGAATCGTACCCCAGAAGCGTGAGTGCTAACAGCGTTCCGGAGGCGTACCAAGAGAAAGCGTGCCAATAACGTACCAATAACGTACTAACAGTGTACCATAAACGTACCAACAGCGTATCATCAACGAACCATAAGCGTACCATAAAAGCGTACTCTGAACATGCCGGAAGCGGCCTAGAATAATAAAAATCATATGTGGAATTGTTACTGTTTGTCGACTAAAATCCTACTTAGTAGTGATACTTTTCTCTCGAAACTAGTTCCACAAAAAAGAACAATATTCAAAATAAGAGAAAACTGCAGCTGATTGCCCAGATTTACAAATCCCACGAGGATGGCTACAGATATACTTGACAATCGTCAACAAAGCGGCCGCGTGCTCCACGAGAAGTATATATTGATGAATCATAGCCGAGACGGAAGTTCTTTCAGAGCACTCTATGTTGAAGCTATGTATATGTGATTTTATATATTATGTAATTTTATATACTTTATAGAGTACAGTGGGTTGCCTATGGTTGAGCGGTATTATTTTTTGCCAGAAAGTAGCCAGCTCGTCGTGGGCTCGTAACAGTTTACTGACCTGACAACTATATCAAGATCCCTGATGGATCAGAGGTGAGCAGTAGCCTCCATCTTCTTTTGCAAAGAGCATAAAGGTGGTTATGCACAAAACTAAAGAACGAAATTTCCTAAAAAGATATTTGCTAAATAATTGGAAAAGCTGATTGTAACTATAATAATGTACTTTATACACGTAATTGCGTGTACTTCGCGAATTATTGGACGCGTGGAGAAAGTGTTCATAAACAGTACTAAAGCAATTAAAATTGTCCACTAAAAAGGTCTCATTAATTTTTTGTAATTTCAATAGTTTACGGAATAATTCGATGTTGAATTATTATTGATTTTCGTGAATGCGGGGAAAAAACTTAGCATAATGAAGAACTGTGAAATTCTACATAATACGGTGTATAGACTCTTTAATTATCAAATGACATTATAAGTAAACAAGTGCATGACAGCAAAATGTTCATATATTCAAAATAAATCTTCTTTCACAATATAGTATACGTAGTATAAAAATTATATTTAAAAACATTTAAAAAAAAGCTTTTATTAAATGCTCTAAAGAGTTGAAAATAAACTTTTAAGTAAATCAAACCCATCATATTGTTACATTATATAATTTATTTTTATTATAAATATAAAAGCTTATCGCAAGGTTCTCCTGTGTAAAGGAGATCGCTCGCGACAAGCTTTTATATCATAAATAAATCATATAATATAATAAAATGCTGGGTTTGATTTACTTAAAAGTTTACTTTTTAGAGCATTTAATAAAAGCTTTTTTTAATTTTTTTTTTATATAAATTATTTTTTACTTTTTAGTCTTTTGATATGCTGTAATCCCCAGATATAGATTTTGTGACGTATCGAATCATAAACGGTAAAGTCGTCCGCCATCAAGATCTAAATTTTTACTAGAAATTCGTAACCCGTGACCCCGAAAACCCCCAGATATCGATTTTGATCGATTTGGATCTAAATGCAAAAGTCGTCAGCCATATTGGCGCCGCCATTTTGAACTTATGAATTTTGACTAAAAATCATAATCCGCAACCTAGAAAACCCCAAGATATAGATTTTGAATTAAATCAGAGCTTAAACCGTAATGTCGTTCACCATCTTGAAGTCGCCATCCTGAACTAAATTTTTGACTAGAAATTCGTAATCGGCGAACCCGAAAACCGCCATATATCATTTTGATCAATTTGGACCATAAATGACAAAATTCGTCCGCCATATTGACGCAGCAACTTTGAATTTCTAAATTTTGACCAAGAATTCATAATTAGCGATCTCAAAAACCCCCAGATATCGATTTTGAGTCGAATTGGATCATAAACGGTAAAGTTGAAGCCGCTATCTTGTTTCTTTCTTATATGAAAATGTTAAAGTGAATTATACACATGTGCAAAATTTCAAAGCTCTGGCTTAATTAGAACTAATCGAAATTTTGATTGCAAGATTTGCCCTAAACAAACTAACTAACTAACAAACAAACATTGCAAGTTTGATAAAAGCTTTTAAAAAGGCCACGATTTGCGAACTGATTGTAATAAGTCTTCATGTTCAACTTGAGTGATACCATTCAAGCAGTTTCCATGACTGTTGCAAACGGATGTGCAATTCATGGCTGCTTTTCTTATCAACACTTTAGCCTACAGCAAATTTCAATTCTACGATATACCTGCAAATAATGAAATTTAGGAACTGCCTCGTTGTAAGATGGTTGCACTGTTAGTATACATAAAATAATGCTATTTGGCTACTTCTTCTTCTTCTGTTGGTGCGAATGCAGATTTATCAGGTTTGATATTGAGCACAGACTTTATGAAGGAATTGTGGCGGTGCATGTTTAAAGTGGTTTCTGTGGAGTGTGTCCCATACAAGCCGAGAAAAAATATTTCCTACTGCTGCAAAGCTTCTTTCACAAACTTGTTTGTATTCGATTTCTATCCCCCATGATTTAGTTTCTAGAAGATCGGCACAAAAAATCTATTACGCTTGACATTTTGTGGTCGTAGCCGAATATAATTTCTAACAATTTCTACAAAATTTAGCCCCTCTATGTCTGCCTTCTTTTGTTAAGGCAAAATTTCGCAACATTTTGATTTTCATAGTAGAATTCTTACTGTGATATGTCTAAATTCCTTATTCATGACTAGTTTTTAATGTACAAATTAAAGCACACGTTATGACTACCGCTTCCCAGGACACATACCTACTAGATCCGTGTCGTCGGAGGTTAAAATATATAATTGGAGAAGAACATCGAAAGGTTCTGAACGGATCATGATTAAAAAATATATAAAAACTGTGTACACCAAACCGATGATTCAAGATATCCACAAGGATAATCAATTCCGGCAACCCTCGCTTTTTAATAAAGGTATTTCTTGCAACTTATTTTAGAACCTGACACCATGTAGGTATTTGGCTTTCTTAGAAGCAAACAAATAAAACTGTCCATATATAGTGATTATTATAGTTCTTAACTATTTAGAAAAAAATAAAGGCCAAGATAAAGATTAATGACGTAGAACGTACTGTTACTGTAGAGGTTAGGCCATAAAAATGATGCGCAGAAGTTCATGTAAGGCACTTAAAAGGATTACCTGTTGAGTTTCACCAGTGTTCTCTAATTTGTATGTCAATCCTCGAAATCTTGTGTATGTACCTTATTTTTTAATCTTCAAAGTACATGGGTTGGGAAATAACCTTCTACGTAACACGTGTGAGTGTTTGTGACTCAGAATTTGCCTTTTTAACCTCTGAACTGTGAGTAAATAAACTGCTTATAACTTCTATTATTCAGTTTTTTCTGCAACTCTTATCAGGAATCCCTACGGGGGTACTCAACTGCTCACATAGAACGATTTTTAATCTAATTTGGACTGTATTGTTTTAAAAAACTATGAATAATGTCCAGGTGTGGTACTTGTGACTCTGTGATATCTCGCAAACCAAGCGTTTCTTGTAGCGGTTTCTGTAAACGATTATTTCACATTACTTGCATTGGGATAACACCGGATGTTCAACAGGCTCTGAGTACTGTTAGAGGACTTTACTGGAAATGCGAGGATTGTCATAATGATAACACTCATAATGTCGCTGAGTTCTTAGAGTGTAAAACTCAGGAAATGCTCAAAGCGCTATGTGATTCTTTTGAGAATATGAAGCAGGATTTGAGTATAATTGCAGGGAATCAACTACAAGTTATAAAAAAAGCTGCTGCTCCCTCTTATGCCGACAAACTGCGTAATAATCCCTCTGTTATAATCAAACCGAAGAATCCCAACCAGCCCAATAAAAACACTAAAGCAGATATTTTGGAGAATATAGATCCACTCAACTCTAACATAAAAATTAGCAATGTAAAGCATATTAAAAACGGAGGTATTGTTGTTGGATGTCGCAGTAAAGAAGACTCTAGTGAACTGAAGAAACTGGCTGATACCAAGCTAACTGACTACGATGTACATGAAACTAAAACGTGGCTGCCTAAAATACGTATAGTGGGTCTCAGTGAAAAATTTGAAAACCAGGAAGTGGTTAATTATATTCTTAAGCAAAATTCTGATCTCTTCAGTTGCAATCCAATTTGTAAAGTATTAGATATTAAACCTATTAGGAATAAAAATGATGTATTTCAAGCATTACTTCAAGTTGACGTAGAATCCTATACTAGTGTATTAAAAAGTGGGCATTTAATTGTAGGTTTTGATAGCTGTACGGTATATGATGCTGTGGACGTTCCTAGATGTTATAAATGTAACGGTTTTTATCACAGTGCACGTAATTGTAAAAAGCAGTCATATACTTGTCCTCGCTGTAGTGATTCACATAAGTTAGATGATTGTAAAAGTGTAGCCTTAAAATGTGTAAATTGTTGTAATCTGAAAGATAATGCCAATGTTTGCCATGCGGTATGGGACTATGACAAATGCATAGCTTACAAAAACACCATTATGAAATTAAAATGTGACGTTTTTGGTATTTCATAGCGATCAAGCCTGCTCATTTCTTCATCGACGGATCGTACTGTGGCACCATCCATAACTAACATTGTGATAGATAATAAAAATGAATTATATCATACACTCGATGGCGGTGCGGATCCTATTGCACAGTCTCACCCTACTCTAGATGTTTACTATTAAAACATACGTGGTTTAAATACCAAAATGCATGACTTTTTAAACAATATATATTCTTCTAACTACTCAGTGATATGCTGTACAGAAACTTGGTTACAACCAAATGTCTTAAACTCTGAGTTTATATCTGATAAGTATGTAACTTTACGAGCTGATCGAAGAATAAATGAATTGACTACTAAAAGAGGGGGCGGAGTACTATTAGCTGTTGATAATTCTTTTTCCTTGACTAATATTGACCTAAATTTTCAATAGATATCGTTGGGGCTAAGTTAATGATTAATTCTATTCCTATATTTATATTTGTACTTTATATACCTCCAAATCAGCAAGCATCTTTATATAACCGGCTCTTCGAACTTCTAGAAACTCTAGATTGTATGCTGAGTGATCACATTTATTTTGTTGGAGATTTTAATATACCTGAGTTTAATAACCTTAACGAATATGTGTCCTCAGATAAACTACTGTATCTAAACATGTTCTGCAGTTTTTTTGAACTTGATCAATATAATAGCATATCAAATGTTAATGGTAGATATTTTATTGCCTGAAGACCCTCACCACCCTGCACTGTATATAGCTGGCACAGAGATCTCATTTAAGCGTGCCAAAAGTTTAGCGGTTAACATTGAAAGTACTTATAATTTTCGTAAAGCTAATTTCTTTCTTCTATACGAACAGTTAAGTTTAATTGATTGGTCATTTTTGGATCACCTTACTGACTGTAATGAGGCTTGTGAGCAATTTTATAAGATAATTAATAATATTTTTGATATGTGCATTCCTAAAAAAATTTCTAGGCCTAACAAATATCCACCTTGGTTTTCAAAAAACATTATTCAAGGTATAAAAATTAAAGAAAAGTTATGGAGAGCATATAAACATGGCATGGATATGAATTTGTACAATGATTTTAAAACATTACGGGCTAAAATTAAAAAAGATATTTCTACCGCATATAAACTTTTCCTAAGCAATGTCCAAAATAATATTCATTCTGATCCTAAAAAGTTTTGGTCATATGTTAAAGGGAAGAAAGGTGTGAATTCCTTACCTGACTCACTGACATTTGAAAATTCGGAATTTCACCAGCCAGCTGATATTGCAAATGCTTTTGCTTTGTTTTTTAAGTCAGGTTTTTCTATCAGTTCCGTAAATGGCTTGTCAGATAATAGCAGTACAATAAATACTTTTTCTATTAAGTATATTTCTGAACACGATATTTACGAGGCGTTGAGAAAAATGAAACCTAAATTTACTGCTGGCCCCGATGGTATACCTGCTTTTCTGCTACGTGACTGTGCTGTAGTATTTGCCCTCCCGCTCATGAAAATATTTAACATCTGTTTAAATTCTAGTTCATTTCCGGATATGTGGAAAATATCTCGAATATGCCCAGTTTTCAAGAAGAGCGACAAAAACTATGTGATTAATTATAGGCCAATAACAATTATTTGTAATTGTTCCAAGGCTTTCGAAATAATAAAAAATAATTTATGCTAACACTTGCGGGCTAATTAGTGACTCTCAACATGGTTTTATGCTAGGGCGATCAACCACTACCAATCTGTTTTGTATGACTCAATACATCTCAGAATCTCTGGATTCTGGAGGTCAAGTTGACGTCATCTATACTGATTTTAGTAAGGCATTTGACAGACTAGATCATGGTATTCTACTGTCAATTTGGATTATCAGATAAACTGTCAGATTTGTTTGCATCGTATCTACAATGCAGACGACAATACGTAGAGTATCGTGGTTTTAGATCTGATGAATTTATAGCCTCTTCTGGGGTGCCCCAGGGCTCAATTCTTGGCCCCCTTCTTTTCGTTATTTTTATTAATGATATTGTCAGTATGATTGACGTTGGCTGTCTTCTTTATGCGGATGATTTAAAGTTGTATTGTGATATTAACTCTTTTGCGGATTGTCTTAAATTGCAAATGAACCTTGATCGTATCAATAATTGGTGTATTGCAAATAACTTGCCATTAAATGTGCAAAAGTGCCATGTACTTTCTTTTACCAGAAGAAATGAGCAGTTACATTATGATTATACACTCAATAATACGTCCCTGAATAGAGTAACTGAATTTAAAGATCTAGGAGTTATTTTTGACTCTAAATTTAGTTTTAACCAGCACATTCTTTCTGTTGTACTTGCTAGTTACAAAAGTCTTGGTTTTGTCATAAGAAATTCACACGGATTTAATGATATTAGTCTATTGTTCCTGTTATTTAACACATTCGTTTTGTCTAAACTTGAATACTCAAGCATAATATGGAATCCAGGGTATCAAACTTACAGACACAGTTTGGAAAATATCCAACGTAAATTTTTAAAATATGTATCCTTCAAGGCTGATGGTGTTTACCCCGCTGTCGGTGCTGATCATTATCAATTATTGGCCAGGTATGATGTATTAAGTTTGTCTGATAGAAGGGATATGCATTCTCTTATTTTTTTATTTAAAATTATCCATAACAAATTAAACTGCCCATCGATTTTAAGCCAATTAAATTTCAATGTTCCGGTAGTCGCTACTAGACATACCAATACATTTTATTTGTTAACCCCGAGGACCAACTTACTCAAATTTTCACCTCTCCTCTGTTTGTGCAATATTTATCATCGTGTACAGCACAATTTGGATATATTTTATTGTACCATTAATTCTATCAAAAAGCTGTTCTTAAATGCTCAGTAGTGTTTCTGTTGTTTTGTATTATTGTTTTTATTTTTTCTTTTGTATTTTTCTGTAAATTTAATCTACTATTTATATTTATTTTTTTTGTAAATGTGTAGTTTTCCCATCCTTTAATTGGTATGTAAATACTGTTGGATGGTGTAGTGCAATAAATAAATAAATAAATAAAAGAAATGATCTGAATTTCTACACAATACATTTAAAATTCCCTTAGCCGTAAAACTATAATGCGCAACTCATTTGGACCCTGCAAAAAGTTCGATTTGATCAATATTATACGAGCCAATATTCTTGAATCTGAAGAAGGTTGCGAGATGATCGAGATCGAGCAGGACTATTACTCTTTTCCCCAGATCATCGCTGTAGATCAGGGCTGACCTCGTGAGGGGTGGGCCTGCTTTTTTGTCAACCCTGCTCACAAATGTGTGGGCGAAGTCGGCAGACCTCCCCCTGGTGCTGGCTGCTGGGCCCTGTCGACTGGGCCGCCTCTTCTGACTCACTTCCGTTTTGTCTTCTTTCTTCGCTGACACGACTGCTTCCGCGAGCGCCATTGTCGTCTTGAGGTGGTCTTTGTGAATAAGAGTTACTACCAGTACATAAGACATCAAGTGACAATGTTATCTGGATCATCGGTGTGGTTCACATGCTCCTGATCTGGGGGCCTAACTATGGCAAATAGCGCTGTGTTCATAGGAACAGTCAGTGGTGACTGTTCCTGACTTTTCAGTTAAAACGATCTTCCTGTCGTTGATGAGTTGACTGGTGTCTTGCGGGAGTTCTCCCATTGCTGCTACTCTATTTGTATATGTATTGTGGTAGTTACTTCCATTTAATGGGTCCGGGAACACATGCATACTTTTACTTGATGCTAGAAAGTAAAAAGATGACAACTGTAAATAATATAAATATAACTATTGATATGCACTATTGAATAAAATCAAATTACTAAATAAATAATACTAAATATTGAATAAATTCCTCATTCATTACTATATTTTCATGTACATATTAAAGCATACATCGACATCACCCACTTCCCAGCACATATAGCCCTCATATTGCTTGCAAGGTGCTGCTGAGGTAGGGTTTTAAGAAATTCTATTGAATGTGCCACTTCGCCGCTCAAGTAATAGCCGTTTCTATAAAAGTTCTTTTATAAAATTCTTAAATTCCTACGTCGAGAATTAGCGTAAGCAACATAACCTGAAATATTTAGTTGTGATATTCCCCATTTTTATACAAATTGTCACACTTTTACTCTGACTGTATATTCAACAGCGATCATTAAATTAATACCAAATAGTAGCGAAGTGCTATAAAATCGGTGATTTTTTAAAAGAAACTGTGGCTTCAAAGTTTTAAACAAAGCGAAAGTTCATGTTTTATTACACTGTTCTTAGGTATAATTAATCATCATATTTTATAAAGGTTCTTGCTATTACTATAGAGTCAGCAAGTTTTATATTTATGATTGTCAATGGTGTCAACACCTACATGGGAACTGTTACACAAATGGTTTTATAAATTTGTAACGAAAATTACTATAAAACCGCTTTATATGAATTATAGCAACTAAAGTTATATAAGCCGGTAATAGAAACATTTTGCTACTGCCTTATATAACCTAAGTCTTTATGAAGCAAATTGCAAGAAATAAGTAATCTTGTGAGCCGGCTAAAAAAATGTACAACCTTTATAAATCGCTTATAAAAAAATCCCTTTACTTCAGGGGTCAGAAAAATTCATTGAGTTTTAATAAACATATACGTATCAAATGAAGTTAATATACGAGACGTCGATTAATTATGTAATTTTTTGTAGAATTATAATAAGCGACTCAGTACCTTTGAACTAAACTATAATTAAGTAACAAAGGAAAGAAAGCAAGAGCACTTGAATCTTTTTCAAGCTTTTAGATATTATTTATATATTTCATTGAATTTTAATATTTTATAAACAAATTTTTTCGGCACTTCACTAATTCAGGTATTCATTTAAACTTGTTGAGTTATAATAAATTTTTTGTACGTTCTACGTCCCAATTTACATTTATATTTTCCACATAAGCGTAACTTCTGTACATGAAAATAGTATAAACGAATAAACAGACAAGAAATAATACGATGTAAAATGGTTTCGTGCTGTACGATTTACGTAGTACTTACTAAGCTCTAAGGTAGAAAGAACACACTTTTGTAAATGATGAATTGGAGTTAAACAATAGCCAAATAAATATTCGTAGTTGTCCACCTTGGACTTATCTATTTTAATTAAGTTTCATTAGTTAGCACGATATTTAAAGCAATAAACATGGCCATATGTGTGAATTATCTAAGTTAATCTATACAACATATATGTTAATGTGTTCTGTCTGCGTGTGTTGACGATAAGTCTATAAGATAAATAACTCGTGAAAATACAAATTGAATATGGCAGTAACACGATTTAAAAATGTTGTAATTTTGAAGTAATGATGGCAATTTAGATCCGGCAATACTGTGGCATGAGCCGATTAACCACGCCGCTGTAATAGCATTATGATAGAGGCAGCGATAATAATAGCGCTATGTTGGGAATGTTGCACAATGCTTGGTTCTGTTATTTGTTACTTGTTTGTTCATGGAGACATGTGGAGTTCGGACTACTACCAGTTGCAATCACTCGTATAATAAACTATACGAAAACAGTTAGCAATACGATATCAGGATTTTTAAGAGACAATTTTGCAATAAGAATTGTGAATACCTACAACGCTGTAACAGATGCTATAACTATTTATTAATTTTTTGCTGCGCTGCAGTCGACTAGTTATAATTGTAAGTCATACTACTAGTAGGTTTAATAATTCTTAATGCATACGTGATAATGGCGATCGACGGCTGACTTAATATATTTCGGCATAAAATGCATTTTATTTTTGTTTAAAAAAATATTTCGAACAACACGATTACACAACATGTTTATGAATACTTCTTTTCTAATCTATACATTTTTAAAAATTCTATTTTATAACGTAAATATACAAGAGATAAATCAAATAGAAACATTAACAATTTGAAATAATGAATATCGGCAATATCGCGTCTCCACATCTCTCATTTGACTTGTCTAGGGCTAGGGCTCTCCATGATTAAAATAAAGCTTTAGGTCTTTTTCTTGTCAATTTCTTCTTAAAGTTCTATGAGTCGGAGCATGTACGTACTCGATTTATGGCTGTTTACACCACTTCGTAAAAGATGTACCTATTTAAGACAATTTGTTTCCATTTGCATCTCTGCTCCATTGATAGAACTTTATTAAGCAACGCTTAAACTTGATAACGTTCCATAATTTGAAACTATTTTGAGGTCATTTTACTATCCCATCAGCTAGTGGATATAGATACACATAAAGGAAATGTGCTTGATTTAGATTTTTTGGTGAATTAATACGTTTTTAGATACCCTGAACTCAAAAATACCTATCTGTCTTCCACCTATAATTCAAATTAGTGGACAACTGGGCCGATTTTACTCAAATTTGGATGCATATTCAGGATTCTAAATCGCAGAATTGGCTCTAGCTCAAATGTTGAAGTAGTTAACCCCTACAATACCGGTAAACAATTTAAATGAAACATGCATTTTATGCAATTCTTATATTTGCACTTTTAGTTTTTTTTTTCGATTACATTTAAATCTTGGCCATTAGCTGCATCGCTCATCCATCTTGTCAAAAGTAGAGTTTTATTTTGTTTTCAGTTGATTATGTTGTTCATCGGTAATCATCCACAGTTTTATGACTTTTAGGAACTTCATTACTTTTTTTATCATATCCTCAATTGATTGATTGATCAAGAATTTTTAGTCATGGTCGGTCGATGTTAGTTGTTGGATATTTTGTGTTTTATTCTTTAAAATATATTGCATAAGTGGCATATTAGTTGCTGATTTCCTGTTAATAAATATTATGTTAAATTAGTGTACCTGTTCTTAAACTTGTAAGTACAATCACTTATTTTCTTTGAAGAAAAAGCGCCGTCTTCCATTTACTCATTTTGGATTTAAACAGTGCCAATCTTCATATCTTGTAGTTTTAAATTAACTAATTTTGCAAACAACTGAAATTATTGAGTGAAAATTCATATCACTACACTTGTCATAGTTCTACTTAGGTAATCGTATACTTTTTTTTACCAATATATGTATTAGAAAAAAAGTTGTGACCAAAAATAATAAATATTTCCTTATCGGATCTATCTTTCTTGGATATGCCCACCTTTCAGATATTTATTCCAGTAGGGAAATAAACAGTATTTTCATGCAACCATAATCCAAAATTGTATGAAATCAATTCATGTGGTTTTTAAGTTGGTACAAAATTTCAAATAATACTAACGCATAAACTGTACTCATTACTCCAAAAATGTATTATTTATTCCCACAAATTTTTCCTCTCACCATTTTAAGAAAAATTTAGAGTATAACTTCCTACAGTTGTATTGAAATGTTTATCTCTCTAGCTAATAGTTCGTCGTCTCTTACTCAATAACATCGGAGCCGGGCGGTGGATACGGTAAAGCCGGCACTCCACACTGTTGTATCCTTGCTATAATATGTTTGTAACATCAAGTACAACAAAAGCGAAATCAAGTGTTTTATTAAATTTTCCAGTATGTTCAAAAATGAAGGTTAAATCAACGTGAATATGAAACGCATCCTCTCCTCATATATAACAATGATTTCACCGAGCAATATATATATATATATATATATATATATATATATATATATATATATATATATATATATTATGAAAGAGAGAACTAATTCAAAATGTACATTGGATACCAATTACTTAAGTGCAGTTTAACAATAGGGATATATCATAAGTCATACTATATTTGCGTTAAATGTTATTTTTGTCAAATGAAAATTTTTTATTTTGACATCAACTTGCAGTGATTTTACAGTTCATATACGCATTCATTTTTTTTTATCAAAGCTTAGATTGTATTCTGTTAATGTAGGAAACAATGTTTAAGTGTCATTGACACTTTGTTACCCATTATGACCATTATTCGATTTGAACCTTTGATGAAACAGCACAGCACGGTGATAGACACAAACCAATACTAGCACATTCATTCTTCACTTTATAATTTCAATGTGTTTAAAACAAATACCTAATGATACTAACTAATTCATTATTTATTGCTTACAGGTAAGCCAAAGAACACTATACGTAAGTCGCATGTAAGTACAAAGTTTAATTTAATTTTCCGACATTACACATCGTCAATAACTCTGCGACAAACCCGGAATATAAACTATGACAAGATAGCATGTAACATAGATCTTGAATTTCAATGTGATACGAATACAGATGTTTTCTATACACATTCCTTATTATGTCGTGATTTTCTTCGAATATAAACTATTCAGCTGACTGTATAATACGAATTCAGTGAAGGCAACAAATGACTGGTAATAACACGGTTTTCATTCTTCTCTCCCTTATTATGGAAAGATATTTGACACATAGATGGATATGCCAGAAAAGTTATGGCATTTTCTATTATTTCATCATGTATTTTTTTGTGGCGTAGCCTTGCTTAGCATAACAACAGGGTGTACCTACATAGTTCCTATAAAATATTACACACATAATATGCATTTTAGGATGCCGTAATTTTGCGAATTTATACGTGTATTGAGTCTAAAACACGTTAATATTGTAACGAAAAAAATATACGGAGATTTGTTAAAAACCCACCGGAAATGTGAGGGAAATATACGAAAGCTTCTAGGTTTGGACTCTCTAGGCACTGTTAGAATAATCGTCCGGAAAACGGTTTATCACTAA
This sequence comes from Leptura quadrifasciata, assembly GCA_963675555.1. Taxonomy (NCBI): domain Eukaryota; kingdom Metazoa; phylum Arthropoda; class Insecta; order Coleoptera; family Cerambycidae; genus Leptura; species Leptura quadrifasciata. The sequence goes on along the minus strand of OY776678.1, from coordinate 57,028,986 downwards.
AATTTCCAAAATGCGAAAACTTTCATTAATATCCTTCACACAAAAGAAAAGAGACAAGATTTTGCTTCATGTTTCGTTAGTGCCCATGGTTTTCTAGTGAAATGCAATCATAGGCTTCTTTGACCCTCCTTAATGGCGCTCCATTTTCAACTAAACAAACTGCAATTATGTAAAGCGAAATAATTTTTGAAAATATACAATTAACAAAAAACTCAATTTTGGTCAAATATGGGCCGAGCATAAGCTACTTCTGTGTTTGCCACGATTGTAAAAATACTAATTACAGTATTGATTTCCGAAGATAACCATTATGAAGTAGAAGTGCTTGGATTTTTTTAGCTGTAATTGAAATATTTTTCCATGCGCAAATATTCAAAGTACAGCAAGTTAGAGATAAAAGAGCTCTTTGGAATGCCAACTATCATAGCCTTCCGTCAGTACCCTTAGACCATTCAATGGGCCGATGCCGCTTATGCTCTATGAACTGCTTATTCGTATACCTTCTTGTGTGCTGAAAATATTTATTAGACAATGTATATGATATTGGTTATTCATTTTTCTTACGGATATGCCATACTGAGTTTGTGTCCAATTTACATAGCACAGCACACAATGGATCCTCATACTAATTTTGTTAAAATACACCATAGAAAAGAAATATAGATTAATTTACTATTATATGAAATATCATATGATGACTTCTTGACTACATTCGTGACAGACAGGAAATTGTGGTTACAATAACATTGATGCCAAGAGCCATAACATTTCGATTGTCGAAACTCTATCAATCCAATTGTTTATCATTTTCAATCTATAAATCTGTAAAAAAGTACCGCTGAAACTGCAGATTATATATCTAAATTTCATTAAAATATTGATGTCAATAGTCAGCTGAGGAATATGCGTAAATCCGTCAACGTGGTTACGACTGAGCAAAGTTTATGACGACATACTATTTCCGCATGAAACGAGATAGTTGGGATTTTCTATCTCTTATAACATAGGAATAGTTTTCGCTAATACAGTCCATCATTAGAGCGTAGCGGCACATTGAATGGTATAAGCCAGTGCCTCGTTTCGGCGATCCTGTTAAAGAACACGCCAAACCCTCGATGAACTTTTCGAAACTGTAACAAAATCCAAAACATTTCGCATGAAAAGCGTGCTTCACGTAAAAATGCCGTTGGAAGAGGTTTTTCAATTCAATCACATTTTCGCTCTACGGAACGTCTTTTATGCCAAAATCTTGGAAACTCATCAAGGAGTGTAATTTTAGAAAGTGTAGTAAATTTCGCTGCATGGGGACGTAATGTCGCCCCGACCACAAAATTTAGAAAGTATAACGAAAACCGAAATTTTGAAAATAAAAACCTTTTTACGAATCCACGTTGTTAAGCACTGCAACTCATGCGGTGTGTTAAATATGAAGACAAGTTATCCAGTCTCTAGTCAAAGTATTTCGAGAGTTTTACCGAAAATAGCCCTTAGCGCCGAGGGTGCCCTATCATTTTCTAGCAGTCGATTTTGACGGAAAAATGATAGGTTTTAAGCGTATTTGCCCTAAACCGGTTCCACAGTGATTCGCTGTCAGAAAAGTACAGTTACTATGTACTCATATGTGCATGGGACCGCCTTGCCTGAACGTATGAATATATAATTGCCACAATATAATTGAAAGTCGTTCAAACATTTTTAAGCTCCGAGGAGCGAACTAAATTTGAACTGATAATACGTAAATAGACAGGCAAGCAAAAGCCCATCAAAATTATAAACATTGAACTTTTCTTTTCTTGAATCTTTTTGTGTAATCATTAGCTATAAACCGAACATTGGATTGTAGTTGGTTACATTATGAGTCGTTCCGTTCCTCACTATGTGTTGTACACGGGCCAGACTATAGTTTGTCAATATATTTTTCTTGAACGTTTTTGTAAAACATTTTTTTATAAGATTTAGTATATATTTTTTGAACTTTAATTTTATTTAGATAGATAACTAATAAAGTAGGGCGATAAAATTCGGTTCTTTCAAGTACCAGGTAACGTTTTAATTACAAACTGATTGCAAGTAGTTTAAACCGTGAGAGTAAATTAATTAACGCTCAAAATTTTCAATATGCACCGGCTTCAACAACAATAGTTTGATTTAGAATTATAACTATCAATACTGGGGCTATTAAATTCATTATTTTTCTGAAATCATATAAATAATTTATTTGCAATCGATCCTAGTCATCTAAATTGTTCAGAAATTATTGTTTATATCAATTGACACTGCTGGTTATAAACATTTTACTACGCCGTCAATTGTTGACTGTCTGACTCACATATGCTCGCGCAATGTGCGTCCGACAGGATGAATTTTAGCTTAGCACGGGGACATCCTGCATAGGGCCTCTGCTAAAGGTATCTTTAGTTTCCTACGCTCGACCTGATCAGTCGACTTTTGGTAATAATTCATTATTCTGCGTTCATATTTATTTTTGTGGCAAAAATTTTAATTTGTCTTTGTTATATTTTGGTAAATTGTACCTTCAGCAACTTGTAGTAATTTTCAATAAACGGATCGTGCCTATTAAATCCGGGAAGATATTTTACCGTGAATAATACCCTCAGGGGACGCTGCCTTTAAGTGGGACACTCCAGAGGTGTTACATCACCATTTTGGTACTGTTAATTGTGATTTGATTTTAATTTTGCAAATAGACTATTTTTTCGTAAAATCCTCAATCGAGGACGCTGCCTTTAAGTGAGACACTCCACGTAAGCCTAACTGTAATAAATTAATAACATACACGATCGTAATAAGCAAAAACAAATTAATATCTAGTAAAATAAAACTTGAGGTTTGAGTCTGTTAGTAAAATTTTCTGTACAATAGTAGTTATACTGGGTTATTTTCCGCGAAAATCTCAGTCGGGAACGCTGCCTTTAAGTGGGACACTCCACCTGAGGTGTACCGTTATTTAACATTTCTAAATTAGATTCACGGGGAATTTTCCGCGAAATTCTCATTCGGGGACACTGTCTTTAAGTGGGACACTCCAACTGAGACGTACCGCCCTATTCAATAATTAAACATTCCATCACTGGGTTCACCACGTCAAGTTCGCACATTTAGCTGTTTTATAATATCAAAAAGTCACTTTATTCTTGTTAGAAATTTCAAAATTTTAATAATCATCTGTATGTCATAAAGTTAGTCCAAATTACATTACTGCTGCACGTGTCAAACCGCCGGCTTTGCTTGTCATACATGTCACAGCTTTCATTATTACTTTTGCACTTGCATAATATTATTTACTTGCGTGCATTCATTTTGTACAAATACCTGGTCAGCAATCATAGTAGAAATTTTATAATAGTTATAATAAACTAAAAATTTGAACACTTCCAGAAACTTTTTAATAGATTGGAAACATCAAACTATCTGAACCTTTCGTTGTTTTCCTGTAAATATATACATGCACATATCTTGAAATACCTACCATATCGTAATTTGATTTTTGCTTTGAACTGTAAATATTCTCAATATATTATGAAAACGTTTTGTGTGAATTATTTTGAGTCTCTACTCTGATTTGTACTGTCCTGAAATAGTAAAAGTGTTACAGATAATAAAATCATTATAGCTGTCTATTTCTTGAGAAAGACAGCCTAAGTTTCGACCCCTAGTAATAAACCATCTTCACTGATTCTATCTGGGGCTTCTATTATACGGTTAATAGAGACAGTGGTGTTTCTACACTTTAAAACAGAAACTGGCACTCGAGGCAAAACCCGCTTGTACTAGTTCTAAAGTGCAAATTGCAGCACCGACGTAGTGGCGTTATACACACTATCTCGAATTAACAGCATTTTCAACATAGCTGTATTAAACCAGTCATAATTTTAACACAACCATGCAAAAATACAACATTAAAGATAAGATCCACAGTAGTTTTCCGGGCTTAAATGAATAGCTAATTTTTATTTTTATTTTATTCAATAGAGGAACGTTAAGTTAACCAAAGGATATGTTGTCTTGAAATTTAATCACATAACTGAATCAGATAATTTGAAATGGCTTACTATAATAAATTCCAACACGTGCTAACTTCCATGACACATGTTAAAACATCTAAGGAGACAAACTCAATTTAAAACCGGACGGCATTAAATGTGTACGGAAACTCAGTCATCTTAAAATATGAAAACATTTGCACATAATTTGAACACCTTATTATGTAACGTGGAATTCGCTGCGCTCGATTCACGTGGTGTCTTTTCTTTTTTTATCATCCTCGACTAGGTACTGTCTTTCTTGCCATTATAACGTATAGTCGTTCACAGCGGGTTCTGTGTAATCGTAAAATAATGTAATTGTAAGCTGTTTATCATCTTAATCTTTCATTTTAATCTACAATACACATCCATACATCATTAAATTGAATTAGATTAGAGCAATATAAGGCGTTTCCTGATCTGTAAAAACTAACAAATTTCCATTTATGTTTATGTCTAGATCGTCTTTACGAGTAGAAAACGCCCTAGAAGTTTAATAATAATTAAGAGCGTATAGATTTTTCTCTGATTGATGTCCTTATAACTGTGTTTTGACCATGAACATATTAAATTATTATTTTGAAAAAATCGCGTTAAATGCTCATGAAATAGAGATGGAGTCAAAACAATACGTTAGGTATTTGTTCAAGTGTTTTCTACGATCCTCCGTTATGGTGTTATGTTATTTAATTTGGTGTATTACAAAATTGATAGTTAAGCTTTATACAAGATTGTTCTTCTCTACATTATTGGTTGAATATTCGACAAAATTTGTTCAATAGATGGAAAAACCAAGTGGGATATATCCAAATAGCCTACCGAATAACAGGTAGGCAGAAATCATCTAAGCTGTCTGCAACAACATGGTTAATTATATTAAAAGTTGGCTTTCATTTCTAAATCAAATCTATCATTGTATACCTTAACGGTATGTCAAAGAAATTTCTTTTTTATCTTATTCTAAAAACGAAAGTTCAATTTCTTCAAGTTCTCTATTTGCTATGAATTCGTCTAGAAGCATATGTTATGTTAAATCCTGATCGAGTCTATATAGGTACATATGGTTCCAGATCATGAATAACTATGAAATGTATTAAGGCCATTCGAATCGGTGTTCTAACAGTCAGCAGTCTAATTTCATTCGAAAATCAGAGCAAGGATGGGTACATAACTGATATATCAATTACCTCTTTAAAACATTATTACATTTGGTGAGCTTAGCTATTTTGTTATAGTCGTGGAACAGTCAAGAAAAAGTTGCTTCACTAATTCCCGACCGGTCGGCTTATAATCTAGGCTATCAGGGGCTAATTTTTTTTGCCGTGCAACTTTATACCTATTGAAGCTCATATTACCAAACGTCATTTTACTCCAATAGTTTTGATTTTCGACGAGATGTTTCATGAGAGGGGAGAGGTGTTGTAACCTGCAATATAGTAGTTTCTTCCACATACCAAAACACACACACACACATCTTTTTGATTTTTATGTATATACACTAAAGACCGCGCGTGGCTTCACTCGCATATTAAATAGCAATTTAAGTAACACAGAAAAGCTTACCTATATTGCGAATTGTATACATTTGAAACTTACTGGTTTCGCTGCAGTAAAATATACCGGTGCCATCACAGCTTTATAAAATTTCGTCTCTACTCTTATTCATGAGACCACAATGTGACATAGCCTATGTTCATTCTGAAAGAATAATCTATCGAGTGGTGAAAGTTTTATCTATTAAGGACAAAGACACACGAGGCTCATTTTAGACGCGCGGCAGCCGCGCGGCGGCCGCCTATTGCCGCACACATGTATCGTCTCATAAAAGTAGCATACCAAACTTTTAACTATTTTTATTTACTAAATTATTAGACGTTGCCGATTGTACTTACAGTTATGGATAGTGATTCAGAATTTTTAATTCTAGTTGGCTTACTGTATTGCCAATTGAAAAAAAAGAAAAATCGACGTATGTGGGTTCACCCAATAAACAAAAAACGTCCGGAAAAGAGTATGTTCTATAATTTATTTAATGGTACATTGAAAGATGATGACGAAAAGTTTTTTAATTTTGTCAGAATGTCCAAAAACTCGTTTAATGAATTACTTAGTTACATACAAAGTGACATAACAAAACAAAACACAGTAATGAGGGATAGCATTTCACCGGAGGAGAAATTGGTATTAACCCTGAGGTAATTATTTTTGTATTTTATTTCAAAATAAAAAGAAGTACAGATACTGTTTAAGACTAAAACAACATAAAATAGCAAAGAAATCAACATAAAGTAACAGTAAGAACTTAAAAAACAGAAACATTAGAGTCGTCTGTTGAATAATTACTAATTTATGAACGTACAAATTCTGTGGGTGACTGAAGTGGTGTGGCTGTTTCTTTTGGTGTAATTTGCGTTGTTTGAGTACATGTCTTCAACTGCTTCTGCTGATGTGTGTATTTTCAGTAGCTTGTGGATGTACGTAAAATTGTGTTTCTTGATATGCTGGTGTATGAGCTGAATATCTGTTAAAATCTGGTTGTTGATAGGTCAGATTCTGAGATTGTGGTAAGTAGAAGTGTGGCTGTTGATGAAGCTGATTCGGAGTTTGCTGATAGTGCAATGCAGCTGATTGAGGCTGAACAGTAGGGGTATAGTCATATTCATATCAGGTCGTATTACATATTTATTAAGAGCTTGTAAAATACTTAATCTGGCGCTTAATTTTAAATGAGGTGGAAACAGTCTTAACTGTGGTACCAGTGACAGTAGAAACAGTCGGTCATCGTCTTCTTCATTTTCTTTTCTGTCGCGGCGCTTTGCGTTAGAATCCAAAGCCTCAATCAATTTTGCTTCCACTACAGGTATTTTTTTTTTACCTATTTCAACTGTGTCAGTTAATTTAACAGAGAGGTTTGAATTTGCCGCTGTATTTGACTGTTGGAGGTTTTGACCTAATACATTGTTTTCATTTAATGCTTGTGATGTTTGAGCATCTTCATTTATTTCGACCTCTTCCAGTAATGTCTGAGAACGTTCCAGTTCGCCAACATTCATAGAACTACCAGTACCACGGTACTGTAGTGTGTCTTCTAAAAATGACATTTGGGTAGCATATACGTATGGGGCCCTTCTCTTTGCTCCCTGTCCAGATTTTCCAATTCTCTTATTAACATCACGACTAAAACTATCCCTTGCATTTTTCCACTTTTTTTGAAGTATGACTCCTAAAAATAAATATTTTTGTTTTAGATATCTAGCCACAGTTTGTTCTTTCGCTGATATAGATTACGCTTTCAGAATTGGAAGATCAACGGCTAGCAACATAGTTAACGAAATTTGCGATGCAATTTGGAAATGTATTGAATTTTCCGATATTTCATCAGAGAATTGGAAAAGAATCGCTCAGGAATTTGAAAATACATTTTCCTCATTGTATAGGAGCTATTGACGGAAAACATATCAGACTCATTCAACCTTCTAATAGTGGTTCAATGTTTTATAACTACAAAAATTATCATTCAAGTGTACTATTTGCCATGTGTGACAGTAATTACTTATTTACATTTATTGATGTTGGATCGTACGGAAAATCTAGCGATTCTGGTATTTTTCAAAACTCGCAGTTGTATAAGAAAATGATAAATAAGTTACTAAATATCCCCTGTCCAACATCAATCGGAAATGATAATATAAAATATCCATATGTTATTGTAGGCGATGAGGCTTTTCCTCTGTCTGAAAATTTATTGAGACCATTTGGTGGTAAGAACTTAACTTATGAAAAAAAAGTTTTCAATTATAGGCTCTCAAGAGCACGACGGTTTATTGAGTGCACCTTCAGTATTTTAGCAAATAAATGGAGGATTTTTCATAGGCCCCTAAATAATAATAATAATAATAATAATAAAAAATCGTCTTTATTTCTATCAAATAGCACATTTACACAAATAAACGATGGTTCTTTTATATTATGGGCTGTCAGAAGGCGAAGTTTAGCCATGGCTACTCTTACACTTAACCCTCTGATCTACTCTGGGAAAATGTTTTTACAAAATAAAAAATGTAACTATAAAAACAGAATAAATGGCGTAAAAATATATACAATATTGATTTTATTTATTTATTTTTTTCAATATAATGTACATTCACTGCTGATGCAGAAGACATGTTTTTAATTTATTTTTTAAAGACAGGATACTTAATGATTTTAAATCTACAGGAACTTGTTATAATAGAAAACAGCATTGTAGGTAAAACCTCTTTGAAACAAGGCTGTCGAATGATGAGGCATAGTGAGATTATTTTTTTGTCTCATATTAACAGAATGTATATGAGATCTCTGCGTAAGTTTATCAACTATATTACCACTCTTGTGAATTAACATTTTATGCACAAAAATATTAAGGTGCAGTATTCTTATATTTGCCATATTTAACCATTTGAGCACATTAATTTTCTGCGAAATATGATCAGACCTTTTCAAACCAAAAATAAACCTAACACAGGAATTTTGCACTTTTTGAATTCTATTTTTATAAATATTATCAAGACAGGGTCCATATATAAAATCACAATAATTAAATAATGAGAGAACAAGCGATTCTGATAAATATTTCCTTAAATTAAAACTTAAAACAAATCTGTTTGCATATAAGATTTTTAAAGCAGAATAGGACCTCTGTAATAACTTATTTACGTGAGACTTAAATCTGAGGTCATCATCTATTATTAAACCCAAATTTTTAGCTGAGCTAACAACTGGCAACATGTTTCCATCTATGTTAATATTGATATTGTTTTTTATTTGGTTATAGTAATTCTTGGAAGTAAATACCATGACTTTAGATTTAGTAGAGTTTAATTTCAAGTTGTGTTGTTGACTCTTGTTGAAAATAATATTTAATTCGTCATTAATGACAGTCTGTGCTCGATTAAATTCATTTAATGGAAAACTATAATATAATTGCGTATCATCAGCATAAGATTGTATGTTACAATTGGTGACTGAATTTAAAATATGAGCAGTGTATATTATGAAAAATAATGGTCCAAGGGTGAACCCTTGAGCTACACCAGATGAAATATCCACAAAATCAGAATATGAATTATTAATTTTAATTTTCTGTTTTCTATTGGAAAGATATGATTCTACAAAATATAGAGCATTAGTAGAGAAACCATAATATTTTAATTTTGAGACTAGCAATTGGTGGTTGATAGTGTCAAAAGCCTTAGAAAAATCGAGCAATACCAGCACACTAATCAATTTTTTATCAGATAGTGTAATGATGTCATCAATTACTACAGCCAATGTATTAGAAGTACTAAAGTTTTGACGAAAACCAGATTGACAAACTGGAACTATGTTATTTGTAGACACAAATTCATAAATTTGTTTAAATAAAATTTTCTCCAGTATTTTAGAAATACAAGGTAAAATGCTGATAATTCTGAGATCAGAGTATTCAACTGGATTGGGAATTTTTGGTAAAGGTAAACCAATAGCCTCTTTCCAGAGTTCTGGATAACAGTCTTTTTCTATAGAGAAATTAATGCTATGTGTTATATAAATATCAATAAATGGGCTGCAGTATTTAAGCATAATGGAAGATATGTTATCCATACCATAGGCTAACGTTTTAATTTGAAAAAGTGAATCATGCACCTCCTCTATGGTGGCAAGCTTAAATTCAAATTTGAGTGAATTATCATATAGATTATTTTCATAAAAATTTATTAACTGCCGACAATTTCGATTATCTTGTTGTATAAATGTAGAAAAATAGTTGCTAATATTATTTGGGTTCGAAAGATGCGTAGGTATAGGATTATTAAATTTACTCGTTATATTAAATGCATTTAAAGTAGACCAGATTTTCTTACTGTCGTTGTTCTGACAAAAATTATTTAAATATGCTCGTTTTTCTGCCCTAATTGATGATAATGTTATATTACGTAACTGTTTGTAATATTCCCAGTCATTAATTAAGTTTTAATTTTTAAATTTTTTTAAAGCTTTGTTTCTTTCTTTCATAAGAAATTTAATATTAGCAGTAAGCCACGGTGCTTTTGGTTTAGAGACTCGAACAGTTTTGAGAGGTGCATGTATGTTAAAAATGTTTGATAAAAAGCTGTTAAACATGACAACTTTGTTATTGACATCATTTTCACGAAGTAATTCATGCCAAGGCAGTGCCTGTAAATCCAGCTGGAAACCTTGGTGGTCAAAATTGGAAAAGTCTCTATAAGTTACAGTTTTCTGTTTAAATTTCTTTATTTTTAAATTAAGTTTGCAAAATACCAACCTATGATCTGATACGAGATCAGCATTAATAGTTCCAGCCTCAACCACTAAATCTTTATTGCTGACAAAAATTGGATCAATTAAAGTGCTGGTAGTACTCGTAATTCTAGTAGGTTCGTTGATAACTTGTGCAAAATTAAATGAGTCAAAACAGTTAGAAACTGGATTATTAATATTGAATAGATTTATATTTATATCACCAAGGCACAAAACTTCATCAGACGTAGGAATGATAAAAGATAAAATATTATCTAAATCAGTAATACAATCCATAATATTGCTATGTGGAGGTCTGTAAAACACACCAATTACAAAAGTCCTGTGAGAATTTTTAAATTTGATCCATAAATGTTCAAGAGAGCCGGAAAAGTTAAAGTCGAAAGATAATACCTGACATGTATACAAATTTTTAACATAAATGGCAACTCCACCCCCTCTGCCTGTTCTATCACATCGAAAGATTGAATATCCTGGTATTGCTATTACATCAGACGCCACATCATTCGACAGCCAAGTTTCAGAGATCCCCACTAAGTCAAGGTCCATTTCTTGTATTAAATTAGAAAATTCATTAAATCCTGCAAGCAGTGAACGTACATTAAGATGAGCTAACTTCATTTAGCAATAAAAAAGTAATTAACAGAAAAAAAAAATTAAATTTAAAGAATACAAAACAAAGATAATTTACGGAAAAAAAAAGAAATAGATTTACTTAAATTTAATATATATACAGCCGCAAACGGTGCAAACTCCATATAATACTTAAACAAAGATAATAATATATAATATGAAAAAAAAAAAAAAATACCAATAGTATAAAAGTTGTAACGAGGACATTATATAAACACTTATTATTAAAACTAAACACATATTCAGTAACCTTAATAACATACCAGCTGGAAAAGAATAATAATTTTTCAAAAAAATAATGTTAATTATATAAAACATAAAAATTATGAACAGTATAGTGCGTAAATGCACGAATACAAGGTACAAAAAAGAAATTAAACAACAAATCAATATTTTTGATTAAATTCAAAAGAAAAAAATAATGCATAATGACATTTATTTAGTAAGGGACTAGGAGTAATCAAGTGCATTAAAATCTAAATAAATAACCAGTGAAAAATAAGAGATGTGACTCATTGCAGACTATTAGTGGTAAAATAAATGAATGATCAAATTTACACACGTATATCACATTTGGTATATGAAATAATTTAGCCTAATTTAATAAGATACAAACAGTTATTTAGAGACAAAATAAAAGGCGCTAAATTGTTTACAGAATTAATGAAAGAAAAAGACTACTGACCATATCACTTTGAGCACAATTACCACAGAATATATTTTTTATCCAGAATCCAGGTACAGATCATAACATATTTATTTAGGGGTTGAAGCAGTGGTAGATAAGTCAACATCGGAGACGTCATCATCGGTTTCGATCTGCATTTTAGCCAAGTCCTCTTCACGTTTTAACAAGGTTTTAACATCTTGATACAATACATATACTTGACCACGGAAAGTCCACGCAGAATTTCCATACACTTGCCTTGCATTTTTAAATAATTTTAAATTTCTAGCCGTCAATAGTTCTGTAAACAATATGCGCGAGCCTTTCAGTTTCTTTTTATTGAAGTATATAAGATCTCGCTGCCAACAGTGGACAAAAAGAACTACAACTGGCCTGTTTTTATTTGGTCTTTTTTTGCCTAGGCGATAACACGCATTACATCTGTAAATGGATCTCCTCTATCAGCTTCATTGATACCATGTATAAGAACATAATTATAATTGTTTTTCAATTCTAAATTATCCAAATTGTCGCTGTTTATAATATTAATATCCATGATTTTTTTCATGTCTGCTCTCAATTTAGTAATCGCAGAATTAAATTTTTCCTCGAATTCTTTTAACTCCTGAAAAGACTTAGAGTCCATACCACAATCTGAAGTGCTGGCTTCACTTGTTTGAGAATGCATAGTTTTTACTTGTTCAAGCCCTTTTTTAAATTCCTCTGTGAGTTTTTCAACACGAGAATTAACTTCACTGACAGTAAGAGTTTTTGCCTGTTTCTTCGTCATCTTGCACAACTATTTTATAACAAAACACTTACGCTAGGTCACTTTTGATTTAGTAATAAATTACTGGTAAATACTATAATTTAACTGTAATTTTTTAAGTTTTATTTAATTTATTGCAGGAGCAGAGCGACCGCGTGACTATTCACAGTATAGCGCCATCTATACACAGAGATTCAACAATATTATTCAACAAATATTATGTCAGTTTTGACAGCGTTTGAAAATTACGTAGAGGCGCATTTGTTTCTTTAAATACCGCGTCAGCGATATAAGCCACATATAATTGCTCTGTGTCCGGTGCGTTTTGTTTACCGTGCGATTTGTTTACAGTGCGCTTTGTTTACAATATGTAATAGTTTTAATAACTATGATCCTAGGTAAAGTATAGTACATAATTCGAGTTGTATAGCAATTACGACTCATGGAAAAACTTTTCCATTCGTGCGTAATATAATATACTATTACATTTTTCTGAATCTGTTACCGGTTTGTTAACTTTTGCATATAGCATAACAATATTATTGAACAGTTGATTAACTACTCTGTGTCCATCTTTAGGTACATTCTTTTTTTTTGAACAAATGTTTGAAAACATTTTCATCGATGGTGATATACATAGTTATATTAAAATTAAAAATAGTTGTTATTTGAAGGAGAACCTAAAATATGTAAGTACTTCCGCAAAAAGAATCGAAAATTTTTTCGTATTTCACTTTTTTAGGGTCAAATATTCGGTAAAAATTGCATTATTTAGTTTTCTTATTAACAATATGTCATTCTATTATCTTGTATCTGGATAAACTGTTTCCAAATTGAAAAATAATACAATACTCACAAAATTGGAATGGCATATTCTTATTCTGAAAGAAAGTAAAACTTTTAGAAACCCAATTCATTCTCAAGACATTTATGGAAACTAATCGATACAAAATTTTGTGGAGTATTGAAACATTTCCGAAACTAGGTACAAAGCAGCTAACTACAAATGCGAAACATGTTTTCGAAACTAATGCAAAGAAATGCGCAGTGCCACTATAGAAACATGTATTAGATAACCATAAGAAATTATGTATATGTATACAGCGCACATTTTACGATGGTAGCAGACACACTTTATTAGAAACATTGCGAATATTCACCACACCACACACACATTCTGCCTGCCCTCCTTATAGAATTCACTTCTACTGTCTCCACTTTTTGCTATTTCTCACCGATAAATGTGTAATTATCATTTTGGTGTTTATTTTAATCTGATTCAACCAAAGCAGTGAGTTAAATAATCGTACACATTTCTGACCCTGCGGAACCTTATGTCATATTGCCATTTGATGTTCATGCATTTGATATTATCCTATAGTTCAAGTAGGAATAAACTGAGACATAAAAAACGTAATAAAAACTTTACGAGCTCATTAAAATACCGGTACTCTTTTTTTGTGCTGTTCGCAAATTGACTCACTTACCTTTATAGGTTTTTAATGTGCGTCGGGAATGTTTCATGTCAGGCTTGGCGCCATGGCCCGCGGAGATATAATTATCTCGTAAAGTTTTTGTTGCGTTTTTTATTACTGGGATTTATTTATTATAACTAAAGCCATGGCCCGCGGCGATAATAGTTATGTCGTAAAGTTTTTCTGTCTCTGGTATTTATTACTTGAACTATATCTAAGTATTTATAACCTTCACATTTTTTATTTCTCTCATTTCAGATTAGGGTCCTCCTGTTCCTCTCCTATTTGCCGATATTCTATTTTTTCCATATTCAAATTCATATTCATACCCCATATTCTTCTGTAAGTCTTCTTAATATAATGTCTCCCTCACAATTGGCAATGATTACTTGATCGTCAACAAAGAAGTTGTTAATTAAAGCGACTTTATTGAGAGAACTTACATTTAATTCTTCTATTTATTTCATTATTTGTAACATTTGTTTTATAGGTGTACCTAGTCTCCCATATATTTTAAAATTTGTGTAATTACTGGCACAATGCAGACTTCCTATTTCAGAGATGAATTTAAAATAAGTACCCTTTAAATTTATTGATTTCATTGATGTAAACATGCGCACTAGTAATAAATATCCATTGTAGCAGCACTGCACGGCCAAGTTTAAGAATTCATTCTCAATAACCGTACTTGAAATGCCATGTACCTTGGCAGTTGCATTGAAAGACTGCCGAATCCAATAATGTACTCAAATTTGAAAGAAAATGTCATTTTCCACCCTGACAAAAAAATTACAGTAATTTAATATGACACGAGAATGCATTTTTAAAATAGATATATGCGTTATAAAAAAATCAATTCAAGTGGACCTAAAACAAACTTTTCATGAAGATTCTTCCAAATAGAATAGCATGTAATATCCAAGAACTTCATCAGACATATTTAAGCAGCTTATATTTTGAAATTGTTTTAACCGCTTTCCTGGTTCAGGAGATCTAGACTAGAAACGAGGCCCTCTATGTTATTCTGAACCACTTCTTTGGGAATAATTTATAACTGAAAATTACTTTTCAGAAGATCGTGAAAATGTTCTTATTTTAATAGGTTGAGTATAAACGTTTTGATAATGGCTACAAACCGAAAAAACAGTGTTCTATTGCAATTACTTCATCTGTCATTTTATTATTAAAGAAACAGCTCGCAATGGAACAATTTTATACATTATTTTCAAAACCAATATTTATTAGTTTATATTTCAGAAACAAGAAAGTCAAGGATCAGTCAATTGCAAAGGCTATAAATAATTCAACATTTCTGTATATAAAGAAGTTTTTTTACATTTCAATGCATACTTAATACAAAATATCTTTAACATTTAGTTAAGTATGAACCTCTAATACTTTTTCTAATCACATCACTGCACTGTGTTAATTATTTCATAGCCAATTACTATTACTGGTGCAATTCCACAATTTAAATGAGTCGGTTACGTTCCGATTAGCACTTCCATTGGAAAAGATTGCATCTATATGGTTAGATTAACCAGTGGCATTGACCTTGAACAGGTTCAGTTGCCTGCAGCCCATAATGATTATTATTTTTTATAAAATCAGATATTACTTCTTATCTTATGTAATTCCTACCATATCTTTAAGTAGATCATAAAGAAGTAGGAAATACAAACTTGTTTTTAAAATGATTTGTAATTATTAAGTGCTGTTTTAGTTCTCTCAAATATTAACTTAATTATATTTTCGATCTGTGTTTTAATGATGGAAACAAGGAGTGTTGTTGTATTATGTTTAACCATATACTGGTCACACTATTTCAGTTAAGGAGTAACAAAGCTCTTATTTGTGAATCCATACTGTATGTAAACAAATTGGTAGTAAGATGAGTAATCATCAGCTGATTGATTTGCATTTTATCGGTGAGTGTCCTCATTAAAATGCTTAGTCTGGTATAATTAGTTTTCCTTTTATTTTCGATTAAATCGAGTAAGTAAACACATAGCAGTTATTCCGCCAGATAAGGTAATTTAATATTTCTTTCACACAAATTCCAGAAATATTCTATTGTGGCTTGTAATTAATAGATTTTTTGGAAAAACTCTAGTCGGTTATTCTTCTTCATCAGGAAGATTTTTTTATAGTGGGTATAAAGGCGGATGAGAGAAGAATTGAATTCTTGCTTTTTAAAAATGCAAGAATTCATTCGAATATTGTAATACAAATTCTTAATTGCAAAACGATTGCCCAAATTAAAAAAATATACCTTTAATTTTCTGTTCAGTCTAATGTATTTTACTAGTTTGATTTAGATTTGACACAATTCTATTTTAAAAGCTTTTATTAAACTTGCAATGTTAGTTAGTTAGTTTGTTTAGGTCAAATCTTGCAATCAAAATTTTAATTAGTTCTAATTAAGCTAAAGCTTTGAAATTTGCACACGTGTATAAGTTCGGTGACAATACACTTTCATTACAATACGCTTTGTCATATAAGAAAAAAACAAGATGGCGGCTTCAAGATGGAGGACGAGTTTACCGTTTATGATCCGATTCGACTCAAAATCGATATCTGGGGGTTTTAGAGATCACCAGTTATGAATTCTTGGTCTAAATTTAGAAATTCAAAATTGCGACGCTTGGCGGACGACTTTTGTCATTTATGGTCCAAATCGGTCAAAATCGATATCTGGGGGTTTTCGGGCTCGCCGATTACGAATTTCTAGTAAAAAATTTAGTTCAGGATGGCGGACGACTTTACCGTTTAAGGTCCGATTCAACTGAAAATCGATATCTGGGGGTTTTCTAGGTCGCGGATTATGAATTGTTAGTCAAAATTCAGAAATTCAAAATGGCGGCGTCATATGGCTGACGACTTTTGTCATTTAGATCCAACCCGATCAAAATCGAAATCTGGGGGTTTTCGGGGTCGCGGATTACGAATTTCTAGTAAAAAATTTAGTTCAAAATGGCGGACGACTTTACCGTTGAAGATCCAATTCGTCTCAAAATCGACATTTGGGGATTACAGCATATCAAAAGACTAAAAAGTAAAAAATAAATTTATATAAAAAAATATTTAAAAAAAAGCTTTTATTTAAATGCTCTAATAAGTAGAAAATAAACTTTGAAGTAAATCAAACCCATCATTTTGTTACATTATATAATTTGTTTGTGATATAAAAGCTTGTCGCGAGCAACTTCTTGATACAGGAAAATCTCCCGACAAGCTTTTATATCACAAAAAAATTATATAACGCAACAAAATGATAGGTTTGATTTATTTCAAAGTTTATTTTGTACTTTTTAAAGCATTTAAATAAAAGCTTTTTTTAAATATCTTTTTATATAATTTTTTCATTAAATAATGAATTGAATTGCCCGAAACATATTTCTTCGTTTAGTGTACGTTTCTACGATAGCGATGACAAAATATGCACCAGTACTTTGAATCTATCAGAACATTACTTTCTCCACGACCATTATAGAATGTAATACATCCGAAATCATTTTTAATAAATGAAAGTAAAAATTTTCACTCTTGAGATAGAATATTTATTCTGAAACACTTACTTATGTGTTTTGCATGTATTGTGCCAGAATGAATATTCCATAATTATGCTCAACGAAATACATAGATTGCCGCGAATGTCAAAACTGTCAGTGTCAAATGTAAATGCGGCGTTTTGAGACAAGTTTTAATTCAAGTAAACAAAATGAGTGAAAAATACTACGGAGAATATTTCCAATGTACCAATTTTAAATTTCAGTAATTATACAAACACTATAAATATAAACATTAACATAATGTAATATAATTGTTTCAATAAATAACGTGTTTTGTTCAGATTTAATTGTTTTTTCATAATAATACAGAAAAAATACAGAATATTACTCGGTTAGAATAAAATTTCGACCTACTCGTGGTTCCTCACGCTCGCATTCGCTTGCGTTCGGAATCTTCCACTCGTATCGAATTTTCATTCTAACCTTGTTACAGAATATACTTTTATTAACTAGCCTGGACTGAAAAGAACCTGATTTAAATTCTATTATTTTTTAGCCTCTTGGCTCCTCACCATCCAGTCTTCCATCTAGAAATCCTTAGTTAGATGATTAAAATGTGGGATTTTAACCGTCTTCAGGTTCCAATATGGTTGGCAAAACGACTGTCAAGTCGAGTACTCCAGTGTAGTGTCCAAGTGTTTTATGCTTGTGGACGTCAGAAGCAGTAAAACTAAAGTATTTTCGAAATAAATGAAAAACACAATTGTGTTTAAATGGAAAGCACAAAAAGTGAACATATTGCTCACCTTATTTATGCGTGCTAATCAGGACAACATTATAAGTTAGTCATAGATTAATACTAATAGACATTAGCGTGAACTAAAAAAAAAAAAAAAAAAGATTTTGGGCTTTCGTTGTTCAGGTATTCATCACAGACTTGAACAATCATTGATCGTACAATATTCGTTTTTTTTCTTTCGCATAGCTACATAAGGAAATATATATGTTTCTTTTTACCCCAAGATTTTAACTAGCTTAAGAGAGTTCTTGGTTTTATGCTATTAAAAATTAATTGAATATATAAGAACTTGTCTATAAATGTAACTAATATTATAAATTTCTCCTTAAAGTCTTGAAACTCTTAAAGATGTTTAAAGAAATCACCGTTTTTCCATACAAAAGGAAAAAGCCAACTACAATTATTTTTCAGTGGTTTTAAAAATAATAGAATATGTCACACTCGATATCAGTTGTCAAAACGCTCTGATATTACAACGAATCAAAATAAAATAACGCAAAATAAAGCTATTAGTTTCAATTATATGTATAACTGCTTAAATTTAATGTAAAAATGATAGTTTAAAAAACTAGAAAAATACGTTTTAATAGCAAACCGAACTAAAAAGTAAAAAATAATGTTTAAATATTTTATTACAAACAAGTGTGGGGTGCTTTTTACTATATTTTTATTGCACCCTACACTTTTTTACAATAAAATATTAAAACATTATTTTTTACTTTTTAGTTCGGTTTGCTATTAAAGCGTGTTTTTTAGTTTTTTTAAACTATAATTTTTTTTCTCCAATCTCCTCTTTTTTGTTTTTGTGTCGTAGTTTAATTTTTCATTGTTGTTCCCACGAGTAACGGACAATTAAACGGTCAACCCTCCCAGAGGTCCGATATTAATAACCCCGGCGCTTCCGGCAAAATGCCGAATACATTTTAATTTTTATATATATATTTTTTATTTTATTCTGACGTTTTTAAATTATTGTATTGTCGTCGGTCTTTGATAAGTGCGCAAAGTTTCTGTTTAATCTGACGTTTTGAAGTAGATGTTTTTCATGTTCAAAAATTCAAAAAGTCTACATGCATCATAATACAAACAAACATCCAGGTGAAGCTAATATAAAGTGTGTAAAAAGCATGGGGCGCTCTTCGTATCTATTCATTGAGCTGAGCGACCCACGCTCTTTACATTTAAGTAGCTGTTACACATACAGTTAAAATTAATATGTTTATTTATACTTTTTAGTTTGTTATACAGAGCTTTCATTAATGGTCACAAGACACGTGATTTTTTTGTTCATCTTTTAGGCTTATCATATTTTAGCCATGTCAGAGCCTTCCATACTAGGGATATTTTAATTCGTATGTATCTAATGTTGCGTTTTCAATTATCTTTGCTGACAGTTTGTTCCGACGAAGTTACACGAAATCTCGACGGAACTCACGGTTTAATTGGCTCTGAAACTGAACACGCCCAGCGGAACCAATAAGGCAACGGTTTGTCTACGCTGAATATTTAGCGCCTTACAGTCTTCCTGTAAGCATATCCTAACATTTATTTATTTATTTTAATCTGTACTGTATATCATAGACGTAGTGATAGTGCTTTGGTGGATATTGCATAATTATCAGTTCTTTTTCACGAGTTTTGAGTTGTTTTAATTATTATTTGAGTACTAATTAGTTCTTTTCAGAACCACATAATTTACATCAGTTGTCTTATGGTGAGTAATGATAAAGAGAAAAAGAATGTTAGGTTAAGTAATGTTTTTTAAAATTTTATTCTAGTTCTGTCGCCTTTACAATGGTTTTTACGCAAGAGCAAGATGCCTTCAGTTTGATGGCTCATGTATCTAATGTTGCCTTTTTAATTATCTTTGCCGACAGTTTGTTCCGACGAAGTTACACGAAATCTCGACGGAACTCACGGTTTAATTGGCTCTGAAACTGAACACGCCCAGCGGAACCAATAAGGCAACGGTTTGTCTACGCTGAATATTTAGCGCCGTACAGTCTTCCTGTAAGCATATCCTAACATTTATTTATTTATTTTAATCTGTACTGTATATCATAGACGTAGTGATAGTGCTTTGGTGGATATTGCATAATTATCAGTTCTTTTTCACGAGTTTTGAGTTGTTTTAATTATTATTTGAGTACTAATTAGTTCTTTTCAGAACCACATAATTTACATCAGTTGTCTTTATGGTGAGTAATGATAAAGAGAAAAAGAATGTTAGGTTAAGTAATGTTTTTTAAAATTTTATTCTAGTTCTGTCGCCTTTACAATGGTTTTTACGCAAGAGCAAGATGCCTTCATTTTGATGGCTCATTTTCGAAGTGGAACTCGCAACGAAGATGGATCATGGACATATTCATTGCAATCATGCACCGAACAATTTATAGAATAGTTTTTTGAAGCAAACATTTTATATGACACATTTTCAAATCGTAAATATGTAGTCGTTGATTGTTTTGCAAAGAAACACTGCCTTTGCAAGGGAAAATCCACTGGTAGGCCAACTGTTTTAACTGAAGTGGTTATGAACGACGCGCGACATTAGATAAAGAATGAATCAAAGCCCGACAAAGTCTATACCAAAGTTGTCCACATAAGTACCATTTAAATTTAGTTTCTTGAAAATTTAAATTCTTTAGTAAAAATTATTATGAACAACTAATAACGTTACCTTACTTAAACTCTTGTTTATGTATAAAACCTGAATGCAAATAAAAAATATATAAAAAAACCGCTGCCCAAGGAATCACTACTTCCACATCCAGATTTTGTATCCAAGTTATATACATTAAATCCCAGTATTTCAATTTTCAATTTTATTCCCTTTAATGATAGAGTGGGGATGGTAGAGGGGGTGGCTAGTGCCAAAAAATTTTAAGGTCCCTTGGTTCTCGTACACTAAATTCCTATTTAATTTTTTACTCCCTTTAATAATAGGGTGGGGTGTGTTCACTGAAGATTATTTTGAATTAGGTGTAATAATTTATTTCTAGCAAACAATTTTTTATTCATATAAAAGGCATCCCATTTATATTTGTTAATATTAAAAAATTATTCTTAAATTTGAAGAATAAATGAATAATATAATATACTAATACTAAATTATCACACATTTTTTGTAATGTTTTACCTTTAACTAGAAGGGCAATGAATTTAAGATATTTCTATTTAGTGCAATACCATAATGTGTTGGTTGTCTATATTTTTGCCGTCACATGTCCTATGATTATTACTGAAAGCTCTGTAATAATATAAACGTTGTTTTTGAGTTATTTTAAACTATTAATTTTCTATTTGATCTTTTTGAATTATTAATTTTTTTATTGTATTGTCATCGGAACTACATCGGAGTACAAGCACATACGAAATTTTGTTAATCTGTAAAGTGAAAGTTAGTGAAATTCGAGTTGCAAGATTTGTTAACATCTAAATTACATACATGATGATGATATACGTCGAACGAAAAAAGCGTGTAGTAAAATTAGAATATTTTGAAATCAAGTTAATTCAGAGTTTTCTTGTTTTTTTAGAAACTCTTGCAGTTGGTACATTTGAAATCATTATGGCTCTAAAACTTTTCACGTTTCTAATTTAAATTATAACAACATAAATTATTAAACTTTGAATTTAAAACATTATTTAATTTGTAAGAAACACTTTTTGGAAATCCTTAAAAATAAACGTAACTATATTTTGAAATTTGTCTAGGACATTATTATTGAAACGAAATTAAATCCCTTACGCGAACTCCAAGATAATAAAATAAATTTAAACGCTTTTAAGAAAATGGAAAACCGCATCTGGTAATATTCAGAAGACCATTTGTAAAAATACACAAGATTGCCATTAACTTAAATAACATCCTGTTGGAAATTGTTCACTTTCCTCTCATTCCTCTATCGTATAATAAAGTGCTAAAGTGCGTAAAACAAGATCAATTCGGGCCGGGAAAAGAAAACGGTTGAAACACATTTAGAAGTCTCTAAATTCGTGGTTGTCGCTCTTGCGACGTCATTAATCAAGTTGTTTGATTACCCCTTCGAGCCGGCATCATCGCCGCCGATCTCTTACCTCACACAGAATTGTTTCAGGATGCGCAACCTCCGTCATGTTTTTATGTTACCCAAATAAAAATTCATGATTAATTTTTTTTTATCAGACCTGACAATTACAGCTTTGTTTTACAAGACCCGTTTTTGCACGCACAGTTAAAATCTGATTGAAACTACCGTAAATAAAAATGGTCATAACTCGGTTGATTATATTTAATAAAAAACTTTTTACGATAAAATATAATGTATTTAAAAAGATCACTTATACTGTACTCTAGTGCTACTTGTGCTAGGAATTTTTAAGAAAAACGAATTATTGTAAATACATTTCTAGACAATTTCCAAAAGACATGGCTAAGTTGTGAGTGCGTAGTAAATTTTATGATAGCTTTTCTCAAGAGCTGCTACTAGAAATGAAATCAGGTATACTACTCTACGGGTTGCGCCGTGGCCGACAAATTTTACTTGACGTTTCGCCGATCATATTGTCTACTTCGTTAGAAGAATTCCAAAGACTGAAGTGGTAGTGTTCTGTTCTTTGTTGTATACCTTGGCGCTACTTTACTTCGTTGCTCATTAGTTATGCTCCGTTGATCGTGACTGTTTAAACCACTGGTACTTGGCAAAATCAGTCTCCCTGTGTAACTCAGTCGATACCCACATTCTCTGTTGAAATTGTTCTTATTCCTTCTTTTTGACCTATTCGAATGGTAAACGCACATAAAATGTAGGCTGTTCCTGTTCAGCTGTTCTCTTGTTGTTGATAATTCGTTGTGTACCTCTTTGTTCGTAACCATTTTTGTTTGACGTTTCTTGGACGCTCTTGAGTTTCTAACCAACATTTTGGTTTCTACTTACTGCAACATATAGAATTCTTCTACTAATGCTTCCATACTTGTATTGGCGATTACTCGGTGAAGAAGGTGATCCCATAGCTACCCCATACTTCTGCTCGTAGAAGTCACCGTTCCAAGATAGGTTGCTGATGGACACAATCGGAAAGATTCGGAATGTGTCCTCTTAATCCTTTGGATTCGAGCTGCTAATGTATCTGGACAACTGGTTCTTGATCGATACATTGGAGAACAAGATTCTACGCCGAAACTCATCATGGTATCACTGTTCGTTATTTCCAAGCCACCTAGAATTTCCACGAAATATCTTGAGTTCTTTGGGCAATTGCCTGTTCCATCTATATGGGGTTGTAGTATATCTGCGACATATCTAACCAATTCATAAGAAGATGATAGATATGTGTAATATGTTTTCGTTTGCCTTTCAATTCTTGAAGTAAGGCCTTTTTTGCTGCTTTGTAGAAGAAACGAATCAAGACTTTAATTTGACTTCTTATTCTTCTTTCTTAATTCCGACTGTTGCATTGCCTTTTTCTCCTTTAGGAAGAACGATAACTTGATTGTTACGAATATCTCTAAGTTTTCCTCTTCTTGAGGGATGTTCCTCCTGGATATTCAGTACTAAAGCATTCCAATATTTCAGCGATACATTGTGATGCAGTTAATCTCCAATTTTCGTAAGAGTAACAGGCCTTTACTAACGAATGATGTCGATGATCGAGTGAATTTTGCCCATCAGTCACTCATAATTTCGCCCGCTGCTCAAAAAGCATCATGACTGATACATAGAATTCATACGCTACCACAAGCTACAGATTATATATGTTGCAACCACAAAGCGAATTTAAAAAGAAAACTTATACACTATAGCTGAACATGTTAGTAATCTATTATTATATTCAATGTATACGCAGGTGGATTTGATGATCCAAGTAGACGAACATGGAGCAGTTAGGGACATAATAATAATATACTTTCAATGAAGTTGATGAGGACTGGAGAAAATTTGCCTACTTTAACAGCTTTTTACGTCACCCTAATGGGATCATTGGTATTCCCATTTTCGGCATCTACAGTGCCTCCATATTAAAAAAATATAAATATAACGCAAATATATGCACACCAGATATTCCCAAATCCAAAGCCAAAACTGTCCGAACTTGAAAAACACAGAAATATGCATTACCCACCGATGTCGGCATAGCGAGTGTCGTATTTGAGGCGAGAATCGAACTCATGCGATAGTTTCTTGAACAAGCATGCTCGCCACACAATAAGGTCTAGCTACCATACTATTATTGTGCCAATATGTCGATCATTTGCTTATATTTGAGAAGTGTACTCACATGAATTGAAAGTACCAGGCTGTTCAGTGAAAATTGCAGAAACTGAAACAGGAACACTACAAATGCTAATATTACTTATACTTCAGGATTCCCAGGCAGAACAAGAATGTCTAATTTAATGCTATTTAATACATCTACCTACAACATTACTTGAAGAATCACTATGGACGCTATTGGGAAAGGCAATGCTAATTGTTGATCCGAAAGGCTGCACGTGAACACACCTTTCTTCTTACATCATGGGTGGAATCACTTCATATTTTATTGACTATGAATTTTTATTTACCAGGACTCTTTCCTCGATAATATTCATGTTATTAATAGAGAACCTCAGTAGTAGTTCATCCCCTGAAATGATCATAATAATTAATACTTATCTCTTCTACGAAAGTGAAGTGAAGCTTTAGATCTCCTATTTATTTCATATTCAATTCACCCCAAATTCATACCCAAATCACACTTTGTCTTGCTTGCCTTACTTGAGTATAAAAACTTTGAAGTTCCAAGTAAAGAAATCACGAATAGATTTATATAAATTCTGTTATATTTTTTCCATTTGAATATTTCTATCAGACAGTACTTGAATAAAAGTAAATTTTTAGATAGGAAAAAACCCTCGATAAAATTAATAATTAGCATTAATTAATTTGTAGATAATTGTACGCTGTTATTATGGTATTGTTGAGAAATGTATAAGAAATTAATAAGCTATCGGTATAGACTAGGATATAGTTTTAATGTAAAAGTCGTTCTACGTAATAATAGCAAATTATTAAAAGTTGTATAATCTTCATCGTGCTAAACTATTTTGCAGTATTGTAGTAATATAGTAATTTAGCTACGTTCACTTTTATCATACTTTTCCTGTTATTAGTGTATGGTGTGCCCTAGAAGTCGATATTCCATTTCCTTTGCTTACAAATTGTTTCATAGTTTACATAGGCGTGAATCTATTTCAAATCGATTAATTTTGGATTACAACTTCGACAATAGCGTTAATTTTGAACATATTAATTACAGTTTCACCTTGTCATGTACGGAGGATACAATTTATTGTGATGGTGCGAAAATTGATTTTGAGGAATTTACATGTTTTCAAGTTCCGTTAACCCAAAAAGTAGTTTTAAATGTCTGTCATCTGTGGTTGCATCTGTAGTCGAGGTCAGGAGTCGAGGATTTTGGGGTTTTGCTTTTTTTTGCCAGAGCGCCAATCTAGAGACCCCCCCATATTCGAAGTCGCCGAACCCCTTCAAATTGGCCAAGAACGACCCCCAAAGTGCATTTTTCCGTGAACCCGTTTATTTTCCCCAGTTTTTCGATTAACTGTTATTCCTTCGAGTAGAATGGAAAGTCCCTCGAGGAATTTGACCTCAACCACCCCTACACCAAGGTTTCACCCCTCTAGGGGGGTTGGAGAATATCTATGTCCGAATGTGTACAGAGATTTGTTTAGTTGAGGTAAGGAGTCGGAAGGGGTACCTTTTTTTGCCGGAGCGCCAATTTAGAGACCCCCCCCGTTTTCGAGGTCATCGAACACGATGGTGGGGGTCCCACAATTTTTTAGATCTGTGAAGTTAGCACTACCACTTTAAAATTTTGAAATCGTTTTGGCCTCATCAATTGTAGCTTTTTTGTTGCGAATTTGTTGCGGAGAGAAAAAATTTGTAGCTCTTTATTTAAAAAAAGTAACCCATAGTAATGCTAACTTCACAGTGAAGATAGCATTACCACTCACAGTGCTTTAAAATTTTGAAATCATTTTGGCCTCATCAATTGTAGCTTTTTTGTTGCGAATTTGTTGCGGTGAGAAAAAATTTGTAGCTCTTTAATTTTAAAAAATAACCCGTGGTAATGCTAACTTCACAGTGAAGATAGCATTACTACTCACCAGTGTTTTAAAATTTTAAAATCGTTTTGGCCCCATTAATTGTAGCATTTTTGTTGCGAATTTGTTGCGGTGAGAAGAAATTTGTAGCTCTTTATTTTTAAAAAAATAACCCATGGTAATGCTAACTTCACAGTGAAGATAGCATTACCACTCACAGAAATAGCTTTAAAAAGTGCACAAACATTTTCTTATCATAAGAATAATTTGTTGCGAATTTGTTCCACACAATTAATAGCAAAAAATTAATGAAAAAAATGTTTTTTCTGGTAATGCGAACTTGATAATCAAGATAGCATAAAAAAAATCGCTTATAATAATTAGCCCAATAAAATTTTGGGAACAGGCGTATTTTGTGATAATTTTTAACATATTAAAAGTCCCCATCCGTAGATGCCGGCGGAGGGGAGGGGGGTAAAAAAAATCGGTTTTTCGTAAAAAACTCGGAAAGTATCAATTTTACTGTAAAATATGTACACATGAAAATAATAATAATAATTAGATACACTATATGCGTACGATCTATGATTTTCGAGTTTTTACCGATTTTATCATGAAACAAGTGTTGTAATAGCGCGCTATAAAGATGTTTAAAAATTCATATCTCCGCCAATATTGATTGAATGGAAATGAAAAATAAAAGGAAATTGTTCGTAATAGATTCTCTAAAACTTTCATTTGAAACTTTTTGCGATCCGAATGACCATTTTCGAGATTTTAGCGAAAAACCCGCGCGTTTCCGTTGCGTCGCAAAACTGTCAAAATTTCAAAAAATACATCTCGGCCCCAATAGGTTGTACGAAGTTAAAGCAACGTCATTATGCGGATTTTTATTACTTATTATTTTCATGTGTACATATTTTACAGTAAAATTGATACTTTCCGAGTTTTTTACGAAAAACCGATTTTTTTTATCTATATTCTCCCTCCCCTCCCCTTCGCCGGCATCTACGGGTGGGGACTTTTGATATGTTAAAAATTATCACAAAATACGCCTGTTCCCAAAATTCCAGCCCACTCTGAATTATTTCATCCAAATCGACAAAAACCTCCCGTTTTATTGGGCTAATTATTATAAGCGATTTTTTTTAAATGCTATCTTGATTATCAAGTTCGCATTACCAGAAAAAATATTTTTTTCATTAATTTTTTGCTATTAATTGTGTGCAACAAATTCGCAACAAATTATTCTTATGATAAGAAAATGTTTGTGCACTTTTTAAAGCTATTTCTGTGAGTGGTAATGCTATCTTCACTGTGAAGTTAGCATTACCATGGGTTATTTTTAAAAAATAAAGAGCTACAAATTTTTGCTCACCGCAACAAAAAAGCTACAATTAATGGGGCCAAAACAAATTCAAAATTTTAAAGCACTGTTGAGTGGTAATGCTATCTTAACTGTGAAATTAGCATTACCACGGGTTATTTTTAAGAAATAAAGGGCTAGAAATTTTTTCTCATCGCAACAAATTCGCAACAAAAAAGCTACAATTAATGGGGCCAAAACGATTTTAAAATTTTAAAACACTGGTGAGTAGTAATGCTATCTTCACTGTGAAGTTAGCATTACCATGGGTTATTTTTTAAAATTAAAGAGCTACAAATTTTTTCTCACCGCAACAAATTCGCAACAAAAATGCTACAATTAATGGGGCCAAAACAAATTCAAAATTTTAAAGCACTGTTGAGTGGTAATCCTATCTTCACTGTGAAATTAGCATTACCACGGGTTATTTTTAAGAAATAAAGGGCTAGAAATTTTTTCTCATCGCAACAAATTCGCAACAAAAAAGCTACAATTAATGGGGCCAAAACGATTTTAAAATTTTAAAACACTGGTGAGTAGTAATGCTATCTTCACTGTGAAGTTAGCATTACCATGGATTATTTTTTAAAATTAAAGAGCTACAAATTTTTTCTCACCACAACAAATTCGCAACAAAAATGCTACAATTAATGGGGCCAAAACAAATTCAAAATTTTAAAGCACTGTTGAGTGGTAATGCTATCTTCGCTGTGAAGTTAGCATTACCACGGGTTATTTTTAAGAAATAAAGGGTTAGAAATTTTTTCTCATCGCAACAAATTCGCAACAAAAAAGCTACAATTAATGGGGCCAAAACGATTTTAAAATTTTAAAACACTGGCGAGTAGTAATGCTATCTTCACTATGAAGTTAGCATTGCCATGGGTTATTTTTTTAAATTAAAGAGCTACAAATTTTTTCTCACCGCAACAAATTCGCAACAAAAAAGCTACAATTGATGAGGCCAAAATGATTTCAAAATTTTAAAGCAATGTGAGTGGTAATGCTATCTTCACTGTGAAGTTAGCATTACTATGGGTTATTTTTTTTAAATAAAGAGCTACAAATTTTTTCTCACCGCAACAAATTCGCAACAAAAAAGCTACAATTGATGAGGCCAAAATGATTTCAAAATTTTAAAGTGGTAGTGCTAACTTCACAGAGCTCAATTTTTTCCTCGGCAACCCCTTCAAATTGGTTAACAACCACCCCCAAAGTGCCTTTTTCCGTGAACCCGTTTATTTTTCCCATTTTTTCGACTAACTGTTATCCCTTCAAGTAGGACGGAAGGGCCCTCGAGGAATTTGACCTCAGCCACCCCTACACCAGGCTTCCACCCTTCAAGGGTTGGACAATTGAAATTTTTTGTGGAAAAAAATTGGTATTTTACAGGAGGTGTTTCTGTGTGGAGGTGGCAGGTGACCAGGGTTGTGTAACCATCCCCGGGGGTTGTTTTTACCCTTCAAACAGGTGGAATTTTTTTTATTTTTTGGGAAAAATAGTATTTTGTAGGAGGCGTTTTATTGAGGAAGGTGGTACGCCTACTACAAAGTATTATTTTTTCTCACCCCTTCGAAGGCTGAAAACAACTCCCGGGGTTGGTTATACAACCCTGGCCACCTGCCACCTTCCTTAAAGAAACACCTTGTTAATAATTTCTTTTCCAAAAAAATCAAATGTCCACCCCTTTGAAAGGTGAAAATAAACCCCCCCCCCCTCCGGTGGTGGCTACACAATCCTGGTCACCTGCCACCTTTCTCACAGAAACATCTCTAAAATATCAATTTTTTTTCTCAAAAAAAAAATTCAATTTTCCAACCCCTTAGAGGGGTGGAAGCCTGGTATAGGGGTGGCTGAGGTCCGTTCTACTCGAAGGAATAGCAGTTAGTCGAAAAACTGGGGAAAATAAACGGGTTTACGAAAAAGGGCACTTTGGGGATGGTTTTTGGCCAATTTGAAGGGGTTGCCGAGGAAAATAATTTCGGGATCCCCACCATCCTGTTCAACGACCTCGAAAACGGGGGGGTCTCTAGGTTGGCGCTCTGGTAAAAAAAGCGAAAACCTAAAAAATCCCGACTCCTGACCTCGACTAGTTAGCGTAGATAAATCTTTCCGCCCTCTTATCACGCTCCGTCTTCCATAGCTTCGATTTAACATCTGCATTGTACCATTTTGATCAAGCTCCTACTTAACGTAACGTAACGGCGAGATACTTTCGAATCCTCAAATTATTGTACAGTTAATGTTTCATTAAAACTGATCTAGTACTTTCAGAGCTACCTCCTGTATACAAGCAAACACACCTCATGATATTTTAATACAAATAAATGCACCAAATAGGGATTTAAGACCTTCTTCTTTCGTTCAATATATTCTCAATATTATTTTCTAACGTTTAGTATCTTTGAACAAGGGAGCTAACCCCTTAGTTATAATGCTATATTTACCTGTCTTTAATAACAATTTATTAATGCTTCTTTTTTAGTGTACTCTATTAGAAGTCGTAATTTGTTACCACTATTTTGGGAAGTCGTAGTGAATGTCGTTTCCTCGACGGTCAATTGAAGTGGTCTTCCTCTCTCTCTCTCCAGAATGTAATTAATATTATCCTGCTTGTTTTCCAAACTTCACGCTTTCCTATATGTTTTAGTGTCTTGCGTTGTTTGTTGGTAAGGTGGGTTTTGATATACCTCAACCTGAGTGTTTTAGTACATGTTATGTATCTTAAATGAAATCTTACTTTCCAATATTTTGGTTGAAAATCACGCTTTATTAAATAGGTAGAATATTGTTTTTATATTTTTATACCGAACGTTATACCAACTTGCTTATTTTAAATGGAACATGCTATATATTTTAGGGGTTTCGAAACGAGCATAAAATTCTTCAAAAACATGGTTACCCTATGCCAAATCCCAGCCGGTTTAGAGATATTTGACATTTAAAAAAAATTTGACAGGTGTAATGGTTTACAATAACCTATATAACTTTCTTCGTGTAAAAGATACTCATTTGCTTTTTGGCATGAAGAAATAACACAAGGACACACTCTACAATTGAACATTCAATTCATTACATGTATTTCAAGCATTTGCGGGAGACCTAATTTTGATTTTTTGGTGATATTTTTCTACCACCCTCTGAGAAATCCTATTAGAGGCTCCTGAAAAATATTTCAAAGACTTACATGTCCCACTATGTTCCAGAATTCTTCCATAGGTTTAAGCGAATAAGGATTAAGTCTGGGCTCTTTACTACCCAGTTTATTGTGTTCATTTCGACATTGCGTAGGCGTAGCCATGTCACTCGAACAACATGAGGCCAAGCATTATCATACCTCTAGCAACATCAAAATACTTGGGTACTACACTAGAATGCTCTACTCAATACGTGGTTTACCAACCATATCGACATCATCTGCAGATGATTAAAGCTGGTGTAAACGGAGATGTAGTGTCACACTAAAATTTCCAGCATCACGACTAAAAACTTCAGAATAAGGATTTAGAATTAAACAATCCGGGACTCCAAGAAATAAGGTGAAACCAGCTTAGGAGTTTTCATGTACAATATTAAATTGATCTGAGTGATAATGTACATGAAAAAACGGAAGAGAATCAAGTCAACAAAATCGTATACACTTAAGAACAGTAACGAGTGTAAAGAGCGCGCGAAAACAGTGAGGGAGAAATAATTCATGTAAAACCAAGACAGATGGGCCGTTAACATCTTGGGTGGAAAAGTTGATATTGCCTACGTGAGAGAAATACTTTAATGATGGGTTCCCTAAACTATCTGACGTTGATTCTCTCAATTTTAGATCCATATCAAAAAAAATTATGTAGACATTCGTAAATGTTTTTATACTTCTTTATCCCCTGAAGCAAAAAACAAACTCTTTTCAAAGGGTTGCACCCAGACAATTTTTTTTGGTTCTGCTCACCCAATCAATTGTTTTGCCTTTCATTAGAAATTTGTTTCAATTTACAAACTCTACCAGATACACTCCTGCACGTATTATTTCAGGCAGACTACACCATTAAGTACCTAACCTAAAACTCTTTAAAATACTTTGATGAAATATAAACGTATATTTGAATCAAATTTTGAATTTAAATGACTCACCTAAAGTTACTTGACAAATGAAGACAACATAACATAACTCGAACTCTAAATTGATCGTCCACTGTAACAGTTGAACTAGTGACTTCATAGACCACATACTTTAGCCATATATAGCGTTCCTAGTTTAATTATCAAAATTAATTTATTTTGCTAATCGAATACGAGAATGATGCTTATTATTGCTTCTAACTATAGCAATAGACACTATAGACAGACAATTGTAACATGAAGATCAACAAAATTAATATGCAAAATTACCACTAACTATTCAGTATACACATAAAACTTAAAACATTATAACTTATAGGAGCCAGGCGACAGCTATGCGATGATAAAACTGTATAGGTTATGAGACTTCGAAACAATAAACAGCGTTTACTATATTTTTTTAGAGCATGCAATAAACTATGGAACTAATTTCCAGTGAATTTTATAATTGTAGTTAATCAGAAGCAAGTAATCGTATTTATGCCACGATAAGCTCTTGTGATACCCAGGTCGTTACAGTAAGTTGAATTTATTGTTATTTATATGAATCAAATAACAGATTTCTAGTAAGTATCCGTGACTGATTTACACGAACGAAAATACGATAAAAATGTCTGACATATGGGTAAACTAATAAAATAATTTATTTTAAGTAGGGCCAACGTGAATCTTTATACAGCCCGTCTCCAATCATTGGAATAATTTCTTGTTGAGTACATTTGAAAATATGCCATCATGTTTCAGAAATAACTTTTAAATGGAGAAGTACTGCACTTTACAAAACACTAGAAATTGCTGTGAGTTACAGTTATTTCTGATATGTATATTATAAAGTGTCTTTTGGCCGATATATAAAAAGTGATATAAGCATACGTGTCTTTTGTCAAAGGCTTCAGCAATCACAGGAAGTGTGCGAACCAAGAACTAAGAACTTTGCTGCTCCAGGTCCCGATGGGATAAATAACTTTTGGTGGAAAAAGTTATCGAGCACCCACCACCATTTGGTCAGAATTTTTAATTCCTGGTTGAATGGGGAGCAGCAAATCCCTTCTTGGGTTGTTGAGGGGCGGACAGTGCTGATCCCCAAGAACGGAGATTTGTCCAACCCGAAGAACTACAGACCGATAACCTGTCTAAACGCATGTTACAAGGTGTTTACACGCATTTTGTACATGCGGGTTCTCCACGCAGTTGAACCGGTTTACGAACGGATATATGAGCAACGAGGGTCGAAGAGAGGTGTCGCTGGCTGCAAGGAGAACCTGCTGATCGACAGATGTATCACGCAGGACTCCATGCAGTATAAGCGGAACCTCTCTATGGCCTGGATCGACTACCGCAAGGCATTTGACATGACATCGCATGAGCTCATTGTTCACTTGCTCCGATGTCTTGTGCTGCCCGGTCCCGTAGTGAGATGTATTGAAGAACTGATGCCACTCTGGAGGACTCGCTTTACCATAACATCGGGTAACGATAGAGTCCAAACAGAGTCGGTAACATTCAGAAGAGGAGTATTTCAGGGAGATTCCCTCAGCCCCCTTCTCTTTTGCATCTCACTACTGCCATTATCCGTCTCGCTCCGGAAAACCCGTGGCTACAACTGCGGTACCCCCGGCGACAGGAGGCATAAGGTCACCCATCTATTTTATATGGATGACCTTAAACTTTATGCCTCTGGAGAGAGGGATCTCCAGCAGTCCCTTAGGGTGGTACAGGAGTACACGCAGGCTGTCGGTATGCAGTTCGGGTTGGGCAAATGCGCACTGATCCATCTCAAGAGAGGACGATGCGGTGACTACGGAGAGGACGCGCAGCTCGTGGACGGAAGCATCTTACACCATCTAGATGCCGGAGAGTCTTACACTTACTTGGGTGTCGAGCAACGCTCCACCCAAGAAGTGAGTGTAGTGAAAAACGCTCTCCGCGGCAAGTATCAGCACCTACTCCGACAGATCTGGTTTTCAAAACTGTCGGGAAAGAACAAGGTGTCTGCTACAAATATGCTTGCCGTTCCGATCCTTCTCTACTCATTCGGAGTAGTGAAGTGGACTAGAGAAGAGCTGCGTCAACTCGATGTAGTAACCCGCAAGAAGATGCATCTCAATAGGAGCTTGCATCCTAAATCGTCCGTTCCACGGTTATATCTCCCACGACATCGGGGAGGCCGTGGACTCTTGAGCTTGGAGAGTCTCCATAGCAGGAAGATGGAGCATGTAAGGTCATCAGGAGTTCGGATCCCCTCCTCTGCATGGTCCGAGACCATGAAAATGCAGAGATAGGAGCTTTTCTCTTTAAGGCAGCACGGAGAGCAGCCGATGAACTTAGTCTCATCTTCGACGTCGAGCGGGTAAACCCCGACTCTGTCACCGAGTTGGAACCCGTTCGACTAAAAGCCCACATTAGAGCTGCAGAACACAGCATCCTTCTGCAGCTCCATAAGGATAAGCCATTGCACGGGGTCTTCTATAAAAATATAGAAGACCTCGGCTTATCCGAAAGGCTGACCTTCGCCTTCTTAAGGTCAGCTGGGCTGAAGTCTGAGACCGAGGGATTCATAATGACTTGCCAGGATGGTGTATTTAACACTCTCGTCTATCGACGTCGTGTCATGGGTATGGAGGTCCCTGATGTCAGCTGCAGGGCCTGCCGCAGGGCGCCGGAGACTGTAATGCACTTACTGTCGGCTTGCCCGACATGCGCAGTCTCGGCCTATATTCATAGACACAACGCAGCATTACGAGTGCTTTACTATCATCTAAGGCACTCGTATGGGATAGACGAAACACCAGTGCTGCCTTACGTTCCGGAGGATATTGAGTCCGTTGTGGGGAATGAGAAGTGCCTAATTTATTGGAACTACTCGTTTCCCACCGTCAGGCAAATACAAGCCAACAAGCCTGACATAGTACTCCTCGACCACCAACTCAAGACAATGTATGTCGTGGAATTCTCAGCTCCCGCTGAAAGCAACATTGTCTTGAAAGAGGAGGAAAAACGGACAAAATATCGAGATTTGCTCTTCCAACTCCGCAGGCTTTATCCAGGCCATTCTGTTAAAATAGTGGTACTGATTATAGGAGCCCTCGGTGGAATGAGACAGACGCTGCTTTCAGAACTAAAGATCATACCGGCATGCCGAGATTCGGCAGAGATCTTAGCCGGCAGAACGCAGAAAGCTGTCATCCTCGGTTCATTGCGTCTACTCAGGGAACACGATTCGCGGACCTGGTAGTCACTCACCCCACGGGCGTGGGGAGTAGCTATTGGTATTACCAGGTCCCCTCTGTGAGGGTCGGAGCCACAGAGTAAGGTGACTGATTTTTTGTAAAATAAAAAAATGAAATTTATTAGTCATAAAATTTACACTTCGAAAAAGCATCAATATAGGCTATACAACATATTACCCGTCCAGGAACTGAATGAAGACCAAAAACATAGAAGAATGGAGTTTTGTCAGATCATGCTTCATAATAAAAGAAAATTATGTGTATAGATGAGTGAAGTTTTCCACGGCGGGAGTTTTTAATACAAAAAACAGATGTTACTGGGAGAACGAAAACCAGAGACAGAGAAAGGTCAAGCAAATAAAAAAATCGGGTAGAAAATCAATCCACATTTGGTGCGGAATTTTTCAAAATAAAGTCAATCAATCAATCAATCAAAACAACTTTATTCACATTATTATAGAACAAATATCTAACCAGATATCTACCTCGCATTTGACCCTGTAACCAAAGCATATTATTTGTCACGTTGGTGGTAACAGGGTCCAGCGGAGGAGCAGTGCTGGTTCAATTTATAATCTTGCTGATTGTATCTTGAATACATTTAGTGATGAATTCAAGACATAATCAACACACTCATTCTCCTGAAAACAGTTAACAATAAAATTTGATGGTATATGACTTATTTAATTTTGTGCTACTAGTGCGGGTACCCAAGTCTATAATGATGGATCCAGTTGCAAGATTTCCAATGGTGAGCAGACGTTGTTACTGCTGAATCTTTTGTACTCTATAATTTCTGGTCTAAATATAATTTTGATTTTACGATGTACTAGAGATAAATTTATATAACAAACAAAACAAACAAAAACAAATAAAACAAAAATGTACAAACATAAACCAAAAGAAAGATTTAACAGTTATGAAATATCAGTACAGATAGGTAGGGGAAGAAGAAGTTATAGTTGGTGAAGATTTGGCTATAGAGGTTGCCGGAAGATGGGCAGCGTCGCTGTCTAATTTGTGTTATGTTTTGGGTTAGCGGACTATCACCCAGTTTGAAGGTGTAGAATTTTTAAGATATATTCTGGATGTAATCCGCTATTGGCGTTATGTCGTGGCAGCGTGCATAGAGATCTCTGAGGGAGATGTACCTGTTGGAATTCGAAATGAGGCGCATAAATTTGTGTTCTAACACTTTCAGTTTGCTCATTGTCGTGACCGACGTGCTGCACCACACCGGCGCCGAGTATTTGATGCTGGCCTAATCACCATTGTGTACAATAATTTTTTATTTTGTCTGTTAAGTCTGCTACCCCTGAGCTGAAAATCTGATTCAAGAATTCCCTATGGATGTATTGTCTAGAATGACTTGGCATCAGGACGGAGCGACTCCACATAGCGTTTTAGAAGTTCTGGAACATTTAAACAAAAAATTTCTCATTTAGATAGGCAATTCTGGGACCATTCGATTTGACGCCATTAGATAGCTTTTTATGGGATTTTTAAAATACAAAATCAATTTTAATCATAACCACAATCTTCAGGCCATTAAAGCAAACAAAAATTCAAGAAGGAATTAACAACTTAAACACAAACCATAGTAACGCTATTTGCAATATTTTCCTAAACTTAAGAAGACGCTATGAGCTTTGCATTGAAAATAAAGGTGGCCACTTTGAACAATTTCTTTAATTCATTACTTCTGTAGTATTATTTTATTATAAAGAGTTTGCTCTTGCTGTGTTAAAACTGTTTTTTAATAAATTAAATATGAAGTAAATTCTAATATCATATTAATTATTTACACGTGATTATAGTTAAGTCATATATAATTTACATGTTGAAAATAGCACTTTTCATACGTGAAAGCGTTTTCACATACTGTTAGCGTGCGTTAAAGATTTATCATACGCTATGTGAAATCAATAATTTTCAAGCGTAATTTGTAGTGCGTAGTTATTAGCGCTTTTCAAAGCAGTCATAGAAAAAACTTTTGATTTTACTAGTGAACAATTATTTACGGTTGCCGCTGTGGAGTTAATGATGACGGTTTGAAATGTGAAAATTGAATAAGCATTAGAATAATTATTTTCGTGGCCTACCTTGTTATTTTTTGTTTCACTTGTATTTTATCACGCATGGCTCACTCTTCTTGCAACAATGCAGCTCATTTGCATCTTGAATGTCAAATATGTCAAGCAGTATTTAAGATGGACCTATACAATATTATATATTTGAAATCAGGGGAAAAGGGGCTTCTCGAAAATGCAATAATATATAGGGTGTTCCGTTTAAAAAAACATATATTTATTTCATATCACGTGGCCTATACATGATATTGTTTTTTTTATCACGTATCAATAAAACAATTTTTTCTATTTTCAATACTAACAGAAATAAAGGTGGGGTCAATATATAACCCTGTACATCTTTGTATTCTTGCATGCGTAGTCATAAACCTTAGTACTATTTTGCTTTGAAATTATAATGAAACATATCCTATACAGATCAAGTTGACCTGGAAAAGTTGTCTGAAAATATTTCAATCCTTCAACTTGTATAAGTCGTAGTGCTGTTTAAGTGAGTAACTCTTGATTTATGGCAAATAATAGTACCTACTTATATAAAAAGACCCCCATCTTAAGGACTCAGACCCAGAGGAGAGTCGTCTCTTTAAATAGGACTACGAACTATACAAGCTGATAAAGGCTCTCAGACAATTTTTCAATATTTTAGTAGTTCTTGGTCTAAATATAAATGTGATAGTTTACACGTATTTGTTAATTATTCTATATGACAAGATCTTGTTACGTGTTTACATCCTCCAGTAAGCACCCCCAAGCGTACTCTGCCCTGATGCGTCGGTCCCGCTACTTATATACTCCATGGTGCTTTTTCTAGAGTTTTCTCTCTAATTCCAGTCTGTCATTCGGAATGATTATAGTTTATCCGTGGTAATGACGCCATCTCTGGGCCAAATGGTGGACTACCGTTTTACTGGTAGCTAGTTAGGCAGGCTTCCTTTTAATCTGCTACTAGGGATTAAATCTCTCTTCTTAAGAGGGCGTGGGTGTGCATATAACAATAGAGTTCCTATAAAATAGAGTTTGGTCACCGGGTCCCCACTCCACGCAAGTAGATACGTAATGGCGGCGATAATTTCAGTGTGCGCGTGTGCATCAGTGTGTTTACAAGGTATCCTATTGGCGCCGCCATTATGTATCCACTTTTCATGTAGACCAATCAGTCCTCGACCTCGTATGCCCAGACTCTGCTTCATAGGGACCCTACATAACAATTTAGTCTCAATAGGAACTATTCTACCAAACTTTTATATATTGTGTATTAAATCTGGAACAGGGGGCGAGCGTAGGTGCGTCTTTACTATGTACATACTTCGGTATGCGATGTAAAGCAACGACAGGCGCAGTTAGTACTTGGATTGGTGACCATTCCAACGGAAACCGCGTTCTCGCCTCACACATCTTCCAGTGGCTTGTATATCAGTGTATGCACGGAAGCTATACAACCTTAGGCGAGGGTTTTATAGGAGATATACCATCCTTCGGAGGGGATGTAAAGCCGTCGGTCCCTTGTCTATTAAATGTTAGGCAAGTAAAAGATCCCTACTCTTCTTATGAGAAGAGGTTCGGCAAAATTCCTGGTTGGGGGTAGTTCGTCTACAGGCGTCGGTGATAGGCCTCAGTAGCGGAAATAGGCCGACGTTAAATAAATGTATAAAAAAAAAAAAAAAAAATCTGGAACAGAAATAAAGAAATCATCTACACGCATTGTACAGAGAGACATACATTTTTAAATTTAATATTTGATTTCATCGTCTTCGATAAAACAAATTTGCGATGATTATTTAAAAAATGTTGTCCTATTATACCTATTTCACTATTGCCATATTACGACTGAACATGCAGTTATGATTTCATAATATACTCATGCCTTTATAATATAGCACAATTAGATATATGATTTAATTATTGTTTTTGTTAAATTGATGTATAATTAAATTAATTTAAAAAAATGTTCATAGCACATGTTCCAATTATGCTGAAATATGAATATATTCATTCATTCGTGTTGTGCTGCAAACAGAACAGAACGTTTAGCAGACAAAAGAATAATGAATGTAAAAGTAACCAACTACGTGGGTATTCTAATTTACATATTTAATGCTAGATTACTGCCTGTATTCGCATTTAGTTGGCCTGAAAACTGAAAACGTAGATATGCACCATTTACTGTGAATATGTATCAAAAAATATATCACTACCAAACCGAGAAGAATTTTCTATTTGTAGTCTATATTGAGAATTCTACTATGTTAATTTGTTTATTTGCACGACATAGTAAGAAGATTTTAGGCCTATTAGGAATGAGAATTTATTAAATATTTGCGTAATACAATTAGATTACGATATTATACTTGTGTAAAAATTTATATCTTTTTCAAATGAGCATCAGTGGCTTCTACAAAGAAAAAATTAATCTGACTTTGACTTTATTGAACATTTATTTACATTTATTTGAATTATAACACATTCATAATCATCAAGGATTACGGTAATACCGCAGTAATTAACTGTAATGAGTTTCCGAACTATGAACGATGAAATTAATACGACAATTTGTAATATAACTAAAATTGTGTTAGAGATAAGCAAATTTAAAGTAATTGACTTTGCAGTTAATGACTTCTAGCTACGCTACCGTAATAAATTGAAGCATCACTCTTATTTTTATTAATAAAGATAATTATCAACAAGTAAAAGTTGAGGTCGGATGTTGTCTACAGCGAATACCTATTTATCAAAAAGTTAAGACCACTTTATGTTAAATTGCTTGAATGTTTTTCTTATACAAGGTTTAACATCACTTACACTTTAAAATTTATACATATTAATATTCAACAAAATATATAAGCCAACGCAAAGTAGATAAATTATTACAAAAACAATAAATGGGTAATAAAGTAAAAATACTTACTACGAATGTCCAGTATTCCACTGTTTCCCATGAAAGGAAACCGATTCATTGTCACCAATCAAGGTGCACAATGTGCGCTTCCAAATCAATTGAAAATAATATTCTATAATTTGCGATACTACTATGTCTTCAATCGGAAAACGCAAAATTAAATTTGATTGCAATAAGCTCTCAGCAGGCAGATTAATCCTAAAAAAAATTTAAATTTGCTTTTCTGTAAAAAGTCGTACTAAAAAGTAAAAACTAAGAAAAATACTAATGTACGAATGTAAGAAAAGCAAGGTGTGCGCACTTTGTATGATTGTACGCATGATTGTATGGAAGGGGTGGAATCTTTGTATACATAGTGCTTTCAGTCATGTGTACATAAAGATGATACATATGCTTATATACAAATTGCGCACGTCTTGCTTTTCATGCATTCATACGTTAGTA
Source organism: Leptura quadrifasciata (assembly GCA_963675555.1). NCBI lineage: Eukaryota > Metazoa > Arthropoda > Insecta > Coleoptera > Cerambycidae > Leptura > Leptura quadrifasciata. Next base: position 56,988,557 of record OY776678.1, on the reverse strand, counting down.
TTTTTTTTATTTTTTACTTTTTAGTACGAATTTTTACAGAAAAGCAAGTTTTTAAAAATTGTCTTGTTTCTACTTTTTAGTCATACTTTTTAGGGGGTTTACGCCCCAGAGATCACTCAATAAAAATTTATCGCTCCTTCGTTTTACAGATTTTTCAGTTTCCACCCCCGCGACCTTATGTGCGGATATTTGCAAACGTAACGGTGGAATACTGTATTGTCATCAGATCTTAGTAATAGTAACTGTACAAAATTTCATCAATTATATCAGGAAGTAAATAAGGGATGCAAGATTTGGTGATAATTTTCATCCCCGCACCCCCTACGTGTAGACATTTGCAAAAGTAACGATGGAATACTGTGTAACTGCACAAAATTTCATCAATTGATTATCTCAGGAAGTGTGTTAAATAAAGGATGCAAGATTTGAACAGAAACATTGTGCTTGACATTGTGAGTTAAAGGAAAGCAAGTAAAAAGGACTACAGTGCAGGGCTGTTAGTTGTGCATCGCCAGCCGTAGACTAGTTTCGATCTTGTTAGCTCTCATCAGTACAACATAGGCGAATGCACAACACTTCACTGTTCCTCTAGTCATCAAATTACAGAAAAGATGTGTTCACAACTTGTCGAATAGCTCCATCTGGTGGTGACTTATTGAAATCAAAGTTGGCGAAAAACTCGAACTGTTATTTCTAACAAAATATATAAGCCAACGCAAAGTGGGTAGATCATTACAAAATTAATAAATGATTAGTAAAGTAAAAATACTTACTACGAACAAATGACTGCGAGAAATGTTGCTGCCGAATAAAGGGGAGTAAAGAAAAAATAAAATTGTTTCCCGACAAGAGGAAACACCTGAAACTCATACATTGTAATTTGTTTTCCAAATTTAAAAAAAAAAATTGAGTTCACAAAAATTATATTTTACAGACTTTTTATAATGTAATATTTCCAACAAAACGACAAAAAGGGAATCATACGGTTTCTTATACGGAAAATCCAACGTAAAATCAGAATTTCAAAAAACTGTACAACAAAAAAATATTGACAATTTTTATTTAGTTATAAAAAAAGAAACTAAATGCACAGGATGACTCGTGAAAAAAGGACGTTTTTCAAATGGCTAGTACACAGCCGTTAGTGGTGTTAGGGAGGTGGGGGGAGGGATCTTTCGCTTTGGAGTGGCCTACCGACCGTTTCAGTTTCAATGGAGTAGTGGACGATACACTGTCAACGCTTCCATGGAAATTGTGAGAAATATGTTCCCTGAAAGCCTCATTTCACGTTTCGATGACGTGCCCTGGCCGTCAAGTTCACAGGACTTGTCCTCCTGTGACTTTTTTTACAAACCCCATACTTTAATGGAGTTGAATGGTACCATTACAGAAGAAGTGCATTTGATTGATCGAGAGCAGTTGGCCAGAGCTGTGTTTATTCAAAAGGATGGTCGTATACAGGGTGTTCCAACCAAAAGTAGGCACCCTGAATAACCTTGGAGATAAAAGTTTTTTGAAAAACTGGTGAAACACGTCGACCTTGTTTCCAAGGGGGGCATATTTTAATGTAATTCTTGTATACTTAACATCATCCCTCTATCCTACGTGGCCATCCCCTCAAAAAATTCAAATGGCAAGTGGGGTCGAATGATATATCTTTTAAAAGCTCTTTCAATTCCTTACATAACTGTGTATTTTTTAAAGCTTTATCGATTCGTTGTTACGGAAAATAAATTTTATTTTTGATGATTACACACAATCGAAATCGTTTAAAAAATCTAAAAACACGCCACTGGGTATTGGAATTTATAAAAAAACTGCATTTTTAGTGCTCTCCAATTAAGACGAGTTTTTTCGACAAAAAACACTTTCCTTGTCTGTTTAGTTTTAGAATAATAAAAGACTCATAAGTATTTGATAGTCCTTGAACATTAATTTGTTCACAACCAATTTTAAATCGAAATACATTTTACCCATAGTTAGTTCTCAAAATGGATTATATCCTTCAGAAGAGAATATAAATTGTCAGCATTTATTTTAAAAACGATAATTGTGCTAGGGATATGGAGCGCATATTCAATAGAAATCACCCAGTTCTCAGTATGTTTTAAAATTATTGAAAAAATTTATGGAAACAAGTTAGAAACAAAAAGCATGAACCTCAGCGACTGATTAGGAATGAAGCGCTTGAAGTGGCAGTTCTGGGTCATTTGCAGATGTATAATACTCAATCGACCAGGAAAGTAACTGAGGCTTCGGTGTATCACGAAGCAGTGTTCATCGAATTCTGAAGGCCCACAAATTTCATCCATATAAATTTAAATTGGTACACGAATTAAACGAAGATGATCCCGATCGTCGGCTTGAATTCTGTGAGATTTTTAGTGAACAATTAAACAGTAATCCAATCTACTGTACAATATGTGTTCTTCTGATGAATCGACATTTTACTTAAATGGGGAGGTAAACAGGCACAATTGTAGGTATTGGAGTGAAACCAATCCACATTTATTCATGGAAACTCATACCCAAAGGCCTCAGAAGTTAAATGTTTGGGCTGGCATCTTAGGGGATCACATTGTCGGGCCACTTTTTATTCCTGACAATTTAAATGGCAAAAGAACAAGAAAATAACATCGACCCAATGATTACCCATATCCTCGAAGATAACGATAATCTTTTAGAGGGCGAACTGTTTTTTCAACAGGATGGAGCACCCCCACATTTTGCTATATGCGTTCAGAAATGTTCGTACAGAATTTCAAAACAGATTATACTACTGTATGGAAGTCGGTGGGGGTCATTTTGAACAATACATACGAAAATTTAAACTGCTTATTTTCTTTTTATTTCCCGAACCTAAAATAATGAAACAATTTATTTCTCAGGAACGAATCGATAAAAGTTTTAAAAATACAGTTATGTAGAGAATTGAAAGATGTTTTAAAATATGTATCACTTGACCCCCTTTGCTATTTGAGGTTTTTGAGGGGGTGGCCGTGTAGGGCAGAGGGCTAATGATAGATATACAAGTACTACATTAAAATATGTCCCCCTTGGAAACAAGGTCGACGTGTTTCACCAATTTTTCAAAAACAAAATTATCTCCAAAGTTACTCAGGGTGCCTACTTTTGGTTGGGACACCCTGTATATCATCTTAGAATTGTTATCAGTAACATGTAAGAGACATGGCGGATCTATGGCACCATAATTTTATTATTTCTCTGAATTAGTGAACGCACTGTAATGTGAAGTATGTACAGATATAGGTCATTTAAGGGTGCGTTACCAAGGCCAAATGGTGCGTAAAATATCCTCATTCTTATTTTACATTCATCTCAAAAACGAGCCAACAGAATTCGGAATTGATTTCATTATGTAAACTAGCAAACTTAAGACAAGGACTTATTACATTTTATATTGTAATCCTAGTTAAAATTAAGTTTTCAAAATTTTCTTCTCCTTGATCATTCAACGCGAACGTACCACTCATTCGTGGCAAATTCACCATACATTATTTTATATTCTACAATGGGACTTAAATATTCAAATAAAATATAATACGATGTAGTATAAAATAAAATAACATGAAAAAAAGTGAAAAGTCTGCATAATATTTGCTTATATTAAAGTTTAATGTCGAATACGAAATTGCTAAATTTCGTGTAAAATAGTTGGGCTAGATGGCATCAGCATAGCGATGGCATTGCTTCACGTACGGTAAAGCAGGGTCGGGCTCATAAATTTCCATTTACAGTGTTGAAATAAAGCTTAAAACTTGGTTTAATTATTTGGATGTTAAGAAACGACATTATCATTAAAATTATTGCTGATTATATATTTTTGGGTACTTTTTATTTATTAAGATTAACAGTAGTTTGATCTCTACCACAATACGAAAAAATCTGTCCAAATGAAGTAATGGCTATTTATATATATTTTTATTTTTTCCTTGTTTCTCTGAAGAAAGGTAGGTAGTTACCGAGTAGTTACTATGTTTTTATGATCAAAACATTTTATAATAAAAAAATTGAAAAATATGCACTAGTTGTATTCATTATATTAGAACAATACAATTTCATTCAAATAACTTACTGCACAATTACTGGATTAATATGTGAATAATAGGTATATTAAATCTTGGAAGGAATTAAGGTTATAAATTATGTACGATTGTCGATTTTAGTAAAACTGATGTCTGCAAAATAGTTCTAATTTATTTTTGTTCACACATTTTCAGTAACTATCTGTTGGTGACACTGCTATTAAAGATACCATTACTATACATAGTGTACAATAATTATACCAAGGGACAAAGTGCATTTTTTATCACTTGAGTGTGAAGGATTAATTACAGGAGGAATTAAAAAGCATTTTCACTTTGTGGTATATTCATACAAATTATTTCATTTTTTGCACTCCACAGTCTAACAGTGCGCTACTGCTATTGTAATAATCATTTTCAAGGAATAAAGTACAGATCTCTTATACTCCTCGAGGGACAGAACCCACTTTCTACACTTTAGTCCTCAAAAATGACAATTAAAATAGCACTCTTAGATCATAGAATACTAAAACATTGTTTTTGAAATGGGAAATGCTCAAAGGTAATTATTTTATTTTCCATTGTAGTGCTGATACTTATTAAGGGTGTACAGAAAAGTTTCTAGATGGCTCACTAATTTCCTCTTTATTAAATAACTATAAACATTATTACACGCAAACATGAATAATATCTGTACATTTCTTGGTGTTCTAAATACGTACTATCATTTAAGCTATACTTATATCAAATTATACCAATGATCTTTTTTCTATGAACACTAAGAAAGTTACAGAAAGATACTACAATAATTAAACTAGGTATACAATATTTCATATTTGTACATATCACAACAATATAATAAATCTAAATCAATATTTACTTCTTCCATGTCATGTTTGCCAGAGAACCTCTATAAATTGCCATTTCATTGAAATTTTAAAAAATAATGTTTCCATTTACACTTTTCCGTAAAGTTCGTCTAAATCACCTAAAAAAAAACAAAGAAAATATTGGAATGATAAATAATTTTCACTATATTTGAAATATTGAACAAGTTTTTATTGAGCAAAATTACTTCCCTAGGGTTATTATATTTCAGCTCCAATATTAAAAGATGTAATGCTCTGTCTTTGTCATGAATTTGATTTATCGAGGCGCAGGCTCCACCACCCCTACACCTGGCCCTATCCGCACCAATTGCAAGATAGTTTAATGTTTCCACTTTATTCTTTTTCATAACCCAATATGGTGGGAGATTGTCTGTGACGCATTATTATTCTAATTAATTTTTGTTGCATGCCATGTCTGATAGCCTCACCAAAGCTGTTTCCCCATAAGCTTCAGTCGCAACCTCTTTACTACTTTTCAGTCTTTTTATGGCTGCCTCCACTACTTTGGATTTGATCATTTCAAGTTTGCGTTCGTAATCCTGCTGCCAGTCATTGTTTGACTCGGAATGCTCCTTTTTCAAAAACTTTTCTCAAAATTAGAGCCAAAGCACGATAATCTAAGTGTAATATACCATAGTTAGTAAAACGTCCTCTTACTATTACTGTGACCTGCATGTGAATCCAGTTCTTTACAGGCATCTTATAAATAAATAGAAAAAGGTGCAAGCTCCCCTACACCTAGCCACACCAATTATAGGAAAATATTGAAATGTTTCCACTTTCTTTTTCGAATATTGATAGTGTTTTAAGAGACATTTTGCAACACATGTATCATTCTAATTGTCCATAATAGATTATTTGTCATAATAGATTGTTTGCACACACCGATTGTCCCCGAATGTCCCCGTAATTAATTACTATCAAAAAAGAGAATAATAAGGAAAGAGAAAATCATAAACTATAAATGTGTTTCCAATGATGCTCGTATATGTTTTCTTTTAGAGAGTCCCATGAAGAATTTTGGTTTTTATCATTTCATTGGCTGACTTCACTTATATCTCCTCTCCTACATCTGGACTCTAGTAGACAGGAAACTGTATTGTTTTGCAGATGGATTAAATATATAAGTTTCTTTGTCGGTGGGTTATTTTGTATTTAGTTGGCATTGTGCTGAATGTAAAACCTACAACATATATTCAAAACGTATGTACTTATACATTTACAGTTAGTTTATGGATTCCATACCCATTTCCAAAATTCTAGGCAGTAAATGGATCGGATTTGAACTTTATATTCCTATTTGCAATTGCTTCCAGCATATGGTCTTCATAAAATTTAGGTAACATCACATTTTCCCATAACTTTTTATCTTTAAGAATAACTTCAATATAAAGGGGTTGTTGGTCATTTATATATATTACGAAAAAACATAAGTCTTTATTTGCTATATTTAACTGCCCTTGGATCTGAAACAGTCATATTATCAAATGCTCCTGATGTACCTACTATGAAATTATATTTCACCTGGTAATAATAATTATGATTTCTCTTTAATTTAATTTTCCCATCGGTTACATTTACACATAAAGTTTTATCTGTTTTAGCAACTTCTTCCAAGGACTTGCCAGATTTATAAACCTTATATAAACATTTAATTTCTATTATTGCATTAGCACCTACAAGACCTGTAAATAAATAACTTGATATATAACTTGATTTATGTAAGTATGTTTTAATTAGCCTGTATACAAATCAAAGAATCGGGATGAAAAAAGTACGTAATTGAAAATTTAATTTGAATATTCAGGGTCAACCACGATGATTGTACAGGGCCAATTGCCATTTATTTTTAATAGAGAGCTATAAATATCAGTACTTACATTTTTAGAGAAGACTCTTTCTAGGCTACTTTCATTCCTGTATTATTATTGACTATCTCCCAACCATTTGAAGGTAGTGAATTTTTTTGCTGAAATAATGTCATCTGCAAATGCATTTTAAAAAAATCAGTACAGAATAATTTTCACTTCCCAAAAATAAACAGGGTGGCCAAAAATTATTTTTTAATTTGAACTTTTGAATTGAATTTTCTCCATTTTTCAAATGAAACACCCTGTATATTTTTCGGCCATATGATGTAGCAATGAAAAACTAACATTATTTTTGTATATCTCTATGGCTATTTGTAACCATTTTCAATTTATTCAGCAATAAGTACAACATTTAAGAATAAACTTAGTAAATTAGAAGTTTTTTCAAATAATTGAGCAGAAGAAATTACAAAAAGTGCTCCACATGTTGCTCTTTTTGATTGACACATCTCTTATGCGTCTTTGAAATGAACCGTTTTTAAAACTCCCGGCGTGATCGACCAAAGAGCAATGTCATTCTTTTCGTCACATTTTGGAATGTAGAATAGTAGAAACTTCATTACAAAGACGCGTACAGATGTGTATCAATCAAAATGGGCAACATGTGGAGCACTTATTATAATTTTTTCTGTTCAATTATTTAAAAGAACTTATAATTTTTTAAGCCTATTCTTGAATTTATTGCTCAATAAATCGAAAATGGTTAGAAATAGCCAGAGATGTACATACAAAAAAAAAATTGATTTTTCGCTCCTACATTATATAGTTCAAAAATATACAGGGTTCCATTTGAAAAAATGGAGAAAATTTAATTCAATAGTTCCAACTTGAAAACCGATTTTTGGGAATTGCATATTTTTAGGAAGTGAAAATTTTTCAAAAACATCACGCAAATGACTCGTAACTGATATTTACAAAAAAATTTCTTAAAATCCATAATGCCGACTGTAGCGATTTTTTAACATGCATCTGCAGATAGCATTATTTCAACAAAAAAAATCACTACGTTCCAATGGTTGGAAGATAGTCAATAATAATATAGAAGTGAAAAGAGTCTAGAAAGAGGCTTCTAAAAATGCACTGACATTTATAGCATTCCATGAAAAAAAATGGCACTCAGTCCTGTACAATCGTCTTGGTTGACTCTAACTCGAGTGCACTATTGCTCCAACCGGTATGCTTTAGAATTATTCATTTAGTAAATCTGTATATAATAATATTTTTATAACACTTGTAAACTAACCATCAGGAGAGGCAGCCAAATATTCGTATTTTTCGTAAATGAATATGACTGCTTTTTGAATTTTTGCCTGGGGTTTCAGTGCAACAAACTGTTGTAGAGCAAATGATTCTTTAATTTTACCATATTTCATAGCATCAGACTCAGCATACTTCAATCCTAATATAGGTAGTCTTTAGTAGATTGTCTGGTTTTGTTGTTTTACGTCTGTTTACGTTTTTCAGTGTTCCCAATTTCTATCGGTGTAACCTGAAAATAATATTCAATAAAATAAAACTAAAAATCGAAAGCATAAAGGAGCAAAAACTACATTATATCAAACATACGGAACTGGCCAGCATAACCATAGCTACAAAAGAGATTGTCCGTAGACAAACTACGGGCAAAACAATTAGGAACTACACAGATTGTAAACAATCATTACTAGCCGTGAGAAGTTACAAAATTACCACAGGAGCAGTATGGGAAAGTCACCAAGCACTTGTGTTGCCGACAGACTGGCCAAGAAGGCAGTGGGCCAAAGTATCTTTGGACCAGTCCTGGCCAGTCTGTTACCTATCACAGCGATAATACAAATAATTAAAGAGAACACCCACAATGAATTCAAGAAGTTGTGGGATGAAACAAACAGCTGTCAGCTTGCTAGGGAACTACTAAAATATTCCAACAAGAGTACAGCAATGAACTACCTGGCAATTGTTAGGTTTTAAACTGGACTAAGAACTGTTACGTTTAACTGGGGCTAAAGTTCTTAACCACCAGCTTTTTGATAAGACTTCTAACCCTACCACACCTCGGCTAGTACTCGTCCTCTCAGGTTTGGGGTTCCACGTTCACAAGTGAACGGGCCTAAAGTTGTACCTAGGTAAGAGTAAATAATTATTAAATGTTTAAATCAATAAGTAAACTAAATTACCAAGTGGTTCATTTAACAAAATAATAAGTCGCTATCAAGTTCTAAAAAGATGGTTTTATTCCAAGACAGTCAGAGATCTCAAGTCAATAACAAATTTTTAACAATATATACACACATAAGTATATCTACAAGTTACATGAATGAAATTTGAACACAAATGTTCCAATAAATTCTATGAAGAAGGTACGTTAATTTGAAGTGTCTATAAACAAAATAGTTTTCTAGTTTAGAAACCAAAACAGTAAATTATAATTAGAATAACCAAATAATATTCACCAAATGCAATTGCATGTAGTTTACATCATGTCTTTAATTAATTCCCCTTTTTACAATATACCCAGACTCATAGTCATTAAAATGTGAAGTGAAAATTCACAGTATAGTTAAAATCAAATTTACCAAATTGAATTGTACAAATTTTTTAAAAAATGAACAGAAACTTATCTTAAGCTTCCAGCGTGGTAAGGTAAGTACTCGTGATTACGACGTGAAACCAATGAAACCATTGCAACAAAAGCCTGATGAGTGAGGTAACCATGTAGTTAGAACTTGAACTCTTCACAATGCCATCTATACTGAATCTCGTCGACTATAGTAGACCCTCCTCTCAGCGTTCCATCGATGTGACGTAACATAACCATCATCGGTAATATTCGATATATTATAATATATACCACAAGAAGACTAACCCAATAAAACCAGTGTGAATAAAATATTAAAACATCTCGGAACGTAGTAGACCCATCATAAACCGCCTAGAAGTGAACCACAAAATACTATTAATACCTAAAATGGACATGAACACGTGTAAACTTACCCATCCAATAGGGTATTTCCCAACTACGCGTTTCCATCCAGCAAGAGCTGATAATATTTCCAGCAGAAAACTAATCCCAAAAAACAAGTAAATAATATGGCGATGGCACACCATTCCCAAGATAAATTTGGATAACTCATCCAACATGAAAAGAGAGAGAAATTACCACCAACCCAATATGTAACTGCCAAATCCAAGCGCAAGCGCTAGACTGACCGATGTGAGTACTGTTCGATTCATAAACTAAACGACATCGAGATCTGTTTAATTTTACAAAATAAGAATAACTAAACAAACTATTCAACCCACAATGAATTATGAAATTACTACTCGTTCAATGAAAAAGGAAAAGATTAAATTGAGAATATACTAGAAAACAATTATAAAAACAATCTCTAATTTAAATGATATCAAAGGAACTGATCAGAACAGAACTGACTCCATGGTGCGTGTGCCGTACAACCATAACTAATTGAATACACTTAGCAAGCAATTTGACAGTCTCACAACGAAACTTATAACCTTCAATAGAACTGAACAGCACAAGGAATAAGCCATAAAAATTGTATAGTAATGAATACTACAGTAAGTACTCAATTAATATGTTAATTAACCTGACATTACAGTATCGTAGCCTGTTGTGGTTATGTTTTTCTTAGTTGCCTACATGTTTCGATGTTCCAGGTACTCCGGACATGACAAAGAAACTACATAACTAGATAACATATACCCCATTATTTAGCACAATACAAACCTAATTCAATATTAGGAAAGAACAATGTACAGGTAGGATACTTCTTGTTTATTAATGTTCGCTTATTCGTTTCAGAGCCAAACATGCCAGTGAAAGCTATACCTTGTGTAAACTACAAGTTATTGATAACTAGAGTACGACTTCCCAGTAGTTGAATGTTTAGTAGTCGAACCCCGTCACAACAAATAAACTAAAGAAAAGTACATAAGGTTAGGCTAATTAATAAAAATAGATTTGAAATATAAATAATAACAAACAATGCAAGCTATTTACTGTGTGAATTAAAATGACAATTATATCCTTTTCTATATTTAATGTGAACTACTGTTGAATATGTGATTAATAAAAATTTTAAATTACAAGGAACGTTACGACTAAATTTACTCGACTAAACAAAATATAATTAACAAAAATGTTACTGATAATTGAACTTTATTTTGATTTTCAAAACAAATGCAAAATTCTGTACTTATGCTTGCCAAGACAAGATCAAACGTAACGTAACGCAATGTCCAGAAGGAACCTACGTTTTATAACGGGAATCCAGACTGGACACTGTCCGTTAAGAAAAGATCTACATAGTATGAGATTAAGCGAAACACCTCTCTGTAGAGGTTGTGAACAAGAAGGTGAGACGGTTCAATATGTATTCTTGGCCTACTTTGACCGATATAAGGGAGATGCCCCTAGGCAGCATCACCATCTATTTTGCAAGATTAGTTTGCTGGAGGCCTAGGCGAGGGTCTACCTACAGGGAGGATGTATAAGGGGCCCAATGGGACCTAAGTGCTGTGGTTTAATAATTTTTATTGACCACCCTCCCAACCAATTCCAGAACCCTTAACCGTTCATAATAACATTTTAAATCACTCAATTTTCGATGATGTATTATTTTTATGTTGGTATGTCGTCGATATCAGATTTAATGTATTGCTTATAGATTCCACAATTAAAAAGCACCAAAAGATGTATAGTCAAAATGAATCAAAATACTTACTGTACCAGATGCTGCGTTATAATCGTGACCCAAGTTGTGACTATAAGAGTGACGACTCCATCCATCATCTACATAAACTTTGGTCCAGATATTATGACCTCCATCAACTTGATTTCTTTCTAATGCAAGCGTGTACTCTTCCTTGCTGACTCTTCAATGGATTCCCACAAATACGATTTCCAATGATCTCCAAGTTCAAATTCAATTTTATTACCATTAATAATTTCTTTCAATGTTTTCCCTCGTTTTATGTTCTCCCTAGTTGACATCTTTTTATGTGGACTTGTGACATCCTAATCTTAGATGATCACAATAACCAATAATGAAGTACTTTCTTTTATCAGTAAATCTAAAAAGAAAAATATAAAAAATGCATTTTTAACTTAAAATATTGGTCCAATCGCTAAGAAACAAACAGTATGTATTTAGCTACTATTTATAGCTCGCTTGAAAAAATTGCAAATATTCTCTGACATTTCACAGCAGCATCCTTACTTTCAATGATTATCAATTATAAATGTTTATCGAACAAATCACCCCAGGCCTCCCAAACTATTACTCTATGTGAGCATTTATGATGAAAGCTGGACATAAATTGAAAAGATATCCCGTGTCGCATTTTTTTTGCAAATTGTGAGAGGTTATTCCATGATGATTAGGCTAAATTTCAGATATTTTGCATTTATTTCAATTTCGCTCAAATTTCATATCCAAAACCAAGAAAATCGAGTAACGCGTTATCTGAGACCCTGTACAAGCACATGTGAATTCTTAGGCTATGCCGCTTTCGTTTCATTAATTATTATTATATTCACAAAGGCACTACTCATTTGAGAAATTCAGTGAATAACAAAAAGAAACGTACGTATTATAGCCTCAGAAATATATGCAAGCACAATTTGACATTTTACGCAAAATATAACCTACTAATTATTGTAAAATAATTTCAGTTATCATGATCTAAATTTTAAATAATATATTACTTACCTAGTGCAATCAATGAATCAATCGTCAGGCAATAAATACACAAATTTTCAGTATTTTCACACTTCAATGTATATTGCACAAATATAAACGTATGTAGAGTCCGTAAATGACCGTAAATTGAAATTCTTAGCCTTGAGAGCTTCAGTATCATGTAATGTAAATAATGTCTTTTATGCCAACTAAATACGCGCAACCCACAACACTTCAAGATGTTCTCTGTGTCACCGAGGTTTTGTCTGTGACTAGTACATAAATAAACAAAAATCGCTTCGCGATTACAATGCGTACGGTCCTGTACATCGTCTAGATTACTGGGCTTCTGTGTTATCGATAGGACAGTGCAATTCGATTACTTGCTCCGATTGACTGGGGGCATGCAAACGCACTCTTAAATTAAAAACTAAGTATATATTCATTCCATATTGCAACTTGAGTCCCTATGTATGTTGCAATAATAATAAATCAGTGAAGAACTGATACAGTCATCACGTGGTACTGCAATGTAGGTATGAATACCACAAAACTGTAATAACGTGGTTTACCATTAGAGAGGATAATGGAGGCTCGGCCGTAACATTGCCTGTGTTCGTTTTCCATCACGCAATCTGTTACTTTTATATCCGGAAACATGGCACGCGAATGAATCCTCGAATTACTATTATTAACGTAACAATCTTTGCCCTTTTCTTATGTATATTAATTATATACATGTTATCCCCTTGGCGACAAAAAATTGTTTAATTCGTCTTAGTTGTTTGCGTGTTCATTTTTACAACAACCAGCGGCGTGTCGCCTGAGGGACGTATGTGTGAAAAGATAAAATTAGTTGCAAACAAACGTGTCAAGTTTATTTTTTTGTAAACATTTCAAGCCCCAAATCATCTTTGAAACTATTGCTAGATACAATTTTTTTTTTTAGTAAGTGAAGGAAGTCGAGGATACCGATTATATCTCAATATTACATACACTATCAGGCCCGTACCTGACGAGTACGCAGGCGGCAAAAGTTGGGGGCGTCAATTTGAAAGAGATTACCCTGGACATTACATATAAAAACGTTCCAAATTGGAAAAAAATATATGTATTTAATAAAGGGATTGCTGGTATTAAAGAAAGCGAGTTAGTGCCTTATTCCTCAAAAAGAAACAACAATGCAGATACAGACAGGTGTTTCGGAGTTATTGCTCCTCATCAACGTAGCTTAGTGAATATATTTTAGGTGAGCAAAACTATTAAAGGTAGGTAAGTACAGTACACAGTACTCCATTTGCAATTTCATACCTCATGTGCCACATTTTGGGCTACAAATGAGAGCAGTCAGTACGAGGAGCCCTATGTGTACTGCTCTATTTCTACCTGACAAATAAAAAATAAGAGATGGAGGGTTTATGAGGTCAAATAATTAAAGAAAGTGAGTTAGTGCCTTATTTCTCAAAAAGAAACAACAATGCAGCTACGGACACGTGCTTTTATAACTTCAAAACACGTGTCCGTAGCTGCATTGTTGTTTCTTTTGAGGAATAATACACTATCTCACTTTCTTTAATTATTTTACCTCATAAGCCCTAAATCTTTTATTACTGGTATTTTTTGAAGTAATTTGAATCGACATTTGCTTTTGAACTTTCTAAGAAATGAGTTTTGGGACGCACACCATAACTTACCAATTCTAGCAAATCATAATTTAATAGATGGGTCTACTGCACCTAATGGAAAAGGATTAGCTGAATGAAAATTTTTAAAATCGGTTAATAGATAAACAACTGTCTTATTGAGTGACCGCCTATTGGAACATCTGCAACTGCTACCATTACCCCAGAACAACTGAGGAAAAATAACTGTGAATTTACTAAAAAGACATGAGAAGTGTTGCGAAATAAACGGGGATTTGTGGAGGCAACAAAAATGTGTTCAAATATTACATCCTCTATTTCTATATAACAGTGATTGAAAAATTTTATTTTGGGTTTCTAACAGATAACTACATTTATTCAAATTCTAATGTGAAAACTCTCTACATGCACTGTTGATCTGATCAGCTAGTACATTAATAAAGCTAAATCAATTAAACGATTATTTAATAATTTTCCCCTTACCAGAAGTCAACAACAATTTGAAAAAAATATAGTAAAACCTTGATACTGTATATCAATGAAAAGATTTTGTAAAGACAAGAAGTCAATAATAATCTCAAAAAAAAAAATTCTAGTAAAACTTCCGTGCACTCAATGTCTGATATTTAAATCAATACAAAAGTCACCTATTACTATTTCTACTTACTGTTGATCCATTTCTGATTATGCTTTTATTGTCTCCAAATACATTTGATAAGTTAAAAGTTAGAAATTGTTAAAACAATTTACTACTATAACATATTCTAAAATCATGTCAGACCGTAACTTGAGGTTGCAATTTACCACATTTTATTGATGCCAAAAGAGATAACATTTTGGTTCTTTTAGGGAAATTGTAAAAAAATGTCATTTGGATATTAACAAAATTGTTGTAGAAACTCTATCACCTTCATCATCCCCTTTCATTATCAATCCATAAATCTGTGAAATATTACCATCGATGCTGCAGATTATTCAAATTCCGTTGAAATATAAATTTCCACTGTCAATGAAAAATATGCGGCAACGTGGTTAGGGCTGGACCAAAGTTTATAATGATACACGTACTTCTGCACTCTCATTTTCGATCAAAAGGAAGGCAGTGATTCTGACCTATCTCATAGTATAGTAATAATTTTCGCAAGGCTATTGCCAGTCCTTTAGAGCGAAGCGACATGACTGAATATGCGGATGATTTCCCATTATAGCCTTACCTTTTTCTGCTGAGAGGTTTGGAAAGACTATGCGATTGGGAAATAAGGGATGCAGTACTAATGTCACCCATGGCACTCAAATTAACACGCGTATAACCAACGTCTGAATAAATTAGTACTGTTTTACTATTCCTCAATTATTTGTGAAACTATTTTTATAGGAATTCTATGATTTAGTTTCAACACTATGTGGTCCAAAATTTCAGAATTTTTATTATTTTTTAGATTTCTAACCACTAAAAACTACCCTATTTCATCAAAGGGAGCTGTTTCCCTATTTTGTTGATAATTTAGAGGTTGATTTTTATAGGAAACAGAAGTTTCAGTATTGTACTCAGTTATTTTGATTTAACCCCCTATCAAAAGAATTATTTCAAACTATTTTTGCATCAATTTGTACTTCGTATTCTCTACGTGTCTAAATTTTCAAAATTTTATTCATTTATTTCAATTTCTGCCCCCTGAAAACAATCCCAATTTATCAATAATATTTCTTGTCTGGAACTACGAGTTAAATTTAAACTAGTTCCACAAGTTTTAGAATTTTGGCCAAAAATTACTTATTCTGACCCCTCTGTGCGGTTGGCTTGAGGAATGTGGGGTCCCATTGCCACTACCCGCGGGGGCCACTGCATATGAGCGCAGCCTCTCCCCTCCCTCCCTCCACAATCTAGACCCAGATGTTCACATCCAAGAAATTACACGGTAAGCCTTGGTTTTTGTTTAAAAAATATGACAGTTTGACATCCATCAAGTTAGCATTACCATATCGAAATTTTGCAATGTCAATAAATGAATTCATTGTCGCTTTTTGTCGTAAATCTGTCGCTAAAAGAAAAAATTTGTCGCGCCTTATTTAAAAAAAACCCATGGTAATGCCAACTTGATAGTCAAGTTAGCATTACCACATTTCGAAACGGGCTAAAATGGCGGGAAAAAAACCCTGAGTATCAAAATAATTTGTCGTGAATTTGTTGCGAGCAAATAATACGCGAAAAACCACCCCTTGATGATTTACGGTGGTGGTAGTGCTCAGTACAGAGAAAAATGTATTAATTCTCTTATCTCTGCATAATGGAAATTCGCTACAAACTTTTTTCTGACACGACAAATTTGTAGGCTCCTTATGATAAATTTCTAAAAAAGAATCAGTACAAAAACCACCCCTTGCAGATTTACTTCGGTGGTAGTGCTGAGTACAAAAAATAAATGTAATAATTACCTTATTTCTGCATAATATAATTTTGCAACAAATTCCTGAAAAACAATCGATCCAAAAAACTACCCCTTAACTATTTACAAGAGTGGTAGGAATTTGCGTTCGAAGAAACAATTTATCGCGAATTTCTAGTTTGCAAGAATAGTTAAATAAACATATTTTTTCCGTACTCATCATTACCACCCCCGTAAATCATCAAGAGATGTTTTTTTTTCAGGAATTTGCCGTAAAGGACGTAGGAATTTGCCGTGCCACGAAACAATTTGTTCAAATTTCAAGTTTACAAAAATAGTTAAATCAACAGGTTTTTCTCCGCGTTCATCACTACTTCCCGCATAAATCATCAAAAAGTGGTTTTTTTGGGCTGATTCTTTTTCAGGAATTTGTCGTAAGGGACATAGGAATTTGTCGTGCCACGAGACAATTTGTTGCGAATTTTTAGTTTGCAAAAATAGGAAAATTAATACATTTTTTGCCGAATTTAGCGTTACCATCCCCATAAATCATCAAGGAGTGGTTTTTTGAGCTGATTCTTTTTCAGGAATCTGTCATAAGGGACGTAGGAATTTATCGTGCCACAAAACAATTTGTCGCAAATTTTTAGTTTACAAAAATAGTTAAATTAATAGATTTTTTTCCGCGCTCATCACTACTTCTCGCGTAAATCATCAAAAACTGTTTTTTTGGGGCTGATTCTTTTTCAGGAATTTGTCGTGCCACGAGACAATTTGTCGCGAATTTTTAGTTTTCAAAAATAGGAAAATTAATACATTTTTGCCGAATTCAGCGTTACCATCCCCGTAAATCATCAAGGACTGGTTTTTTTCAGCTGATTCTTTTTCAGTAATTTGTCATAAGGGACGTAGGAATTTTGTCGTGCTATGAAACAATTTGTCGCGAATTTCAAGTTTGTAAAAATAGTTAAATTAAAATATTTTTCTCCGTACTCATCATTAACCACCCTCGTAAATCATCAAGGGATGGTTTTTTGAGCTTGTTCTTTTTCAGGACTTTGCCGTAAGGAACTTAGGAATTTGTCGTGCCACGAGACCATTTGTGGCGAATTTTTAGTTTCCAAAAATACTAAAATTGATACATTTTTGCCGAACTCAACATTACCACCCCCGTAAATCATCAGGGGATGATTTTATTGAACTGATTCTTTTTTAGGAATTTGTCGTAAAGGACGTAGGAATTTGTCGTGAAACGGAACAATTTGTCGCGAATTTTTAGTTTCCAAAAATGGGAAAATTAATACATTTTTGCCGAACTCAGTATTACCACCCCCGTAAATCATCAGGGGATGGTTTTTTGAACTGATTCTTTTTTAGGAATTTATCGTAAGGGACATAGGAATTTATTGTGCCACGAAACAATTTGTCACGAAATTCTATTACGCAGAAATGGAGAAATTAATACGTTTTTGTCCGGATTCGGCACTACCTCCCCAGTAAATCAAGGGGTGGTTTTTTGAGCTGATTCTTCAGCAATTTGTGGTTCCACGAAACAATTTTTCGCGAAATCGTATTACGCAGAAATAGGATAATTAATACATTTTTCTCAAAATTCAGCACTACCACCCCGTAAATAATCAAAGGGTGGTTTTTCGCATATTATTTGCTCACGGCAAATAATTTGGACACTCAGAGCCCTCTTTTCGATCATTTTAGACCTTTCTGGAATGTGGTACCTAATGCTAACTTTATTATCAAGTTGGCATTACCATGGGTATTTTTTAATAAAGCGCGTCGTTTTATTGGACTGATTATTTTTCAGGAATTTGTCATGAGTGACCTAAGTCCTTGTCGTGCCAGAAAGCAGTTTGTTGCGAATTTTCGTTACGCATAAATAGGAGAATTAGATAATATATTTTTCTCCGTACTCACTACCACCCTTGTAAATCATCAAGGGGTAGTTTATTGGACCGATTCTTTTTCAGGAATTTGTCTTATATTACGCAGAAATAGAGTAATTAATATATTTTTCTTTGTACTCAGCACTACCACTCCCGTAAATTATCAAGGGGTGGTTTTTTGTACTGATTATTTTTTAGGAATTTGTCGTGAGTGGCCTACGAATTTGTCGTACTCACTACCACCCTTGTAAATAATCCAGGGGTAGTTTTTTGGACCGATTGTTTCTCAGGAATTTGTTGCAAAATTATATTATGCAGAAATAGGATAATTATTACATTTTCTTTTGTACTCAGCACTACCACCCTCGTAAATCATCAAGGAGTGGTTTTTTGTACTGATTTATTTTTAGGAATTTGTCATAAGGGGCCTACAAATTTTTCGTGTCAGAAAACAGTTTGTAGCGAATTTCCATTATACATAAATAGGAGAATTAATACATTTTCTCTGTACTGAGCACTACCACCCCGTAAATCATCAAGGGGTGGTTTTTCGCATATTATTTGCTCAAAACAGACTATCTTGATACTCAGAGCTCTTTTTTCCACCATTTTAGCCCGTTTCGGAATATGGTAATGCTAACTTGACTATCATGTTGGCATTACCATAGTTTTTTTTTTTTCTAAATAAAGCGCCACAAATTTTTTCTTTTCACGATAAATTTACGACAAAAAAGCGACAATTAATCCATATATTGACATTGCAAAATTTCGATATGGTAATGCTAGCTTGATGGATGTGACACTTTGTCTTAAAGTGCAGTAACAATCTGTGGAGAGTATTTAAAATTTTAATTTACTTTAAAATTCAGTTCTATTAATTAAGGTTTTGATCAATCTTTTAATAAAAAAATTTAAAATTGTAAAAATGTCATACCTAATACCCCTTAGAGATGAAGTATTAACTCAAAATAAGAACCAGCTCCAACTTCCTAAGAGACTTCAAATTTGACCTACACATAGATAATGTTTTCACAAGAAGAAAGTCCAGGGGCCTTAGCATTTTAATGGATGGTGAAATATAGAGCATGGAAAACATTTATATCACGGACAACACCGGATTATTCAGCCAAGCAATAAGTTGAAGCACCGGTTGTAGCAATAATTAGAATTCAAGTAACTGAAACAATTTTCTTAAAGTACAGTACAAAATAATTGAATTGATAAATGAATCTGAAATGTTTCAGCTAATTGACATTGCTTTTGATAGTGATACTGCTGGTAACTGATCAATGTAACACTATTCCAAAATTGTGCCGGACAATGTGAAGGGAAATACATTTAGTGGAATTGTGAAAAATTAGTCAATTGAAGTATCTTATCAAGACTTCTGTCAAGTCTAATCATTTTAAACCATATTTTAAAAAGTAGAAGATAATTTAAAGACGTAATTATGTTCTTATTGCGTACCTACTAAGCTAGCTTCATAGAAGATTACAAATGCGATAAATTAGTTTCTCGACTCGGAGCGATTTTGTGTCTATTTTATTGAGGCCAATTTTCGAAATGTGTGTGTAAATTGCCTTTTCAATTGTTCCTTGCTAACAGTACCTTTCAACATGATGACTAAAAAGTATAGATCGATTGCGTGGTTTGCAAACATTTAGGGAATCTCTGTGTGTAGAAGCAGTTTGGCAGGAAGATATTTAGTCTACGTCCAATATATTTCTGTAAAATATAGTGACCTAGATTATAAATATACTGAAGTCAACACTCAACAATGTCATTTAGTAGATTTTTAAATACGAGTATTACCAATAATAATCCTCATAAAAATCTAATAATCAGATTTTTACAAACGTAAACGATTAAAACCATTTCTATTATTCATTTTTATAAAAAAAAACATTTTTTTTTTAAGCTCACCACAATGTAGTCTTTTGACTTTAATTAGATACATTATATTAATCATTACATATGAACAAAGACTACCGAATATAAGCTGATATGGATAAATGTAAATAATGTAGTCATTATTTTATAAACTGATGAAAATCAAAGGAGATTTTCACAGTTTGAAATTTGAAAAAATATTTGACATAAAATTGTGGGCTATAAAAGGTTGCAGTTTTCGCATAGAGGAGGACTAATATTTGAATTTTTAACATAGAATCTCAAACATTTTTAAAATATCTAAATTCAGCCGTGTATTATTTTTGAACATACACTGCGACGTTGTCACATTAACTGTTTCCAAAGCAGAAAACACACTTGCAGCTATCAAGGGTAAAATCGGCAAAAACGCATTTTCATAAATTTCACATTTATTTCACTTTGAACGTTAGTCAAGACCATATACTAAGTTCAAGGTCTCAGAACTTAATTCTGTT
This sequence comes from Leptura quadrifasciata, assembly GCA_963675555.1. NCBI lineage: Eukaryota > Metazoa > Arthropoda > Insecta > Coleoptera > Cerambycidae > Leptura > Leptura quadrifasciata. The sequence goes on along the minus strand of OY776678.1, from coordinate 56,967,751 downwards.
CTACAGTGCGTTCTCCTTGGTGACCTAAATTTTTATGTTTTTGAACTATCATTACTAATTTTTTCAAATGAAATAGAAAATGTGTAGGGTTTTCCATTTTACAACCCAATTCAGCTCACTTCAATAAGTATTTATTAAAGGTAAATGATACAAAACAGTTGCCTTGCCAGAACCTGCTCCGGAACCGATCGTGCAACCAGCGCGTTGACTGTGGCGGTGGATTGCAGGATCGGACGGAACAGGTCTGGGTCGGCGAAAACAACAGTGCGAATCGAGGTGCGAATGTACCAAACTTCTTTTTACAAAAATAAATACTTTTAACAAAATGTCTGAAAACAGAGTCAGTAGAACTCACAACTACACAAATTTTAGAAACACTCTCGCACAAAAAACACTACTAAATTTCGTATCTGGCGCAGGCACCAGAACTCGAACAAGGTACCTTCTGCGAGATACTTCAATGCAGCGCTGCGCAGGGCTAGCCTAAACTTTGATTTTAAAAATTTTGATTTCAAAAAGGTTTCAATTTGAAAAGTTGATGGCGTGAAGTGAATTTAGAGACAAAAAATGTACAAAGAGAAACGAAGAAAAACAAACGCAACAAAAATACAACAACAGAAAGGGAGAGGGGGGACAGGAAAGATTTAAAGATGGGCAAAGGGTATGAACTACCAGCGAAAGGTGGATATAGGATTAGAGAAAGGTATAGTTGTTGAAAGTTGGCTACAGAGGTTGCCGGAAAATCGGTAATGTCTGGTACGGTAAGGGGAAATGGGGCATTATGCTGTCTAATTTGCATTATGTGTCTAATTACCGGACTATCGTCCATCTTGAATGAATAGAAGTTTTGAGCGATATGTTGGACGTAGTCCGCTATCAGGATTATGTCGTTGCAACGCGCGTATAGGTCTCTGAGGGAGGTGTACCTTCCAGAGTTTGAGATGAGGCGCGTAAATGTGTGCTCAAGTACTTTTAGTTTTTTCATTGTCGTGGCCTATATGCTGCACTACACCGGCGCCGTGTATGTGATGGGCGGTCTGACCACCATCGTGTACAACAATTTTTTATTTTGTCTGTTAAGTCTGCTACCTCTGACCATGAGCAGATACATATTCCTGGACAGGAAGTAAACGTCCATATTGTCTCATATATGTGCGTGTTGAACGTCAGTCGTTGGTCCAGTTCTGACCCCCAAGTACCTCACGGATCTTTTGGTCGGAATTTGGCTTCCCCGGATCGAAATGGGAGTAATAATGCTATTTTCAGTAAAATGACGCGTGAAAACTATCGCCTCCGACTTCTCAGCGTTAAACCAAATCCATGCCAAGCCATGTGTACCTTCAGCAGCATATTTGCTGCTTGTGCGTATTTTACAACTCCGAGTTTATACTCGGAGTTGCAAAGCTTATGCTTGTTACCATAATAATTTTATAATATTATTACACACTTGATTTTTTACAATATTTATCTTAGGTATTTTTCCAAATTTCATGTAGTAAAGAAAATATTGACCGTCCACATGCACACCCTACTGATTTAACTTGGTGTAATAAATATATGTAATAATGTCAAAGCAAAGATACGATAATATTATAGATATTTGCCAGCAATGATGTAAAGAGGCCTTAATTTAAGAAAATGTATTTCGATGAATCTGCAGAAATATTTGTATTTCCCAGGAGTGATTTTTTAACATAAATCTAGACCTATAAACCAAACAGCATTATATATCAAATGCAGGGAAATTGTAAATGTATCGGACGTCTAAATATGAACGGTATTGACAATTTGAATAGCGTGGTAGATCTATAACTATTTCCAACCTATTCCTCAACATGCTGTGAATTTGTATTTACAAATCAACATAATATTACAAACGGTAGCTTGATGTAACAACCAAACATGTCGTTTAAAAGCGATTTAACGATCGCCTACGTCAAATACATATTGAAACCGATGATTTATTCTATTTAGACATATATTGCTCAGGATGGTGTCTTGTCAAACGCAGGTCTACACTTGATATTTGACGAATCATTTCACTAATTAATACTGAACTGTAAGTGTGAAAACGAATACAGTCTATTTGTTTTTACTCTCCTTTACAATCAAATAAATGTTTGATGTTGATTTCATAACAGTTATGAACTTTTCCTGAATGAAATCGAAGAAAGAATAGTTAGCGTCCATATGCTTAATATAGTTTCCTCATTTTAGAAACTTGTATACCTACTACCCTATAATAGTTATATAACAGTCCACTTCTATTTGTAAGGTGAGTTGAGAGGCTAGTAAATAGAGAAAGCCCAAAATGATATTTGGAGTAGAAATAATATTTTTGTAGCATATTAAAATAAAACACAACTATTAAAAAAGCAAATCTACATGGACGGTAGCTCAGTGGGTTAGCGCGTCTAGCTTTATCTCTGAGCATACCTAGCGAAGTGGTTTCAAGCCCCACCTACTGCGTAATTTTCAAATATAAATTATCCGCAAGAAGTGGATCGGATTTCACATAATCTGTAGGGTCTCGTCTCCTTATCAGACCAATTTAGATCTCCTAGACTTAAGAGAGTCAATCAGGTAACCTGGAAGGCGGTTAAAAACATTTACAAACATTTACATCATTAATCAAATAAAATATCTAGGTTGTCAAGTAAATGAGATTTCGGAAATTTATAAACATATCTCCGGGTGTGGTCCGTATCATTTCTTTCTTTGGGGAAAAACTTTGTTTTTGCTTTACTTGAGTAGTTTAAAGAAGCAATCTTATAGAGAAAATAATGATAATCCCATTTATTCATAATTGAGCAAATTGTATATTGCGTAGCAGGGAGGAAAAGTGATGCATTTCCGAACGATTGTGGAAATTGTTCAACGGGACAGTCAAGTTCAACAACTACAGACGTTCCGCAAATTCATGTTTCATCAACGTTTTACCTATTATATTTTCTACGAACAGATTCAATTCAAAAATTAATAAATCAGGGCGGCAAAGTTATTCCTACACAGGTATTTCTTTTTTCTGACAATGACTATGGGAGCAAGATTATTCCTGCGCCGTTATCTCTTGTTGTCTGACAACGGGAAGGGCCCTGTCCTACACATTAGTTTCCCTCACACCCCATATTCTACATAAAATATTCCGCACCAATTATCCCACGTACGGTTGATCCTTTCTGCAAACTCCTCGAATTACCCTACAAACGCTTCAAATTATCCTGCATCAAATTATCCTATGGTGTTTAATCCTACACATTTTTTTCCTGTGGCTCGATATTTCCTACTCATAATACTCTCTTTGCTTATCTGTCAATAGCAATAGAATTAATTTTTATACTTAAAAACCTTATAACAAATAATAATGTTAAAAAATTGGGAGCCTCTGGAAGCGGCTGGAACCTCCCTACCCTGTGGAAGCCGAAAAGAGCATTAAATTGTGTGCCAAAATGGCACTAAACGTAATCCGATCTCAACCAAAATCTTTTCAGATCTCCTGGAGCACTAAAGAAACCCTCAACTTAATAAATTTACAACACTCGCCTGCGACTCGTGCTGCAAATTTCATCTACGCGAGTTATTACCTACATTATCGCTCGTTGAATAATATACTATTATCATATTAACAAGTTTAACATCACTTGAACAACTAAGACAGTCTAGTTACCCTAAACATTACAGATTCGTAAAGTAACAAACTGAAAATTGGTAAAGTGATAATTTATAACAAATTCACCAACGTAGGTACAGAAAGCATATGATATTGCTATTGTTACAACTACCTTTAATGTTTGTGACAATCCACTGGTGGTCACTAAAAGTTACAAATATGCCGAAATCTTATTAACATGGCCTGACACCAACGTTATCGGATGACAAACTATTATAAAACATCAAGATTTACTCATTGCAAACCGATCTCTCATGGCTGCCTTTGTTAAATGAAACATTAGTTAGCTTGTATTTTAGTAATTTTATTAGATTTTAGAGGAATATGTTGTAAAGTAGTCATTTTTGTTTTGAAAATATTCATTTTAATTTGAATTAAAAGTAATAGATTTTTCTTATCCACCGGGTATATAGAGTAAATTGAGAAGAAACCGCTGTCAAGCAATTTAATTTCAGAGAAAGATTATATTTAAAAGTCATGAGAGGATCATTTGGAACTCCTTAATTTTGTTTAAATTAATAAAGTAGGACCGATAAAATTCAGTTTTTTTTAGTAACCAGGTAAAGTTTTCATTACAAATTGATTGCAAGTAGTTTAAACCGTGATAGTCAATTGTTTGAATTAATTAACGCTCGAAATAATTAGCATAAAACCGGATTTAAAAATAACATTTCGATTTAGAATTATAACTAGCAATCATATAAATAGTTTATTTGCAATCGATCCCAGCCATGTAAATTGTTCAGAAATTATTGTTTATAACAATAATTGACGCTGCCGGTTATAAAACATTTTGTTTCACCGCCAATTAGTGACTGCCTAACTCACATAGGCTCGCGCATTGTGCGTCCGACAGGTTGAATTCTAGGTTAGCACGGGGATATCTTGCCTCTAGATCCTCTGCTAAAACTCTCTTTGGTTTTCAACTGTCGACCTGACCAGTCGATTATTTTGGTAAGAATTCACTGTCTCGAATTCATATCTATTTTTATTTTGGCAATTGGGACTATATTGATTGATTCATTTAATTTTAATTGGTCTTTGTTTTTGTTTGATAAATTCTGCCTTCCGCAACCAGTAACAACTTAACTGAATTTAACGATCGTATCTAACATCTAACATTTTACCGCGAATAAGACTCACAGGGGACGCTACCTTTAAGTGGGACACTCCAGAGGAGTTACGCCAAAGATTTGAACTGTAAATTTCAAGTTTATTTTAATTTTGCCTAACGACAATTTAGTGCGTGCAATTCTCAGTCGGGGACGCTGCCTTGAAGTGGGACACTCCACCTGAGTCGAACAGTCATAAAGTAATATTTTACACGATCGTTCCAAACAAAGACAAATTAATATTCAGTAAAGTAAAACTTGACGTTTCATCCTGTTTATTATTTAATATTTTAGCAATTACACCGGATTATTGTCCGTAAAATCCTCAGTTGGGGACGCTGCCTTTAAGCGGGACACTCCACCTGAGAGGTACCGAACTGATTAACCATTAAATATTACTTTACCAGGTTCACCACGTTAAGTTCTAAAATTCCAGTTATTTTTATAAAAGTAAAACGATATGCTTTTGGTCAAAAATTTCTTTAAAATTTAAATAATCGCCTGTATATCACCAAAGAGCAGTCCAAGTCACTTTATATCATATTTGCCAAGCCGCCGCTTTGCTTTGCTAGTCATATTTACCACCTGTTTGCTTTATTTTGCATTTTGCGCTACATATTATCATTTATTTGCTTGCAATCATTTTCTGTGAACCCGGTATATCATGATTATAGAAATTTTGTTTTTTAAAAAATAAAGATTTAATTATTACTTAAAACTTGGGTAATTAAAAGTATTAATATATTTGAAATGTTCTTTTAACTGTACTATTTTCTGATTTTCTTATAAATATACATACTTCTTCGAAATTCATAGCATATTTTAATTTGGTTTATCTTTATTTTAAAGTGTAAATATTTTCAATATAATATTGAAACATTTTGGGTGCCTTATTTTGAGTTTCTATTCTAATCTGTACTGTCCTGAAATAGTAAAAGTGTTGCAAATATAAAATCTTTACAGCTGCCCATTCCTTGAGAATGACGGCCTAAGTTTCGACCCCTGGTAATAAACTGTCTTCACTGACTATCTGGGGCATTGTACTAGTATAGTGCAAGTTGCAGCAATGAAATAACGGCGTTACAATGTGCAGTGTAATACTTCGATTTATCCGTATATATATATGTGAAGTGTTATTGTACTTCCGGGTGCTTTCCCGCCTCGATGGTCGACTCCCCCAGGAATCACGGTTGTCTGAACGACGTTTCAGCAGAATCTCGTCTGCCATCTTCAGGTTATATATATATATATATATATATATATATATATATATGAACCCGGTCAGTAGTTTCGCCGTTATCGTGCTAAAACACATACATACATACACACACATACACTAACACAGACATTTTTCAAAAACTATTTTTTTGGGTTCCTGGGATCTCAAAACGTAAAGATCTGATGTTATCTCAATTTTCGTTCTTGGACCAATTTTAGTAACCTCACAATTTTATTGTTTTATTGTGGTGTGGTTGAAATTCTACTCTCAGATACCAGATGTGATATTTTTTATGCATTGTCTTTTAATTTTATCAAAACCCAGAAAGTAATGTTAATTTATTTATTTATAACGAAAAAATTGAATTAAAAAAGGTTTTTAGTGAAAATAAAATTAATAATTACTATCGTGAATTATATATAAAAATTTGATATAATAGACCAAATTTTTCTACCGACAAATCCACCTATAAATTTGTGAGTCCAATTTTCAGCAATATAATAATTTATTTATAAGATTTTTAAATAAATATACATATGACATCCTAAAATAAGAGTGAAAGGTGGGGGGGTATTATGTGTAGGAGATGTATGCAGGATAAACTTATGTAAGATAAGACGTGTGTAGAATACTTTGAAGCGTGTAAGATAAATTTAAGTGTGTATGGATAATTTGAAGCGTATGTATGATATGGCGTGTGGAGTAAAATAATGTATATGATAGTAACCCTCTCCTAACAATAACTAAAATATACTGAAACCATTCATTTTGTGAGTTGAAAACACGGAAAGTATCGTAAAAAATATTTTTCAACCACTATATTCACACTCTAGTTAATACTTTAAGGATTTTAGATTTTCTCTTCAATTTGAAAGCATTACCTACATGTGTGCCCAACTTGGCTTTAATCATGAAACTAATATTTATAAGGGATTTGAGTTTTCCATTAGTTTGAAAAAAAATATTTATGCGTGTGTCAAATTTAAAGTCTAGCTGATCGAAGAACTGGTTCTCATTTTAGATGTTTTAAATTAATTTCAATCCACAGAAAATAATAACTGTCTTTATTTTCCCTGCTTGGATCTATGTGATATAGCTGTAAATGTAGAGTTTATTCATAATTTGATTTGATCTCTTCGGTTGCTAGTTCTCCACATTTATTGTAAGCTCAAGAAATCAGGCAAAAATTCTTTAAAGATGCCTCGCTCCGCCTCATCGAAAAGAGATCGGGAAATGGAGCGAACCCTCTATTACACTAGCACAATGGTAGTGTTATCAACATGACGAATAGGTGCAACTTGCTCATTATTATTTAAAATTGCATGCAGTAGAAATATAATAAATTCGTTCCGTATTTCGCTCTATATAAATAACGTACAATATAATTATTATTTTTTTTAACATAATATGCCCATCCTGTAATATATTCCAGGTAAATTAAAGTACACTTTTTTCAAATTACATTTATGTACGACTTCACTTGTCCTTCGTTTAGAGGGAGAGATGGTGTGCAAGTACGAGCTAGGCGAAGCGTGTCAAGTTTTACGTGATTTCTTGAGCCTATTATTTATCGATGTGGAGAACTATACCGTGTCCTAATTTTAATTTTGAATTGACAAGCTCCTCACTGTTGTGTAGCTTGACATTTTTTATGGATAATAATTTACAATATTTATGTTAGTATTTAATTCGTCTTTACGAATCATTAACGATGAGTATTTTACCTTTAGATATCAATTCAATTGACTGTGCAGTGTGCACTTGCTTTAAGCATAAGAAATAATTACAGTAATATTTTTTTTTACAAATTCTTAACTAGAATAACGTAATAAAAAAAAAAATAATAAAAACTCCTCATCCTAATCCTCTCAAATAGTACATCACATTTCGTAGACAAATTATGAAAGTGCGAATTCACCAAAATTTTAATGTAAATTTTAACCACTGCGAGATTAATTAACTTTTTACTATAATGTTTATCTCGTTAACTTACATAATGGCCTTGTTAATAACAAGTAATTATGAAGCAATTAGCAAAAATTAATTAACAATCAAGTCAAACCCAAATATTTAATCTAAAATTCCTACGCTTAAGTGTTAAAGTTGAAGGAAACAATTTAAAATTAAAATGAAATTTATGCAAAGAACAAAAAATCCCATTTATATCCGTAACTGCAAAGGCAGGACGACAAATTGAATTACTTATTCTTTAATCAATTTCATATGGATACTAAGTTGGAGATCTGGGTTTATGATTCAATTTTTAAATCAAATGTAATTTATTCTTGTGATTTTTAAACCTTTCTTAACCACATGTACTCGCCCAAGTACGTTTCAAATTAACCTACTTAACGGATATGGATAGTTGTATGTATATTATATAATTATTTAGTAATTATAAATTTAAAATGTAATAATTAACGTAACGTACAAACAAAAAAAGAGAATTAATTTTAATTTGGTTTTTAATTAGTACCAATAGAAAATTTATTGTCACTATTATCGTTTAAAAATAAATTTGAAGACATTTATATTATTTTATGAATCGCAGTCACTGTATAAAATGACGCTTATGTGCCGAGATTCTCCATGCTTTCTTAGGAATGATACTTTGCCGTATGTTATTATTGCATATATGGAATTTATATACTTGAATCAAGGACCGAATTGAGACGGAATAACATAGATTTCGTTTTTCTAAAACTGGAAATTTTTCGTATAAATTCTTAATCCGCAAATTGAATCCAAACAACTCCGATGGCAGGGGCCAGTCGGAAAGGTAGATTTCGACGATTGTTTTGCACTGCTTTAGGTCTCTATTATTTTAGTAAATAAGTGAATAAGCAAGTAATTAACTATATCTTTATTAGAACTGCCCAACTTCAATTTATTGTCATCGATTTATGAACTATTAGCACGAGGTAATCTTCAAAATATAAATAAATCATGCTTTTTTTAAAAAAATTTTGTGTTTTAGCAAAAATGTTTTAGACAAAAGCTGTAGGGCTAGATAAGCACCATCTAACGATGTACCACATGTACATATTTTATTCTAAATAAAATTTTGAGAATTTTTTAAAAACTTTGAACCGTAGCCATTTTGAAACGATTTGGCCCTTTTTCGAACTTAACCGGGATATGGACGCAAAGTATATGCCTGCCAAATTTCGTTTTGATCCGTTGAGAAATGCGCCCTCTGGAGTGTTTGCAAATTTCGTTATATAGCATAGATATGTAAACTTTTAAACGGAGGGGCATTCTTGGGGTCTGGGGACCATAATCGAAGAAACTATAGTGAAAATGTCCCGAAGTCGTGACATGCTGCACTCTGCAATAGGTAGATTAGAAATCTACCTAAAAAGAAAATTTTTATCGTCATGCCTTTTACATGACATTTTACACGCTTCGGGTGTTCATCCTGTATAACAAATATGACCTAATTTCAGTAGAGAATATTCTATATGTTTTACTTAACACAAAATTTTAATTAAAATTTGTAAGTCTAACAGAAATTATCGTTTTTAAGATGGAATAGATAATTTATTTTTCTACACTTAACTACCAAGCAGTAAAATGTAAGCCCGTAGAAGAGCTGGACTTGTATACTACAGATCCGTAAGAAAGCTGTATCAAGAAGCGGCGTGACTTAGGATGATGTTGTGGAGGGTGAACTCAAGTACTACCATACTTATACCATTTCTGTATTCAGGAGCAGCACACCGGGTGAGATCTGCCAAAGCGCCCACATTTGCGGTTAAGGTTGTGGTGGATCAGGTCTACCCCTCACGAAACTTGGTCCAGATCTTCTCGTACATCGATGCATCTATGTAAAGAGCGCGAAGCTTTTGACTCCTAAATCAACCAGGTGAGTCAAGAATATTGATACGAGAGCAGCACGGTGTATCCAGAGGTTTGAGTTCATCTTAGAGTAAGCTCACCACCTAACAAACCAGCGGCAATATGGTCGTATCGTAAGCTTTTTAGCCTAAAATGACACATTAATCTTATCTTTCGGTTGTCAGACCTATGGTGACCTATGCATCATGTGTATGGTGGCCGAAAACAGAAGAAAAAGTAGCACAAAGAAAGTTGCAGAAACTGCAATGCCTTGCCTGTTTAGGGACCACAGGGGCAATATGCTCGTGTTCCACAGCAGCTATGGAGGTAATGCTTGATCTACTTCCTCTGCACGTGTATGTGAGGAAGGAGGCAGCACTTACTGCCCTATGACATAAATTTAAACCCGGTCACTTGGTTGGACACTTAAGGATTCTGAAGTTCATTTGGAGTCCATGGCCAAACCCACTGACTGTATGCCGATCAAACAGGACTTTGACTGTCCGTTTGACGTGCTGATCAAAAGCTGTCAGAGGAGCAAGATAGGGGCACTGCGATTGCAACAAGGGTCACTCATCTGGCATACAGATGGATCTAAGATGGTTGAAGCGGTAGTAGTGGGCCTAGCAGGGCCTAAATGTAGATTATTCAGAGCTGTCGGTAACACCCCAACCATCTTCCAGGCAGAAATTCATGCATAGATCTGTATGCCCAGGAATGCCTAAATAAAAGCATTCGAAGGGCAAAGATTAGATAGCCAGGCAGCATTAAAAGCTCCTGGTTCTATACCTTCGAGTGTAAAATTGTCTGGGAATGTAGACGATCCTTGAAGCAACTGGTGGTTACCTTGATGTGGGTGACAGCGCATGAGGGAGTACAAGGTAATGAACTTGCTGACAGGCTTGCGACCGTTTTGTAGCCTGACCAATGGACACATAACGGAGGAGATCCAGAAATGGGAAAAAGATCAGAAAAAGTCCTACTGAACGAATACTCCAGATCAAAGACAAGCGAACAAGTTTAGAACTTATTCGGAAAAGAATGCCACAAGGCTTCTCGAACTTTTTTTTTTTATACATTTATTTAACGTCGGCCTATTTCCTCTACTGAGGCCTAACACCGACGCCTGTAGACGAGCTACCCCCAACCAGGAATTTTGCCGAACCTCTTCCCTTAAGAAGAGTAGGGATCTTTTACTTGCCTAACATTTAATACACAAGGGACCGACGGCTTTACATCTCCTCCGAAGGATGGTATATCTCCTATACAACCCTCGCCTAAGGTAGTATAGCTTCTGCGCATACACTGATATACAAGCCGCTGGAAGATGTGTGAGGTGAGGACGCGGTTTCCGTTGGAATGGTCACCCATCCAAGTACTAACTACACTCGCCCCTGCTTCTCGAACTTCAAAAGTTCGAATTAAGCTTGATAACAGGCCTTCTAATTGGCCACTGCCCCTTGAATCATCTCAAGCAGATATTGCGATACTGCAACTGAAACTACGAAACATATACTTTGTGAATGCAAGGTATTAATCCGCACTAGGCACTAGATGTAGGGTAAATCACAAAAGATCATTTAGGTTGAAGTGAAGTAAGGTTACTTAGAGCCAAGCAACCCCTGAAACAATCTACAAGATAATGGCGGCAAAAAGTTTTGTTAAACTACAGAAGCACAATGAATTGCCGATTTCGAATGTATTCTGTCAGTAAACTTCGACAGGGACTGTTTGTTCTATAAAGTCTTAGTAACAATTTTTCGCATCGCTGATATTAGCTGTTCGTTTACATTTCACTACCATTCTCAAGGAAGATGGCGTTATTTACGCTTACAGGAGTTACAAAACTAGCTCCCCACCCTCCCTGCATCTTCTAGATGCAGTCAGTTATGCTATCTCATATCATATCAGTACTGACTAGTATAAATAAATGTGTTAAATTGAATAGAAATTATTAGGTTTTTATTCCCCGGCCACTTTTTGGTGCAATGCCTCTATCATTTGATAGCATCTTTGCAAGTGTTATCGAGCTTCAATGTTGCTTCAGTTTTTGAAACTAGGCTGTTACTGTTTCGTAGCAATATTGAAGAGTGATGCTCAGTGAATGGTCATATTATTAAAGTTATTGACGATTTTTTATAGGATATAATCAGTAAGACTTGAGATAATACCTCTTCTGCCAGAATTATTAATTATCGATTTTCGGTAAACAGCTGGGGATCTTTAGTACTCTTGATTTTTGTATATACATAAAAGGGCTACCACTGACATATGTAGTCGGGCCATTTTGAACATATTGACCCACAAACCATTAGATGCCTCAGATTTTCATTTTTAAAATTAGTAAGAAATTTGTTTTACAAAATGAATTCACTCCATCTTCAGATAGTATTCTATATTTAAGAAATAGTGCACGCTGAAAACTTCATAACAATTGTATTCTTAATTTCTTCTTAAAATAAATAGTGAGCGCTTATCCAGTGCATGGAGTTTTATATTTCTGAATATATACTGAACGGAAAAATATAGCAATAAGACGAGTTCTTCCAGTTTTATGCGATACCTTGGGCCAATAGAAAATAAATAGAAAAGTTCAAATGCTATTACGTAAAAGGGCAAAATCATCCACAAATTATCAGCCGTGTTATTTGTACAGTCTCTCCAGCGAGACTCGTTTTCACTGCTTAATTAGAGAGTTATTTCTATTTTGTTAACGTTCCTTAGTCGAAGAATTGTGTTTTTTATATATATTTTTTGCAGCGAATGAAATTTCTACTCGAAAGTTACAAATTTTCACTTCGATGAGTTTATATAGGAAATTTTACTTCAGAACAATCTGATGAGAAAACAGTATCCTCCTATCCTAAATAAATCATCTCGTTAATTTTGAAACGAATAAAATATACCGTAAAATACGAGTATTACATTTGAGCTACACATATTAATTTCAAATGCATAATAGAACCTTGAACGTATTCATTTAAAGGTAGATCCTCGAGAGTTGCAACAGATTTAATTAAGTTTACGGTCAGTACTTCAGCAGTTTCATATATACGAATAAATTATACTAACATGGTAGGGTAATATTTGCTCAGCGGTGCGGCAAACATAAAAGAGAAATTTATGGTGCATCTCGACATAAGCGATACAATATTCACACTTTAAATTATACGTACGTATGTATACAGGGTGTTTCCTGTATAAGTTGACATGTACTATAATTGTAATCGCGTAGACGACCTGGCCGCAGTAGCCAGTTTTACCCAACCATATAAAGTAGAATAAGGAACCAGATGGTGGCAGTTGAACGTATGGAAAGTTGTTTTTTTCAGTTTGCGAGCGATCGGGGAACCGAACAAAGAAATATAATACAAGATAAAAAATAAAGGTCTCCTCGAGACGCGTAAACTGGTTTTTGGTTTTTTAAAATCGGCCAATTAGGGCTGGAGATATGGCCGTTTGAAGGGATTTAGTTTCAGGATAGAAAATAGATCAGACAGAGTTTAAGGGATGGGGTTAGGAGGGTATTTTTTTTTCTGTTGTGGGTGGTCATAGGAAGAGGTCGAGGCCGCGGGGGGGAGCTCTCTAGGACAATTACGGAAGAGATGGGAGGGGAACATGCAAAACAGGAAAACACCCATATCTCCGGATCTGCTCGTGCGATTTTAAAAAATCAAAACGGGATTTCTTTGTCTTTATGCCAGCTACAATTTCCATTTGGCAAAAATTCAAAAATGGGAAGCAAAAGAAAAGCGCTGACAGAAGGGCGTACGACTTTCCCTTGCCCTTCTAGAGGGCTTAAAAGAAAATTTGACATCCTGGCTCTCCTAATGAAGGAATTTGAATTTTTTTTTTCATTTTGAAGGGGATGAAAATCCCCGTCTGTTGAGGAGCATTTCATCCCCTCTCCTCCCTTCTTCAGTGAAAAAGACGAATTTGAAAAATGTAATTTTATCTTTTACTTCCCATTTTTGAATTTTTGCCAAAAGTCAATTCGGACCAAATGGAAGTTGTAGCTGCCATAAAGACAAAGAAATCCCGTTTTGATTTTTTACAATCGCACGAGCAGATCCGGAGATATGGCCGTTTCCCCGTTTTCCACGTTCCCCCTCCCAATCCTTCTGTAATTGCCCTAGAGAGCTCCCCCCGTGGCCTCGACCTCTTCCTATGACCACCCACAACAGAAAAAAATTACCCTCCTAACCTCATCCCTTACCTCTTAAACACCTCTGTCCGATCCCTTTTCCTACCCTGAAATTCAATCCCTTCAGACGGCCATATCTCCGGCCCTAACTGACCAATTTAGGAAAACCAAAAAACAGTTTACACGCCTCGAGGGGACCTTTCTTTTTTATCCGAAACATTTTTTTGCCCGGTTGTCCGATCGGACGCAAACTGAAAAAACCGATTTTCCATATTAAACTGTACAGATTTATTTATTCTTACGCAACTACAGAGGAGAGTATTATTTTTGTCAAGCTTATATATGTAAGTATACAGTTAACGCGGATAATTTTTTTTTTTTTGAGTTTTAAAACTTATTATTTTGAGAAACATTATCTTCAGGTTCCCTTCGAGCGTGCGAAAATATTCAATTTATTACGTTCACAAAAAAAAACCGTTTTTCATTGATGACTTGACTTTGTCTCAACTGCCAAAATATCTCTGTTGCTACTCTTGATTATGTGGCAAAAATTCAGTTTTTTCAAAAAACATCTTGAGGTCCTTTAAAACTATTTTTATTCGAGAAAACATGCATTCTAAAAATTTAACGTAAATGCACTATTATAATTTTGAAAAATAGCTATATTTTAATGTGAATTGTTGTTTAATGGTTAATTGCGATTAACATTTTCTGTCAGGAAAAACACACTTAATACTGACACTTGAGTGAAAAAGCATCTGATAGTGGAGTAGAATAGAATAACTAGGGATTTATTATGACTGACAACTGACAAAGAACTCACTATTCTTAGTGCCAATTGTATTGTATATATTTATTTACACTTGCCCAGAAATGCTAATTTGTCATTAGTGTGACATGTGAATAGTATTACCTTAAGAAACAAAAATTACATCTAGAAAACATATCTTTGAGTTTTGCATCAGCCAGGTTATATATAAATAATATATTATTATGTCAATTAGAATAGTTAAAGAAGGTTCACTCCAGTTCATTCAAGCGAAAACATGTAAATTTTTCATTAAAATCGGCTTTTGTTTGTATCATATAATATGATTTTTATCGAACGCCAAATCGATATAGGCTATATAATCCATATAAGTATTACTTTAAACTGAGACATTCAGTCACAAGCAGACAAGTTCGCAAGCTGTCAGAATGCTAAAAATAACTTGTCTCAATGAAAAGTCCAATACAATTTGAAGTTTTAACCCAATCGGAGACATGTTAATATCCAAAGGCATAATTTCCAATTTCGTTACTTGATTAATCACAACCTAAAAAGTAGATTGACTGCTATCACATGTTTGTCTTCTCTTTTTAAACATTTGATATCTTACTAATTATTATCCTGAAACTCCATCAAAACAAAACATGTTCGAAATGTATTCAGACAAAAGCCGACATGTTTATTAGTGTTTCTTTATTTCTCATGGAAAGGAAATCATTAAGATAGTTTAGGGAATAATGCTCATAACCTCCGAATGAAATAATAATCAAAATTTGGCAGACTTAGGGCCGGTTTATCAATGCAAGATTAACTTGTAACCAAAGGATAACTGTCAAACAAAACAATAGATACCTACCCATTGTTTCATTTGACATTTATCCAATAGTTAAGTGCTAAGTCTGTATTGATAAACCGGCCCTCAGAGAGAGAGAGAGAGAGCGTTTTTAAAATCTTTGTCAGAATTGTTTTGTCTCCTTGGGAGTGAACCCCCTCAGTTATGAAATTGTTACCAGTGTACAGGAGACTGTAGTATAGTATGCCGTACCCAGTAGAATCCTGAGCAGTTAACTTAAGTTTAATTCATACATTCGCAAAGAGCGATTTTTTCATGCAAGGTTTAAAATACATTCGAGTGGGAAACAAATTTGACAAATTTATTAGGTGCTGCAAAATATTCGCAGAAGCAGTTTCAGATTCATAAAGTTGGTGATTTCCCGTCTCGAATGCTTTTAAATCAAATTTACCAGAATTTCGTAAGAAGAATTACTGGAAGGAATAGATCTGTATTAGAACAGTAGACGAGAATATTACAAAAGAGTCCTGAATGCTGATCAAGAAGTATAAATAGACAAAACAGTTCAATTCCATACTGTAAAGTGAACTGATCAGTTTAAAAAAGGAACAAAATGATCAAAGTTGGGAAGTAGATATCAGTGATTAAATGGATACTTATAGTGAGAAGAAGTGATTAGTGCTGTAGATACTAATTATTGTAAGTTATTTAATTAGTAAATAAATCCGTGATTAGTGTTACATATGTTGCAATTTTTTGAATCCAGGTTTGGGGTGCTTATTAAATGGTGTAAACACGCAACAGAATTATGTACACACTAAATTATGTTTATGTTTATGTCGGTATAACTAGTGGTCGAGAGGTGAGCGCACTTGCTTCTCACCCAAAAGTTCCGGGTTCGATCCCCGGTCGTGGCAGTGGAAAATACTGTGAGAAGGATTTTTCCACTGTACACGGATATTGGGTGTGTGTCCTTTGTCTCTAAATGTGTAGCCCCCTCCCACACAAGGCTCTTCTAGAGCCTTCCGGGATAAAGGGGGTCGTAATTACCTGCAGTGTTATTTCTTATTATTATTTTATTACTAGTCGTTAACATTTTAACAGTTGCATAACACATATCTCTTCACATATCTTGTGAAATAATGCAGGTTTAATCCTTGGAAATAAAAATCATTAATAAAATAATTTAACCAATTTTAAAATAAAAGTGTATTTATTATGTATTAAAGTAATTAGTAAAGACTACTTTTTTCGCAGAACTTTCTGAGGCGTCTCTGATTGGGCAAATAGGGGCAAGTATAAGCTCATTAATTGGAAGATTTTTAGGTTATATAGTTTATGCGTACTTCAGCGCTAACTACTACACTAGTGTAATTAAATATGTTAGAGATAAGACAATTATTACTACAACACAGTAGCGAATTTTAGAGTAAAATATTTGAAGTCATCGTGTTTGTTACAAATCGGACAAGACTCCAACTATCCCGCCGACTGATTTTATTGATATCGTTATGTTTATTGCTTAACTTGTGTTTTTTTAGTAATGTCTAGAATGGTTATATGTAATATGTAAAAAATGCTGATTATTATTTTTCTCTTCAAAAAGTACATACATTTTGATATCACCCATATTCTCAATCACCAAATGTTGACACAACTACATTTAGATATTGCAACAAAATAGAAAAAGACTTAATGAAGCAAAACAAAAAGAGATATCCAAAACCTGACTCAGCTATCGAATTAACCTGGTAAAAGCAGACAACGGATACATTAGATGGTTTTTAATTTTTATGTTGAAAAATGTGGCATATTTTGACCCATTTTCTTATTTCATTACCAAGACTAAACGAGATTTATTTGTCGTTTGTAAGTGAATCTAAACATTATCGAATTGAAATATTTTACTAAACAGTAATATTTATTTTGGAAGCTAGCTATCAGTTTTACTTTACCCTTTGTTCAGTGAGTTTCCCCACTTTTATTTGTATAATAGTAGCTTACGATTGCTTTGAAAGTTTTCAAGAACCTGCCCGAGGTAAACTATTCAGAGGACCCTTCACGATCTTCTCTTCTTGTTAAATTTTGTTGTAAGTGTAGTTCACAATTAATATTCCTTCTACTTTAAACACTTAAGGCTTTGTCTAGGGGGTTCTGTAGATTTATGTTTATCTAAATACAAGAATGATGTGTTATTTTTTATTCTATTTCATCATATTATCAAACATTAAATAAAATTCATTTATATATTAAAAATATATAACAGATATGTAGTCATTAAGGGATTTTTTTGAAAAGTTTCGTTCTTGTATACACACTAAATCACATTTTAATTTTTTTACTTCCTTTCATAATAGTGTGGAGGTGTTATTGAGGATGATAGTGGGGAGTGGCCAATGCTAAAAAAAATTTTGAGACCTTGACATTTCGTAAATTGCAATTTTATGAACTCTTACCTGCTTGCTTTGCGTTATTTACCCTTATTTATCCCCGAATCCTTCAAAGGAATTACATCAAAATATAATCTAGTTCCAGATTTCGTTATAATACATAAGTGTACCAAATTTCAAGTCAATATCATAAACGGTTCTAGAGTAAACGTCCGCACAAAAAAAAAGTTACAGACAGACCGACAGAGAGATTTTTTTCGCACAAATTTAAAATCTCGACATTTCATGACATTTTAAGCCTATTTCAACAAAGAAAAAAAAATTTCTTTTGCGTTACTTTACTTCCAGTGGACGTGGAAGTAAAATTAATTCTGATCTTGATTCTTGACTGACTACTTCTAACAATCATTCGCTTTCAATTAGCCCTCTTTCCTTTTAGAAAACTTTAGTATTTGTGTTTATGGTGAACCTTGTCGATTGTGCGCGTAATTTGGGATTATATATAGGTTATTCATTGCATTTCAATAACCACGTTACAAACTATATAAAAAAAGTTTACGAAAATTTAAAATTACTTTATGGCTGTAGAACGTATTTAAGTAAAAAACCGCTGCCCAAGGAATCACTACTTCCACATCCAGATTTTGTATCCAAGTGGTTGGTAGAGGGGGTGGCTAATGTAAAAAAAAAATTAGAAGCCCTTGGTTCTCGTATACACACTAAATCCTAATTTAATTTTTTATTCCCTTAAACAATATGGTGGGGGTGGCAATGGGTGTGGTAGAGGGGGCAACTAATGCTAAAATAAATTTTAGAGGCCCTTGGTTCTCGTACACATACTAATTATAATATAATTTTTTACTCCCTTTAATAATAGGGTAGGGGTGGCAATAGGGGTGGTAGAGGAGGTGGCTAATGCCAAAAAAATCTTAAGAGTCCTTTGGTTCTCGTATACACACTAAGTCCCAATTTAATTTTTTACCCCCTTTAATAATGGGGTGGGGATGGTATTGGGGGTGATAGTGGGGTGGTGGGGGGTGTGGCCGATGCCAAAAAAAAATTTCTACCTCGACTTTTCATACGTGCCCTAAATTGCAATTTTATGGACTTTTATCTGCGCACAAAAAAGTTACAGACAGACAGACCGGAAAATTTAAAATCTCGACGTTTCATGACATTTTAAGCCCATTTCAATATAAAAAAAATTAAATTCTTTTTTGCGTTACTATTATACTTCCTCCACTGGACGTGGAAGTAAAATGTAAAATAATTCTTTTTAATTCAATTGTATTATCACAGTCCAACTATACAGACGTTGTTTATTTTTTTTTGTACAAAAAAAGTTGGTCAATTGCGTATTCAGCGTATGCAAAATGCTTGCATAAGATTCATTTATAGTATAAGAAGATATAACTCAGTATCCACAAAACTTAAAGAATTAAATTGCCTTTCAATGAGGGATAGACAGATTGTATAAAATACAAAATTCCCAAATGTCTATACTACAAAATATCATTTCGTGGTGACTTGCATGACCTAAATACGAGACAACGATCACTAATATCCCCACCCAGACAGAGAACCGCTACATATCAAAGGTCGTTTTCCTACAACATTTATAAATATTATAATTTAATACTGGTACATTTAAAACTAGGCTCGAAACTAGGTGAATCCAGTCATATATTTAAGAAATACCTGAAAAATCTAGTCATAAATAAAACACTTATTTTTAAGTACCTTCCGAAGTTATATGATTAATAAAAGTGGATTGACACGATGCGCACACATTATACAGTGAAACGTTTACTTAGCAAAATTAATTTTCTTTTTTTATTATTTCTTTGCATTCCTTATGGCTTTCTTATAACTTTTATACAATATTAATTTACTTTAAAATTGTACCGGTTTTGTTACTAAATGTTTACATAATATTTTTTCCTTTTTGGCTACATGTTATCTCATATGAGTTTGAATTGGATAAATGTATTAATTACCTATGTACTTACTGCTAGATTATATTATTCACTAGAAATGTGCAAATGTCTCTTATTGGCTTACTTTAATTTTGATATTTTTGCTATAAATATTCAGTTTAGGGTCGTAATATTTTGGGTAATTAGTTTATATTTGCCTCATTTAGAGAAGAGCGCGAATGCAATATGCTATACGATATTGCAGGAGCGAACTTCGCCCATTCATTGCTATGGGCGTTTAATATGTATTTAAATCTATTTTATTATATAGTGAACAGAGACATCATCATCATTATTATTATTAGATATTTATTTTATTGGCCGCTCAAAACTATATTGTTTTCTTATAATTGAAAATAAATACCGAGTTGTTTTTGTCAATTTTGTATTTAAAATAATTATGATCGTACCGATGTTTTGTGAAAATAGCATAATTGTTATAATCAACATAAAATCTTACATTTACAAAAGCCAATTTTGCGAATAGACAGACTACTCGACAAAAACTGATTACTTTAATTCGGCCCCAGTAGTACAGTTCGAAAAGTGTTATTTGTAAGTTAAATCTTTTTAATATTTTAAATCATCGGTTGTATGTACACACTTTTTACATGTTTCTTAAAATTAGTTCAGTGTCTATAGATTTTCTTCTCCATTTATATATTTTTTAATACCGAGAGCGTTGCTCTCAGCGTCATAAATCAATTTCAAACTCCACCAACGTTTAAATGCAATTGCACACAACGCCAGTAACTGAACCAGGTTAGTGTAATAAGTAAACAATATATCCAACACAGCACATTAAGAAATCAGTAATTAAGACAGGACAGTCGATAGAACCTCAAGATTTGTTTACAGGGTTCAAGTCACTCGTTTACCATTAAGTCAGGTACTGCGTTTCTAACTCTCTAACTTTTATTTAAAGAATGTTTCTAAAAGATGGAGTTACTTCACGTTGATTGACGAGCTAAAAAGAAACTTTAATGCAAACCAAGGCTACATTTCTCTTTCATGATTGGTCTTGTACAAAATCATGTCAGTGGATGCTGATAAATTGTTATAACAGGTGGGCGTGCAAGTTCTCCATTATGTCAACTGTATACGTTCTTCTTCACTCGCTACCGCTAAAAGTCACAGTATCATTTGCATGGTAATACGATATATATTTTTTAATATTGTGTGAATTGTCAGGGCCAAATAGAAGAAGAAGAGTCTGTGCAAAAGACTAACTGCATCAAATATCTCTAGTAGTGTTGTGTACTATATTAAAGTCCGATTTATCAATACAGGGTTAACTCTTAATTACAGGATAAATATCAAATGAAACAATATATATCTATTGTTTTGTTTGACATTTATCCCCTAGTTACGAGTTAACCCTGCATTGATAACCCGTACTACCAAGAAGTACATGATTATGATCCACGTGAATATAAGGCTGTTATGGGGATGGCACCTGATCAGTTTGAAAAACTAGCAAATGATGAAGTAAATTGGAAATTACTTTGGTTTTCCTTATCTTAGCAACAATAACTTGGTAGAACTGTTTCCTGCATTACAATATGTTGTAAAAGAGCTATCCGGATATCTGTTTTGGTTATTCAACCCAAATTGACATTGTGTTGGTCACTCCCACATTCTTAATATTTCAAAAAATTATCAATATTCATAAAATACATAAAACAACTATTGCCACCTCATGCAGAAACTGTCTATAATAATAATTGTGCCTCTGGTAATGTCTGTGGAAGGAGTTTGCACAACCGCTCTTTCTTCTAACTGGCTCAATTAGAACTACCAAAAATTCTTGGCAACCTTACGCAGAATTCCGTCATTGTAGACATTTTATCTAGTTCGCTAGTGTAGACAGGGCAGGGCGACTTCCTCTGTCTACACGACCGAGTTGAGACTACTTAATAATAGTAATAATAAATCGCCTTTATTAACATATACGCATTACATTTACTTAATTATTTACACTTTGTAGCCATAGTGGTTACACTTCCACTACTTTCTACTCTTAGTACCAGCGGCAGGCCTATCTGCATAGTGGCAGGAAACTAGTAGACAGCAAAAATAGTGTATGTACAATTAATTGTACAATCTTATGTATAAATGCTCACCGACTTTAAAGTTTATTATTGGTCTGACTCGCTGTCCTGGCTCAGTTAATAGCGTTGGCGTCGTTTTATGGCTTAACGGGCAAACATTAAAAGGTTGTAATCTCTGGCCTTAAGAAAGTTTGATAACATTGACAGCTTCCATTTTAAATTCCCCAAAAATATCTCTTTTATTTTATTTCCTTTATTTATGCACACATACTAAAATAAAAAAAATAACTTGGGATAGTGTTACATTAAATAAATGATAGAATTCAAAGTATTTTAATTCAAATTAAAGATTAAATAAATGATATTTAAGATGTTTACAGAATGTTGCGGCTTGCGCCTGAAATAATTTCAATCCCTAGAAAAGTTATTTTTCTTGAAAATAATTTTAGAGGATAAAAATTTTATATAAAAATTCTAAGTCATCTTGTAATTTATCATAAGAAATTGTTATACACAATGGTGGTGAGGCCGTCCATCACATACGCGGCGCCGGTGTGGTGCAGCATACCAGCCACGACAATAAAAAAACTGTGTTCGAACACAAATTTACGCGCGTCATATCCCAATTCAGGAAGTTACACCTCCCTCAGAGACGCACGTTGTAACTACTAGAAACCGGATAGCGGACTACGTCCGGCACATCTCTCAAAACTTCTACTCGTTCAAGCTGGGCGGCAGTCCGCTAACAAGACACATAACAAATTAGACAGCATAGTGCCCCATTTCGGATTAAACACCCCTTACCTTACTTCTGTAGCCAATCTTCACCAACTAAAACTTCTGCTTACCCTATCCACCTTTACTGATATTTCATACCTTTTGTATCTTTGAATATCTTCTGTCCCCTCTTCGTCTCTGTTTGTAACCTTTTTGTCGCGTTTGTTTTTTCTTGTTTTTTTTGTACATTTTTGTCTTTAAATTAATTTCTCGTCACAAAATCTTCTACCAAATCAAAATATTTTGAAATCAATAATTCTAAAAATCAAAGTTTAGGCCAGCCTTGCGCAGTCCGGCGTGGCGTTCATACATCTCGCAGAGGGTTCCTCGTTTGGATTGAGGTGCCTGCATCAACTACAAAATTAAAAAAAAAAGTCTAAAGTGAAAAGTCCCTAAAAAAAAGTGTGTAGTTTTAAGTTTTTTAATATATTTTTATATTAGATATTGTTAATGTTATTATCTGTTTTTATTTACTGTTCGTAAAAGGTGTCTAGGTTAATATTAAAAATTTGTCTTCTATCCAAACCAGATCCGGTCCGCCCTGCCTTGCAATCCGCCACCGCGAGCGCGGTGGTTGCACGGTCGGTCCCGGGGCGGATTCTGGGGAGGTATTTGTTTGCCGTTATAGTTGAATAAAGATTTGTTGAATTGAATTGAATGTAACTTCTCATCGGAAGGATAGGAATTATTATTTCAAAAATAGCGATTCAAACTGAGAAAATATCAAGGACTAGTGTTGAAAAATAGTTCAATAAGTAAATAAATACCATAAATTCATTCATTTTACAACCCTTTTCTTATATAGACAAATGGAAATGTTTCATACTTGGAAGTCAACTAAAATTAATTGTGTAAATCTATTGCAGAAACACAGAACTGTAGTACTGTCTTTCGTATAAAAATTATTTTATGAAATTTACTCGCAGACAGTTGATCATGGATATTTAGCGCAACCAATTGAGTACATCAAAAAACGAGAAAAAATTGAATTCAGATAGGTTATAAATTTTATAATATATTTTACGTGTTTTAATTTAATAATTAATTTCGCATTATACTGCAGTGGCAATAACGGAATAAAAGCAATAAAAACTTTCAATATACGCCCAAACATATTGCGTATTTTTCGCGCTGGGGCCAAACTTCGTGGAGATTGCGCCGCCACGATTATTAAATAATTAATAGTGAGGTCATCCGAAATTTTTTTTTAATGATCTGCACATCAGGTAGAAATTATTACTTTTCATATGCTTATCGTAAGATATAATAATGATGATTCTGCATGAGTGGTTACCCCCTCAGTGGCCTCAGTACGGTGTTGTATTGCTGAGGTATTAACTGCCAGCATTGGAAATCAAAGTCGGTGCTATATTGATATTGGTTAATTTCTGTATCTTGGGCAAATGTTGAAAATTCCGAGGGCAGAGGCCCACGTATGTATTTTACACAGACAGCCTATTCAAATCATTTTTAATTATAATTGTTATTAACCCTGTAACTTTAGGACTAATGTGTCAAAAAAAATTAATGATACTCAATATATTCTGCACCTTAACTAGACGAGGTAGGTATCCTAATTCCTATTCACTTATCGACCAATGGCGAATTAGTGTTTTTTATTCCAGGGTTTATAATTATCCGGGTGGTTTAAATTTTTAGAAAAGGGAATCTGAAAAAACACTTAAATGATTAATATTTAAGCTGTTGGTGGGCTATTTTACATAAACTGACTGAGAGAAAAATATTTTCCGAAAACTATTAGATGCAAAAAATTAATCACTCCAAAGTTCGTATTTTTTTACAGTTCACCAGATATAAAATTTTAAGCACAAAATTGAGCCAAGCCGATCCCATCTTGGTTGTAAAGTTATATATTTTTGAAACTAAAAATTACGTCGCGTCGAGATTATAAGCCAGAATATAATAAAGGATGATAATGGTTTGATTCTTGCTTCATTATCTCTTTTGGTTCGTGTGATATAACTGTGTGAATGAATTTTTCGGGCTAGAGTGTGTGGTGTGGTCAACATACCTGATCAACTCTCTAACGTTTACTGGTTCGATCCTTAGCTCCGACACTGGCGGCGCCAGTGGGTATAATGTACGTATGTTTATGTCTTTGTAAAAAAAAAGTTCTCTTCAAGAATTAAAAAAAAGCCAATAAAGTTAAACGGTTTAGATTTACAAATACTGTCGATTAAGTAGAGAAAGAAATATGAGACATACTCACCATGACATATTTGTAATTTGATAAATAATGTCATATTATTAGATTTATCATTTACAGAAACACTCTGAAAATAGTATTTTAGTTTATTTATTTCCAGGCATTAAAATGAACATTAATCAATTTTTCATTATTATTGTAGCTGTAAATTATATGGCATTATTACAACGAGTATAACAACAACTACCTTTCATTACGTAATTTTTCACACATCCATCTTGGTTTTAGAGGCCAAAGTTTCAAAAGATAAATGATGCTTTCTATCGGAAGCACGCCACATCAGCTCTCCCAAATGGCTTTCCTTTAAAGAAGAAAATAAAGTATTGAATTATCCCGCTAAAAAATTTATAGTACCATAACTATTAGTTAACGTCGCAGTTTCAAATTATCTGGATGTTCGAGAAGCACTAGCGGTTTTAACACATCAGTGAATATGATAAATTCCGCAAATTCTACTATTCAAATGTTAAATATGCTATTGCTATTTAGGCTTTTTACGTCCTTACCTTAGTAATTGGTTATTTTCAGTTTATTGAAAAGTAACTACCTAATAATAATTGATATTTTGTTGACATCAATCTAATCAATAATTACAGTAGGTATTGGATTTTTTTAATTATTGGTATTTCCCAATAACGAATACTGGAAATTTTCCGTTGTTGAGAAGTAGTTAGTGATGCTGTGCAACAAGTCTAAATATATTAAATATTGAAATTCAAATTTTTCGTAATCCCTTCGTTTACATTCAATATAAAATAAATATTATGTTATGTTAAATGAAACTTAGTGTTACTGTTCTGTGATTACATATTATAATTATAAATTAAACCCTAGTCAGTGTTTTTACTGTACACTAGAAGACTCGACCAGACTTTATTCGGTGTCTTTTTAGAATTCCTGTGATAGGTTTTCAGAATTCGTGCGAGATATCGAGATGGAACATAAATTATGTTATTAGCAATGTAGTCTATGAACTGTGCAGTATCATAAATATTTTACTATTAGTTGTAATAAAAAGTTTAATGACCTGAACTCACTCCTTAGCCTCAACCCTAGGTCAACTCTAACCTCATCCATGAACAAGACTTTCAGGATATGTTTAGGGCATTGTTTGTAGCAAACTTGATTTAAAAAGAATTACTCTTAAGCCAGATTGCATTTTTAATGAATTTTTTGAAATTAGAAGTGCTGCGAACGAAGCTTTAAAGCGTCGTTTAGATTGGGCACAAGTATCTGGATTTGTGTGAGATACTTGTTTATTTGACGAATCGTGATACAAATCCTCATACTTCTTGTCACACATTTTGTATGCGCAGTGACACTGCGCTGATTGTCCCTCATACATTGTGTATATGGAATGAATTCA
Source organism: Leptura quadrifasciata (assembly GCA_963675555.1). NCBI lineage: Eukaryota > Metazoa > Arthropoda > Insecta > Coleoptera > Cerambycidae > Leptura > Leptura quadrifasciata. The sequence goes on along the minus strand of OY776678.1, from coordinate 56,941,420 downwards.
ATATACATGACAAATCAGCGCAGCGCATAATTTGTGTTGGTTTTGGAAGCAGTGACATGAAAAAAATGCCATCATAGGCGAAAGAGGTGCCCTGTTAACTCATTGAAAAGGCAAGGCAATCCAATGTTTGGGATGTAAGGAGGAAGCAGTATAAAGACGCAAAAGTTCGGGGCGATATATACGAAGAAATTTGTATCTTTTTAAAAGCTTTTATTTAACTTGCAATATTTGTTTATTAGTTTGTTTAGGTTAAATATTCCAAAGTTCGATTAGTTCTAATTAAGCCGGGGGTTTGAAATTTTGCACATGTGTAAGTCCGGTGACAATACACTTTAACATTTTCATATAAGAAAAAACAAGATGTCGGCTTCAAAATGGCGGACAATTTTACCAGATTCGACTCAAAAGCAATTTCTGGGGGTTTTCTAGGTCACGGATTATGAATTTTTAGTCAAAATTCGGAAATTCAAAATGGCAGCGCTAATGTGGCTGATGACTTTTGTCATTTAGGTCCAACTCGATCAAAATCGATATCTGCGGGTTTTCGGGGTCGCGGATTACGGATTTCTAGTCAAAAATTTAGTTCAAGATGGCAGATGACTCTACTGTTTATGATCCGATTCGTCTGAAAATCGATATCTGAGGATTACAGCATATCAAAAGACTAAAAAGTAAAAAATAAAATTATATAAAAAGATAATTAAAAAAAAAGCTTTTATTTAGATGTTCTAAAAAGTAGAACATAAACTTTGAAGTAAATTAAACCTATCATTTTGTTATATTATATATTTTTTTATGGTATAAAAGCTTGTCGCGAACAATCTCTTTTACACAGGAAAATCTCGCGACAAGCTTTTATGTCATAAAAAAAATTATATTATTTTTTACTTGTTTTATTTAACTCACCGTCTAAAGGCAAATATAGACTTTACACTTTCGATGTGCATCGCGGATGATTCATCTGCGGTGAATATGATTTCATCCAAAGTAGAGAGTACCTCTACTTTGTTTATTGTTCAGTTTTGATGATTTCTTTAGATGAAACGCAGATGAAAACAATCTGTACACATGTCGCTGCAGATGAATCATCCGCGATGAACATCAAAATTGTAAAGTCTATATTCGCCTTAAAGATCGCTGTCTGTCGGTCGGCCTGTAACTTTTTTTGTTTACTCGCACGTTTACTCTGGAACCGTTTATAATATTGATTTGAAATTTGGCACACTTATGTATTATAACGGGAACTGGAAGTAGATTATATTTTGATCTAATTCATTTGAAGGGTTCGGGGGTAAATGGGATAAATAATGGTAAATAGGCAAAGCAGCAGGTAAGAGTCCATACTTGCAATTTAGGACCATGTACGAAAAGTCAAAGTTTAAAAATGTTTTTTGGCATCAGCCACTCCCCACTATCACCCCCCAATACAACTATTATGAAAAGGAGTAAAAAAAATTAAAATGTGATTTAGTGTGTATACAAGAACGAAACGTCTCAAATTTTTTTGGCGTTAGCTACCCTCTCTACCACCCCCACCCCATTATTAAAGGGAGTAAAAATCAAATTGAGGTTTAGTATGTATACGAGAACCAAGGGGCTCTAAACATTTTTTGGCATACCCACCCCTTCTACCTCCCACATTGCCACCCCCACCCTTTATTAAAAGGAGTAAAAAATTAGATTGAAATTTAATGTGTGTACGAGAATTAAGGGCCTCTAAAATTTATTTAGCTACCCTCTCTACCAGCTCCATTGCTACCCCCACCATATTATTAAAGGGAGTAAAAAATTAAATTTGGATTTAGTGTGTATACGAGAACCAAGGAACTCGTAAAGTGTTTTTGGCATTAGCCACCCTCTTTACCACCCCATTGCCAACCCCACCCTATTATTAAAGGGAGTAAAATATTACATTGGGTTTAGTGTGTATAAGACTTGGATACAAAATCTGGATGTGGAAGTAGTGATTCCTTCGGCTGTGGTTTTTTATTATGTAATAATTTATTTATCAATTTTGTTTTGGTTTATTCAGATTTTTAGGTTTGGTACTTTTTTAATAGTCGGAAACCCATTCCTCCATTTTCCTTTTGACGCAAGAGATTTTTTCATAAAATATTTAAATATGTTTGCACATCACTGGTAAAGTGCCAAATAAAAAAGAAAAGTAGTAATTGTGCATGTTTTTTTTATGACAAGATATCTGAATTTTTCAAGTGACAGAATTTAAAAATCCTTGTAGAAAACATGAATTTAGGAGATGTACGATTGCATAAACTGTGGTCGGTTTGGTCAGCTCATTATTTAATAGCTGGTCTGACCGTTGTCACCCTTGTCTCATTTTCATTATGACGCCACTATATATGAGGGTTAATCCCTATATAAGTGGGCAGCGTTATAAGGTTCTTTATAACGTTGTGCCATTCATACATAACTTGATAGCACTAAAGTAATTATTATTACACTAAAATAAAGAAGTAAGCGGGACTCCTAAATTTTGTAGGCATCAAATACCATTACAAACTAAAATTGAAGTGAAGCATATAGCACAAATTATTGTTAGAGTGCAAGGTAATGTAAATCACAAAGCAAAAAAATCTCTCAATTTCAAAGATATTGGAAAAGGTTTGACATCGAGCTCCAGACAAAAAATTCACAGCCCGAAGGATTTAAAACTGGGCAAGTAAATAATTCAAATGTATAAAAAAAACAGTTGATTTCATTTATAACACGTATCTGATTTAATATATTACAGGTATCTGAAGGTTAGGTTAGTAAATGATAAATACGTATAGACGTACAGCCAGATTTACCCTATTTTTTTATAAACAACGACCAAAGTCCGAAAATTCAGTTTTCGGGCCGTAGAATTTTCCAGTTACGTTATAGAGAAAAGTTGTGAGTATTAAAAAGACCTTTAATTTCGTTTTTTATGAGGTAAAATCTATAAATAAATTATCGAGATAATAGCATAGCAGATTTGCACTATTTTATAAATGTTAATAACTTTTGATAATAATGGCAGTAAGTGACACATAATATCTTGGTGACGAAGGCATTATAGGTCTTTATAAGTGTACGAAATTTCAGCCAGATCGGTTTGATAGTTTATGAATAATTGCATTTGTTTATCCCAGAAAGCGTCTGTTTAAACAATCGTCTTAAGCAAGATAATAGATCTAGAGATGTTTAACAAAGTGGAATGGATTCTTGAAGGGTTGAACTATAAGGTAAGTTAGAAAAATAAACTATTTGCTCAAACAATTGTTGTTAAAAAGTCCGTTTAAGGGGTAGGTGTTTTTTTGCTTATAAATAAATAGAATAACTTTGTTATTCGTTATGATAAACGTTTGTAATTAGGCGCATTGAAAAGCCGTTTGAAAAACACGTATTTAGAAAAAAAACGGACTCTCTACGACCAATAGCAGTCAAGATAGCAACTTTAAAAAAAATATCATATCCGCATTGTTATGTACAAACAAACGGCTGCTTCATTAATTTATCAAATATTTAGACCATAAAAAATAAATAGTTTAGAGCAAAGCTGAAGAAAAAGTCAAAGATGTATTGCAAAATTTTAGCATTCACGTTGAAAATAAAGTATGGGTAATAAAACATGTAGATTTTTCCGGCATTTCCCAGTTTTCCAGGGCAATGGAAATTAGCTAGTTGTTAATATGTCGTCGAGATATCCCAGATTAAAAAAATTAAGGTTCTACGTTGTCTTGAAGCCGAGATATTTTAAAATTTTCAAGCGCACTCCAATTTGAAGTTTCGATCTCAAGAAGTCGCCGGCCGCCAGAAACGGAGCTCGGGCTGCTCTCCCCACCTCCTCAACACGGCGCTCTTGCAAGAGTACCTTCACTCTCAAGGGCTAGGACTTCATACTCATTGCATAAATTGAATAGTTATCAATTGAATCGTAAAATATAGGTCTTCATTGAAAATCTGTGAACATTTCAACTCTTAATGTTTATATATTTGTTTTTAAGTTGCAATCTTGACTGCTATTGATCGTAGAGGGTTTATTTTTTTAAAAATACGTGTTTTTCAAACGGGCTTTCAACGCGCCTAATTACAAGCGTTTATCATAAAGAATAACAAAGTTATTACATTTGCGTCGTAGTTTCGAGAAGATGAATGGTGTTCTCTGTTGTGTCCAAACTATAATATTTGTTGAGGGGGACGTTTTAAAAGAGCACCGAACATAGCGTCGGAACAATTTTCGTTATGTTGGGATAATTTCCACAAGAATATGAGTTGGGGAATGAACTCGTTATTGGAGAATGAAGACTTGGTAGATGTTACTTTGGCGGTTGAGGGAAAATGTCTCAAAGCTCATAAAATGGCTCTGTCGGTGTGCTTCAAAGAACTTTTTAAGTCGAATCCGTGCCAGCATCCCATCATTTTTATGAAAGATGTTGGCTATGTAGCATTAAGTGATTTACTCCAATTTATGTACCAGGGAGAGGTGCAAGTTAGTCAAGAAAATTTAACTACCTTCATTAAGACTGCGGATGCCTTGCAAATCAAGGGATGGCAACGGCTCTGCCGATACAGATACTGTGGAACCGATCCACGAAAAGCCAGTACACCAAATTGAGGTGTACAAGCCGGCTCCACGCCCGAAAAAACAATCGGCCCCCGTAACGACACCGTCCCTTAAACAGTGTTTCGTCATCTGACTTTACCGGTCGCGGTAGCGAAAACGGAACTCATTGACCCTGTGTATAGCAGCGCCATAACTGAAACCCCTGTACAATTTAAAATGGAACCCTACGATCAGAACTACTCGTTGATCGACGAAACGGGTGACGAAAATTTTGGCGATGATAATTTGGACGATATGAATGTTGATGATACGGAGGACGATTATTCTATGATGGAAGGTGGTGTAGGTGAAGAAGAACCACAGGCCGGCACGAGTACGGACGGAGCTGGAGAAGGACAAGAAGTTGGCCAGGAAAGTCAAGGAAGGAAGTTTAAATATGAGAAATATGGCTATCAAAAACCACAATTAAATACCAACAGGAAGAATGGGCAAGTTGGATTCTGGTGATGGGTTTTTGTATTTCAAGAAGATCCAATACAAAGATAAACTGTATGTTACATACGCCATGATGAATGAAATAGGTTGCAAAGCGTCCTACGTTATATCAGTAAATAGCGATGGCACTTATAAAGATGATATACGATGTGTTACTCCACACAGCCACTCTCCAAATGAACTAGCAGTTCAGACTGAAAAGTTTTTATTAGAACTACGGAAAGCGGTGGAAATAATACCGATGTCCACGCATAGAATCTATAATTTTGTAGCTCACTCTTTTCCAGATGTTGCAAAAGTTTACAGTTACCAGACCATTGTACCGAGAATGCATCGTTGGCTGAAAAAGGCGAAACAAAGAATGGAATGATACTTACCCTTGTATTATTTATTTGTTTATAAGCAAAAAAACACCCACCTTTTAAATGCGCTTTTTAACAACAATTTTTTTAACAATCAGTTTATTTTTTCAACTTACCTTGTAGTTCAACTTTTCAAGAATCCATTCCACTGCAAATGCAATTATTCATAAACTATCAAACCGATCTGGCTGAAATTTCGGCACTCTTATAAAGACCCATAATGTCCTTGTCACCAAGATGTTATGTGTCACTCTTACTATCATTATTGCAAAAGTTATTAACATTTATAAAATACTGCAAAAAGAGGGTTTTTCGCCATTATCTCGATAATTCAACGCATAAAAAATGAAATTAAAGAATGTTTTTAATACCTACAAATTTTACTAATACAACTTTTTTCTAAAACAACTGGAAAATTCTACGTCCCGAAGAAAACTGAATGCTCCGACTTTGGTCGTTGTTTTTTTAAAAAATAGGGCAAATCTGGCTGTACGTCTATACGTCTTTATCACTTACTACCCCCGCCTGTATTATTTTTTACGTGAAATCGATCAATTTTCTATACACAGACTGGATTAATAGATAGTAATAAGTTGTTAATAGATATTCCACGTTTCAGTTTTGGACAGTCAACTGGTTATTTGTTTAATGAGAAATATAAATAATTAAAAACAAAAAAAATGCGTTAAATAAGTTTTACCCAAGCATTTTATTTTAGTTGAAGGTCAAATGTTACATATAAAAAATAAATGTATATTACGAGAATATCTTTTCATACGAATTTTTGTTTTAATAAAATCTGTCTGTTTTTTTATTTGAATACATAGGAAATAAGAACTGTGTTTAATATTTTCCATGTTAAGACGTCGGTATCGTAATCAAGAAAAAAGCAGACAGATTTTATTAAAATAAATAAGTATCAAAACTAAAAACAAACAAATAAATAACAAATCGATCTGACACCACATCCATGATTTGTTTACATATATTGAGAAACATACAAAAATCACCATATGCCATATTGAATTCACCGTCATGAATGCAGAGAAGTATTCTGAACTACATGGCTTATATCTGGTAATTACGTCTTACATCTCGTAATTACGACTTATAACTCGTAATTGACAAAAAAAAATTGCTGGATTGCTGAAAAAAAAGCTGAATTTAACTCACAAATAGGTAATGCCTTGAAAATAAAGGAAAACCCAAACCCCTAACACTTTAATCGGAAGGTTGAAAAATATTTCTTTTATAAGGGCAAAGCCAAATTTAACCCATACCGAGGTAGTGCTTTCTAAAGAAAAAAGAAAATCCAAAGTCACTGTTTTAAATTTAACCAAAGGGTAAAAGACGGGTTATTCAGTTTATTGGTAAAATTTAATTACCATACGCCAAATTTTAGTGTCACCTTTAGAGACTCAGCCTCCGGATATACTTTTGGCAGTATGTCTTTTAATTTTTCGTCAAAATATTTAGAAAAAGGCCATGCAAGTTCTCATTTCCTCCCGTATTTTCACGCACCCTAAAGCCCACTGTTGCGAATGTTCAGGTGTCATACAAAATATTTGCGTAAATCGATACCAAGTTGCTATCAATATATGGAATAATTTCGTCCGTGGATTAAACAGAATCATGTAGATTCAATATATTGTTACATGTTTACAATCTCCAGTAAAACACTCTGTATGTAGATTCAATAAATTGCAACAAGTACTTTCATAAACCACTGATTTATTAATAATTACAATAATTAAGTCCTTATACACATTAGTACACACTAATTACAAGTTCCATCTACTATAGTCTCACTACTATAAATTCACAACTTATTACTGTTTCTTATTTCATCTTATCACTTGTTCATCTCCTATCAAACTGTCCTCCTCGCGTATAGATCCACTATATATACCCGCGTCGAATTCACTCGATCATTCCAGAATCATCGCGGCGCGCCTTCGGCACTTTCTCGCACGTTGATCAATTTTTATCGTGTAACAACAGATAAGAAATAAAATTAAAGGTCTTCACAGAAAAAGGCATATTCTATATTCTTGCTGTTCTTTATTGAAATTCAGTTTACTTATACTAGAATGTTTGCTGGGAGGTAGAAAATGACTCTCGATGGCGATGGTGTTAAACTCTTGTACACAATGAAGATTTATTTATGTTTGTTTATTAATTCATTTATTTATTTACTTATTAATTTATTTAACTGTCTACAATGTTTTAAATAATATATTAAGATATTAATATGTGTAATGATTCAATATAGTGACAGTTCCCTTATTTTTCAGGAGGAACTTTCGAAACGAGAAATGGTATGAAGGAGCCAGATCACTTCGGTGAAACGGTAAGTCAAATGTTCAGTTCTGTTCTCTTTTTACCCTGCTGTACAAAATGTTATTTCTGTTACTATAAAATAAAGTAGAGATAAATACTTTACTATTATTTGAAAAAGGTTAAATGTTAATTTTATTCAAACGGGTGCTCTAAATTTAAAACTGTCAGGTTTGATTTCTTAAGAAATTAAATTTGAAAATAAGAAAGCTGTAATTTCCTAGAATTATACTGTAGCTCTTGGGTTATTAGATTTTAAACTTTTAATAGGAAAGTAGTTTGTACGAAACTTTAGCTTGACGTGAAATTATTTAAGTAAATTAGTTTTCGTTAGCAGGTAATGTAGAAATATTAATAAAAGAAACTACATACAGACGATTCAATAACAGTGAAGTTGGGATCTTTGTTCTCGTCATAAATATGTGAAAATAACAATTTAACAGAGAAGATATGTACACACTTAGCTTAAGAAGTCTTATTATATATTTTGTAATTTTTTCTGTCATGTATGAGAAAGTTCCTTCTAAGGAAAATACACCTGAAAAATCTAAAAAAGAGTATTTTTGAAATACATACATATATTTAAATTTGCAAGTGCTTAATATGTAATGTGCCACTTTAAATTTAAAAATTCAAGAAAAGCTATGCTAACTTATTTCTCTCCAACCCAACATTCACAACGTAAATTATTCACTGACGTTACGAGCAAGATTACATCGCTGTCAAGTCGGCATAGAATGGTCAAATTATAAATAAAGTTGAAAATGAACACACACACATTGATAACCGAGTTAATAACTTGTTTAGTTAAAGTATATGTTCGAAGTTTAATCCACTATTATTGCCGTAGTTCTTTCTCAGCATAAGTAGACTGTTAGAAGTAGCACTTTAGTACTCGAGCATCGGTAGTGGTTTCGGTGTGATACAGCTGCTTGGGAGCCAGTTCTTGTCTGACACTGTCCTTCAAGCTGGTTAATCGCCGATTAACTAAAACAATAACGTAGGTTGTTGTAAACAGCTAATTTTGATTGTGAAAGCTAATTTTACAAAAACAACTTGTGTTTAATATACTGGGTGTTTGGTAAGGCGATGCCGACCCTGAACAGGGATCATTTGGCATCTATATGACCAAACATACCTATATGAAAAATGCAACGTTTTTTATATATATATTTTATGTCCATATTTCATCTTTTATTTAAGTTTTACATACTAAATTTAACTTTTGATATTCTGAAATATTTTTTTCTTTACATAAACGATTACTATAAGTAGACTTTTGAAATTAATTTTATTCAATATGTCAGAAACTTAAAACAAATGATTAGTACAAAATAAGACAAAACTGATGATATTGCTACTTCAAGAGGATATAATAGAGAAATTTTAAAAGTAATTGTAATATCTAGATGACTTTTTTGAAGAATTTTGTAAGACTCCGAAAATAGACATTTTTAATTATCATTACAATTTTCTTCTAATAAATGCCATTTTATTTTAATAGGCGACAGAAACTTTTATTATTTTTTGTTCTTGTTGAAAGTTTATGTATTTCGGGTAAAGAAAAAAATATTTCAGAATATCAAAAGTTAAATTTAGTAGGTAATAGTAAAATAAATTATGAAATATGGAATTTTTTTAAAAAGTACAAAATCGGCAATATAAAAAGAACCGTAGCATTTTTCATACAAGTATATAAATGTCAAATGACCCCCTCTACCTCTATGTTCAGGGTCGGCATCGTTTTATCAAACACCCTGTATATTGGTGATAAAAATCTAAACGCATTCACTTGAATCCATGAATGTAAGGTTAAAATTGTAGGATCGAATACATATTACTTAATATGTATTCGATCCTACAATTTTAACTTTACTCAAAATTCATTATTATATGTTAATAATTTATATCTGTATGATTTTTAGGGATTGAGCAAACATGTCACTAATAAAATCAACATCTTCTAGCTTAAATTATTGACTTATAGGAAAGAAGTTATGTCCAAAATTACATAATATTTATATTACCCAATTCTCTTTTAATTCATTTTGAATGAGCGTATACTTATCGATGAAATTAATTCTTATTAGCCATTTTGAAAAAAATCCAAAGTTTTTGTGCAGTTAACTAGTAAAAATACAGTATTCTATATGTCTAGAATTAACCAGAGACAGATATTTTCAAGAGGTAAAAATTAAACGACCAGATATTTCATAGTGAAATCACGCAACAAGACTTGACATGTTATTTATTATTTCTTGCTTTGTCCATATTTCATACAAAATGAAATTTAAGGTTTACTTTGTTTTGTAAAGTCATTGTTCCTGTTCTATTTGAATTTTGTCAATAACGTTGCCTGAACAGGCTTGAATACTTAAACGAGGTCGTTTCTTTGTAACGTTATTCAATTTATTTTAAAGGTCCTGGCATATCATTAAGTAATAAAAATTGCAGTATTACTAGTAATGTTTTGTATACTTATGTGAAAGTTTTCTTTACAAACATAATTCTCAAGAATGATTTTCAGTACACTTTTGTCATTTTCTACACAGCCATTTATTTTACGTAAAAACCATTTGAATTGGAAATAGAATACTACAAACTTTGTTTGAGAGGCTGAGAATTATTAATTGCTTTTATAACTTGTTTTTATACTTTTTTTCCATTCAATTACTTGTATATTGGTGTTGGTATAAGTTTTCTTAAGCATCAGACAAACATATTCATTTCAGATACAGTTATCCAGGCAGACATGCTAGTATTATACAAATAGGTCACACTATTAAATTAAATAGGTATCTATATGAACTATATGCACGTATTAATAAAAAAAGTAAGTCATTTGGTGCCGAGACACCTTTTGTATTATTCTCGTTTATTTTGTGGTTCCATTTGTTGCATGCACCAATTAGAACCCACGATTTTGGTGCAGCTCCAGGTATACGGATGACAATGAAATATAAAGGAGCAGAAAACAGAATGCCAGCCCAGAAAATTTCTTTCCAAAAAAATAGTTTCAATTTATTTTCGTCAAAATAACTTCTCTATAAGCTGGAATTGATTTGCATCTATAATTAATTATTATTCCTCTTTCTAATCTGTAAATATATAGTATAGTTAACAATTATTTAATATTTTGTAAAATTTTAAAGTACATGTTTTTGCGAAAAAAATGATTTGAGAGTGATTAATGCCAGAATATATTTAAACGATATTATATCTATAAAATAAGAAAATTAACGATGATACAATTTAATTACTGAATTTTTGAGCTGGAAATCATTATATTTGATTTCACCCAGAAACAGTTAGAGGAGCAAATCACCAGCAATATGTCGCATCCACAGAGATGAAATTATATTATAAAAAGTATGGTCCATAAAAGTGCAAAGAGATCATAAAATATCGTCCGTCAAACATAAATGATTTTATTATCTTGTGATATTGAGTTACAAGTATCTACTTATTACGATTAATTAATATTAAATACATATTTCTTTGTCTTATTCAAAGTTTGTAGTCTATAATTCCTACATTTCACATTAAAACAAAGACGAAGATAATTTTATGAGAGAAGATAATTTTATGAGATTCTTCAATATATGAAAGGAAATCGTTATAATTCTGTCTGTTGTTATTTTACTTGTTATATTTATATGTTCATATGGTTAATATTGTTATAGTATATTCAAGTTGCGTTTAATTGTCACTTAATAAATGTTCTGATGATTTTATACGTTTTTCCAACATGAAACTATCTAATACTTGAATCACCTTGTATGTCTATATCATTACTTCGTTTCAGAATCGGTATCTGTAAATTTGCTAAAACGCCATATATCAGCCGTGTCGAGCACTGATAAAAATGCTCAGGAGTACTAAACACTCAAAAAAGTGCTTTTATTTATTAAGCACTAAACACTGCTAATAGTAAACTGCTCGGGTTTGCTAATCTCTCTGAAAAAGTGCTTTAAATTCGTGAGCATTAAGCACTGTTTAAAATTTAAATAATGGAGTATCTATTGAGGCTAGAAAATAATCTCCTTTTGTATTTAAAGCTTTTATTAAACTTGCAATATTTGTTTGTTTTAGTAGTTAGTTAGTTAGTTAGTTAGTTAGTTAGTTAGCTTGCTTGCTTGTTTGTTTGTTTTGTTTGTTTGTTTGTTAGTGTTAGTTTGCTTAGATCAAATCTTGCAATCGAAATTTCGATTAGTTCCAGATAAGCTAGAGATTTTGCACGTGTATAAGTCCGGTGACAATACACTTTAACATTTTCATATAAGAGAAAAACAAGATGGCGGATTCAAGATGGCGGACGACTTTATCGTTTATGATCCGATTTGATTCAAAATTGATATCTGGGGGTTTTCGAGATCGCCAATTATGAATTCTTTGTTAAAATTTAGAAATCCAAAATGGCGGCGCCAATATGGCGAACGACTTTCGTCATTTATGGTCCAAATCGAGATCTGGGGGTTTTCGGGCTCGCCGATTACGAATTTCTAGTCAAAAATTTTGTTCAGGATGGCGATTTCAAGATGGCGAACGACTTTATCGTTCATGATCCGATTCGACTCAAAATTGATATCTGGGGGTTTTCGAGATCGTCAATTTTGAATTCAAGAATTCATAAATTCAAAATGGCGGCGCCAATATGGCTGACAACTCTTGTCATTTAGATCGAAATCAATCAAAATCGATATCTGGGGGTTTCCGGGCTCGGGGATTACGAATTTCTAGTCAAAAATCTAGTTCAAGATGGCGGGCGAATTTACTGTTTATGATCCGATTCGTCTCAAAATCGATATCTGGGTATTCCTCTTCACACAGGAAAATCTGGCGACAAGCTTTTTAAAAAAATTATATAACAAAATGATGAGTTTGATTTACTTCAAAGTTTATTTTCTACTTTTTAGAGCATTTAAATAAAAGCTTTTTTTTAAATATTTTTTTATGTAATTTTTTGAAAAGCTTTTATTTAACTTGCACTGTTTGTTAGTTAGTTTATTTAGGTCAGATTTTGCAATAAAAATTTCGAGTAGTTCTAATTAAGCTAGAGCTTTAAAATTTTGCACATCTGTATAAGTCCGGTGACAATACACTTTAACATTTTCATATAAGAAAAAAACAAGATGGCGGCTTCAATATGGCGGATAGCTTTACCGTTTATGATCCGATTCGACTCCAAATCAATATCTGGGAGTTTTCGAGATCGCCAATTATGAATTCTTAGTCAAAATTTAGAAATTCAAATGGCAGCGTCAATATGGCGGAAGACTCTTGTCATTGATAGTCCAAATCGATCAATCTCGATATCTGGGGGTTATCGAGTTTGCTGATTACTAATTTATACTGTTCGAGATATCACGGGATAATTTAAAAAAATGTAAAGTAGTGAAAAATTAGTTAGGGGCCAACCTTAAATCGCTTTGCAAAAAACAATTAGACATAATATGGACCTAATTTTACAATTATATCAAAGAGATGCATAGCAATGGGGAAATAAGCGAAATTAAATATCCAATACGCCTCTACGATTAATGCGCGGTATTGTTCCATAATATATAATAATTGGCCGCAATATTGGATTACAATTTTTTTTCACTAAAATTAAATTTGAACTTCCTACTAAATATTGCGCAAGAGCCCAAACAATGCATTTAAAAATAGAAAAAGTTCCTCGAAGTTACATTTTTCTCTACGTCTGAGTTCTCTGTATCCTTTTCTTTGCTTTTGAATGATAGCTAATTAATACATATTTTAACACCAAGATCGTTAACACCATAGATTATTCAATCTTCGAAAATTTAATAAAAAATATAAACCAGCGCAAAGTGGGTCAATTAGTACAAAAATAATGAATGTGTAGTAAAACACATACTACGAAAGTCCAAATATTTCACTGTTTCCTATGAAAGCCAACTGGGTTTATTGGAATCAGATTTTATAGCTATAGGACATTATTTTCAATCATGTTGGAAACGCACATTGTGTACATTGATGGGTGGCAATGAATGAAACGGTGGAATATTTGGACTTTCTTAATATATATTTTACTACACATTCATTATTTTTGTAAAATTTAATGCTTTAGATTTCGGAAAATCCCGAGTTATATGCCCAAATAATCAGTGTAATCGAAAAAGGAATGAAAAATAATTAGATGAGATCAAAAGCAAACTTGAATCGTTTTACAGAAAGCAGGCTATTAAAAATATCTCCAAAAGTTGCATAGGGCTGAAAGGAAAGTCTGTGGATCCCTAACTATAAGTTAATTTAATAATTTGAATTTTATTCGTTCCGGTAAAATTAAAAAAATTTTAAATATTTTTTATAGCAGGAATGAATATTGAATTTTTTTACTGTAATTAGTTACTTTTATAATTATAAATATCCCTGATCGATAATAATAGTATCCCCCATCGCTAAAGAGACTTTTTCAGAAACTACTTTTAATTTTCATAAAATAAATAATAAAATAATAATAATGGGTATAATACGCATATCAAATGTGTTCATAGAAGAGGCGGGGCGTACTATGAGTTCATGGACTAGGGTAATCCGACAACTGACTGAATGTAGAGTGAAGTGGTTTCTTCCTTATTTACTACTGTATCCCACATATAATAATTATACTCTGTTCCGAACTAGATTGGAAACAATTCTGGAAAAAAATTGATCTGACTTTTTGTCCAAGTAATAGTAATTCCATTTTTTACTATTTTAAGATACCTGGGATAGAATAGGTACCAGTAGTTTCCAGTAATAGAGCTTGATACATGATTTATAAATTTTGCGTTTTTCTGTCTTAGCTTATTTGTTATTATGGTTCGTATAAGGTTTCATATTAACACATCAGTTTAACATGTTATATTTTATTAGCATTATATAGCTCTGGTATGCAATCCTACCTTTCAGTTGCAAGTTTCAAATAATATCTTGTCTAGCCAGAACAGATCTAGCATTGGCATAATGAATTTAACAATATGTGATAAATATCTTCCAACATATTATACACATAATAAAGTAATTTTTCAAGGCTGCTATCGCATGTACAAATTATATTTCAAGTATTTTCAATTGTCGTCCTATAAAGTGTTGCACAATGGAAATAATGTGACAACTTGAAATGTATTCCGTACAAAACTTTTTCAAATTCATTTGCAATTCATGATTCAAAACTGCAGAATTGTACCCAATAAAAGAGCATTGTTGACTTTACGAGTTTGTAAAGCATTGCCTTTAATAGATATAGTCGCCAGACAAAAGACAGACTATTACTGAAAATTAATGACTACCAATGCTATATATTCGTATATCGTAATGCTATATATTCTGATTAAAATATCTTACATCGATTATATTTTAAAATTAGGAAGACGGCAAAATAATTTGTCTGAAATGTATGATATACTTGGTCAACGATAGTTTTACTATATTTAAAATTATTGTTTCAAATTTGGTACATCTATAAAATAGCTTGCTAAAACCCTATAGACGTTGGGTCATGTCTCTCATACAGGATGATCGTCAGTAGCACGTAAACTAATATCTTATAAACCATGTTTATAATAATTTTAGAGTAAAATGTTGCTAAGATGTTTTATTGGACACACAAAATACGAAAATGTACAAAACGCTGAAATTGTAGTATAGACCAATTAATATATACAGTGCCGCTCAGGTTAGAACGAACTTTTGTAGATTATATGATGTACCTATGTGTCAATTTTACTTTAAATATTATCAAGACATTTTTAAAAAACTTAACGAAAGGGTGAACATTTTTCTTGTAAATACAATTATTATTGTTTGACATAAAATTTATATTCCAAATTCGGTATATATGTAAAATAGTATGTGACAATATTTTTATTGCAATTGAACTACTTATATGTAATATCCAGGATGATCACCAGAGACATGTGAACATTAATGTTTTATATAAACTATGTTTTATAGTCATTTTAAATCAAAGAATTACTAAGGTCATTGATTAAACAGGCAAAGAAGATGCACGAAAGATCAAAGCTGTAATATAGTCTAGTATACTTTAACTTGGCGTGTGTATGTATGAGTTAATATTTCCGTACGATTTCATTTTCTCCCATATTGTACACAAAGTTAAAGCAATAGTCCAGAAACATTGTCTACGTGGACAATATTTTTGGATCTTTGGGTACAAGAGAAAATAAAATCGTACGGAAATATTAACTCATACATACAGACGCCAAGTTAAAGTATACTAGACTATATCATGTACCTCTCAGGTTAATACGAATTTTATGTATTTAAAGAAATATTAAAAAATATATATGTTGTCCACTAAGAAAAATCAAAAAATATTTGCAATGGGAAACGTAAAATTAAAAGTTCTTTTATTTTGGAATTTTAATGTTTTAGGTAGGCAATACATACAAAATTTATGGTGACTACATATTTGGCGGCAAAGTGCAATATCTCAGCATCCTGAAATTAATATATTTTTACAAGATATTCCATGTTCTCAATCCGAAGCCGGTTCTCTGGGACCCTTATCTCCCGACCAAGCCACGTACCACATAAAAAAATACGTATTGAATTAGTTGTTTTTATTCAATAATATTATTTTATTTTATCTCTTTATGCAAAACGTAACCCTGAAGAATAGATTATTTATATTTTAAATTTTACGTTTTAAGTAGAATTCTATTGTGGATAGTTCAGACATCCCTCGTATTTCTAATATTGAACCTCTAAAACAGTATTCAATCATCCTTATAAATATTTTGCATAAAACTTACAAAATTTCATAGCGCCGTGTGGGATTAAACAAAATCGTGTAATATAACACCTCTGCTCCCAATAATCTTTCGGTTCGAGACATTTTTACAGCCCCAGATGATATTGAAATACATTATTGCTTTCTACACGTCTTTTCATATACGTTCGCCGACAATTTTAATTCCAAACGTGAAAGCCTAACTCAAATATAACTATAGAACTGCGAATTTTGCCAGACGGGATTCACTCACCATCGACTCAGTTTTGAGCTATAAATAATAGACATAATATTGTAGCGTACCAAGAATTATACATTGTATTCTTGTTTTTGCTTCACTGATAACAAATACGGTGATGAAGTTAAGAGTGTGACAGATTTTAGTTATTGTCCCAACATTTTCTAAAAGCTGCTTAACACTTTCTAATTTAGAATGCAAGTACGTCTTCAATCAATAACCAATGTGGGCAATATAGATGAATAATATTGATTTCTTAAAATTTCAGTTACATATCTGCAAAGGCGTTTTTTGATAATCAAATTAGTTCAAACCTTTATATTTTTCCACAGGATATAATGACTCGATATATGATGTCAATGTTCGCACGAGATCTAAAAATTTGATGACAGAAATGCTATTTCAAATTAAACACATCTCTTCCGTAATCGGAGTATAAGTGTTATTTCCATTTAAGAGTGCAGTTGCATGCTATAGTAAATCGTTAAGTAGAAATAGCGAACTGATGAAATTACGTCTTCCTGCAGGCAATACAGAACAAACAAATTAATTGGCAATGAAAAGAGAAATTTAAAAAAAGGAAAACGAAACCCACGAACCGTCCATGATGAAACAAGATTCTTCGGGGTACTTAATACTGAAGTTGTACGTATATTTTCAAAATTTAATAATTCCAAAATAAAGGACTATTCGAATACCTAAACGGAGCAGGACGTATTTTTTTATTTGTGTTCTAGTTCTACAAGAAAAAAGCTAAAATATCGAGTAAATATACTTCTTTTTACCGTATCCTCCACAACCTCAGTCCCTGCATTTCTGCGGTATAGCAGATCATGTTATCTCATACTACTTACTATAAATGCCAGCACGGTAGCTCAGTATGCTAGAGCGCGTTATGTGACAAATTCGCTCTGTTGTGACACTACTGTGCTCTGGGTTCGATCCCTGACACTGACATTGGCAATGTCGGTGGGTAAGTGTACGTACCCACTGCACGCTATGCTATGCTGTGCAATGCGATGCGATAAAAACAAACACATAGTTATTAATGTAAATTTGCACATTGCGCGCTATAAATAGCTATACGATGCGTTCCTAGTAGTGACTTTTATTTACGTTGGGTTGAAAATCAAACGGGTTTGATTTTATCGCATTAATTCGTTCAAATTTGTCAGAATATGTGCCACTACCTCAACGTTAATGTAATAACAAGTCTCTCCTTATTTCATACTGATTTCCTAAAGTTTGTTTAATACTGATATTATGTCATTTGGAGTATGCATAAAGGTATCTGATGACATTCGAAAATAATCGTGAAATTTCTGCGGATGTTTTCGAAGCTCTTTAAATAAATGGTGAAATTCCCCAAATCTTGATCTGTTTTCGTAAATTTCATGAACCCAGATATATTTTTTCTGACTCTGATTTTCAGAAACATGTATTTTAATGCACTGTTTTCGGTCAAAAAATATTTATTACTCATGTCCGATCGCAACAAATCAGAATGCCTAGTAGCGAGAACTGTGAACGCATCTGGTTTTATAGCAAGTGTTTCAATAATTATATCGCATCGCATAGCGTACAGTGGGAACGTACACTAATGGATGTTATCTGCGTTTTTTCAAATGTGTAACTCCCTTCCGGACAACCTTTGGCTTGGGATTTGGGGGGTTGTCTACTGTATGTGGTGTGTTTATGTTTATTGAAAGGGTATCCACTTGTTAATTTTTATCAAAATCGTTAGAGCAATTATGGAAAAAAAAAATCTTTAAACCACAACCCCTGTAATATATCTCCCTGAATTTTCTAGACGCAGTTAGTCTCGCCATGTTATAAGAAAGTATCAATGTGTAAAATTATTAAAACCGTCTTAAAGAAAGAAAGTAAGTTAATTATTGAAACCTTACCGCCACAAACTTCGTCCCTGCACTTTTAGGGAGTAACGGATTATGTCATCTTATTCTAGAGCTAAGTGAGTATCTATGTGCTAAATTTAATCAAGATCTTAAGAGCCGTTTTTGAGAATAAAATTATTTTACAATTTTGATCGTTTCTAGTGGTTAACTCCCTCTACATTTGAACTAAGATCGATTTTGCGATCTCGTCTTAGGTGTGGCGTCTTAAGTATGTATACAATATTTCAGCAAAATAAATCGTGTAGTTTGGGCTCTTGATGCGACCACAGCCTCACAGCCCTGAAACCGCTCTCGCATTACATCAGGACTCTGGTTCACTCATTAGTACTAGGGGTTAGGTGGCATCCCCCTCTCCCCCTCTTCCTTCCTCTGCATTACGCCAACCATGAAGCCTGTTATCTTCTCCCAATTTGTTGTAGACCCTAGCCTCCTCGTCCATCCCCCTTACTGGCTGACTCCCATAATATTTGCCATCTCTCTTATCCATCCCATCGTAAACCTCCGTCCTCTCCTTCACTAACAGCTCTATCGGAGGTACCTTAGCGATAACATTTGCCACTTTTTGTGACACCGTCCTGTAGGCACTAGTTATCCTTAGTGCCATATTTCTCTGGACTCTACTCAACACCGCCCTTGTTGTTTGGACGTCCATCATCTTTCCCCACATTGGGGCTGCATATAGCATTATAGAGTGCGCGGCACTACATAACACCCTCCTTTTGCCCTCCTTCGGACCCCTCACATTAGTCATCAACTTCCAAAGTGCTGACGTTAGCCTCTCTGCTTTCTCTGCTGCTCTATTAACGTGCTCCCTGAACTTCAATCTTTTGTCGATCCAGACCCCTAAGTACTTGATAGCCTCCTTAGGGGCGATTCTGGTGCCTTCCACCTCAATTTCCATCCTCGGCAGCTTCCTTTTGTTGGAATTCACGACCATTTCGGTTTTCTCGGGACTTCGGAAGATCTAAAAATGTGTAAATTTACCAAAAACTCAAAATATCTGTTGTATACGATCACAATACTTTCCGGTATACTATGTATATGGGAAAGTAAAAATGTCACAATTTGCTGAATGCACTATAATTTTATTTTTATATTAGAGAAAATGCCGATAAAAATAGTAAGATAATGTCTGAACGTTATTTATGGTATTCTACGAATATTCTTTCCTTTTATTTGGGTTTTCTATCACATGTATTAATTGACCTCTTCAAAAACAAATCACCGAATTTACAAAATAATAGAATTATTGGAAAAAAGCCTCTGCGCCTGTGACGTTTACGTCAAAGGAACAGTCATAGGTTATTTCATACAAATAATATAAATCGGAATAAACACGAAATAATGTATTTGGCTGATGTTTAGAAAAGTAGTCTCTTTCCGTTTTCAAAGCTTTTTTTCGAAGAACACTTATTAAGGGAAAACAGATTAGGCAATTGCAAAATATAAATAATAATCCTTTAATTGACAGGACTGTCATTAATATATCAAACAGAGTTTTGTCCATTTCAGACAGGTTTGTCTTATCAAAAAGTTTAAATTTTGCAATAAACCCGAAATCTGTTCCAAAATTTGATATAGTAACGGCTATAGAAAAAACGGCTCAAAATTTACCAACAGATAATGGGAATGAATATCGCATACGGGCAAAAATTGCCTTAGAGAAGCAATACAAAATTAAAGATAATTTAACTCCAGAAGAAAAACTATCGATAAATTCTTTAAAACACGATGAAAGTATAAAAATATAGCCAGCAGACAAAGGTAATACCACAGTCATTATAGATAAAGGTATATATGACAGAAAAATCATGGCTCTTGTAAATGACGGACCCCACTCAAAACTAAACAAAGATCCAACAAAATCAGTAGAGAGCAAAATTTAAATTGAAACATAAATTTAATGATTTTGAACGAAGGACCCTTACACCACATCATAGTAAGCCTCCTCATTTGTATGGCTTACCAAAGACACATAAACAAAATGTTCCTTTAAGACCAATGTATATATGTGTTTTGACAAACACAGCAAATAAGTGTTCTTCGAAAAAAAGCTTTGAAAACGGAAAGAAATTATTTTCCGAAACGTCAGCAAAATACATTATTTTTATGTTTATTCCGATTTATATTATTTGTAAAAAAATAACCCCTGACTGTTCCTCGTAAACGTCACAGGTGCTGAGGTTTTTTTCCAATAATTCTATTATTTTGTAAATTCGGTGATTTGTTTTTGTAAAGGACCATTAATACATGTGGTAGAAAACTCAAATAAAAGGAAATAATAATAGTAAGATACATTAGCTCTTCATCATTTTTTTTATTTTCTAATTTAAGCTTTAGTCTTCAGTTATTTACAAGGTCATAATGGAAAGTTTGAGGGTGAAAATAAATAGTGAAATTAGTGAAATTTTATTTAAGAATTATTTGTTAAATTTAGAAATTCTTTGTATCTGAAAATTAAAAAATGTCAAGGTCACTTTAACAATATAGAGAAGTAGTACTCATCTGGTACGTGTAGACTTGCACTTTATAATACCATAGGTTTCTACTAGTGTGTCACTTGATGAACTAGTGCTTCCGAATCTGGATTGTCATTTTGAAAGTAAAACTTGACATTTTGTCCTATCGTTGTATGCTGCTTTTCCAGAAGGTAAACGTAAGAACGGCACGGTAACTCAATATGTTAGCCATGTTAAAAGAGAACTTTATTCTGCTGTGACCTGCTTGACACTTGACATGTTGAGTTACCGTAATTGTTCTGGGATCATGAAGATGCTGTATAAATCACTTAGGCAAAATTTCAGGTTGTACTCATAAAATGATTAATTCAGATCTGGGGACATTAATCCTTCATTGTACTACACTAAGATTGCCGGAATTGAGTAGAATTTAAAGTAACTTCTTAGTAATTTACTGACATTTTGGTCAATCTTATTTTCACTTTCTTCAAAGTTCAACTATGCAAACAAATTAATTGTAATTCATAATAGTTGACTAAAATTGACTGTTTGAAGGTATTTTAAAGTGCCTGCGAGCCATAAAGTGCTTGGGACATCTTTGGGGTCCTCACGAACTCTAAAATGCATGCAGAGCCGCTCGAGTGCTCTCGAGCACTTTGAGACAGTGCTAAGCTCTAACACCTTTCGTGAAATGCCTAAAGCTTTAAGCGCTGATTTAAAGAATGCTCCAGAACACAGTAGGCTTACACGAGTATGAAGCACAATATGCTTAGGAGCAGCTCTGATATATATGCAAAATCTTTAGATCGTATTGAACAATTGACGTGAATTTGTTACACGTGTCTCGTAACAGAAAACTGAGAGCACTCGCATTTAAATATTCCGATGAGTTTTTTTCCACCTTAGCGGACGGCGAGAAGAAAATGGGTCACTCTTTGACACTCGAGTTTCAGAAATGGGTATTCGGTACTGTACGGTTTAGCTACTAACACTACCCATAAGCCGGATATGCGAGCCTGAGTATCTCAAGTGGAGAAACGGTACTCCAGTGAGTCAATTAGAAAAAGTTGACTTTCATGCACACAACAGTAAAACACAATCGGTAAATAAGGTTATTTTATTCAACGATACCTACTATACAAAACCACTTTCCACTATCTATTTACGCAAACAATCCCTAAAGGTCATTTACTAACAGTTAACTAATTTTGATGGAGGCAGGCGATGACATAACTGACAACCGGAGATTAGCAAGCAGAAGTTGCTATGGCAAGTGCTGGTTAAAATGGTTTCAACGGAGTACAGAGGTTCGGTGGTAGAACGGAGCATACGGTAAAGCGGTAAAACGGATGCAGACAAAGTACGGATACCAGGTATAAGAAACAAGGCCGCATAAATATATAGTGCAATATTTATAGATAAGATATAAACAGAACTTGGTTAGTGCACGGAGCTGTAATGCAGCTAGGGGTCTGAAAGGCAAAATCTGATTAGTGAAGTGATTTATAAGTTTCAGTCTCCCATGAACCCTGAAGGGACTACCAGGACCCCTCCAAGCTATAAGCCCGCCGGAACGGAACTGAAAAGAGTAGATAATCAATTGGTGATTATTAGTCTGAAAAGGTATAATACTACCAGGATACCTCCAGGCTATAAATAGTAAAGTGGTTTATAAATTTTTAGTGTCCTATGAACCCCTAGGTTACCACCAGTACACCTCCAAGCTATAAGTCCACCGGAACGGATGTGGAAAGAGTAAAGAATGATTGATAATTTGAAAAGGTAAAGTTTGATTTGCAAAATTTTCAGTGTCCCATAAAGATCTAGGGTACTCCAGGACACCACCATGTTATAAGTCCACCTTAACAGAGCTGAAAAGAGTATAAGAATGATTAGTAATTCTGGAGATGGCGTCCTCCGAAACAGAAGCTGCTGCACTCTGGTAGACAAGCTGGACTCTCGTAGTCGGCCTGGATTGGATGGCTCCCTGACGATCGATGTTGCGGAAGATATCGGCGGTTTTTGCATTAACCAAGCTTATCTATCAGTTTACCTACTTCTCCATGGACTTGCTTCCTGGGGTTACGGTTGGGACTGTCTACTGCAGAATCAATTCGGTCGGGCACGTCTGCTGCAGTTGAGCGGTCGGAACGGAATGAATCTGGACGATGTTTTCAGAGTAGTCGCTAGACGAATGCGCTGCTGATTGATGATGTACTAAGGACTTTGCCAAAATTCTGCTGCTCGGAAATAATATATGGCAATAACGGTACCTGGGATCTGTTCGGATCCCAGGAGAGGATACTTATGCTGTCAATGAGTGGCTAACTGAGCGTGGATGGATTCAACTGTTTCCTTCACTATTGCAAGAGTGAGGGAATGGCGCAAACGGATGCGCCACGGATCGTAGTGATGTAAAATAACTCAGAAAATATTTCGGAGTAATATCGGTTTACGGAGAATAATTCTAACACTTCTATTTTGAGACTTACCATTTTTTGCGTGTTGAACAGAACAGATAGCTGGAAGGCACGTCTAACGCTTGAAATGGCAGCCAGCGAACTGAAGTATTGGATGGCTTCAACTGTTACCCTTGTTATTGCAATAGTGAGAAAATGAGCTAAGCAAGTGCGCCACGGATCGTAATGAACGCCTGAAACAGCAGCCAGCGAACTAAAGTGTGGAACATCCCCGCTTGCGGTCATCCCTTGTCATCAGAATAAATGTGCACTAACGCAGATTTATTTATTTGATACTTATAATTACATACATAACAAAAATTATGGCCTATTAATTTTTTTAAGGCAATACATACAATAAATAATTTAACACTTATTTTAGCAGCAATAAAGTAAAAGAAAAGTTTATACTAGCCAGATTTCCGTGAAGAAAATTGCTTTATTACAATATATCTTTCTTTCTTTGTCCGCTTCCGGTGTTACTTCAAGTAAGCCCGGACATTGCTAGTGCAGGTACTGGGAATCGAACCCAAAACTAAGCAAAGTCTGACTGAGCGAGTTCTCCACACAACGCGCTCAAGGCGACTGAGCTATTATAATTTCATAATATTTTTAAAAAATAAAGTAATAACATAACTTCTATTGTTATCAACATGCGTACAAAGTCATATTGTTATAAGTCAAAGGGAGTCTGAGAAACTAAAGAAAAATTCGTTTTCGGGCACGATTTTCTAAGAGCCGCGGCTCCATTGGCAAGCATTTGCGAACAAATGTTTATATGAACTTTTTTTATATTTTTGCATGTAGAATCTGCACCCGAAGTCTGTAATTGGTATTTTCAGACGCACTGTATATGTAAAATCAAAAAATAGAGCTTTCCATCTTCTTTTCAAAATTATGTCCTTGAGTATGAGCGCATTATGTGACATTGTGTACTGAATTGTGTAAATTATCCAATAATCCAACTTTAGCACACCATTTTATATAGGACACACCCCGTATATCAGCACTAGTTTGCTATAATGAGCATGTAGTTCGTCAAAATTAAAAGAAGAGTACTTGAATATTTAAAGTTATTAGAAAAAAGATGGTTACCTAACAGCAATTAGCAGGAAAAAATATTATTAATAAAATGTTTTTCTCTCCGACCATCCAATCTACAGTAGAATTTAAATCGTTTCCTTTTGAATCGTCCTATATGTGGATATTTTCAAATGGTATCGCCAACTGTCGATATCAATGAATTACAAACCATGCACTCTAAGACTTATTTGGCGGCTTTATTAAGTAAACGTATCGGTCTAGAAGAGGCTATAAACAAACGGATATACAATAGATCTTACAGAACGCTGCAAGGATGGCATTTGATTTAACTCAATTCTATTTCAAATAAATCAATCAAAGTAGACCTGTTCCTCCGCTTCTTAGATTCATCTAATTTATGTAATATATTTTAAGATGTGTTTAATAATGCTATTCTAAAAAGAAAATGATAATGCTAAATATTTTATAATAAAAAAAGTTAGTGTAACGAAACAATATTTGTGAAAGTGTTTGTAAGTTAATATTTTTAAAAATCGCAGTTAAGGATTTGAGGATGACTATGTAAAATCTTCCCTGGCCACTTTGTTAGCCTATAATAACCACATTTCTTAGCGCAATTCTAAGATAACATTATTATTTTCTTATTTGCAATTTCTTGCGAGATAAACATAAGGATTAAGATAAATATATAGCTCGGTGTTGGCAGTATGCTAATTAACAATTTACGTTTTTAGGAATTGAGCACGTGCAATTATCCCATTAGGAGGCCGCTTTTGCCTTGGAATGTCGCAGTAATGTAATATTGTTAAGGTAAAATAAATTTTACCGAGTAACCTTGGCGCAAATAGCAATTGTCCAGTTCAAGGTCATCTGGTTGTGGAATGCATGGTTCGCGGGTGTTTCTTCAAAGCTGATTTGATCTTGACGTGGGCACTAAGACTTCGGTATGACTTGCTCATCTGGCCTTGATTTTCACTCACAGAGCCGTTTCTTCACTTCACGGTTTGTTACAGTCTAGCGTGCACAATTTAGAATTTTTAAAATAATACTTCCTACATAGTATTAACTAGTTGATCAACTTACTAGACCAGAAATTAAACACAACTTCCTTGAAAATCCAGCATGTGTTAAAAATTATACATTTTTTATATTTTATGAGTGTTAATGATGTTAATCTCAAAATATTTATGAATATGTATAGTGTTACAGATACCCTTTTTTTAAACGTACAAAGTCTCTGCGGAGCCGCGTTGTCGACACCATACAAATCAGTACACGCGTAAGGCCCGGTGCAGAGATCCGGTATTTGACGTACAGTGCCAATGCGGTAAAATATACGGTATCTGTACACATGCGTTTCAACATACCACAATGCGTAACATCAGAGGAAAATTCATACAGCCATAAGTGAAATAATAGTATATGTCCTAAGGCCATTTGATGTGTATAGAAAAAAACGTATAATTTTTCTTAGGGTACAAAAGGCACATAGTGAAAAAATTAGACAATATGGAGTTCATCAATTTACTAATTCAAGACTCACGAGAGGAATAATAGATATTTCTTTTACGAATTTAAGATAACACCCTGTTACGTTTTTCAACTATTTCACAATGAGCGATCCATCATTTGACTTAAACAAATATACTGAAGAACCAAGTAAGCGCCCTTGCGGTGTCATGGGGAACTGCGGCAAAAACTGCACTCAAGGCGGTCGCGCGGTATTGTAATGCTGCTGGGACTATATGCTGTGTCGCCCAGCATTTAATTACCTATATAACTTCGCCGCAGCAACGATACCAGGCGTTTAAAAGCTGAATGTCTGTATCGAGCCTTACGCCCCCGTTCAGATAGTTGCGGAATGCGAATTTCCGCTTGCGGATTTTTTTAATTCGACATATGCGTTTCAGAAGAAGTTAATTTGCTAATTTAACTTCAAGTTAAAATTGAACGAATTGTCTTACGTACATTTGGCTACACCTGCAAAAAGATTAAATTGTTTTAGAACAAATTTTATAAAAACCCGCAAGCGGAAATTCGCAACTATCTGAACGGGGTTTACGCCGCAAACACAGTAAACGCTAGTTACCTGCTTTCAGATAGTCGGCGCCGACCTGCGCTTATAAGCTTCGAGAATGATTGCATGCATTTAAATTAGCGATAGCATTGTAGATGCAGGTTCCGACTAGCAGGTGCTGATAGTCGGTACCGACCATTTTACCGGAATGATTATTTAGTTATTTCTTACCGGTTGCACGTGCTGGTTTTCTTTTTATAATGGATATTGAAAGATTAATTGCAGCCGTGTTTATAAGAGATCCTGTATGGGATAAAACAAATAGATTACGCCGTTCACACAGTGGCGGAAAAACTGGATTCAGCCGTTAGAACTGCGTGGTCACTTACTCCTATTTTTAAGCGACTTTTTGGGGGTGTCCCGCTCGCAATTTAAATGCATGCAATATTCTCGAAACTTATAAACGCGGGTCGGCGCCGACTACCTGAAAGCAGGTAACTGGCGATCACTGTGTTTGCGGCGTTACAACAGGTACGTAGTGGAAATGTTGATGCAAGAGATATTTTGCGGATTTCTGTTTTGCGTATAAATGTGAAAGATTCATTCTCTGCCTGAAGAACTTTTAGCAAAAAAAATTGTTATGAGTCGTATTATCTACCTTTTAAAGAGAGGAACGAGAATTTCACTCTCAGATTTGATTTTTTCAAATTAGGTACATGAAATAACAAAAATTATACTTACTGCCGATTTTAGCTCACTGCACCTTCTTGAAAACCACACTAAATAGAAATATGCACAATATTTAAATTATACTAAAGTTATATCACCTTATGTAATTTTCTTACAGTTCAAATATTTTTCTTAATGTTACTTAATTAAAACTAAGAGCACAGACACAAATTAAAGATTTTTCTATTTTAACTGAGAACACAGAAACAAAGAAGTATAGAAAATACAATGATTGGGTTCCAATTGTGACGCAGTAGAGGGCAAGGCGGGATATTCCTAAAATGCCTGTTTGTGATGTATTGGTTATCAAGCTATAAGAAACAAATATTTAATCAAGTTCATCTTTTTAACAGTTGGCCTCAACCTGTAATTTAATCATCAACAGAATGAATAAATAATATGCAATATCGAAGAAACACTTTTCTGATTTCCACTTTTAACAGCAGTAACGAAGAATATTGCGAGACAAATATCAATATGAAATTTTCGTCTTTATTATGATAAGAGACATCGTAGAAAAATTTGGTTCACTTTTAAATGTCCCTGTTAAAAAGTACTTGCGTCGCAATTTAAAACGAAATTTTTAGCGCATTCTGAATATGCAAGTGGTTCCTACACGGTAAAGTCAAGAACTTCATTAAACTTGGCATTATTTTAAGTTTGGTTAATACAATATGCAGGGAATGCAAATTGCATATACAGACAGTATTCTTGGAGTGGAAGTTTAGATTTAATTCGAGCAGTTCATTGTTATTTGCTGTTGTTCCCCAAAGCATATTACGTAAATAATCAAGAAGTAGATTTGCATACCAGAAGGAATGCAAAGCGTTTATCTAATAGCTCTCCTACACACTGACATAATAAAAGTTCCTGTAAATTAATTCAAGAATTTTAATTTTTGCCTTAGAAAATAATATGTATTTTGCACAAAATTGTATTTTCAGGCACAGGTGTCCAGAATTCATGTTAATTATAATTTTTTATATAACCCGAGTTCTATTTTTAGATCATAGTATTGTGGATATCGTTATTTCAATTTAAAAGGCAGCTGAAATTATCCAATTTCCAACATAAATGCCAATAAATGACAATAAGTCGACCATTCAGATTCAAAATGAAAGAACTTTCAATAGTTATTTAATTTATTCTCTTTACGTCTAAAATGAAATTTTATGTATAGAAAGTGTTTTAGAAATTATTAAACGTAAATGAAAAAATTAATTTTTAATATTGCTATCTAAAGAAACTTCTAAATAAATATTTTCCAATTTAATTCTTTTTACTACTGAAAAATGCGTTATGCCCCCCTATGTGAGTTAACCATCTTATGGTATCTCTCCATTACCACCCATGACAGGCACTGAAGTAATCATCTATTTAGTTGCAGGTAGTATCTATAATCTATAATTTAAATGAATTAACGAAAATTCTAGAAATGTATGGCATCTAGATCTGTGCATAATAACATTAAATGTCTGCAACAAATGAATAAAATATTGCGAGGATCAGTTTAATGCACACTTGCTACAGAAGCTAGTTGACGAATTAAATTTATTTGAACTATAATTGTTAAGCATACTTTCTGTAGATTCTATAGATCTAGCGATCTGGAACTAAAGCTGTTAGTTTCGTTCAAATGGAAATTAAATGATTTCATTACGAATGTACATGAACATGAGGCGTGGTCTATAATTGGATGGTTGTTATTGGATTTATACTCTTACAGAAAACTATAGTATGCTCTCTTTCAAGGGAACCTGTGTAATCAATACAAATGTAAGTAAACTGCTGTAGTCATTAATGATATCGAAATGAGCCTATGGTTAATGGTTAGAAGATGTAATGGTCTCTTGATGTTCGTCCATTATTTGCAAGTACACCAATCGTGAAAATCTTATTATTTTAAGGGATTACACGAATTAAATAATATTAGTCAAGAAGTTCTTAAGGAATGTATTATTGGCTTTATTAGCTTTCCATGAAGCAAATTTGTTTGCAATTCAATAAAATCGAAAAACTTAAAGAGTTATCTTCCATTGATTAAACTAAATTTATGAACAAGTTCGAAACATGGATAAAAGAGCAATTTCGAGTATTCCCCTAGGGTGCGGTTAAGATATTATGTGGGCCATATAAACGAGTGTGATACAAAACTAGTAGTTACCTGCAGGCAACTTTATTTCTTTCCATATTAAATCCGTTTTACTTCAGTTAAATACATGAAATTGCTGATACCGGCACTCAAATACTCACATCTTCATAACCACGCCAAAATGGTTAACATTAATTTCTTGATTCAACGTATATTATTCCTTCTGAATGAACAAATATTTGAAAAACAGAAAAAAAAATTAGGGATGCAGCTCCGAAACCAACACCTTTAAAACTGAACGACAGAATTCAAATTTTGTATCAATTTCATGTCACCCTTAGATCACCCGTATAGTACAAACTTGAATGGCAGTTGTTCATCCTTCGAAAATAAATTACTTTTAGGGAGAAGGTAAAACTGAAATAAATGAAATGTGTTGGATTGACGAACAAGTCGTAAGGATTGTAAAGAAGTATGTTTAATTTGAAAGGTTTAATATTATTTTTTTTTATACACCATCTAACAGTACAAAGACCATTTACAAGATGGGAAACAACACATATTTAATATACAGTACACATAGTGAGTAGCTTAAATATATATATTACAAATAGGAGAGAAAAAAATTAATATGAGTTTAAAATCTAAATTAACTAGTATAAGAGAATCAAAAAAGATACAAAAGACAGCTAAAGAAAAACTGTATATTGCTTGGAAAAATTGACAAGATTGCTGTACATAAGGAATATATAAATAAAAATATAAAAATATAGCGAGGAAAATTGAATTGGCGAACATAGGCAGGAAGCCCCATTATTGAAAAATATCAATATTCGGATTGTTACTGTAACAGGAACAAATATTATATACAGGTGAGAATTTTGGGACATAAGTTCGAGCTCTAGGCAGATAAAAAGTTTGACTATGACGTGAATTAACTCTAGGAATATAAAAGTCCAATTTATGAAGTATCTCGCTGCAATCAATTTATAATTTGATGTAAACAGCACATGATTTCACATGCGCGCGATGCCCTCTAGAAGCACATTTGAACTATCCTAAGCCCAGTCAGGCCATTTATTTTTCGATTGCAGCAGACACTGGGCCACTAGATGGCGCCTGCTGATTATTTTCCATGTCGCTAGCGTAATAATACCGAGATGTACCAAATAGTCGAGGGATCCTCGTGCCGGTCGTCACATGCCTACCTTGTACTGACGAGAGCCAACAGCTCGAAACTGCAGTCTACAAGTGGCGTGGGGTGAGTGGCACGAGAGCTCCTTTAAGTAGGATCAGTCTTTTGGCTGGTGCTTGTTGCAATCGAAGCATTAGCGTTCTGTCGGTAATATGCGATTATTACACTTAACGCGCCAGGCTTGTAACTTGTAATTCAGCGCTCGGCGGGGCACATAGCAAGGAGAGTAGCTGTTGGTTGCAGTCTGGGTACGTTACTTATAGTAAAATAAGGATTTAATAGAGGAGCTAACGACAGAAAAATTATTGAACTATATATATATTAATTAGTTTAAACCACTTTTCCTCGAAAAAAGTTTATCGTACGGCTAATTGATGACTATGATTAGCTGGCTAATCATAATTTAATTAAGTGTTAAAAACTCAAAAATGTTCATTTTTTTTTTTTAAAAGGGTAATATCCCTAATTTCTCCACTTATGGATGAAATTAATTTTGGTTAGTACTATACAGAAATAAACCTTTTTTTAAAGCTTTTATTTAACTTGCAATGTATGTTTGTCAGTTGGTTTAGGGCAAATCTTGCAATCAAAATTTCGATAACTTCTAATTAAGCTAAGCTTTGAAATTTTGCACGTGTGTAAGTCCGGTGACAATACTAATAAGGGAATGGTAGCTCAGTGTGTTAAAGCGTGTGTTAAAGCGACTGGCTAGCAAACTGAGTTGCCTAGCGAAGTGGGTTCGATTCCCGCAAGGCGAAACAATTTTTCATTAAAAAAATTGCCCCAAGAGTAGTTCGGAGTCCACATTAAACTGTAGGGCCTCGTCTCTCTTTACCTAGCACACGATCCTTGAGATCTTCCAGGGGGTTACTTCGGTAACTTGAGAGGCGGTTAAGAAAACATTTCAAGAAACATTTAATACACTTTAACATTTTCATATTAGAAAAAGGCAAGATGGCGGAAACTTTGTCGTTTATGATCCGATTTGACTCAAAATCGATATCTGGGGGTTTTCTGGTTCGCCGATTATGAATTTCTAGTCAAAAATTTAGTTCAAGATGGCGGACGACTTTATCGTTTATGAACCGATTCGACTGAAAATCTATATCTGGGGGTTTTCGAGATCGCCAATTATGAATTCTTGGTTAAAATTTAGAAATTCAAAATGGCGGCGCCAATATGGCGGATGACTTTTGTAATTTATGGTCCAAATCGATCAAAATCGATATCTGGGGATTTTCGGGTTCGCCGATTACGAATTTCTAGTAAAAAATTTAGTTCAAGATGGCGACTTCAAGATGGCGGACGACTTTATCGTTTATGATCCAAGTCGACTCAAAATCGACATCTGGGGATTTTAGAGATCGCCAATTATGAATTCTTGGTCAAAATTCAAAAATTTAGAATGGCGGACAACTTTTGTCATTTATGGTCCAAATCGATCAAAATGGATATCTCGGGGTTTTCGGGTTCGCCGATTACGAATTTCTAGTCAAAAATTTAGTTCAAGATGGCGGACGACTTTATCGTTTATGATCCGATTCCACTCAAAATCGATATCTGGGGGTTTTCGAGATCGCCAATTGTAAATTCTTGGTAAAAATTCAGAAATTCAAAATGGCAGCGCCAATCTAACTGGCTATCATTTAGATCCAAATCAATCAAAATCGATATCAGGGGGTTTTGGAGTCGCGGATTACAAATTTCTAGTAAAAAGTTTAGTTCAAGATGGCGGACGACTATTACCGTCTCAAAATCGATATCTGGTGATTACAGCATATCAAAAGACTAAAAAGTAAAAAATAAAATTAAAAAACCAGTAAATCAAACTCGTCATTTAGTTACATTATATAATATTTTTTATGATATAAAAGCTTGTCACATTTTTTAAATAAAAGCTTTTTTAAATGTTTTTTTTTAATTTTTAACATTTATTTAACGTCTGCCTTTTCCGCTACTGAGGCCTAACACCTGTAGATGAGCTACCCCCAATCAGAAATTTTGCCGGATCTCTTCTCCTTCGAAGAGCAGGGATCTTTTATTTGCCTAACATTTAATAGATAAGAGACCGACGGCTTTACATCCCTTCCGAAGGATGATATATTCCCTACACAATCCTCGCCTAAGGTTGTCTACCTTCTACGCATACACTGATTACAAGCCGCTGGAGGATGAGGCGAGGGCGCGGTCTTCCTTGTGAACACGAACGTACCTTCGCTGTTGGTTGAGTAATATATCACTAGCTCACTCTTGAAGGCGTTTGTGCACTTATTTCTGATTAGGGAGTATCAGTTTAATTTTTGAATATTTCTTATTTTTTGCACAAGGGTCAAAGGCTTCACCCTGTATATGCAGTTGGAGCACTTAGTTACAGTAGAAATTTGAAAAATACTTTTAATTATTTGTAATAGGGTACTTTTTCACCATCCTGTATATTACTTCTCGAAATAATACAGTTTTAGAACGAAATTATAATATTTATTTTTAAACACTTAACAGAGTTTAATGCACTTAAAATTAACTTAAAGGTAGATTGTAAAATATTAACTTTTCAACAAGGAGCGTTTTGTCTTAGAATAATAAAAAATAACTTGTATTTTAAAAAGTGAAAAAATTCACGTTTTTGGCGAAGGTGCCGGTTATGCTAAT
The DNA here is from genome assembly GCA_963675555.1 of Leptura quadrifasciata. Taxonomy (NCBI): domain Eukaryota; kingdom Metazoa; phylum Arthropoda; class Insecta; order Coleoptera; family Cerambycidae; genus Leptura; species Leptura quadrifasciata. Next base: position 56,908,118 of record OY776678.1, on the reverse strand, counting down.
TTGTTAAATTCACTTTACATTAGATGCGCGAGGGCAGAATAGATTTGTCGTTTTTTACTTGGAGCTGCTAAAGAAGAATTCGCTGATGGGTTCGAGTACGCGTGCCGGAATTGATTTGCCTAAGATCAGTGTAAGTATTTGTCCCCTTTCTGGGGGTACGTCGGCTTTCCACCCGATAGGTGCTTGCCGCAAGATGCGTTGTATGTAAATGACGTGCTCGTGGCTAGCTGGTGTATGGGTTATTATGTGTATGAGTTTATGATGGGAAGTGTGCGTATGGCTGTTTTATGTTAGTATAATTTAATGTTAGGGCATAATATTAGTGACTGATTGTGGTGTGGTGGCATCTTTTTAGCTAAACGAATCTTTTGAATAATAAAAGAAATGGCTCTTTTCAAATTCGGCCTGAAGGGCGTAGTAGTGTAATAATAGTAATATATGTTTTTTTTATTTATTACGTATTTTATATTTTTTTTGGTTTGATTTTACTATTTATTAGATTACTTAGATTTACTTAAGAAGTTATTTGATAATTTTGTCCAAATTTATTTACTACTTTTCGATTCGATTCGCCCTCGTAAAACGATTCCGCAGGCGAGCACTTATTATGGGGCTGCGGTCATACTAAGTGCCGTGGATGACGCGAGCTGAATGAACGGAAGTAAGTTTTGATAACATATTTGAACTGTGCTGCGGGCTGTAAAGTTGATATAAAAGAATTTGTGCATATGCGCATATATGTTGAATGAACGAAAGTAAATATTGATATAATCGAGGAGCTGTAAAATGTCGTGTACAAAAATAAATGGTAATTTATTATCTAAGACGCAGAACCGAATAGATATTTAGACTGAACGAAAATTAACTTATAAAAATTTTATTTAAACGGATTAGATTTTTATACTGGGAGTATGCAAAGTGTTTTAGAAGTGGTTTGATATTATATGGGGGCAGTAATTTTAAAGTTATTATTTTGAGCAGTGTAAGCTGTAAAATGGGCAAATTGAATGTTTTCAAGTTATTTTGGACAGCTTTTGGAATTATCGGATTGCAGTGAATTTTTTCAGGAAATATTTCGGAAAATTGGAGTTTTTTGATTATTCAAATTATATGGATGCTTTTTTTGAAACGGTCACCCATCTAAGTACTAACCGCGCCTAACGTTGCTTAACATCGCATATCGAAATATGCACAATTACCAATTAAAAAGTATTTATTGCCTATTATCTTTTATAATTCTAACTTAACTAAGTATTTCATTTATATCATTTATTTGATTTAACATCTATATATTGTACCGCCCTACCGAATACAATGTAAATGTTTGCATCCCATGGTACGAAGCGCAACGCGCGGTATCCACGGAACCTATCGTTGTTATGGTAGTCAGATATGAAACAGTTAAATTTTTTATTAATCTGCTGCAATTGCCGCTCTAGTAAAGACGCAACTACGCTTGCCTCGAAATAAGCCTTAATAATGTAAAATCATGAATAGAGTTTCGTAAAGTTATGTCAAAGCATTTTCGAGATAATCATTAAAAACCTATATTTAGGCCCCACCTTCAGAGAGCCATAGCTCCCTTAGGAAACATTTTCGGAAATAAGTTTATACCTAGGATATTTCCTTACGTAGAACCAGTACCTAAAGAGGAATGCTAGTATTTTAGGACGCCCTGTATAATATCTAAAAATAGACATACTCAACATTAGACATATTTATTTTAAATATTTGTTATTTTCATTGACGTGTACTCTAATTGATCGATTCATTTTTTCTGATTAACTGTTTAGATTTCATGCTTTCAATTATTGTCAAAATAAAAATTTTAAGCGGCATAGGAGAGTAAAAGTAAGTAGAACCCCTCAGTCAAGTCCCTCAACTTAATTCATTACATTATTGATATATCTCAGATACCGCTAGTTTTAGTTAAATCTGTAGAAATAATCTGGTACAATTTGTAATGAATTTAAACAAGTTTGAAGGGACATCATTATATGAATTAGTAATTGTTATTAAGGACAAAGTTATGATGAGTCATGATGTTACCTAACATTTGGCCTCTTGTTTGCCCTATACATTATAAATGTAAATATAGTTGTATAATCTTTTTTGGACAACCAATAAACGTATTATTATTAATAATTTATAAAATATTCCTAAAATACCACGTCCTTGACTCTTGTGTTGCTACTTCCAGACGAAATTATACACTAGATATCTTTAATTAAAATGTCGTTAACGTCAAAATAGTACTATTACCTTCAGTATTATCTCATTGCTGTCAACTGGTAGTATAAATAATTATGTATACATGTAAATCTTGATGGTGGTATTATAAGGGCGGATCCAGGAGCTCCCTAAGGGGGGGTGGATGGCATTTGCACAAATTGACAAATATTGAAAAGTACCTGGTAAAAAAAATGGTGTAGAAACACGTTAATATATTAAGAATATATATATTTATATACCAATATTTCAAATTACAGCATTACAGGTTTTGAATGCCCAAAATGATTTATTACATTTTCAATATTAACGTTTAAGTCCAAATGAATGATTTTCGCACAGTACAAGGGTAGCCCAAGAGGGGGGTAATTGCACCCATTGCCTCCCCCCCCTTGAATCCGCGCTTGTGGTATTAATGCATATTTTTTATATGTGTTGTATTGATCCTTCTAGAATAGGTGGACAAAAATTAATAACATGTCAATGATTTACATTTCAAGATTTAAAAGCTACTAAGTATATGTATAAGTGAGTATTCTATAACGTCATGTTAAATTTTAACATATTTTAAAATTTAAAGCTTCTCAAAAAAGCAGCTCTAACCTGTAACATATTTTTAAATTTTAATATCGTTTTAATTTCAACATATTAGTTCAAATGAATCGTTTTAATTACATTCTATAACCATATTTTATGGTTCAATTTTAACACATTCTGTTAATTTTGTTGCTAAATAATAATATTTAAAGGTTACTTTTATATTATTACAAAATTAATGGGCTTTAAAATTTTAACGTGTGCTAAAATTTAACATGTAGTTATTAGGCTTATGTACATGTGCAATACGGGTGAGAATGTCATCTGCTGGAGTGTGATTGGGATTGGGCGAACTAGTGCGCTGTACGCAGGCGCTGCCGTGATTGTCGATATTATGGATTCATTTATATTTACTAAAGTCCGTTGTACTTAGGTTACAGGTAACTTACGTAATTTAAGTAGTATTGCACTCAAAATAATATTAACCTGTTGAAATGGATATTTATTTAATAGACGAGAAAGTACAAATAATTAAATGGTACTTTCTATGATGGGCATTCACTGCGTCATGCAATAAATTTATTTATTGTAGCGCACGAAAATTAACCTACTCAGAGTTATTTTGAGAAAGATACTTTTGTCTATTTTGGTTGTTTGTTGTCCGCCATAATTAATTTCAACAAATTAATATTTTGGGATGACACGTGGTAATTTGTAAATTCCTTATTTGACGACCGGTCACCTACACCTTTCCCTTCAAATACATTTACATTACTAACTGCAGCGGATCGACCACGACCAGCTATCATGCCTGTGCCCCACCATCCATTTCATACCAGCTCTAACCCATATTGCATATGTACATAAGTGTATAGGGTTATAAAGTTACTAAATATTAGAATCCTAGATTGTTTGTTTCCATTGCACGCATTAGAAGTAATCCTACGATACACGATAATAAATTTTTTCTTAAATCACATAAATAAAGAATATTCTAACGTAATAATTTCCAAAGTAAAATTATATATTTTTGCATCAATAATCTCTTCAGAGTTTTTATATATCCCCGTTGATGAAACGTGCATAACGATAAAATACAGTCAATTTTTTTGTAAATTAAAAAAAATCAATTCTCAAACTGCAAATACCATTTGTGTGAATCTATTTCATTGAATTGTAGCTTTTTGAACATTGCTCCCTTTAAATGCAACATTAAAATTAGTTAACCAATCCGGAAGAAAAATAATTGTGTATAATTAATAATGTCAACCTCTAATAATTTCGAATATATCACTAGAAGAAACATAATTTTTGTTGTATAAAAATGTAAAATTCAGTTTTTTTTGGAAACTTCATGACTTCATTTTTAGGGAATTCTGCGTAAATCTATGATAAAAATAACTACCTTACTCTAATAAAGCTATTTGATCCAAACACATACACACAACTGTTAGTAGTAGTGATATAAAAGTTTTAGGTGTTGAACTAACTTTTTCTGCAATCGAATTTTTATTGTTTAATATCTGTAAATTTGAATTCCTAAAAATCACAACTTGAATTCAGTTCAGTTATAATTATTTCTGTTTTTCCTTTCCAGTATAAAATATTTTGTCCTTTGCTGCGTGTTTTTGAAATCAGTGTTTAACAAAAAATGATATACATTACCATACTACTTCATTGAATTATTTATTAATTTCACTTTGCTTATTCTATTAGTTTAGTTTACTGAATGTATAAAGTTATACAAGTTTAACATGCGCTTCCTTTAGATTTTCCCTGCAATCCAATAACAACCTAGTTTATGTAGAAAAGTTTTACGCCTCTGAAAGATTACATTTAAAATTCAAATATTTTATTTTAGTTAAATGTAATATCATGAATAGAAACTTAACTATCATTTGGCGTAGTAGGAAGCTCCAGTATATTGGAGGTTATCGATTTTTCTTGAAAATATATATAATATTAATAATAATAATAATAGGTCTTTATTTTCCATTAAGCAACTACAGATAAATTACAAATATCATACAAATAACATTTAAAATAACCTAATGGAAAAATGCCGAAGATCAGATAGTAGTGTATGACACTATCCCTGTTTTTTTTTCATCTTAAGCATATTGCATACTATAATATTAACTATATCACACACAACCCATAATAACATTACAACTTATAAACAAATAAACAACAATACATACAAACATAACCAACAACTCAATAACAATACACTGCAATAACAATGCAGGAAAGCCAGAATAGAAAATCTGCCATTTCTCCCTCCTTTCCTTTTCCCCTATCTTTCTTTTCTCTTCTCTTTCCTCTTTTCTTTTTTCCCTCTTATCCCTTTTCTTTTCTTATTTTATTCTTTTCTACTTTTTCTCTTTTTTACCATTATCCTCGACTATATTTGCACAAAGAGATACTTTTTAACATAACGTTTAAATGTGGATAATGATTTGTTTTTAAAATTAAATGGTACGGAATTGTAAATTTTGGAAATTTGGTAAGTAAATGAACGTTTGAATAATTCAGTGCGGTGCGTGGGAGGGTTCCTTTAAATCTGATATTTTTTTATTTAGATAATTTGGAATTTTATTTATAATGATTTTGTGACATAAGCACACCGAGTGTAAGAAACGACGTTTAACCATGGTAAGTCATCCAATTTCGTTTAGTTTATGCAAAATACCTTGCCAGCGCCGGACACCGAAGATTAACCTTAAACAGGAGTTCTGAATAACCTGTACTGTACGGGAGTCCTCAGAATCTAAACATGGACCATATACGGAGTCAACAAAGTTAAATTTTGATAAAACAAGAGATTCGCATAGTATTGTTTTAACTTTTTATTTAAGAAATGGGGGCTATTAAAAATCATTTTATAATTTATATATGCTGTGCTGTGCTATGTTGTTAATGTGAGGTTTGAATTTAAACATCGTGTCAAAGGTCAGATCTAGACTCGCATAGTATTGTTTTTTGCGTTCGAGGTAGCACAAATAGTAATGGTATTTTAATGAGGTCGTAAAGTTTTTGTAGCGTTTTTTATTTGCCGGGAACTGTTTACTTCAACTATACCAAGTTAATGCCTTTCGACCCTTCTACTTTAGCGAGTATTAGTTTAAATGAACCGCTTCGAACTTGAAGTCCAACACCTATTTTTTCTTTCTCTTTCAAGGCAACTACTACAAATAAGTGAGAGGAGCTCCAATGGGATCACCTTTGTCCCCCGTCATAGCCAACATCTACATGGACAACTTCGAAACCCAAGCCCTGAATTCATCCGAACTGAAGCCTACCTGCTGGCTAAGATACGTAGATGACATCTTCGTTATCTGGCCACATGGTAGAGATTCTCTAAACAACTTCCTGTCTCACAGTAATCATATACACCCTCAGATCCAGTCCACTATTGAAATCGAAAACAATTGTTCCCTCCCTTTTCTAGTCCTTATTACAAAACAAAACAATAATCAATTCTCCTACTCTGTGTATAGAAAACCAACCCACACCAACCGTTACCTTAACTCAAAATCACACCACCATCCATCACAAATAAATTCCGTTGTCAACACTCTTGTTTTAACCAGATCCCTCAGACTAACAGACAATCACAACAGACAATCCGAACTCCAAATATTAGAAGAAGCACTTCTACAAAACGGTTACGACAAAGGACATACAACGCGTTCCATACACAAAATCCTTCCCAAATTCAACAGACAGAAACTCTTCCTCAGCAAAAAGCCTTCCTACCCTATATCAAAGGTGTCACAGAAAAAATTTCAAAAGCCCTGAAATCCAATAATATAAAAACCATACTCACAACACACCAAACAATTTCCAATTTAATCAGAACCCCAAAAGATCAAATACCTAATGATTCCCACGGTGTATACGAAATACCTTGCTCAAACTGTCCCCAAACCTACATTGGACAAACCAATAGACGGATTAACAATAGAATATATGAACATCGTCTTGCAGTTAGGAAATCTGATCCCACATCATCACTTGCCCAACACCCTCCTAACAGGCCGTAATATAGACTTCGATAACACCAAAACCATAGCACCCTCATTTTTCCAGAAACCACGAATCATCCGCGAAGCAATTGATATTGAAAAACGTCCCAATTGCCTAAACAAAAGGGATGACGGTCATGGTCTTCCAGCCGCTTGGAAATCATTGATCTCTAAGCTAGCCCCACAGTCTTCATCTACACCTCATAATCCTGATAGCAGCCGTTCTGGTCTCATGCGGAGGCATGAGACCAGAACGGCTGCTACAACAGGCTGCTCAACGGCTGCTCAACAGACTCTCAACCCCCCACCACTCTCCCACCCACAGACAGCTTTCGTATAAATAACACTTCGTCAGATGCTGCCAGCGAATTCGCTCTAAGGAGTAGGCAGATTGATCCCCGGAATTGAACCAGTTCCACGAACTCCTAGCATTATTTTCTTTGACAATTTTTTCTTGACCCCCTTCTTCTCTTGAAAATGGCTCCAAAACGGGAGCCGAAACGTCGAGACATTAACAATCTCAGACGCGGTTCAACCCGAGAACCTAGTATTTTTCATATATATATATATATATATATATATATATATATATATATATATATATATATACATATATATTTAAATTTCTTACTAAATTGTTGAGATAAAGAGGTTGAAAACACCCTCTAAGTCGCAGAACAATACAAATTTAATGTAAGCAAAAAATTTTTTCGTAGAAACGTGATTTTTATACACATAATAATATACATATTTATAATTTTTAATAATTTCTTCAAAATTCTATTTTTGAAGTGCAAAACAAAATTCCAAAAAATAATGTTTTTGAAGGTCTATAGAAACACTTTTTTTTGTTCAGCTTCTGTATTATATGGTTTTGTAATCATGTGTTTCTAATTAATATTTCCAATTAATTAGGTACAGAACTTTTTATTTAAGAAATGGGGGTTATTAGAAATCATTTTATAATTTATATATGCTGTGCTGTGCTATGTTGTTAATGTGAAGTTTGAATTTCAACATCGTATCAAAGGTCAGACCTAGACTCTTTGCGGATTCAGAGAGCAATATATGATGACCATTTATATTAATTTGAAGTTGTTCTGCTAGAACTGACCTTACATTTTGATGTCCAAAAACAAGCATGGCAGTTTTATCGGCATTAATATTCAAGGCATGATTTTTAGATGTCTCTACTAGAGCCGCAATGTCTAGATTGATAATAGTCGATGCTTCGACATACTTAGTAGGATCAAAAACGAGGTATAACTGCGTATCATCGGCATAAAAATGAACGTGACAGTGCTGAAATATTTTTATAAAATCTGAAGTATATAATGTGTACAGCAGTTGACCTAAGATAGATCCCTGCGGAACTCCCGACAACACACCGAGGGGAACAGACACATTATTATTAATTTTGACTCTTTGAGTTCGGTTGGTTAGGAAGCTGCGAAAGAAACTGATAACATTGTTATTTAGACGGATAGATTTCAATATAGCTAAAAGTATTTCATGATTGATAGTGTCGAATGCTTTCGAAGAATCGAAAACCACTAATACTCTACCCATTTTTTTATCAGTTCCCCTCAGTATATGTTATCAGTAATGTTCAGCAGAGCTGTTTCACAGCTATGGAATGGACGAAAACTTAATTTTACCTTAGAATAATGTGAAATTTTGAAACATGCTGACGGAGTTGTGAATCTACCTCTCTTTCCAGTACCTTCGACAAAACTGGCAGTATATTAATGGAACGCAAATCTCTAAGTTCTTTAGCATTCGATTTTTTAGGAATCGGTTGTACTATAGCTTCCTTCTAAATTTCCGGAAATTCCGGTGTTCAGATAAGGGATGAAATTCAAAGGTGTTAGTAATACAATCTCTAACGGTATTATTATATTGTTCAATTACATTTTGATCGGGCGGCATATTAGGAATACTACTGATGAAGTAGCTATTAATTGCGTCAACATTTTTCAAAGTATTGGTGTATTTTTTCCCCGGTTTTTAATATTTGATACAACTAGATCTTTCCAGAGTTTATTGATGCCGGTACCCTCAATCTGTTTTGAAAGTATGCTTTTTTTCATTTTTACAGGCCAGAGTGGTATATTTTCGCAAATTTTTATAATGATTATAATGGGCTTCACTTTTTGTTCGGTGCCATTTGTTGCGAGCTTTATTTCTGAGCGATATAAGTAATCTTATGTTGTCCGTTGTCCACGGGGAACACTTCTTAGTGATTTTTAGAGTTCTTAGTGGTGCATGGTAGTTAAGAAGACATAGAATGTTATTATCATTTAAAAATGAGATCTTATCATTAACGTCATTCATGTCAAAAATCATTTCAAAAGGTATAGAACTTAAGACGCCATAAAACGCTTCCTGATTAAAATTTCGAAAGTCTCTAATTGTCTTTAGAACTGGTAGTTCTTCATTATGTTTTATGTTGAGATTACAGTAGACGAGCTCATGATCAGACATATGATCCACAGGCTTACATCAAAACTTTATATAATTTCAGTGTATTGGTCGTGATAATTAAATCTATTAGAGATGTGGAGGCAAGTGTAATGCGCGTAGGTGAATTAATAAGTTGTACCATATCAAAAGCCTCAAGCACCGAGTTAAGTTTATTAAAAGCCGAGGACTCAGTTTTCAACATATCAATGTTAAAATCGCCCTGACATAGTACCTCATCATAGGAGGGTAATACAATTGAAAGACTTTGCTCTAAACCATTTATAAATTCAAGATAGGAAAAATCTGGTGACCTATACAAAACCCCCACCGTATAAAATACCAGGTGCCACAAAGTAGCGCTCACCCCTATAACTTTTTTATTTTTGTACATATCGAAATAAAACTGTGATTTTTTTTTACATATTATATAGTAATTTGATACCACTTCCGATTTCGCCGGAAATGACCCTAACTTTTGATTGGAACGCCCTGTATTTATTATATTTTTTGATTTAGGATTAATTTTTGAACATGTGTGGTGATTTTTGTAAATTTGGAAAGGGAAGACAGAGGGAAAGAGCCTTTAAAAAAATATAAGCTTCTTTACATATGCATGATCATCTGTTGATCACTTAATATCTCCGCAAATAAAAAAAAAATGTCAAAAAATCCTTCTTTCCATTATAGATTCACTTCCTAAATTTAATTCCCAGTGTTAGGAGCAATCTTGTTATTTAAAAAATATGATTTATTTTTGGATACTTAGTTAAATCGCACCATTTTGTTCTCAGAAATATATTATGATAACGTTTTATACATCCATTTAAAGGGCACCCTGTATAATTTGTATATGGTATTTTTCCATGTATTGGAAAACTGATACAAATATTTTGGTACTAAATTTACATAGTTCACATTTAACAGAAATCATCGCGGTGCATGTTTGTTAACATTGTAACGTTATGTAAATTATTGCTAAAGACGCTTGGTAAATTGGTGCGGATTTCATTTATAGAAGACCATCCTTAAATTGATGATACGTTTCTAAAAGAATGTGACTATAAAACCGATATATTAAAACACACTCATTTTGAATTTTAATATACTATAATAGTATATAAACATATTAAAATTTTGTGCGTGTGGCGAACACCTTTGAGAATTCCAAATTTATTTTTAATACATACGTTCCTGTAATTGATGTTTTTTCCATCAAACAGAATTATAAATCTAGTTGAACTTAAAAGGAAAACCTGACCTTGCTCTCCGACAGCAAAAATCTAATTCTGCTTTATATAGCCTCGTATCCGCTCGCGACGTCCCATCCCATGAAATATGGAGCAAGCTGTGTCAGTTATGCTTTGAAAATAATGGTTTCACACTCCAATGGATGACCATTAGGTCAACTAGAAGATGACGTCTAAGAACTCAAGACTAAAGGAAAATTTTTCTTGCGTGAACCAGTTACAATTTCTCATAAATACTTACGTATAAATTGCAGAGTACATATTAAAAAATACTTAGATAACCATAAATATTAGGAATAATATTTTTTCATGTTCTTAGTAATTAGAATATAACACTGCAGTTAATCTTTAAGGTAAGAACCAAATCATTATAAATAGTTTTTTATATTAAAAATCAGCGTATGTATTGTGAACCTATATTAGGTCGGATACCGAACGAATATCGTTCAAATTATAAAATTTCATGCTCATTAAGTCCGGAAAGTGAAATTTTACTCGTAAGAATTGATGGTCTGGGATATATCGGAAGACAGTTCAGTTGCAAATATGTCATTGGGTGCATTCGGTCAAAATAAAGAGAGAAGAGTTTAGGGAACTATAGCTCAGTCGGCTAGAGCGTATTGTGTGGAAGGTACTACCCTTGGCCAGACTGCCTGTCGGGTTCTGTGTTCTATCCTCAGCTATCACGCTGGCAATGTCGGTGGGTAATAAATATTATCTGCGTTTATTCAAATGTGTAACACTTTATTTTATTTATATACATGTGTTATTATGCGATTTTTAAATAAACAGGAAACTTATCAAATGTCCCTTTTTCACTATTTTCCAGTTCCTTCCTTAAACTGGCTTTATAGTACAACACAAATATCCTGCCAAGCTTTCTTGTTTCATATTTGTCTTTATATAGGTACTTCGATAGGTTTGCACCATAGGACTGGTCTGGACTCAACAAACGATATTGGTGCCTCCATATCAACTTCAGAATTATTCACCAAATTGTCGAGTATAAACTTATAGCACATTACATAACGAGTACGAAAAATGAAACGTAACATACGAGTGGAAACGACACTTTCCAGCGAATTGTGTACAATATTTTTTCCACGATCATAGAAACAAAATCATTTTTCATTTAATTATACATTTAATTTACATACTTCGTACCTTTAGTACATGCCGGAGTTTTAACAATGTATTATCAATAAAATATTACATTAAATTTATCAACGTACGTGACGTGTATGTTAGGAAAATAACGCACAGGTGTGATATTGTTTACTTTCTAACATGTTATGAACGGTTTCTTGGCGGTTCATGGGAAAACGTATGTTGGAATAAAAATTTGAAAAAAATTGTCAAACACCTTGCTTCTCTAGACGCAACCGGGCTCATAAATCCCAAGACCGAATAGCCACTTTTTTTATGTGTGAAAAGGGTAGCCGGCAAAGTTCTGTACAACCGCACTTAATACCTGGTATCCAACCATACCCCCAGGCTGGTCGAAAAATTTTCCTTAGTTTAGGAGATATTAAAGCGCGTCCTCATCATCAATCAGTATCTAACAAAAAACAATCGACCGGATAGGCGAATTGTGCAGCAAACTGTAACTGTATGAGTAAATATCAACCATCAGAGTCTAATGAAAGACATTCATTCCAAAATTAATTGCAGCCCTTAGTAATCTCTCGGTACATAAAAGTGCGTCTATAGCTACAAACGAAGGCGAACGAACGACGACAGATTCGCCAGGAGTCTGGTACAAAGGACAAAGCTGGATGAGGTACTATAAGGAATGTATTCTAGGAGGAGACGTGAAAAGGTCGCGGTGGTAAAGACCAAATAACCAGCTCCTCTATCTATAATCTATTTATCTATTCTCTAGGATTTGATGAGAATGCGGTTGAATGTTTGCAGCTGCAGAATACTCGCATTTGTTATGTTTGCTATATCAAGAGGTTGCTCATGGATATAGTGGTTTGATTTTATTACTAAAGGTGAGTTACAATAATTGTTCGTTAATAGATTACCTGGCGATGAAGATATCCTATAAACGTCACCTCTGTTATAAATGGATCAAACATACTTCTTATTATTAATTTGACCACTCCATTACCATTGCAAACAAGGATATCATCGTAAACGTGAATTTTCTTTTGATGCATCATGTTTGGGGGTTTGTTTACAGTATACCAATCCGCTAGCATTCATTTGCCTTCATTAGGCAAATTGTAAACGGACATTGATAATAGTGGATTTAATAATGCTACACACGCTATTTTTACCAATAGTTAAAAAATGCAAATCCATACAAGTCGTAATTGGAAAAGTTATTAAAATGGTAAATCACAAATGGGTGGCTTAATGAAAACATTGGCTCTAGTCATATCATTACAAAAATATTTATTTTTCCTACCTTTTCAAAAAGTAATTATGTTAAGAATAACATGCTAGGGTAATCATACTATGCATTAAACTAAGTAAAAAATGTATCACAGAAGCAAGTCTCTTCTCAAGTTTAACAAATATGAAGTTACGTAGTAGAAAATTATCATACCTCTTTCATGATATAATAATTTAAATGAAATGTGAGATATTTCAAGAACTTTCTTTGTATAATTTCGACTAAATTTCACTGAACTACGTAATGCAGATGCCTAATTAGGCGATTATAAATTAATTTTGACATTACGTGACTATTGTAATATAACGATTTTAAAACGTTGACATTATTAAACTTACTCTACTTTCTTATTATGAAGTTGACCGAAACTAATGTTGCTTTATTATCTGTAGAAAATAGATACTGTTGAATTCAATTATTAAGTCTTTGAGCATACTCTCATTACGTCTACTTGATCTTGAACGCAGAGGTGTCGGATTTCTCTGGCATACGTTACAAACTATTTTATATTTTTGAGGACTGCGGCGATTATACATGCACGTAATAATAATTTTTAAATGATCAGCAAAAAATAGTCTTCCGCAGATTAGTTACCCAGCTACATCGTTAACAGAAACCAAAAACAGCAGTGGGGCTATTTTCGATTCTATAGTACACGTAAACAACGACCAATAAAAATATTCATTAAAAAATTCTATACTATTGCGAAAGTAAGATTTTAGTAACCAGATAATTGAGTCAGAAGTAGTTAATCTGTAGTATTGAAAATACTTCTTTGCGCTTAAGCAAGAAGCATAAGGTCCCCATATATAAAAATGGGGACCGTCCATTAAAAAATGGAACAACCTGCGAGAAATCTGTCTGTCGGCCGGCGCCGGCGCAAAAACGGAGAATGGAAGAATATATAAGAGATGATGGACTTTGTTCACACGCAGTACGCAGTTAGCGGTCGGTTGGTTAATTGTGCCCGTAGGAAATCGTCTCAACGTCTCGAATGATAAACAAACCTTGAAACAGGGCTTCGTATGACCGTGTGGAACTTTAATGAAAATAGACACCATGACAAAGGATATGAACGTTATTATATCTACTAAAAAAGCGAAGTTGATCAGTTCCGTGTAAACGCCGTTATTTCAATTTTATGATGTCTGATCGAAGTAAAACTTCACGTGGGTATACGAGATATCGAATATGATCGTTTGCCGTAAAAATGCCAAAGGAACCTTCAACTTTATCCGAATTCACCGAGCGAAAATCTAAATTTATAAAAAAATTAAGCGGATAGAATCATAAGATAATATTTTTGATAAGCCATTAAATATAATTATTTGGCAACTTGATGATGCCTAAATATTAGCACATTACTTCCTGTGAGTTTATGGCAATGGATTTCAACGGAATTTGAAATATGAACCTGATGATGCCTGCTAAATATGTGAAGTGAATTAGTTCCACGAAAACGTTAGTATATGAATTTAATGATTTCTGATCGAAGTAAAGTATACTAGGCATTGAATGTGATCGTTTGTCATAATATTGCTAAAAGGGCGTTACCCTTAAATTAATCCGATTTTAACTGAGCATGAATTAAAATTCGTAAAGAAATTAACCGAACAAAATCACAAAGGAGATTATTTCAGAAATCTTAACAAGGATTTAAGGTTTCTAAAATTGTGATTAAGATTCAAATAGCTGTTGTGTCTGGGTCTGTGAATTTTTCGGTAAAAACTAGTTTATACCATCTAGTACTTTAGAAAAGTCAATGTAGATAACATCAATCTAACTGATTATGTATATTCTCAGCAATGAATTATGTAACGAGATATAAGTTAGAAGCATTGATATTTTTTCCATGAAACTATGCCAAAAATGGGTATTAAATGCTTCAAATCTAACATCACAATTTCTAATGACTTTTGAATAACGTAATATTGCAAGAAACCAAAATTAACTGCAGATGGATCATCAATTATAAAAATGGAACAAAATTCGTCTATTTTCCATAAATCTGCAAATATTGCTGTCTTTCATGATTTAATGTTAATTAAGAAAGTGGACAGGAAATTAATTTTAATTAAGGTCTGCGTAACGATGCTAATTTATAAAAATCATATTAACATAAGTTTTGTTATTACATTCTTTGAACATTATTTATCAAATAGATTAGCTGTCTAGTAAATTTAGATGTGATTCAGTAGTTACTAATTCATTTAAAAGATGTAATTTTGTTGTTGTATCAAAGAGTAATAAGGTACTTATATAATTTTTTTATCATAAAATAATTTCCAACTGATCGTTTAGAATTAATTAAGGGATGATAAATCGTTCATGTGGCTGTTTCAAGCGAAGCGCTGGTAATTTTTAACGGTTTCGAGAACATGTAAAAAATTATATTTGTTTTTGTGTATATTAGGTCGATGAAGGGTTGTTATACTTTAACACGCCAAGTAAATTAACAAACAGAATTAAACAGCTTTACAGCAATTTAGGAACTGATTGATTATTATGTTTACTTTCCAAAATGATGAAAACTAATGAGGGCGTACTATTATACTCAATTTCGTTCATTCATTTTCTTATCCTCATTATTCTCCCAAATGGAAACATATAATTATTAAAGGAAGTTAAAATTTTATAAAATCGCAGTACTCGTAAAAATAGAGTAGTAGAACGTATCATTTCCGAAATCATTTAACCCCTACAACAAATGAAAAGATTACTAAAGTGTCAAATAGAACTTCGCTCAGTGTTACGTATACCTAAAACTACATAGTATATGTTGAAAACAAGAGGGAATTGGATCTTTATTACTTAATATCAATTAATGTCTAATTTAAAAAATGCGCTTGGTTGACCTACCATTAATTTTTTGCTAGATAGAAGGTACAATTCCTTTCCCAATTGACACTTATTAGTGATCTTTTTTGTTTTTTAAGATAATTTTCGTAAGATAATTAATCTGCAAATTTTGGCTATATTTTAACGTTGTGACACCACTGATAAATCTCTACTAATATGCTGAAGGTTATAATTAAAATGGATTGATGAAACTACAATGGAATCACTGTCGAGCAATACCCTATACTTTGCAAAAAATCATAGCATTCGCTTAAATTAATCCAAATGTATGGAAAATTCCAAAAAAGTGAAAACGTGAGGGTTAAATTGAGAGCCTCCATCTACTTTCGTTTTTTTCTGTTAAAATAATTTCTATTTATTAAATTTTTAGTTAATAGGAATAATGAAGTTGCATTTTTGTAACGAACTCAAGTTTGTTACAGAAATGCAGTTAATTCATATTAGACTGTCGGATATCAGTTATTAAGCTTCCCCATTCATTTATATTGTAGTTTATGTATAAAACGCCTCTACTTGAATTTTATTAGTCATTAGAATAGGATTTTTTAAGTCTCAAAGACCACCATGAATATTTTCGTTCTTTTGTTGATTAAAATAACATAAAACTTATACTAAACAATGAGATAACTGTTTTAGTTTATTTGCTTTTTTAGATTTCCAATGATAAATAAATTAATCTGGCAACACTGACACACGAGTTTTGCGCTGGAGTCATTTTAGTTTTTAGTAACATAGTGAAAATAGTTGAATATATAATTATGTCCCTCTGCGAAATCGAATAAATTGCGTATACAATTATTTTTGTAAACATTTGAAATAATTTTATAATTTTAAAACTAAAAAGTATTTACCATTGTAAAAATATGCCTTAAAAATAAAACTATTCTTGCTTCCGCATTCATTTAGGACGAGAGGTAAACCGCTGTTAGGCCCAATTTGTACACCTGATTTCCCTTTTTGGGGAAATCTTGTGTGATTTCTCCTTATTTCCTCCTGATCTCCGCTGATTTCCTCCTGACTTTCCCTGATTTTCTTGATTTCCTTTGATTTCCTCCTGATTTCTCCCTGATTTCCTTTGATTTCTTCTCATTTCCTTTGATTGTTTTCTACATTAATACTAGCTTTTGAAGTTACATTCTATGATAATTATTTATTAATTCATTGTGATTTTTTTTATGTCAAAAATTAACAACTTTAATGAACAGCTTTTTTTATTGAAATATTATGAAATAATATACCACTGAATTGAGTATTTCTCAAATTTTTTGTATTTTTTTTTAACACAAAACAGAAGAAAAATTATGAATTTTATGCATTTCTTCCGGGACACATTGTATAAAATAACTGGCTACATTCATTTTTTTTATATCTGTCATATTCAATATTCTTCATGAAACTTGGAATTTACCCAATTGAGAGTTTACTGAATCTAGTGCTCTAATTATAATTTCAATAAAAAAATCACTAATCAAATTTGTTAATTTTTGACATTGAAAAAATCATAATTGGCCTTGAAAATTGCATCATATCTAAATTTTCGTCAGTAGGTAAAGTTCTGATGATTTATTAAAAGACAAATGAGTGTAGTGCACGCATCAATTTTCGCTGAAAGTATTTATAAAGTGCTACTATGTTGATTTTTTTCAGATTTTTTAATCACCAGGTTGGAAAGTTAGAGCGGGGTGGGGGGACACACCATGATTTTAGAAGCTTATATCTAGCGAAATATTCACCTAGGGAAAAAAGTAAATAACTTTTATTGCATTTTTAAAGACCTGGTCAACGATATCCCACAGAATGGGGTGCGTCAAAATAACAATTTTCATCACTCCGTTCTATGGAAAGCTAACCCTAAATTATTTTTTTGTAATTTCATTACACAATTGTGTGGCGATTCACATAAGACACCTAATGCCTGTAAAATTTCATCAGAATCGATGGAAAGATGGCGGAGTTATAAGGCCGTAACATACGACGGACTGACATGACGAAATTATAAGGGTTCCGTTTTTGCGATTTGGCTACAGAACCCTAAAAAAAAAAACTTTAAAATCGGTTAATAAACATATTTTTACAGCAATGTTTCCATTGATTCCAGATATTATTATACGGAATAGTTTTTTAGTTATAGCGCCAAAAGGCAGACAGACATACCATCGAAATTGAATAATCTTTTATTTAGGCCAGTCATTAGGGACTTCGATAATGGAAAGTTTGACAAAAATTGCAAAAGTTTTTAAATTTTGAGACAAAATTGGAGAGGGTAAAAAAATAACTAATCTGGCACCCTCTTCCGCCCCCCGGAACATTGTTAAATTGACAAAAAACGTAAATTTGTAATAACTTTTTGAAAAAAATTCGACGTCTTCTATCAAGTTTGCACCCTGCTACAATGACCGGAACATTGCAAATAGTTGTTATTTACTTTGATATATTTTGCCGAAAAGAAATTGCAAAAGTCATGCAAATGATAGTTTATACGGCAGAATATGGTCCATACCCGCTTGTAGTTTTGCATAACTTTTTCTTACTCCGGAAGACTTTTTTCATAATATTTTTATTTTGCACGGCCATGGCAGATAAAATATTGTGAAAAAAAACTTCCGGGATAAAAAAAGTTATGCAAAACCACAAGCGGGTATGTGACCCTATTCTGGAGTATAAACAATCATTTGCATAACTTTTTCAATTTTTTTTCTACAAAATATATCAAAGTAAATAACAATTATTTGTGATGTTCTCCAAGGTTTGCATAACCTTTTTTTTCAAAAGGTTATTACAAATTTACGTTTTTTGTTAATTTAACAATGTTATGGAAAAGGGTGCAAAACCGGATTTGTTATTTTTTTACCTTCTCCAATAATGCCTCAAAATTTTAAAACTTTTGCAATTTTTCATTCCTTTTTTACTCTAATGACTGGCGTATAATCTACATCATTTGAAACGTAAGAATACACTAGGTACACAAGGTGAATTCGATCAAAAATGACGATCCTCTACTCAATGCTCTATAACAAAAATATACTAATTTGAAATCTATGTCAGCACTACATTGTTCTAAGAAGGTCAATATAACCTCACTAACCGATCAAACCCTATACAATTCTACGTTTTTGACACAATTGATACTTACTCGACTTAACCAACGAAACATACTTATGGCCTTGCAATTTTACTCGGCAGATAAAAAAGGCAACAAAACATTACGATGTCATTAAAATACTGTTACTCTCTGTACTATTTCGGCCGCAAATTGAACCACTTACCTTTATAGGGTTTTAATGTACGTCGGCGTGTTTGGTGACACCATACCGAATGGTTCAACGGCGTTAATAATGACTTCGTTCGAGTTTTTGTTGCCTTTTTATCTGCGGATTAAAATTGCAGACGACTATACTAGAATTACGCTGTAGAATGAACTACTGACAGGACATGTCATTGAGTATAACCGAGTATAATAATATTAACTCTTATTCTTCCAGAACTATCCAAAAGGCTCTAGAATGAAGCCAGTTATGATTCTACTTTAAATTTATCAGTAAGGTTTTTGGTACGCCACCACTATTTTTTAAACTACAATCGGAAAATCGAAAATCTTATATTATCGTACTCTACAGCCACATTAGTATGCTATTATATTATGGTTTTCGATGTTCCGCTGAAATGCATCCGGTTAAAACGCATGGTGTGTCACCGGCCTTATGGTACCGAAAAATTGTTCAAAATACCGTTTTTTCAAGCAAAAGTTATTAACTGAAATGCCTATGCGCATAATACATTTCAACCAAATGGCAGTGAGTTTGCCTCTGTTTTCCTCCTGATTACCCATAATTTCACCTGATTTCCTCCTGATTTTCGCTGATGTCCCTCGATTTGTACACCTGATTTCCCCAGCGGTTTGCCCCTCGATTTGGGATACCATTCTTTGAAAATTCTAAATTCGCCTGGTATTTTCTTATAATCGAAAAACGTTTGTAGTGTCGATGTTTTATTTTTATTTGTATGGTATCCAAGAATATGGATTATATTTATTATTTATTTGAATTTTAATTGTGGCCAACTATCTAAATTGGTAGCTCAGTTATGATAAAATGAAGCGAAGCAAGACACAAAATGGTCGACATCAAGCATGGAAATAAGTTACCCATCTCTTAACAGATAAATTCATCTTTTGGAGTTCCATTTTCCGACTCTATAATCGACAAGAAACAATTATATTAGCAACTTTTCAACATAATATATATTATATGCAAACATCTGTAAGTGAGTAGTTACGTTATACTGATTCCATTATGTTTTAGTAGTTGCTCATTTAAAATATTTTCTTATCCAAAATTGAAATTATTAGTCATTTCAAAATTGAAAATAACTTAATTCAAATAACAGGAAGAGGCGAACGTGTCAGTACTAACTGTCAACAATTTATAACTAATATTAGATTACAAACTTTTTATATTCTAAATATTTATGATATGTAAATATCTTCAGGCAGTTCGATAGTGTGAAACAAGTTCCGTCAATGCATTCGAATGACGTTGTTGAGGAGATTATTAATGTTGATAACAATATTTGTTTAAATTGCAGCACTTTAAGGTAAAATCACACAAACGCAATTAAGCAGATCACATAAACAATTAATATGTTTAACATTTCCCTTATCATTTAATTTGTTTACGAATCAGCGGCACTATCGCCATCCAATTCATTTACTTTTGATAACCAACGTTCTGCTTGGCGAATTAAATTGTATTGACTATAGCCCCCATCTAGGTAAATGCGACCGAACAATTAAACCATCAAACAAACAATCAAGCAAAAAACAGTTTTATTGTTTACAGTAAATGGTTCTATTACAATGAATGCGGGATTAAAGCAACTTCAAAAGCAGCACTCGTCGATACAACCGACATTTTGCAACATAACAATAAATAAAAGTCAAAACGAGATACAACAGTTTGGCAGGACAAGATTTTCTCGTTTACTCATTTATCGGTTGAATATTTAGTTTTTAAAATTTTCGAGTAACTATTTTGTATAAGAGGGAGTAATGTGGCGTAACCTCTCACTCATTTGACTAAATCCATGGTGACCGATATATTTTATTTATTTATTTTTTATTTATTTATTTATTTATTTTTAATATGAATTTTACTTACTAACTTTTATTATATATATTCAACAACATATATTTAACTTTTTCAAACATTTACAACTTTACTTTTTAGTTAGTTTCTCTTCAAGAAATTAATTAATCCAGTCAATGGGGATAAAAAAGGCTTTTATCTTAAAAAAGGTAGGGTAGAAACGATATTGACATGTGTTGTTTAAGTAGTGACCCTGATGAAAAATATAAGTTTTCGACCTTGGAAGGTAGAAGCGCGATTCGGCATCGGCATGGTGAATGAAAGGTGCACAAAATTAGTAGCAACAGTTGATCCTTCGAGAGAAATGTACAAGACAAAAGTTGAAGAGGACACAATTTCCCACGTGATTCTGGTCAGGCAGACTGTTCAAATGTAAAAAGGATGCAGCGGAGCAAGTGGCTGCAGAAAATCTGGGTTGAAGTGGTCCATTGTATGAGGATTTTGTAATGGTGAATCATGTGAAAATACACCAAATGTTTGCATCGAGAATGAGAGCGAGGACGAAGATGAAGAAACTTTATCAACATAGGCCCAGATTTTCAGGAGTAGTGAAGAATTGGATGATGATAATGGAGATGTCAACATCAATCGGCCGGACCGTAAAAAAAATTAAAAGGAATTAATATATAGATGATAACAATATATAATGTCATTATATATATGATAATAAATTAAGCGATTTTTGAAAGAGTCCTTCCGCCATTGTATCGTACAATGCAATAAAAATTTATATATAAAATATGTAGGAAGTTTTCTCCTTTTTAACTTGTAGGATCAACTGTTGCGGAGTTATTTCAGAAAAAAAATGTTTTCGAATACTTTTATTTTTCAACAAGGTCTCCTCCGCTTCTATAACTTATATCAGGATAACTTTTTTGTATGTTACTTCAACTAGGTATTAATTCATTTAATAAACCAACGAGTTGAGGAATTTTGTAAGAAATCCTTAGACCATTCAATCTGCCTCTTACGCTCTTATGAACTACTATTTCGTATACCTTCCAATGTACTGAAAATATTCCAACATATAGACGAAACACACGGTATTGGTTGTTTTGTTTCTACCGAATATTCCATACTGAGTTTGTGTCCAATTTATAATTCACAGCAAACAATGAATCCTCATACTAATTTTGTTAAAATTAACCAGAGTTAATAAATATAAATTCATTTAATATTATATGAAATACACTAACACGCTGAAAACACCATATGGCAGACAATCATGACTTCATTCTTGACTAACTGTAAATTGAGGTTACAATAACATGGATGCCAAGACCCAACATTTCGTTTCTTTTAGGGACATGTTAGATCATGTTATTTTTATTCCAATTCTTTTCCATTTTCAATCTGTAAATCTGTAAAAATGTACCGCTGAAGCTGCGAATTCATCATCACCACCATCCATCATCCATACAACCCTATAGTAGGGTCTCGACCTTCTCTAGCTTCTTTCGCCATTAATTCCTGTCTCTTGTCTGCATCGATTTTGATTATAATTACTATGTCCTTGTTACCGGCTTGTCTATAGGTCTTGTAAATTTCGAAGTTGTACATACGTCTCGATATATCATCTTCTTGAATTGCCCCGTATATTTTTCACAATATCTTTCTTTCAAAAATCATCAACAGAAATTCATCTCTTTTTATCAGAGTTCAAGTCTCCGATCCATACATTAACACGGGTATGATTAAGTGTTTTGTATAATCTAATTTTTGTGATTCTTGATAGATTACGGTGGCGAAGGTACTTTGAAAGGTCAAAACACCACCTATTTGCCAACATAATGCGTCTTCTATTTTCTGCACTGTTGTTATTATCTACAGTTATTGTCGCACCCAGATACTCAAACTCCCTCACCTCTTCGAAATTATGATCATTAATTGTGATGTTCTGTTCAATGTCTCGTATCCTTTGGTTTTTGTTGCGGCCATAGATTTTATTTGTTTATTTACGTGTAGTCCCATATTGTTTACTGCAGCCTCAAAAGTTGTGAATGTTTCTTTGGCCTGTCGTGTGGTTCTAGTAATAATATCTATATCATCTGCATAGGCCAAGATTTGAGTAGATTTGTTGAAAATAGTGCTTCTATTATGCAGTTGGGCATCTCGGACTATTTTATCCAAAGCTATGATAAATAGGAGGCACGCCGGCGCAACACCCTGTCTCACGCCAACTTCCGCTTCAAACGAGTTCGAGACATCGTTTTGTATTTTGACACGGCATATTACCCTAGACATTGTCAGTTTTGTGAGGTTTACAAGTGTTTCTGATATCTGAAGCTCATCCATGGCTCCATAAAGCTGCCTCGAAATCGATGAAGCAATAGAAGGTATCTATGTTGAATCCATTGGTATTTTCTAGAATTTGGTGTAAAATGAAGAGCTGATCTGTTGTAGAGTGGCCAGGTCTAAAAACCACATTTACATGTTCCAAGTCTGGGCTCTGCATATACTTGGATACGTTCTGCGATGATGTATAATTATTTTATAGGCGGTGTTTAGTTGTGTTATGCCATTGTAGTTACTGCATTCAAGTAGGTCCCCTTTCTTGTGTATTATGCAGATCAGTCCAATATGCTACTTCTCCGGCATGCATTGTTGATGCCATACTTTTAATATTATTTCAAGTAACTTTTTCTAGGATGTCTCCACCCTGCTTATACAGTTCTGAGGACACTCCATCTTGGCCAGGCACTTTATGGTTTTTTAGACGCTTTATCGCATTCCGGATGTCATCGACTTGGTCTTTGTTTCGAGCATCAAATTGTTCTGGTGTTACATTTTCGTCACTTCCTAGAAGTTCTGAAATATGTTCCACCCATCTTAGAAGAATGTCATCCCTGTCATTTAGCATATCTCCCTGCTTATTCTTACACATATTTACTTTTGGCTTGAACTCCTTTCTCATGTTGTTAATCGACATTTGAATAAATAAATAAATTATAATTATAATTACTTTAAAGCTTCTAAGTTTGTTATAATGGAAATGGAAGATATTTAGTAAATCATTTTTTTGTGTACTACAAATAATTATAAACATATACAAATACTGAATAATTATATGACTGGTGGTCGAGAGATAAATGTACATACAAATGAATAAAGCTTTTTAAATTGTAAAATTGTAATTGTCTGTCACCCAAAAGTCCCGGGTTCGATTTTCGGCCGTGGCAGTGAAAAATATTGTGAGAGGAATTTTTCCACTATACGCGGATATTGGGTGTGTGTCCTTTGTCTTTAAATGTGTAGCCCCCTCCCACACAAGGGTGTTCTAGAGCCTTCCGGGATAAAGGGGGTCGTAATTACCTGTGGTGTTATTAATTAATTCAAAAGGAAGATATATGTAAATTTTTTATTAATCAGTAAAGACAGTAATCACAAAGTAATGAAACCTATAACTAAAAATAAATGTAATATTGACACAAACTATGAAATATGAATAATCAGAATAATGTTATATATTTATGTTTCCCTTTAATAGGATTAATTTTTCAAACAATTGTCTGACAGAGCGTGTGGCTTCTAGGTGAGTTTATATAAGTGACGAAAGAAAATAGTTTTTCAACAGGGGCAGATGACGGTGAACTGGTGTTGTATATTATGAATATTGTTGTAATAAGCGGGTATTCTTCCAGAATTTCAATAATACCTCTAGGATCTTCAAAATATTTCAGTAACTCTAGTTCTCTGTTATTGTTAATTAATCCTTGGGTATTTTCAGTTTCGAGAACTGGAAGTTGTGGACATTTTAGTGTAGATAGATCGAATTGAAGTAATTTAAATTACGTGAAGTAATTCTGTCGGTAATTAATTACTCCACAAAGGTATTTTCAGAGTATCACCCAAGGAATTAATAATTTTTTTGTACTCCCTACATAGAAAATACTATTTTGCTCCCTCATTTCAGGGAGCAAAGTAGTACTTTTCCTCCCCCGGGAGGAAAATACTTTGCCTCCCTCTGGAAGCAAACAAGTAGAAACTTCAAATAGCTGTAATGGTAGTGTATAGACTTCAATTTCTTGATACACCAACTTCCTGAAAATGCATAATAATACTTTTCTTTGAAAGAGACTTTTTATTACTTATTTTTATTTATAAAAATTGAAAACAGTTTAAATCGAGGTTTAAATTAACATCATTAACTAAATATTGTTAAAATTTATGGTACAATTAGTTAAATTACTAATGGAAATTCCCCCTGTAGAAATATTGGATTTAACGAAACCACATTTGCTTCTTCCAGAATAACTTGATTAACTTCATCTTCACATTCGGAATACATTAGAAACTTTTTGGAAGTTTGTTTATTTTATAAACAAGAAGCAACCTTAGCAACGTTCCATGTACTTTGATTTTTAACAATATTTACTTATCTAAATACCTATTATGACATTTTGACATATTTGGTTTTTTATTGTCATGCATAAGAAAATATAATAAAATATATGTAAAACCAATGTAAAACACTGTAAATGGTCGTAGAAGAAATCATATGTATTACACAGAAGCAAAGTGCCATTTCCTCCCTTGTCATACAAATAGCTATTAAGAGCAATTACTGTGATGGAAAATGTAATTCAATTACAATTACTTTTTAAAAAAAAGTATTTATATTAGTAATTTAATTACTTTAGTAATTAATTAGTCCCAGCTCTGCCAATGACTGCACATTTATCGTAGGCACCCTCCAACTCATCATAGAATTAATTAGTCTTTTTCTTCCTCCGATTTGTCTTCCGCGGGTGCATGAGCATTAATATCACTCATATTGAAGAGTTTGCCCTTCATTTTAAGTACACAGAGTCTTTCATTGATTGCTTTGAATCCAATAACCATATGTTTTATTATGTTTTCCACTAGGGGCCAGTGCCAAATTGGTGTATAGTTGGATGAGAATTATAGTATATGTCATGATTTCTTTTCTGAATTATACCTTGCCCAGTCCAACGCATTTCTTGAACAGCAGTTAAATCTGCTCTGTATTTGACGACCTGTTCCGCCTTTAGTCGTATAGAAGCATTTCTATATAAGGTCCTAACATTCCATGTGAATAGTCTAAAATTATTGTCCTTTATTCGATGCTTAGGTCATTTACTTTTGGTCCGTCCGGCTATTTCTTTTGATTTCGGAACAAACTAATTTTTCCGGGAGCGGGTTGTTAGCCCCCTGCCCAACCCCCCCAAGCTTGGAGCCTTAGCCAATGAGATCCGATTATAAGGCGTCGGAAGCTCGCGTTCATCCTCCTTCATTTGCTACATAACGCACACCTTAGTGTGCACACTGTATTGTCCGGAGTACAAGGCGAGGACGTGGATGTAGGATTTGTCGGTACGTCTTGGATAGACTGTGGACATTTCTCAGGGTTTTACTGGAGCCTAGTGATTGGCACCCTAGGTTACCCCAGAGACCCTTTTACCAACCATTTGAGCCCCATTTGAGTAAAACATTTCAGTAACCCCATTTCAGTAAAACATGAATGAGGAATATGCATAAATTCGGCAACATGGTTAGGACTCGACCAAAGTTTATTACGTCATACTATTTCCGCTTAAAAACAGATAGTTGGGACGTTCTATCCCTATAATATAAGAATCGTTTTATGCCAATGTAATGGCAGCCCGTTAGAGCGTAGCGGCACATTGAATGGTCTCAGAAGAAACCATAAGCTTTGGTACCGCAAAAATTTATTAAGTAAGGCGGTTATCTGCAACATTTAAAAAAATCTAAGTTCAGAATAACAGTATTTGCATTTCAGATAGTAATATAAAATGTTTCACAAGGGTTTTGTTAGTTATTTGGACAACCAGTTAAATATTAAAGTGACGGATGTGGTTAGGTAAGCTTTAAAATATGCATAAATCGTTATTTTTCTGCCCACATTTTTAACAAATGGCGCCCGGCCTACACAAAATTCGACATTCGACAATGCTTGTTGTTAGATAATAGTTAATAATTTATATGCAGTATTTTACTGTTTGATTTAAAAACAAGATTTAGATGTTTTTTTAGTATTGATTATATTAATAGAATGTAAGAATATACAACGAATAAGGAAGGTAAATATGAAATTATACTTTTAAAGTGGTTATATATAATTAGTCAAAAGAGTTGAGTGACCCTATTTGAAAGTTTTTTTATTGTTTGTTCGCCTCTAGAACATTCCAATGTTACCTTGTGGTATAAAAAGTATAAAAACAAAATAATTTATTTGCCTGTCCGAATTATTGCCTTGAGAATTGATTAATAACACGCGTGCTGATGGGAAAAACTATTTTTAAAAACACGTTACTAAGCAGGGCTTATGTAATTCTGGCCTAGCTGTTATTCTTTTGTCCGTTTCTGAATTGCTGACCGCCCTTAATATTGAGCACAGGTAAACGTATTGAGTATGTATGTATATTTTCCAACTAAATAATATGGCAGTTATAACAAATTAGTAATATATTAATTAATAAATTTCGGAAATATCTCTGACTTGAAAGAGATCTGGACAATATGTTCCTTTCTATACAGGACATTTTCTCAGTAGATTTGTCTGTACATTCAAAACTACTTAAATTATAAACAAAATATTCGATAATATTCGAAGAATGAGATAAACATGTCACATTTAAATTAATATTTCAATATATTAAGAAAATGCACTGGGATATACAATACAGTGTTAGAAAATAGCCAACAATTCTGCTCATCTTCGAATAAATATTTCTCCTCAAACTATCGGGCCGACCGGCGTCAAAGAAACCTTTTTCGATGATTCGAAACTTCTTCAGTTTTTCTGACGTAGTTATCTTCTTTGATTTGATCTATAACTTGGCTATCGTTATCCAGTATTTTCGCAATCATAGACAGTTCTGCGTGTTTAAACAATAGATTCAAAAATAATTCTTTAATGGACAACATCGGGTTATTCCGCTAGCACTAGCCATACGTTATATATGTAATAATAAATAAATAAATAAACACCACAGAAATTAGACAACCCCCAATTCCAGAAGCCAGGGCTTGTGTGGAAGGGGGTTACACATTGAAAAAACGCGGACATACAACCATTTCCTCCGACAGTGCCGGAACCAGGATTCGAACCCGGTGGTGCGATATCCGTGTGATTAATCGCGATTGCCACCTCGCACCTTAACCCACTCAACTATCGACCAGACAGGTATACATTAAGTTTATACCTATTGTATTAAGAAGTCTTCTCAGAGCCCCATAAAATACATTTTTGTATCAATTCCACACAAAAAAAATAATATGACTGGATTTTATTTTAAAACAATAAATGCAATTTTATATTTTGAACAGTATCTTCAAGGTTTTATGATTGAAGAAACAAATGTTATATTCATATTTGTTGGTTTAAATGATTTATTATAAGAACATTCATGTCGCAGGTTTATTCTTCATCTTGAAATATATATAATAAATATTTGACGTCCAATATAAGAGCTTTCCGAATTCTGAAATTGCATACCTACAAGCAAACCATAGAAGTCTTTCCTTATTTATTATTCATAACTGTACATGATCTATTGAACATCAAATATGTTTTGAATTTATTAGACTTCATCTAGCTAACTTATCATTTTATATGTCGTATCAGGTGAATTGGAAAACCAAGTTCTAACAAGATGGATAAACATATTTCCCATCAAGAAGTACAAAATCACATTTGAAGCTAAACCGTCGAAATGTAATTTTAAAATGATATTTTTAACCAGTTCAATATTTTCAAGATTAAAATTTACTATCCCAAGAAAGATAGAATACCTACGCCAAACCTTCATGAATTGTATATTACTGGATTCCAAGTAAATATACTTTAAAAATATATATATTTAGTTTATAAATAAGATGGTGATAAACATATCTAATAGAGCTTCTTAACCCATTATATTACTAGACAATGTATCATTTTTAGCACGAGTTTGAGATTATTATTTTTTTAATTTGATTTTATACGCCAGAGGCCCTTACTCTCTTCGGTGGATCTATTTTTTTAGTGTTTTCTAAAAAGGTATTATTTTCTAAAAGAAATTTTTATTACATGCATTTCCGCTGAAGCCCTAGAAAAAAGATATATTGACTGTAATTAATATACAACTGTTTTTTTTACAAAATTTTCTAAGTACGTTGTTTAATCACAGTAATGTGAATAAACTTATCATTATATTGTCACCATTATTACTATGGTTCATTAGCCCCGGTTTATTTAACTGTGACATAGACATTTTTTACTGTTATATGAATTATTTAAATATTTTCTGACATAATTCATCATGATATCAGTCATCCATAATAACTCTACAGGAGACCCTTGTATCGGAATAAAAACGTCTGTTCTCACTTATATTAACAGATCAACTACGCAGTTTTCTATTGAAACTAAACAACCATTTCTTACAATATCACGAAATATACCTTTCCCGATTATGAAAATAAAAGATTAGTCTAGCTAAATAAAATAAATACAATATTAAAATTAAATAATTCGGATATGATTAGGTTTAAAATTAAATTTGTGAATAAAAATGAAGTTAATTGTCATAATTTCCAATTTAAAATATTCTTAATTATTAATGGCGAACATGAAACTTATTTGTTTAGTTTGTTACAACCTTTTAAGTCCGCGTAGCTCAATATTACTTCCAGCCACACAGTATCACTTATTTGTGATGTCCAGCTACTATCTCCTAAGCTCCTTCACCTTTCAGATGATATTCCGTTTCCACCAGGAATCGTTTTCTTGACCTTAAAATAAATTATAATTATACTTCTTTCTCCTACTTGTCAAAATCTATAAAACTCGATTTTCTATTTTTTTCTTCCAAATTGATTAACTATTTCTCGTTCTTCGTTTTACTTTTCTTCAGTTAAACCAACAACAGTCTATTCTCTCTATTTTATTCTAATATTCTCTTTTCTCCAAAATTTTCGTCCCCTTCAATTTTCATAATTTTTTTGTCATTATTTTCATCCCTAGGCAACTCCAATTTCCAATTTTTCCACAATCTCCTTTATATTTTCCTCGAATAAAATTGCAAATACTAACTTGAATCTTTCGCGACATAAACTTAACAAAACAAATTGGTTTCTTCTCTTCTCATCACGTGATATTGAGCCTTTTTCACTTTTATCATTTTTCCGCACAAATTAATTAAAAATCTTATATCTATTTGAACATGTGTTTTAAACGTTTTAATAATAATTAATATAACAATAATTGAGTGCATTTAAAAATAAAATAACTGATTCTAATTACCATTAAATTATGTTATAAACATCTCTATCTATGTCTTTAATGACAGAAATTAAAAAATTGCATGTATTTATAGATAATATCTGTTTTATGTAAAATACCTTGATATTTTATCAAATAGAACAAATAAAAATAACAGAGAACATGCTCGAGCAACGAGGAGCAGCAGTAGGTAGCTTTCAGTGAGAACCTCAAAATGGCAGATGATATTCTGCCTAAACGTCGTTTAGATAACCGTGACTCCTGGAGGAGTCGACCATCGACGCGGGAGAGCACCCGGAAGTACAATAACACTTCATTTAACACCCGCGAAAACCTAAAAAACAACATATATATATATATATATATATATATATATATATATATATATATATATATATATATATATTATTTTAAAATATATAATGAGTTGGAAGTTATTTCACATTTCAATTAATTTTTAATTAATATATTCTATTACTCCATTTCCTTCAAGTGCGCCACTGAGTTTAATAAACCTGTACATTTCTTCCCGTTATTCCATTTTATTGTTTAAAACTGAATGGTTTCCTTTATTCAGCAGATCATTAAACGTTCATGTACGTGTATCTGTCGACTCTTCCGAGTTATCTTCCTGTTTACTAACTTCCTGCAAAGCGAATATACGACCGTATCACCTGTCCGTGTCCATTTATGCACTATTGTGTTCGTTCAGTGGGAACTTTTTACTGGCAGGTTAAACTGATGCGTTAAGCGAAAACATAATGTCACAAAAAATGTATAGTACAAAAATTATATATTGAATTGTCTATGTATACTGTTATTGCTATGATTATCAGTATTGTATTTATTATTTGATTTGACACATATACAACATCAGTTTCCTCAGATTTTAAATGAAGTATGATTAGATTTCTGGTCTGATCGATAGCCGAGTGGGTTAAGGCGCGAGGTGGCAATCGCGATTAATCACACGCACATCGCACATCGCACCACCGGGTACGAATTCTGGCTCCGGCACTAGCACTGTCGGAGGAAATGGTTGTATGTCCGCGTTTTTTCAATGTGTAACCCCCTTCCGCACAAGCCCTGGCTTCTGGAATTGGGGGTTGTCTAATTTCTGTGGTGTTTATTTATTATTATTATTATTTATTATTTCTGGATGTAGTCCCATGTGACTTTTAGTCACCTATTGGCTCCTGGATAATATTAAACGACATATCGTATTTACCATTTTCAGATTCTTGCTGATAGCTGCGTACTGCTTTTTCTCTCTGCCTCTCTCTCGCTCTTTCTAGGTGTAATTTTACTTATTAAGGTTTTGAGATTTCTTTTCTATTTCTATTGCCTCTCTGGAAATTCTTGACTTGTAATGCTCAACATTGGCTGCCATACTATTGTCAAAGTCTACTTTGTGTCCTGTGGTTTGAACATGTACCAGAGGCGATATTGTTTCATCTTTTCGTACTACATTCATATATTCTTTCTTTCTTACAATTGGTCGTCGGTTGGTCTTTCCAATGCATGACTTACTGTAGTTTTAGCATATGATTTCGTATAAACCTTGAGTTTCTATTGCAATTTTGGATCGCAGAGGTCTGTTTTGAATATCTTTTCTATTTTGTGTTTGTGTCGAATTTTACTGATTGTATCTATTGTTCTCCTCACATAAGATATATGCACTTTTGCCACTGATCGCGGTGTGCCACCGCGATCGGTACTAGAAACAGTTTATTCCATTTTATTCGGATATAAAATGTATCCGAAGTCACAAAAAAAGATTACGTCAATATTCTGGTTTAAAGAGAGTATCACCATGAAGGTGATAAATAAAATCATTTCTTTTTTAATTATTTTTAATTTATGTCGCCTGTTTATCCTTTTAGTCTATTTTTGGTAAATAAACGAGGCAACACATGCGAACGACTAGCTGGTTTTAGCCGAAGCAAAGAGTCGTAGATTCTGAGAATTTCCAGGAGATGTGAAACTTACCCTTTTGTATGTGTGACATATAAGACAAATTGTTATTTGGGAAATGGAGACAATGAAAAGTTGATGTTAATTGGGCACCATCTATAGTGAATAACTAGTTGATTTGTCTCTTTTTCCCTTAAAACCAGTCTCCTATAGACAAGACTGAAATTTATGGTAAGGAAATTAAATAATCGATAAGATGAATAATAAAATATATTAT
Organism: Leptura quadrifasciata; assembly: GCA_963675555.1. Lineage (NCBI taxonomy): Eukaryota > Metazoa > Arthropoda > Insecta > Coleoptera > Cerambycidae > Leptura > Leptura quadrifasciata. The sequence continues at coordinate 56,875,772 of OY776678.1, read as the reverse complement.
ATAAATAAATAAATTTTACAACATGAATTTAAAAAGTAATTTGTAAAATTGGAATTTAATAGTGAATCTTAAAGAAAATATATATGTTTAAATATAATTTTAGGTGAAATTTAATATCAAGAAAATTGCAACAGTGGAAAGGAATTTAATACAAAAAAACTAACCGAGAATATAATACCAATTTCCTAGGTTTCCAGATTCAGTGTAGTCGAAGCTGGTAAGCACTTCACTTCAGATTGTAATTGTCTCGGCAGCAAATCTAGGTATCTTTGGCAATTTATGTAACCATCAGGTATTAATTAATAAAAAAGAATAAAAGCTTGCAAATACCACAGCTTACAATATTTGAATAATTGCAATATGCTTGGTTGAAAAATTCAAAGTGGCAATATACTTGCTAAATGCAAATACCTTCAATAATGCTTTCAATAAATGAAATAAATTTCCAATATATGAACTATAAAATATATTCAATATATATTTCCAGTAGAATAAATTAAATGACTTCAATATATAAATATAAATTACAATGTGTAAATGCTGATTCGAACTAAATTCCCAAAAATAAAATAGAAAAAAAAAATATTACTAGGTAGTGACATGTCGCATTTTAGTTACATAAAATTAAAGATATTGAATTTAATTGAATTGAATTTAATTTCAATAATAAAACAATTGAAAATGAATGAAATTGAAATAATTGATAAATAAAGTTTACCTGTTTGATATAAATGTAATATTAATAACTGAGGGTCTCACAATCGAAAAGTTCGTGTGTCTTAATCGGTGTAGATTTGGAAGGCAAATGGCATCCTCGGATGATTAATTAATAAGGTAAACTTTTTTATAGTGCAATTCAACTACCAATGTACAAATTTTAAAAATATATTTTAACTAAATAAAATGAAAACGGATATTTTACTAGAATCGCCACATGTTGATGAGGGACTTAAACGCGCAATCAGCGTTCCTTTCTAGTTAGGTTTCCTTTCTCAATCAAATTACAGAACCTTTTAATTCGATAAAGAAATCTATAATATTTACATACAAATTTGACAGTAATTAAATTCCATACATAACCTAATCGGGAATAAGTATGAACAGTCCAAATAAATAAATTGTTTTCATACTCTATGGTGTGATCCAGTAAATACATTACATTATAACAGGTATGCCTGTAAGAAATTTTAGAGATAATAAAAACAATTCAATACATGTAGTACAGAGCACACAAGTTAAACAAATGAAATTTAAATAAATGTAAATGTTTTTGCAGGCTTTGGTCGACAAAAAGTTACTGAAGTGTTGTAACAGAGATACATTAATACATAAATTAGTGTTAAAAATACATGACTGGGTTCCTAAGATAAACAATAACTATATATAAAATATGAAGTAATTTAGCAGTTATACAAAGGAAATTCTGCTAGGTTGAAGTAATCTCACTTACAAAAACTAAATCAAAGTGCTACCAGATCGTGCTAAACACACAAATATCAGTTGTTTTAACAAAGTTGTTAAATGGACATAGAGGCCATGTAACAACATGCAAATATTCAATCTACGAATAGTCACCTCTTCCGAATTCACATAAAAGTATATATTTATCTAAATGCCCAAAAATAACCTACAAAATAAATTTTGAAAGTTGTAAATCAGATTAAATATTATTCACTACGCATTGTCATGAAAAATTCTTTGTATCTATAGACTATAATGCTGATGATAAAATTAATCTCTCGAGAGTGTATTAAAAAACTTATGTTTTCTTTTAATATAAAGCCTGTTACCTTTTCTTAGTTCTAATTTTAACCTCACCACAATAAAATTGTGAGAGGTTACTAAAATTGGTTCAAAAACGAAAATTGAGATAACCTCAAATTTTTACGTTTTGGGGTCCTAGGAACCTAAAAAAGCGGTTTTTGAAAAATGTCTGTGTGTGTGTATGTGTGTTAGCACGATAGCGCCGAAACTACTAAACGGATTTGAATGAAACTTTGCATGTGCGTTTCTTTAATGCTCCAGAAGATCTGAAAAGGTTTTGGTTGAGATCGGATTACGTTTAGTGCCGTTTTGGCGCAACAAGTTGTTTATTTTGTAATTACTTACAATGTTCAATCGGATCATTGAAAAGCAATTAAAATTACAATTTCAACGATATATCACACTTCCACCCTTTCGATTTGGTTCCCGCGAAAAAAATTAAAAACACAAATCTGAAGCATAGATCGCATTTCGCGTGACATGATCGATGCGCGTAGGCGTTACGTCGTGAAACTGGTCACGTCACGTCTATTCCTATTCAACAACAACTATACAGCTTTACTGTCGCATTTAATTTCAAATATTTGGAATTGGAGAACGCGTTTGGATAAAAGTTTGCATGAGGGTTTCATCAATGTTCTAGAAGATCTAAAAAGGTTTTGGTTGCGATCGGATTAGGTTTAGTGCCGTTTTTTAAAATATATACAGAGACATATCGAAGAATTACACTACAAATATTCCTCTAAAATCTAGTAAAATTACTGAAATGCAAGGTAACTAATGTTTATTTAACAAAGAGTCATGAGCGATCGGTTTGCAATGAGCAAATTTTGTCGATTGTCGTTTGCTCCCCGTGCTATGTTTTAGTAGTTTGTCATCTGATACGTTGGTGTCATGTCACATATAAGATTTCGGGATATTTGCAACTTTTAGTGACTGTGTACAAGTGGATTGTCACAAACTTTAAAAGTAGGTGTAACAATAGCAATATCATATGCTTTTATTATGAATTATCACTTTACCAATTTTCAGTTCGTTACTTTACGAATCTGTAATATTTATGGTACCTAACTAGACTTTCTCAGTTATTCAAGTGATGTTAAACTTTTTAATACGATAATAGTATATTATTCAACGAGCGATAATGTAGCAAACTGAATACTATATTTTATCTACGATTATAATAATTAATGTTAAATTGCAAGAATACAGAAACATTATTTACAAAATAATGTCAACAGTTAAACGTCAAATAACATGTCAAATCACCTTCATTTCCTCAATAATAATAATGGACCATTCCATTTCACCGTATCGGAAAGGTGATTGGCTGTATCTAGTGAATTATGCAACTCCCGCTTATAATCCACGCTATTTGTTTATGGATACTATTACTTGTTCAAAAGCAGTTGATTAGTGAATATATTATAACCAAATAGAGAAAGAGATATAATAGTTTCAAATAGATTATAACCATATTAGAAACTAAATCAGTTATTAACTTCTGGATGTGAATGAAATAGTGTGTGCGTGTGTATGTGTGTTAACACGATAGCGCCAAAACTACTGAACGGATTTAGATTGGATGAGTTTAATGCTCCAGAAAATCTGAAAAGGTTTTGGTTGAGAGGATTACGCTTAGTGCCGTTTTGGCACACAATTTAATGCTCTTTTCGGCTTCAAAGATCTACCGGGTTGGGAGGTTCCAGCCGCTTCCAGTAGCTGCCGATTTTTTAGTCGTAATTTTTAGCCTTGGGTAACTCCATTAGTCAAAACTGATCTCTAATTAATTTCAACTAAATAAATCTCCCTCTAGAAGTCATATGCTCAAATTTATTTCTAGTAAAATTATTAAAAACAGTATGTTTTGATATGCTGTGTAACTGGTTCTTTGTTTAAATAAACTTTCAAACTTGAACCAACCAGTGTACTTATTATATTCACATTTCCACATGTATATATTTTATTCTGCACTTCGAGTTTCATCGAAAATAACATCAATTTTCGTTTCTTTAATGATAGATGGGCAGAAGAGTTTTTGTGTATCAATCCAGTGCCATGATCCAATAATTAATCCTTTTTCAGTTGAATTACACTGACTTCGAAAAAAATATGATTCCTAAAATATTATAATGTTCTATTTAAAAATCGAAAGTTAATGTCTCTTCTGACGAAACTTTGAAATAAAATAAAATAAAGATGAAAAGCAGCTGTACCATTAAACTAGCACATAATTTACATAATTTCAAGTAGAAAAACTAATTTTGACCTATTATATAATATTACTTTCATTTTTCAATTATCTGCAGAAATATTCTTAACAAAGCAACTTGTGGAGGCCTAACCATCTTTTTTATATATTTTATTGTGAGTTTATTATGCACGTACTACAATGTAATTTGAATGGGGTGTAGAGAATTCATATTGAAGATCACACCTTTATGCATAGGCGTCGTCCTATGTCAGATGTTTATATGTCGGGTAAATATATCTCTACTAGATGAAAATACCAAGAATATACATTATTTTTTACAAGAGCATATATAAATTTTTTAGATCATTTCAGTATATATAACTGGGAATATTAGAAATGGCAAGATCAAGGAGATAACAGTTGACGCCGGAACGTATTGAATTTGCATTTGGATTACATACTATTCACAAGATACATTTAGGAAGCATTTCAATCAAAACTTTTAACATATTGCATACGTTTTAAAAATTGTTTGCACAATTTCAAAGCAGAAACATGAAATATTTTTGAAATATTTTAATTCTGGTGTTAGTAGTCTCAAGATTCACTGAAATACAGTATTATAAATAGAAGCATTATGCGCACAAGCACTAAAGATCGCCATACCACTAAACCATATTGACGCTTTACCGCAAACTCCTTCCATCTCAGATGGATAAAATTAGGTCATAAAATTGTACATATCTAAAACAAACTTAACTAAATTTACAAACTACACATTTTTAAAGTTTTGCCTTAAACACTTTTTTTAAATTTTGACACTAACGCAGACACCTCAACATACATGAGGAGCCGTCCGCGAGGTGTGAAAATGCCGGGCTGCACATAGGCTGGCCGAAACTTTGGTTTTAGAAATTTTAGAAAATTATGATTTGAAATAATATAAATTTAGAGACAAAAGGAAAACAAAAAACAAACGCGACAAAAAGGTTACAAACAGAAAGGAAGTTACAGGAAAAATTTACAACAGGTATGAAATATCAGTAATGGTGAATAGGGCAAGCGGGAGTTAAGTGGATGAAGTTTGGCTACAGATGTTGCCAGAAGATCGGTAACGTCTGGTATGGCAGTGTGTGTTTTATCCGAAATAGGGCATTATGCTGTCTAATCTGTGTTATGTTTCTTATTAGCGGGCTATCGCCCAGCTTGTAAGAGTAGAATTTTTGAGAGATGTCCCGGACATAGTCCGCTATTGAGGTTATATCGTTGCAAAGTGAGTATATATCTCTGAGGGAGGTATACCTTCCAGAATTAGAGATGAGGCGCATAAATTTGTATTCAAAAACTTTTAGTTTTCTCATTGTCGTAGCCGACGTGCTGCACCACCACCACCACCACAAGCCGTGACACCAGCCATCTGCGCCTTGAGTAGCATGTTCGCTGCTTGGGCATTCTTATGGGACTCCCGCGCGAATGTCCCGCCGTGTTGAAAATTTGTTATTCACTCGAGCCTGCTGGGATCTGCCCGTTAAGAACGAGTGAATGACTTTCATGAAATAAGTCGGGTATTTTATAGAGTAACTCCGAGATCCAGACTGTGTCGAACACCTTCTCAATATCGAGGAGCACCATGGCGGTGCATTTCCCGAGGTTGTATTGCACTTTGATGTCGTTAACTATCCTAACGACTTGTTGCACCGTGCATCTGCCCTTCCTGAAGCCACACTGGGACTCATCTTCGATGTGGAGCTCCTCTTGATCAGCGTCTAGTCTGGTTAGGACGAGCTTCTCCACCAACTTAGAGATCGCCGACAGTAACGAGATGGGCCTGTAGCTGCCGGCGAACTTCGCGTTCTGGCTTAAGCCACTTATCCAGTAACACAAAGAGATAGGTAGACTACACACTAAATGTGTTGCGGACGGCTATAAAATTCTTGATATTATGTTATTTTTAACAAGTACGAACTGACCGTTCCTTGGAATAGAAACGAATGGTTTAGAACTTAGAAGTAGCTATTAAATATCTCGTGTCACAATAGCGTACTTATTTATCCACGTTTCGGTATTAGTCATATTGTCTTTACTCCACCGACCTAGGTTGATTTCGCTGGCTGTCGGTAACACACCTGCTCGTGGGTCGTGCACCTAGTCATTATACCAACAAACTCGCTACTAGGGTTAAATGTTACGTATATCGTTAATTCTATTATACATTGGGAACAGTCTGGAACAGGAACAGATATCACTCTGTAACTGAAACTAATTAGTACTATTACGTTAAGAAGCTACTTTAGTTCATCACTACTACACGCTCCTGTGAATTGATAAAAATGAAGGATAGAGTCTTCTCCCTTTTTGTCGCACGGCATTATAGGTGGTAGAGAGTCAAAAGACTGCTTAAATATTTGCCTCTCTCAATGGATTTTGGCATGTACGTCTTAACTTGTGAACTGTCGATATAATCATAACGCACATCAATGGCGTGTGATATTTTAAATGGGTAAAACAATTTTTGAATTCGTTGTAAATTCAGAAATATGAAAAATAATTATTCTTATACTATACTGATATTGGGCTTATTAATATGTTTCACTTTTAGATATTAATTTAAAAATATTATATAATAGTAAGGTCGCCCTTGATTTTTACCGAAATATTCCAATGGGTAAGGCAACACCGCTTGCTGGCAATTAATTGAGATACAGCGTGGTTAGAGTTACGGGTGTTATGAGTACGACTTAGCAACTTGTAAGTCTCTGACTTTCCAGAGTTTTCGAATGCGAAGCTGGCCAAGTACGCCAATGACGCAGCCATTGTACGCACATTAACCCACAAGCAGCAAATATGTTGCTGAGGACGCATATGGCTCGTGCCACGGCTTATTACATTCGGGTGAACGGTGAGAAGTCTGAGGCGATAGTCTTTACACGTCGGTTCCCCGAAAATAAAATTATAACACCTATTTCGATCAGGGGAAACAAAATTCTTACTAAGAGACGCGTGAAGTACTTGGGGGCTAGACTGGACCAGCGACTGACGTTTAACACCCTCATAAATGAGACTGTACGTGCGGTCTACTCCCAGTCCAGGAGTCTGTATTCGCTCATGGTTAGGGGTAACAGACTCAACAGACAAAATAAACAATTGTTGTACACAATGGTGGTCACATAGGCGGCGCCGGTGTGGTGCAGCATACCTTTTAAAATCAAAAAATGTTTAAAATCAAAGTTTAGGCCAGCTTTGCGCAGTCCGGCGTTCATACATATCGCAGAAGTTACCTCGTTTGGATTGAGGTGCCTGCGTCAACTGTAATTTTTTTTTTAAAGTGCATAGTGAAAAATTTTTAAAAATAATTGTGTAGTTTAAGTTTTTTTAAATCTGTTTTTTAGATATATTAATTGTATGATCGATTTTTTAATTGTTTTTACACAAAAGGTGTTTAGGTTTAATTTTTTCCAATTGTTGTATTCGCCGACCCAGACCTGTTTCACCCGACCCTGCAATTAGTGCATTCTGTAAGTCGGACAGAAATGTAAATATTTGCCAATCTAACGAGACTATGTCGCCGTCCCACCCCCGTTTTCGAGGATTTTGAACACGATAGCGGTAGTAAAATTTCTCTCCGAGGTCACCCAACCCCCTACCCGGACAAAAACCACCTCCGAAAGGGGTAAACCGCGTACCCGCCGTCTTCTACCATCCAAACCTGTGTTACCCCCATTTTCCAGTATGCTGAGTACGATGGTGATGTCGAGACCCCTCCTAGATGCCCACCAACTCCCCCAAGCGGCCCAATACGCAGTTTATCTCTTTCGGGTGTGGTTTTTGGCCGTTTGGGGGATTGGCGAGGATTGAGGAGAGGTCTCTACATCACCATCGTGCTCAGCATCCTCGAAAAGTGGGGGTAACATGGGTTTAGCCAAAGAAGACGGCCCGTCCGCAGTTTACCCCTTTTGGGGGTGGTTTTTGGTCGTTTGGGAGGTCTCGACATCACCATCATGCTCAGCATCCTCGAAAGGGGGGGTAACACATGTTTGGATGGTAGGAGACGGCGGTTTGCCCCTTTCGGGATTGGTTTTTGTCCGTGTAGGGGGTTGGGTGATCTCGGAGAGAAATTTGACCACCGCCATTGTGTTCAGCATCCTTAAAAACGGAGGGGAAACATAGTCTCGTTAGATTAGCAAATATTTACATTTTTCGAGGTTCTATCCGACTCACAGAAGGCACTAAATCCACCACCGCGCGTAAGCGGTGGTTACACGATCGGTCCCGGGCAGGCCCTGGCTAGGCAACTTTTTGTACTACGTAATTTTTTAAATAAATCTGTTTGGTATTATGAGTATCACTTAGTGAGTGCCTTTTGGCTTTATTTTATTAATTCCGTAACCAGCGAATATTTGTTGTAAATGTTAATGATGCGCATTTTTTCGTCCATTTATTTTATTTGTTGTCTTTTTATTCCGATCCTCAGTTCTCTTCAAGCGGTTCGCACAGTCTATTGTTATATTTTTTTTATTTAATACTGCAATAATACAACAGGTTCCTAAAATTTGGATTTGAAGTTCAATTGATATTTTTTACACCTGAAGATAATACCAGCTTTGTAGCGTTATGATATCTTTTACATTGACACTGTTTTGTGAATATATTATACTGTAATAAAAAAACATTCAATGTAAATTTTATTACATCCCTACATAGAAAATTAACATATAAAACGTTTCACTTACAATTATGTTCAGGTATGTTGGAAGTATTTTCATGAATAGATCTTTTGCGGAAGCGTCATTGATTTTTCTTAACGAAACTTTGATTTTGATATTGATATAAAATATTACGCCTCGTATAAAAAAGAAATAATTTAATTGCTATAAGTAGGTGATACGCTTATGCATGTTTGATATATAATTAGCCGTTTTTAGTATTTAGTAAAAAAAATTAGTAGTATTCTACAAGTTATTTTCTATTGTAATGTAGACCCTATTAGATTCAAGACATTATAGAATTCAAGAGGTTGAATGAAATTCGAGAAAAATATGAAGTAAACGTGAAAAATGTTTTTCCACATATGAGTTTTAGATTTTCGTATTCACATTTTAATTATTTATTTTAAAAGCAATTAACCTACTGATTGTGCATTTAGATGTGTCAACTCATTATTAATGGTATTAATAATGGTACTAAACTGAGGCAATAGTGCGTTGGACCTCGATATCTCGAGTTCTACGATAGCTAGAATTTTTTAAAAAAATTGCAAGTAAACTAGATAAAAAAGTCTATAACTGGAAATTATTTTCGAACATACAGGGCGAGCCGAGACGAAATTATAGGACCAAGTACCTTTTTTTAAAATGAAATACTATGTATATCAGTACATTTTTTGAAGCCTCTTTCTAGGCTCTATTTTATTCCTATATTAGCATTGAATATCTCCCAGCCACTTGGATGTAATGAATTTTTTTGTTGAAATCTATCTATCTAGTCGATAGCCGAGTGGGTTAAGGCGCGAGATGGCAATCACGATTAATCACACGGGCATCGCACCACCGCGTTCGAATTCTGGCTCCGACACTGGCACTGTCGGAGGAAATGGTTGTATGTCCGCGTTTTTTCAACGTGTAACCCCATTCCGCACAAGCCCCTGGCTTCTGGAATTGGGGGTTGTCTAATTTCTGTGGTGTTTATTATTTATAATTTAAATAATGCAATCTGCAGATAGATATTTAAAAAATCACCACAGTCACAATTATGGGTTTTAAGAAAAACTTATGTGAATACCAGTTACGAGACATCTAATTAATGTTTTTGGATCATTTTCATTTCCTAAAAATGTTCATGGTGGCCAAAAATCATTTTTCAATTAAGAACATTTTAAATTGAATTTCTCAATTTTTTCGACGTTGTGATGTAAAAATTAAAAACGAACATTTTTTGTAAGTACTTTTTGAAAATAATGGATCCGTCGGTAGATATAAGTTATGAGATATTAGAAAAAAAATTTTCGTGAAGAGGATTGCAACCTTTGATAAGCTTACTGGATAACATCATCAACCAAAGTTGCATCATCAGGAGATAATTAGAATTGCAGATATAGCAAATACACAAAAAAATATATAGTTCCGTGTACATATATATTGCACTTTGCAAGTTTTTTACTTATTTTTGCATGGGGATCTACCACGAGTGCAAATTCAAGTTTTTGACTACCCTGTATGTATGAAAACGCTGTTATATTGAAGAAAATTGTTGAATTATTTTTTTTTAATCTGGCCTCGTATATAACTTGGATGAAAAATATGTATCATCATATTTGTACAGCATCAAGTTCTATGCAATTTGTATTATTTTACTTTTTTCGTAGGGTTGATGTAATTCTATTTATGGAGTGGGGAAGGTAAAACTGAAGGATGTGAATTATTCTTTCCCCATTTTTCTTGTTTTTGGTAAATATTGCGGTAAAAATGGGTATCGCCAAATTTGTAAATCATGAAAAATGTTCAATGTTCATGTAAATCTCTTTCACACATGATCACGTTGTACAGCCCTGCAAAAGTCGTTATGTAGGCGCCGGACTGGCTTAGGACACATATCAAACGTATTTTGGCAAACGTGCACAAGGAAAAATCTGAAAAACTTTACTCCCCAGTTAACTTTGAATATGGGAAATTAGTACCCGACAATATTTTCTTTCTCCACGCTTTCATCCTCTGTATTTAACATGAGAGAGCTTTCGCTCTTCTTCACTGTTTAAAGATATAGAACGTGTTGGAAGAAATGTGAAATTATTTAAACATGAAAATGTACACATTGAGGAACTTGCTAAAGTTGAAGGCGTTATTTTATCGCTTTGTGCCTCTTTGTACGAAGGAGACAAAACTGTAGAATTAGTAAATTCATTACAGTACAGGCATGTCACGAAATCAATTACAAAAAAGATTTATCTTCTTTCAACACTGCCATCAACAGAAACCGCAGCAAACAGATACTTAGGAAACATATCAAATGTGGACATTGCTCAGATTTCACAAAGATGTCAAAAAGAAGAGCTGGCGCAGAATCAAACCTTGCACTGAAAGCAATCAGCAAGGCCGATACGGTACGACGGTATTCTAAGATTTTGTAAAAGCACATAATTTGTAAGAATTAGAGCAGAAAAATATTTGACGATGAATTAGTACTTGATGAAGACGAAATCGACGACGAAGATATTGCGATAATGATGAGAGAAACATACTCAACAACAACAACAAAATTTTATAAGTGAAACTTGTATTGAGGAAGAAATCGACAACAATCAACCGGGAGCATAAAAAACATAAAGCAGGGCGGTTTAATAATGTAATACACTGAGGAGAGACCGTCTGTTAGGCCTATTGAGGTCACCACGACTGAAAACGCACAAATGTAATTTTGATTTATTCACAGGTATGCGTGTTCAATGTTTGAGGCATTTTTAAATTGACAAAGGATAATTCCTTCCTATAATGTTTTGTAATAATACAGTTATAATTGTAATATTTTTCGTTTTACTGTTCTTAGTTTAAATTTTGAGAAAAGCACATAAAATTGATATTATTACTTACTCATTTTATTTAAATTGACCCAGAATGTTTTTACACATTTTGTAAATTGCTCTAATATGAAAGCAACTTGAAAACTTTGTCATAAGCAGTAACATTTTAAACTGTAATAAAGTTATAATACAGCACAGTAAATACAAAAAAAATCCCAGAATGTCTTCCTGAGGCACTCCAATTTCAACAATTCATTATGTCTTTATCCCTATAACTAACAAATTGTTTCAGCTCTGTGAAGTTAGCACTACCACTTTAAAATTTTGAAATCGTTTTGGCCTCATCAATTGTAGCTTTTTTGTTGCGAATTTGTTGCGGTGAGAAAAAATTTGTAGCTCTTTATTTTTTAAAAATAACCCATAGTAATGCTAACTTCACAGTGAAGATAGCATTACCACTCACAGTGCTTTAAAATTTTGAAATTGTTTTGGCCTCATCAATTGTAGCTTTTTTGTTGCGAATTTGTTGCGGTGAGAAAAAATTTGTAGCTCTTTATTTTAAAAAAATAACCCATGGTAATGCTAACTTCACAGTGAAGATAGCATTACTACTCACCAGTGCTTTAAAATTTTGAAATCGTTTTGGCACCATTAATTGTAGCTTTTTTGTTGCGAATTTGTTGCGGTAAGAAAACATTTGTAGCACTTTATTTTTTTAAAATAACTCATGGTAATGCTAACTTCACAGTGAAGATAGCATTACCACTCACAGAAATAACTTTAAAAAGTGCACAAACATCTTCTTATCACAAGAATAATTTCTTGCGAATTTGTTGCACACGATTAATAGCAAAAAATTAATGAAAAAATGTTTTTTTCTGGTAATGCGAACTTGATAATCAAAATCGCTTTTAATAATTAGCCAAATAAAACGGGAGGTTTGTCGATTTTGATGAAATAATTCAGAGCGGGCTGAAATTTTGGGAACAGGCATATTTTGTGATAATTTTTAATATATCAAAATGCCCAACCCGCAGACGCCGGCGGAGGCGAGGGGAGGGAGAAAATAGGCAAAAAAAAATCGGTTTTTCGTAAAAAAACTACAAACAAGCAATTTTCGTCACCTTTGAAGTACAAAAAGGTATATTTAATAATATTTTTTCACTTTTTGAAGTATCAGAAATTCTCACAAAATAACTTCAGCCCGCTCTGAATTATTTCATCCAAATTTTCCCATTTCATTGGGCTAAATAATTTATAAATAAGAACGATAAAAAAAATTGTTTAAATATTTTTTTAAAAAGGGCCGGAACAAACAGATAGCTTTAAAAAAGTGAGCAATCGCGACTGAACGATTCCGGGTGCATCGTATACAAAATAAAACACAAAATATGCAAGGCAAGTAAGGAAGGAAATTTGCAGATAACAGATTTCAAAAGATTTTGAGAACAAAACGTGGACTACTGTAATTTATATTGAAAAACAGTAGCAGTTTGCTCATAAAAACAGGTATTCCATTTTATTTCGTAAACATTTTACTCAAAAATGTTTTCTAAGGAACGAAAAAGCATAAATCGCTAGAATTCTAAGGTTGTCATAAAAAGAGAACATAGTTTATTTTATGTTGAAACTATATTAGAGAAAACTTTATTTGCAACGAATTGTTTCTCGATGCAACAAATTCGTACGCGACACGTAACAAAGTCTCGAAATGAATAACACATCAAAAAATGCATTTGCAACGGTTTTTGCAGGTGGTAGTCTTAGGCTGCGCTGGAAATTCAAGATTTCATTAAATTTTGCCAAAACTTTTTTCGCAACAAATTAGGTCCCGGTGCAACAAATTCGTACACCACACGGTACAAATGCTCGAAATGAGAAACAGATGGAAAAATGCATTTGCAACAATTTTTGGCGGTGGTAGTGTCAGGTTGCGCTGGAAATGCAGCGCATTATCAATTTTTGCGAAAACCTGTTTCGTAACAAATTATTACTCGGCACAACAAATTCGTGCATCACACGCTACAACTCATAGAAGTGAAAAACACATGAAATAATGCATTTACAGCCATTTTTGTAAGTGGTAATGCCAAGTTGTGCAGAAGATTCAACGTTTTCTCGGTTTTTACTGAAAATTTGTTTCGCAACAAATTATGACTCGGCGCAACAAATTTGAACACCACACGCTACAAATCGTCGAAGTGAAAAACACATGAACAAATGCATTTGCAACGGTTTTTGGCAGTGGTAATGCCAGGTTGTACTGAAAATTCAACGTTTTATCGTTTTTGCTGAAAATTTGTTTCACAACAAATTATGACTCGGCGCAACAAATTTGTACACCACACGCTACAAATCGTCGAAGTGAAAAACACATAAACAAATGCAGTTGCAACGGTTTTTGGCAGTGGTAATGCCAGGTTGTACTGAAAATTCAACGTTTTATCGTTTTTGCTGAAAATTTGTTTCGCAACAAATTGTTACTCGGCACAACAAATTCGTAGACCACACGCTACAAATCGTCGAAGTGAAAAACACACAAAATAATGCATTTGCAACGGTTTTTGGCAGTGGTAATGCCAGGTCGTACTGAAAATTCAACGTTTTATCGTTTTTGCTGAAAATTTGTTTCGCAACAAATTGTTACTCGGCACAACAAATTCGTAGACCACACGCTACAAATCGTCGAAGTGAAAAACACACAAAATAATGCATTTGCAACGGTTTTTGGCAGTGGTAATGCCAGGTCGTACTGAAAATTCAACGTTTTATCGTTTTTGCTGAAAATTTATTTCGCAACAAATTATTACTCGGCACAACAAATTCGTACACCACACGCTACAAATCGTCGAAGTGAAAAACACACAAAATAATGCATTTGCAACGGTTTTTGGCAGTGGTAATGCCAGGTTGTACTGAAAATTCAACGTTTTATCGTTTTTGCTGAAAATTTGTTTCGCAACAAATTGTTACTCGGCACAACAAATTCGTAGACCACACGCTACAAATCGTCGAAGTGAAAAACACACAAAATAATGCATTTGCAACGGTTTTTGGCAGTGGTAATGCCAGGTCGTACTGAAAATTCAACGTTTTTTCGGTTTATACTGAAAAGTTGTTTCGCAACAAATTATGACTCGGCGCAACAAATTTGAACACCACACGCTACAAATCGTCGAAGTGAAAAACACATGAACAAATGCATTTGCAACGGTTTTTGGCAGTGGTAATGCCAGGTTGTACTGAAAATTCAACGTTTTATCGTTTTTGCTGAAAATTTGTTTCACAACAAATTATGACTCGGCGCAACAAATTTGTACACCACACGCTACAAATCGTCGAAGTGAAAAACACATAAACAAATGCAGTTGCAACGGTTTTTGGCAGTGGTAATGCCAGGTCGTACTGAAAATTCAACGTTTTATCGTTTTTGCTGAAAATTTGTTTCGCAACAAATTGTTACTCGGCACAACAAATTCGTAGACCACACGCTACAAATCGTCGAAGTGAAAAACACACAAAATAATGCATTTGCAACGGTTTTTGGCAGTGGTAATGCCAGGTCGTACTGAAAATTCAACGTTTTATCGTTTTTGCTGAAAATTTATTTCGCAACAAATTATGACTCGGCGCAACAAATTTGAACACCACACGCTACAAATCGTCGAAGTGAAAAACACATGAACAAATGCATTTGCAACGGTTTTTGGCAGTGGTAACGCCAGGTTGTACTGAAAATTCAACGTTTTATCGTTTTTGCTGAAAATTTGTTTCACAACAAATTATGACTCGGCGCAACAAATTTGTACACCACACGCTACAAATCGTCGAAGTGAAAAACACATAAACAAATGCAGTTGCAACGGTTTTTGGCAGTGGTAATGCCAGGTTGTACTGAAAATTCAACGTTTTATCGTTTTTGCTGAAAATTTGTTTCGCAACAAATTGTTACTCGGCACAACAAATTCGTAGACCACACGCTACAAATCGTCGAAGTGAAAAACACACAAAATAATGCATTTGCAACGGTTTTTGGCAGTGGTAATGCCAGGTTGTACTGAAAATTCAACGTTTTATCGTTTTTGCTGAAAATTTGTTTCGCAACAAATTGTTACTCGGCACAACAAATTCGTAGACCACACGCTACAAATCGTCGAAGTGAAAAACACACAAAATAATGCATTTGCAACGGTTTTTGGCAGTGGTAATGCCAGGTCGTACTGAAAATTCAACGTTTTATCGTTTTTGCTGAAAATTTGTTTCGCAACAAATTGTTACTCGGCACAACAAATTCGTAGACCACACGCTACAAATCGTCGAAGTGAAAAACACACAAAATAATGCATTTGCAACGGTTTTTGGCAGTGGTAATGCCAGGTCGTACTGAAAATTCAACGTTTTATCGTTTTTGCTGAAAATTTATTTCGCAACAAATTATTACTCGGCACAACAAATTCGTACACCACACGCTACAAATCGTCGAAGTGAAAAACACACAAAATAATGCATTTGCAACGGTTTTTGGCAGTGGTAATGCCAGGTTGTACTGAAAATTCAACGTTTTATCGTTTTTGCTGAAAATTTGTTTCGCAACAAATTGTTACTCGGCACAACAAATTCGTAGACCACACGCTACAAATCGTCGAAGTGAAAAACACACAAAATAATGCATTTGCAACGGTTTTTGGCAGTGGTAATGCCAGGTCGTACTGAAAATTCAACGTTTTTTCGGTTTATACTGAAAAGTTGTTTCGCAACAAATTATGACTCGGCGCAACAAATTTGAACACCACACGCTACAAATCGTCGAAGTGAAAAACACATGAACAAATGCATTTGCAACGGTTTTTGGCAGTGGTAATGCCAGGTTGTACTGAAAATTCAACGTTTTATCGTTTTTGCTGAAAATTTGTTTCACAACAAATTATGACTCGGCGCAACAAATTTGTACACCACACGCTACAAATCGTCGAAGTGAAAAACACATAAACAAATGCAGTTGCAACGGTTTTTGGCAGTGGTAATGCCAGGTCGTACTGAAAATTCAACGTTTTATCGTTTTTGCTGAAAATTTGTTTCGCAACAAATTGTTACTCGGCACAACAAATTCGTAGACCACACGCTACAAATCGTCGAAGTGAAAAACACACAAAATAATGCATTTGCAACGGTTTTTGGCAGTGGTAATGCCAGGTCGTACTGAAAATTCAACGTTTTATCGTTTTTGCTGAAAATTTATTTCGCAACAAATTATGACTCGGCGCAACAAATTTGAACACCACACGCTACAAATCGTCGAAGTGAAAAACACATGAACAAATGCATTTGCAACGGTTTTTGGCAGTGGTAACGCCAGGTTGTACTGAAAATTCAACGTTTTATCGTTTTTGCTGAAAATTTGTTTCACAACAAATTATGACTCGGCGCAACAAATTTGTACACCACACGCTACAAATCGTCGAAGTGAAAAACACATAAACAAATGCAGTTGCAACGGTTTTTGGCAGTGGTAATGCCAGGTTGTACTGAAAATTCAACGTTTTATCGTTTTTGCTGAAAATTTGTTTCGCAACAAATTGTTACTCGGCACAACAAATTCGTAGACCACACGCTACAAATCGTCGAAGTGAAAAACACACAAAATAATGCATTTGCAACGGTTTTTGGCAGTGGTAATGCCAGGTCGTACTGAAAATTCAACGTTTTTTCGGTTTATACTGAAAAGTTGTTTCGCAACAAATTATTACTAGGCACAGCAAATTCGTACACCACACGCTACAAATCGTCGAAGTGAAAACACATGAAAACATGTATTTACAACAATTTTTGTAGGTGGTAATGCTAAGTTGTGCAGAAAATTCAACGTTTTTTCGGTTTTTGCTGAAAATTTGTTTCGCAACAAATTATTACTCGGCACAACAAATTCGTACACCACACGCTACAAATCGTGAAAATTGAAAAATACACGAAATAATGCATATGCAACGGTCTTTGGTAGTGGTAGTGCCAGGTCGTATTGAAAATTCAACGTTTTTTCGGTTTATACTAAAAAGTTGTTTGGCAACAAATTATTACTCGTCACAACAAATTCGTACACCACACGCTACAAATTGTCGAAGTGAAAAACACACGAAATAATACATTCTCAATGGTTTTGGGCAGTGGTAATGCCAGCTTGTACTCAAAATTCAACGTTTTATCGGTTTTTGCTGAAAATTTATTTCGCAACAAATTATTACTCGGCACAACAAATTCGTACACCACACGCTACAAATCGTCGAAGTGAAAAACACACGAAATAATGCATTTGCAACGGTTTTTGGCAGTGGTAATGCCAGGTCGTACTGAAAATGGCTGTAAATGCATTATTTCATGTGTTTTTCACTTCTATGAGTTGTAGCGTGTGATGCACGAATTTGTTGTGCCGAATAATAATTTGTTACGAAACAGGTTTTCGCAAAAATTGATAATACGCTGCATTTCCAGCGCAACCTGACACTACCACCGCCAAAAATTGTTGTAAATGCATTTTTCCATCTGTTTCTCGCTTCGAGTATTTGTACCGTGTGGTGTACGAATTTGTTGCACCGTGACCTAATTCGTTGCGAAAAAAGTTTTAGTAAAATTTAATGAAATTTTGAATTTCCAGCGCAGCCTAAGACTACCACCTGCCAAAACCGTTGCAAATGCATTTTTTGATGTATTTTTCATTTCGAGACTTTGTTACGTGTCGCGTACGAATTTGTTGCATCGAGAAACAATTCGTTGCAAATAATGTTTTCTCTAATATAGTTTCAACATAATAAACTATGTTCTCTTTTTATGACAACCTTAGAATTCTAGCGATTTATGCTTTTTCGTTCATTAGAAAACATTTTTGAGTAAAATGTTTACGAAATAAAATGAAATACCTGTTTTTATGAGTAAACTGCTACTGTTTTTCAATATAAATTACAGTAGTCCACGTTTTGTTCTCAAAATCTTTTGAAACCCGTTATCTGCAAATTTCCTTCCTTACTTGCCTTGCGCATTTTGTGTTTTATTTTCTATACGATGCACCCGGAATCGTTCAGTCGCGATTGCTCACTTTTTTAAAGCTATCTGTTTGTTCCGGTCCTTTTTAAAAAAATATTTAAACAATTTTTTTTATCGTTCTTATTTATAAATTATTTAGCCCAATGAAATTTGGATGAAATAATTCAGAGCGGGCTGAAGTTATTCTGTGAGAATTTCTGATACTTCAAAAAGTGAAAAAATATTATTAAATGTACCTTTTTGTACTTCAAAGGTGACGAAAATTGCTTGTTTGTAGTTTTTTACGAAAAACCGATTTTTTTTACCTATTTTCTCCCTCCCCTCGCCTCCGCCGGCGTCTGCGGGTGGGGCCTTTTGATATATTAAAAATTGTCACAAAATAACCTGTTCCCAAAATTTCAGCCCGCTCTGAATTATTTCATCCAAATCGACAAACTTCCCGTTTTATTGGGTTAATTATTAAAAGCGATTTTGATTATCAAGTTCGCATTACCAGAAAAAAACATTTTTTCATTAATTTTTTGCTATTAATCGTGTGCAACAAATTCGCAACAAATTATTCTTGTGATAAGAAAATGTTTGTGCACTTTTTAAAGTTATTTTTGTGAGTGGTAATGCTATCTTCACTGTGAAGTTAGCATTACCATGGGTTATTTAAAAAAAATAAAGTGCTACAAATTTTTTCTTACCGCAACAAATTCGCAACAAAAAAGCTACAATTAATGGTGCCAAAACGATTTCAAAACTTTAAAGCACTGGTGAGTAGTAATGCTATCTTCATTGTGAAGTTAGCATTACCATGGGTTATTTTTTTAAAATAAAGAGCTACAAATTTTTTCTCACCGCAACAAATTCGCAACAAAAAAGCTACAATTGATGAGGCCAAAACAATTTCAAAATTTTAAAGCACTGTGAGTGGTAATGCTATCTTCACTGTGAAGTTAGCATTACTATGGGTTATTTTTAAAAAATAAAGAGCTACAAATTTTTTCTCACCGCAACAAATTCGCAACAAAAAAGCTACAATTGATGAGGCCAAAACGATTTCAAAATTTTAAAGTGGTAGTGCTAACTTCACAGAGCTAATTGTTTCTTACGTACCAGTAAGTTCAGTCTCGAGTTCAGTGTAGCAATTTGTTGGATTTATCATACGACTGGATGTTATAAACGAAAGAGGTTCCTTATGATGACATGGTCAAATAAAAAAATGCCGCTATTATGAATCTTACTTTCATTTAATATTGTGCAGACTTTTTATGTCAGGTGCCATGTCATTGTGATGAAACCATGAAGAAGTTTTAAAAATTCTCAAGTAAACTAGGAAAAATGCTTTTAAGTATAAATAGTCAGTTATTTGTTGTATTTTGAAATATTTCCATAGCATTGAATAATAGACTTGATGAGTGGTAAAAATATTCATAAGTGATATTCCTAAGAATCAGTACAACAGTTTACTAAAAACATAAATCTACTGTTTTTATCACGTAAATTGGAATCCGATTTATTTAACTCAGTGCCTTAATCATAAGTAATTAATTAAGTTTGGCGAGTTAAGTAATTGTAACAATTTGTATATTTGTTTTGTCGAATATATAAAAATCATTTCTTTATGCTTTGTTCTACCAACGAATATATTCTTGCAGTTCGTGCTAATATTAATCCATGATACTGTTAGTGAATTTATAATAGATTTATAATAGACTGCATGTATATCAAATTATTTTATTAATCCGATTAAATTGAACTTTTCTGCTACCATTTTAGCATTCAAATCACTTCATAATAGGATCTAGAGAATATTGACAATTTATGGCAAATTATTTCATATTTCTACAAAAGATAATATTTCAGATAATTATATGTGATATAAAATTAACAAGTTTTGTTTTAATTGCCACACCTTGTATATAAATGTTCAGACGCTTAGTAATACAAACAAAAACGCAGTGCAGGTTCGTACCCCCCGCAGTCATCCTGGAACGTGACACTGATTCTACATTCAGTTAGTTTGGTCAGTAATACATCTGTATTGTTTACCTAAATCATGGGTAAATGAATAACCAAACACACAACAATATACCTTAATTGGACAATACCAAATACAATATTTGTCATTTAAATAAAAACGAAATGTTCTAAAGGCAAACAGTATATGATATATTATGCTTTTTCGGTATTCACATACGTCTCATTTATTATACACTTGCGGGGCCGATATTCACATTTTAATACGAATACCGATTGTTATCACAATACCTCAAAAATCCATATTTAATCAAAATTTGGAAGAAAAATATCTAACTAAATATGCCCCTAGTGCACAGGGTGCTGTGTTGTGGTATTCATTCTCTCTTTTATTCATCCATTTTTATACCATCAGTGAAAATTTAAATAAAAATATCTCAAAAATGCTCTTTTAAAACAAAACAAAGTATATAGTTGTCTATATCTATTTCATTATTAAACCCAGGTAGTTGTATAGGGCAGTAGTTGTACAAAAGTAGTTATATGATATATATGTTAACAGTGATTTTATTGTGTTCGTGGAGTTGCTCAACTCGCTATATTCGTTTCGCAGTGTTCTCCACTTACAAAATAAAACCTCACTTTTAACACTTCGTAAATAACTATGAACAAGTTCCATTAAGTCCTTTTTTGATTCCTTCTTTGACATCAGCCGCCGACGTGCACCTTGGCCTCTGATATAACCCTGAGGTATTTCATATGTGTGATATTCTTCATCGTTTCAACTTCCAGATACCTAGAATTACCTCTACACTCATTAACTTTTCATTTACCAACTCCGAGAACAAACATTAAAATGTTTTCTCCTATTAATCAAATATACGACAAATGTGATAAAATTCAAGATCGAATTGACATATTCAACTGCAGTGTGGCCTCCATAACAAAAACTGTGATAAATTTATATTTGTGTTGATCTCTTATTTTTTATTCTCACATAATATATCACATATGTCTATGTTTATAAAAATAATATCGAAATACTATGTAAACTGTATATTGTATACTACTTTTGTGGTTTAATGTGCGCGTGTATAGGTACTCGCGCGTGCATCAGCAACACCACCTAGCATCTAGTGGTGGTGGCATCAATGTGTTTACTACGTAACGCAAGTGTCAAAAGCAGGTTGCAGTATTGTATGTTTTGACAAAGTGGAAAAATATGTAAGTAATAACGTTACCATTAATTGTTTCATGACTAAATCAGTCATAACATACTGTTATTTTAATTTTAACCTATGCTCGTTTAAATAAAAACAGCTCCGCCGACATTATGCATCCACTTTTCATACGGACCAATCACTGCCTCCCACTCGAGTGGTCAGTCTCTACTTTGTAGAATCTCTACAAAATATGATGTAGGCCTTCCACCTAGAAGTATTACCTTAATCTTAAACTAGCGGTGATAGTATTTATACATCAACGATGTAATCCACTATCAGCCTTAACTTTTTGAGGGTTTTGCCTTTAAGACTTTGCTTTAAAACTCATATGCGACAAAATCTCTATGTATCTTGAATAACTTATTGGGCTAATTTAGAGAAAGGCCATTCCTCAAAATTTTTCCTATTCTTATGGCTTACGTTATCCGATAACCATATTCTTGATCGGTAAACAGATATTGTATGATCTTCTCACTAAGTGAAATAAGAGGCTCTTCAATCAAAAATAGAATGGATAAAGAATTAACTTCAAGTTCTGGAGGTATGTTTAATAATTAACATCTTGCCGATGTTGCCTACCCATTTATTGTTGGGCAATGCCTTTCTATGTTTTTAAGTGACACAGGAGTAACTTGCGAGGAGTACACACCAACTAGATCAGCTTACGAC
The DNA here is from genome assembly GCA_963675555.1 of Leptura quadrifasciata. Lineage (NCBI taxonomy): Eukaryota > Metazoa > Arthropoda > Insecta > Coleoptera > Cerambycidae > Leptura > Leptura quadrifasciata. The sequence goes on along the minus strand of OY776678.1, from coordinate 56,853,409 downwards.
ACAGCTTGAGCTCTACCCAATGCTTGATACCACACTCTCAACAATTGTTTAGATTTTTTTGACCTGCATTCTTATAAATGTTCTCCTTTTTCATGAATTTTATAAAATAATCAGCAATAGTTTTAGTTATTCTTTTTTGTCCTTGGCATTTCTCTGGAATGAAATGGTAGAGATATCCGCCTAGCTCATTGTGTTCAGGATAATGTTGCTCTTTCATTAAGACGGGAGAGCTGCTGATCTGAACTACCTATTTCCAGCATAACTTTATTTATATGAAGTTAGCAGGTCAACTTTTGCGAATCGGTCTCGGCATAGCATAAACATTTGCCGTTTTTTAGCCGTTAATTAGCCGTGAAAGAAAAAATTTTGCCGCTTTTATTTTTTAAAAAATATAAGATGTCCTGCTAACTTCATATGGAGTTAGCAGGTCACATATATAAAAAATAATTAAAAAAAAAATTAGCTAGATTAAAATTTGCCGTTTTTTAGCCGTTAATTAGCCGTGGAAGAAAAAATTTTGCCGTTTTTTTTTTAAATATGAGATGTCCTGCTAACTTCATATGAAGTTAGCAGGACATCTACTTCATATGAAGTTAGCAGGTCACATATATAAAAAATTTAAAAAAAAAATTTAGGTAGTTTAAAATTTGCCGTTTTTTTACCGCTGGGGAATGGCTATAAGCAAAATATTGTAGGACTCGATTTACATTCGGAAAACTTACTTTTTTGCACTATAAATTCTCGGAAGCGATAAAAAACGTTTGAGATATAGTTATAATACACTAGAAAAAAATAGGCTAACGTATATCTTCGTTGAAACGTCAGAATTAGAGTTTGCCAGACTGAAATATAATTATGCTGGCGAATAAGGGGGTTGCGTTGCTTAGATTCCATGGATTGTTTATTTTTGTCGATAAAAAAATTCCGAAAAAATCATACTATCCACGAATAAATCAAGCAAGTCGAACGGCAAATTCCTACGCAGAAAGCGAGTAGAGAAAACAATTTCCAAAGTGCGAAACTCGGTTGCCTCGCTGAGATTCCGTGGATTCGAGCTTTATTGTTTATTATTGGCGATAAACAATTTCGAAAAAGTTTTGCTCTCCACGAAAGAAAAAAATTTGCCGCTTTTGTTTTTTAAAAAATATATGAAGTTAGCAGGTCACATGTATAAAAAAATATTAAAAAAAATTAGCTAGCTTAAAATTTGCCGTTTTTTAACCGTCAATTAGCCGTGAAAGAAAAAATTTTGCCGCTTTTGTTTTTTAAAAAATATGAGATGTACTGCTAACTTCATACGAAGTTAGCAGGTCACATATATAAAAAATTATTTAAAAAAAATTTAGGTAGCTTAATAGAATAGAAAACGAGCCGGAAAACAAATTTCCGAGGCGCGAAACTCGGTTGCCTCGTTGAGATTCCATGGATTCGAGCTTTATAATGTGATAAATAATTTCGGAAAACATTTTGCTCCTCACGGTTAAATCAAACAAGTCGAACGGCAAATTCTCAAATAGAAAACGAGCCGGAAAAAAGTTTCCGAGGCGCGAAACTCGGTTGCCTCGCTGAGATTCCATGGATTCGAGCTCTATTGTTTATTAATGTGATAAACAATTTCGGAAAAAATTTTGCTCTCCACGATTGAATCAAACAAGTCGAACGGCAAATTCTCAAAGGGAACACGAGCCGGAAAAACAATTTCCAAAGCGCGAAACTCGAATCCGCTGGGATTCCGTGGATTCGAGATTTATTGTTTATTGATGGGGATAAACAATTTCGAAAAAAATTCCAGCCAGCATAATTAAATTTCAGTCTGGCAAACTCTAATTCTGACGTTTCAACGAAGATATACGTTAGCCTATTTTTTTCCAGTGTATAAATCTATTTCAAACATTTTTTATCGCTTCCGAGAATTTATAATGCAAAGAAGTAAGTTTTCTGAATATAAATCGAGTCCTACAATATTTTGCTTATAGCCATTCCCCAGCGACAAAAAACGGCAAATTTTAAGCTACCTAATTTTTTTTAAGATAATTTTTTATATATGTGACCTGCTAACTTCATATGAAGTTAGTAAGACATCTCATATTTTTTAAAAAACAAAAGCGGCAATTTTTTTCTTTCACGGCTAATTAACGGCTAAAAAACGGCAAATTTTAAGCTACCTAATTTTTGTTAAATAATTTTTTATATATGTGACCTGCTAACTTCATATGAAGTTATACGTTAGCCTATTTTTTTCCAGTGTATAACTCTATTTCAAACGTTTTTTATCGCTTCCGAGAATTTATAGTGCAAAAAAGAAAGTTTTCCGAATATAAATCGAGTCCTACAATATTTTGCTTATAGCCATTCCCCAGCGGCAAAAAACCTCAAATTCTAAGCTACCTAAATTTTTTTTAAATAATTTTTTATATATGTGACCTGCTAACTTCATATGAAGTTAGCAGGACACCTCATATTTTTTTAAAATCAAAAGCGGCAAATTTTTCTCTTTCAGGGCTAATTAACGGCTAAAAAACGACAAATGTTTATGCTATGCCGAGACCGATTCGCAAAAGTTGACCTGCTAACTTCATATACATCATAAATTTAGTTATATCTTCACATCTGTCAATTTTAAAAATATGGGAACTTTTATCTGGCCGATAGCCGCGTTGGTTAAGGCGCGAGGTGGCAATCGCGATTAATCACACAGGTATCGCGCCATTAGGTTCGAATCCCGGCACTGGCACTGTGGGTGGAAATGGTTGTATGTTCGCATTTTTTCGATGTGTAACCCCCTTCCGCACAAGTTTCTGTCTTCTGTAATTGGAGGTTGCCTAATTTCTATGGTGTTTATTATTCATGTAATAATTTGCCGAGCACAACTAAATTACATTAAATCAACCAAAATTTTCTCACCATTCCTCGTTATTAAAATTTGAATGTTGATAAATTCGACACACATTGTCATGGCATTTCTTATTTTAGCACCTCTACATTACTAATTTTGGGGCACGCTCTGGAATGATTTTATATCCTCCGCTAGGAAATATTAAAGATGTTAATTAAGGAAGACTGGGAGATGCTATAAACAGAGATACAATAGAATTTATTTAACAATCATAATTGACGGTGTCAGAAACTGCGGTTATAAGTTATAAGACAGAGAATAACGATAATAAGATCGGTTACTTGCCAGTTGAGCTAAAATCTGCTGTCCTAGTTCCCTCCATGGTCTTTATACCTGATAAACATTAATACCCAATGCACGACGAACACATAAAAATTCTTCTGACAGAAGAAAATATAATTAAAAATTATAAAAATGCATACTGTGTTACTATTAAAATTAGAAAGTTAATATCATTGTCTATTAAGTATTAAACAGGAAACGTAGTTAAATTTTAGGATGTGGCTATTTATACATACTGTCCAGGCAATTCACGCCGCACATGCGCGATGACGTTCAAACATATTGATATAGTAAGAATTATAAGGTTAACCATCAGCAGTCTGTGGTGTAATACTTAGTGTTCCCGATTCTCACACGTGAGGTCGACGGTTCGAATCCGCTTGCTACAGTTTTTTTTTTACCACATTTTGTTAACTAAAATACGTAATACGAATATTTCTTTAGGTTAGTTCGTTGGGTTAAATATGTTAATATTTTTTGATGTAGTATAGTTGTTTATGATAGATAATGTCCCTTGCCCTCGACGGCTATACTGTATGTATAAATAGCCAATTTCTTATACATACTGTATGTATAAATAGCCAATTGCGTATACATACTGTATGTATAAATAGCCAATTGCGTATACATACAGTATGTATAAATAGCCACATCCTAAATTTTAAACGCCAATTTAGACAAAATATCGAAAGTTGTTGGAATTAAGACAATAATTCAATAAAATGGGGAAGAGTGAAGGTGAACAGCTGAATGCAGTTAGATCAATGCATCGAATAAGTTGCAAGTTAAGATATGCGAAGAAAATAACAATAGTTGCGTTATTCCGGAGAAATCAAATTGATTATGTTGGACGTAGGATTTCCGTTAACATAGAGATTAAAATACACCAACAACCAAACTAAAATACCATAATAGTTTATTAATATGGTATGTTTAATCGATAAAACCTAACTTAAAATGCTTTGCGCAAGTACTAGAACATAATACATTGGGTGCCTTCTATAAAAATATGAGTATCGACTGAATTACATAAATACTATGACGTTAAACCTTTGTATCCATATCGACAATCCACATACACAATGCTGCTTTGAATTTTGATGGAAGAATTCAGTTTGTATGTATATATTGATAAACTGTTCTTGTCATCGCAATACTATTGTGTTTTTGACTTTGTGGAAATTGTTGTTTATTTTTACTTGAAGTACTGCATTGTTGATTAAATTACTCTTATGTTTTAAATATATGATAAAAACAATTAAGACAAAACATAGCTTCTTAAATGCGGAAATAAGAGAAAAACAAATGAAATAAATTATTTATATACGCTGGAAAACTATATAACTAGGTTGTTAAAGATTTTATGGATACTTGTAGAAATATGGCGTAAAGAATTATATTTTATAGTTGCTACCATATCTAAACTACGTATTCATACTTGCGAATTCGTCAGGGATTTTTAGTTTATATTCAAAGTAAATCAATCAATATTTAGTTTGGTACATATTATTGCCTGATCAACAACAAATATTTCAGTAAAGTATTCAGATTTTTTTTTTTATCAAAAATAGAATAGAAAAATGAAACAAAGCATGGCATTTACTCCTATAAAGTCAAGAACGAAAACTAAATAAACGTGTTTCTTTTAAAATATTTTAAGGTAAAATAGTTTTCTTATTTTCAAAACTGGGAAAAAATCGAAAATATTATTAAAGGTTTAGTTTTCCAAATCATAAGGAATTCGTATTTACAAACATAGGTATACAAGTAAATGAATATAAATGTTTTAACCGCCTTCCAGATCATTTGAATGATCCTAAGTCTAGACTTGTGTGAGTGAGCGCCTACGTTTTGATTTTACTTCGGTATTCGGTCGTTTTGGCTATATTATGAACATTGAGCTTTTGCCTTCGACTAAATGGAAGAATGGAATAATAATAATAATAATAATAAGAATAATAATAATAATAATATATTTATTCCTAATAGCAGGAGGGGCTGACTTCCATCTATCAAGCCTTTGGTGAGTAGCGCCACCACTTACTCCAGCTGGGGTGCAAAACCGAACCGGCAGCCCTAGTGCACCCGGGAGGGGAAAGCGTCTTCCCCTCTGGTGTCGGTCGTGGGTCTGCTGGGCTAACCACCCACAGACCCTAAACTTTGGTTCCGGCAGGCCGAAGACAGGGCCCCCACGATCGACCCCGTGCGGATAGAGGTCAAGGGCAAGGTGGTGGGGCCCAACCGGACGGACCGCCCGTTGACGAAATTGGCAATGTCCAAGGACGCTTTGAGTGGACAGATGAACTGAGGGATGAACTTCTGCATTGCTATGAAAGCAGTGAGCCCGCGCGGAGGGGATACATGGCGCGGATGCATGCTCTGTGGTGTGAGAGGCTACCAGAGCATAGCGCCTTCACGCCACAAAATCTGCGTGACTATGTATCCCACCTTCGTAGTAGGGGCTACGTGAGGGCTGCTCCTGGACCGGTGAATGAGGTGGCCGAAGAGCCGCCACAATCACCGGTTGAGGACGTAGCACTCCTCGTTCCGCCAATACCAGAGGGCCTCAGTACCAGAAGGGGGTTACACCATCTGAAAACCCCCGGGCCACAAGACCTGGCCAGAGTGGACGCTGAACTTCGTACAGCGCTACCAGAAGAGGCTGACATCTGGCACATAAATTGTGCCGTGTATGCCGCTGCTCAACGCTCTTCTCAGGTGGAGAGGCGAAATACCTCTTCCCCACAGGAGAGAGCGCAGCGGCGCATACAAAAGATGGAAGCCAAGATCCGGTCGGCGAGGCAACACGCATCCCGTATCCAATGTGTGATGGACTATATGGCGGCCAACAGGCCGTTCACGCCTAAAGTGCGTCGATTAGCCGCCAACCTAAGACGCGTCCATCACACACTCAATGAGGCAGTGCTGCAAACCATCAAACAGCACTGTCTCGACAGGATACGGATGCTAGTGACTTGTAAAAAATCACTAGTGAGGCGGGCGAGAGGGCTTGCGGAAAATAAACTGTTCCGCGAGAAGCCCTCGCGCCTTTTCCAACCGCCTCCGCGTGTTGTAGACAATCCGCCGACTGCAGATCAGGTGGAGAACTTCTGGAAAACGCTATACGAGGAGAGGCTTCCACTCAACCGAGATTCTCCTGCCCTTGCACACTTTGAAGCCTTTTGTCAAAGGCTTCAGCAACCACAGGAAGTGTGCGAACCAATAACCCCAGAAGAGGTTCGTAGGGCTCTTGAGGGCTCTAAGAACTTTGCTGCTCCAGGTCCCGATGGGATAAATAACTTTTGGTGGAAAAAGTTATCGAGCACCCACCACCATTTGGCCAGAATTTTTAATTCCTGGCTAAATGGGGAGCAGCAAATCCCTTCTTGGGTTGTTGAGGGGCGGACAGTGCTGATCCCCAAGAACGGAGATTTGTCCAACCCAAAGAACTACAGACCGATAACCTGTCTAAACGCATGTTACAAGGTGTTTACACGCATTTTGTACATGCGGGTGCTCCGCGCAGTCGAACCGGTTTACGAACGGATATATGAGCAACGAGGGTCGAAGAGAGGTGTCGCTGGCTGCAAGGAGAACCTGCTGATCGATAGATGTATCACGCAGGACTCCATGCAGTATAAGCGGAACCTCTCTATGGCCTGGATCGACTACCGCAAGGCATTTGACATGACATCACATGAGCTCATTGTTCACTTGCTCCGATGTCTTGTGGTACCCGGTCCCGTAGTGAGATGTATTGAAGAACTGATGCCGCTCTGGAGGACTCGCTTTACCATAACATCGGGTAACGATAGAGTCCAAACAGAGTCGGTGACATTCAGAAGAGGAGTATTTCAGGGAGATTCCCTCAGCCCCCTTCTGTTTTGCATCTCACTACTGCCATTATCCGTCTCGCTCCGGAAAAACCGTGGCTACAACTGCGGTACCCCCGGCGACAGGAGGCATAAGGTCACCCATCTATTTTATATGGATGACCTTAAACTTTATGCCTCTGGAGAGAGGGATCTCCAACAGTCCCTTAGGGTGGTACAGGAGTACACGCAGGCTGTCGGTATGCAGTTCGGGTTGGACAAATGCGCACTGATCCATCTCAAGAGAGGACGATGCGGTGACTATGGAGAGGACGCGCAGCTCGTGGACGGAAGCATCTTACACCATCTAGATGCCGGAGAGTCGTACACTTACTTGGGTGTCGAGCAACGCTCCACCCAAGAAGTGAATGTAGTGAAAAACGCTCTCCGCGGCAAGTATCAGCACCTACTCCGACAGATCTGGTCTTCAGAACTGTCGGGGAAGAACAAGGTGTCTGCTACAAATATGCTTGCCGTTCCGATCCTTCTCTACTCTTTCGGAGTAGTGAAGTGGACTAGAGAAGAGCTGCGTCAACTCGATGTAGTAACCCGCAAGAAGATGCATCTCAATAGGAGCTTGCATCCTAAATCGTCCGTTCCACGGTTATATCTCCCACGACATCGGGGAGGCCGTGGACTTTTGAGCTTGGAGAGTCTCCATAGCAGGATGGTTCTGGATGGAGCATGTAAGGTCATCAGGAGTTCGGATCCCCTCCTCTGCATGGTCCGAGACCATGAAAATGCAGAGGTAGGAGCTTTTCTCTTTAAGGCAGCACGGAGAGCAGCCGATGAACTTGGTCTCATCTTCGACGTCGAGCGGGTAAACCCCGACTCTGTCACCGAGTTGGAACCCGTTCGACTAAAAGCCCACATTAGAGCTGCAGAACACAACATCCTTCTGCAGCTCCATAAGGATAAGCCATTGCACGGGGTCTTCTATAAAAATATAGAAGACCTCGGCTTATCCGAAAGGCTGACCTTCGCCTTCTTAAGGTCAGCTGGGCTGAAGTCTGAGACCGAGGGATTCATAATGGCTTGCCAGGATGGTGTATTTAACACTCTCGTCTATCGACGTCGTGTCATGGGTATGGAGGTCCCTGATATCAGCTGCAGGGCCTGCCGCAGGGCGCCGGAGACTGTAATGCACTTACTGTCGGCTTGCCCGACATACGCAGTCTCGGCCTATACTCATAGACACAACGCAGCATTACGAGTGCTTTACTATCATCTAAGGCACTCGTATGGGATAGACGAAACACCAGTGCTGCCTTACGTTCCGGGGGATATTGAGTCCGTTGTGGGGAATGAGAAGTGCCTAATTTATTGGAACTACTCGTTTCCCACCGTCAGGCAAATACAAGCCAACAAGCCTGACATAGTACTCCTCGACCACCAACTCAAGACAATGTATGTCGTGGAATTCTCAGCTCCCGCTGAGAGCAACATTGTCTTGAAAGAGGAGGAAAAACGGACAAAATATCGAGATTTGCTCTTCGAACTCCGCAGGCTTTATCCAGGCCATTCTGTTAAAATAGTGGTACTGATTATAGGAGCCCTCGGTGGAATGAGGCAGACGCTGCTTTCAGAATTAAAGATCATACCGGCATGCCGAGATTCGGCAGAGATCTTAGCCGGCAGAATGCAGAAGGCTGTCATCCTCGGTTCATTACGTCTACTCAGGGCACATGATTCACGGACCCGGTAGTCACTCACCCCACGGGCGTGGGGAGTGGCTACTGGTATTACCAGCTCCCCTCTGTGAGGGTCGGAGCCACAGAGTAAGGTGACTGGTTTTTTGTAAAAAAAAAAAAAAAAAAAAAAAAAAAAAAAAAAAAAAAATAATAATAATATATTTATTCCTAATAGCAGGAGGGGCTGACTTCCATCTATCAAGCCTTTGGTGAGTAGCGCCACCACTTACTCCAGCTGGGGTGCAAAACCGAACCGGCAGCCCTAGTGCACCCGGGAGGGGAAAGCGTCTTCCCCTCTGGTGTCGGTCGTGGGTCTGCTGGGCTAACCACCCACAGACCCTAAACTTTGGTTCCGGCAGGCCGAAGACAGGGCCCCCACGATCGACCCCGTGCGGATAGAGGTCAAGGGCAAGGTGGTGGGGCCCAACCGGACGGACCGCCCGTTGACGAAATTGGCAATGTCCAAGGACGCTTTGAGTGGACAGATGAACTGAGGGATGAACTTCTGCATTGCTATGAAAGCAGTGAGCCCGCGCGCAGGGGATACATGGCGCGGATGCATGCTCTGTGGTGTGAGAGGCTACCAGAGCATAGCGCCTTCACGCCACAAAATCTGCGTGACTATGTATCCCACCTTCGTAGTAGGGGCTACGTGAGGGCTGCTCCTAGACCGGTGAATGAGGTGGCCGAAGAGCCGCCACAATCACCGGGTGAGGACGTAGCACTCCTCGTTCCGCCAATACCAGAGGGCCTCAGTACCAGAAGGGGGTTACACCATCTGAAAACCCCCGGGCCACAAGACCTGGCCAGAGTGGACGCTGAACTTCGTACAGCGCTACCAGAAGAGGCTGACATCTGGCACATAAATTGTGCCGTGTATGCCGCTGCTCAACGCTCTTCTCAGGTGGAGAGGCGAAATACCTCTTCCCCACAGGAGAGAGCGCAGCGGCGCATACAAAAGATGGAAGCCAAGATCCGGTCGGCGAGGCAACACGCATCCCGTATCCAATGTGTGATGGACTATATGGCGGCCAACAGGCCGTTCACGCCTAAAGTGCGTCGATTAGCCGCCAACCTAAGACGCGTCCATCACACACTCAATGAGGCAGTGCTGCGAACCACCAAACAGCACTGTCTCGACAGGATACGGATGCTAGTGACTTGTAAAAAATCACTAGTGAGGCGGGCGAGAGGGCTTGCGGAAAATAAACTGTTCCGCGAGAAGCCCTCGCGCCTTTTCCAACCGCCTCCGCGTGTTGTAGACAATCCGCCGACTGCAGATCAGGTGGAGAACTTCTGGAAAACGCTGTACGAGGAGAGGCTTCCACTCAACCGAGATTCTCCTGCCCTTGCACACTTTGAAGCCTTTTGTCAAAAGCTTCAGCAACCACAGGAAGTGTGCGAACCAATAACCCCAGAAGAGGTTCGTAGGGCTCTTGAGGGCTCTAAGAACTTTGCTGCTCGAGGTCCCGATGGGATAAATAACTTTTGGTGGAAAAAGTTATCGAGCACCCACCACCATTTGGCCAGAATTTTTAATTCCTGGTTAAATGGGGAGCAGCAAATCCCTTCTTGGGTTGTTGAGGGGCGGACAGTGCTGATCCCCAAGAACGGAGATTTGTCCAACCCAAAGAACTACAGACCGATAACCTGTCTAAACGCATGTTACAAGGTGTTTACACGCATTTTGTACATGCGGGTGCTCCGCGCAGTCGAACCGGTTTACGAACGGATATATGAGCAACGAGGGTCGAAGAGAGGTGTCGCTGGCTGCAAGGAGAACCTGCTGATCGATAGATGTATCACGCAGGACTCCATGCAGTATAAGCGGAACCTCTCTATGGCCTGGATCGACTACCGCAAGGCATTTGACATGACATCACATGAGCTCATTGTTCACTTGCTCCGATGTCTTGTGGTACCCGGTCCCGTAGTGAGATGTATTGAAGAACTGATGCCGCTCTGGAGGACTCGCTTTACCATAACATCGGGTAACGATAGAGTCCAAACAGAGTCGGTGACATTCAGAAGAGGAGTATTTCAGGGAGATTCCCTCAGCCCCCTTCTGTTTTGCATCTCACTACTGCCATTATCCGTCTCGCTCCGGAAAACCCGTGGCTACAACTGCGGTACCCCCGGCGACAGGAGGTATAAGGTCACCCATCTATTTTATATGGATGACCTTAAACTTTATGCCTCTGGAGAGAGGGATCTCCAACAGTCCCTTAGGGTGGTACAGGAGTACACGCAGGCTGTCGGTATGCAGTTCGGGTTGGACAAATGCGCACTGATCCATCTCAAGAGAGGACGATGCGGTGACTATGGAGAGGACGCGCAGCTCGTGGACGGAAGCATCTTACACCATCTAGATGCCGGAGAGTCGTACACTTACTTGGGTGTCGAGCAACGCTCCACCCAAGAAGTGAGTGTAGTGAAAAACGCTCTCCGCGGCAAGTATCAGCACCTACTCCGACAGATCTGGTCTTCAGAACTGTCGGGGAAGAACAAGGTGTCTGCTACAAATATGCTTGCCGTTCCGATCCTTCTCTACTCTTTCGGAGTAGTGAAGTGGACTAGAGAAGAGCTGCGTCAACTCGATGTAGTAACCCGCAAGAAGATGCATCTCAATAGGAGCTTGCATCCTAAATCGTCCGTTCCACGGTTATATCTCCCACGACATCGGGGAGGCCGTGGACTCTTGAGCTTGGAGAGTCTCCATAGCAGGATGGTTCTGGAGGGAGCATGTAAGGTCATCAGGAGTTCGGATCCCCTCCTCTGCATGGTCCGAGACCATGAAAATGCAGAGGTAGGAGCTTTTCTCTTTAAGGCAGCACGCAGAGCAGCCGATGAACTTGGTCTCATCTTCGACGTCGAGCGGGTAAACCCCGACTCTGTCACCGAGTTGGAACCCGTTCGACTAAAAGCCCACATTAGAGCTGCAGAACACAACATCCTTCTGCAGCTCCATAAGGATAAGCCATTGCACGGGATCTTCTATAAAAATATAGAAGACCTCGGCTTATCCGAAAGGCTGACCTTCGCCTTCTTAAGGTCAGCTGGGCTGAAGTCTGAGACCGAGGGATTCATAATGGCTTGCCAGGATGGTGTATTTAACACTCTCGTCTATCGACGTCGTGTCATGGGTATGGAGGTCCCTGATGTCAGCTGCAGGTCCTGCCGCAGGGCGCCGGAGACTGTAATGCACTTACTGTCGGCTTGCCCGACTTACGCAGTCTCGGCCTATATTCATAGACACAACGCAGCATTACGAGTGCTTTACTATCAGCTAAGGCACTCGTATGGGATAGACGAAACACCAGTGCTGCCTTACGTTCCGGGGGATATTGAGTCCGTTGTGGGGAATGAGAAGTGCCTAATTTATTGGAACTACTCGTTTCCCACCGTCAGGCAAATACAAGCCAACAAGCCTGACATAGTACTCCTCGACCACCAACTCAAGACAATGTATGTCGTGGAATTCTCAGCTCCCGCTGAGAGCAACATTGTCTTGAAAGAGGAGGAAAAACGGACAAAATATCGAGATTTGCTCTTCGAACTCCGCAGGCTTTATCCAGGCCATTCTGTTAAAATAGTGGTACTGATTATAGGAGCCCTCGGTGGAATGAGACAGACGCTGCTTTCAGAACTAAAGATCATACCGGCATGCCGAGATTCGGCAGAGATCTTAGCCGGCAGAATGCAGAAGGCTGTCATCCTCGGTTCATTACGTCTACTCAGGGCACACGATTCGCGGACCCGGTAGTCACTCACCCCACGGGCGTGGGGAGTGGCTATTGGTATTACCAGCTCCCCTCTGTGAGGGTCGGAGCCACAGAGTAGGGTGACTGGTTTTTTGTAATAAAAAAAAATATATATATATATATTTATTCATATATAAGCCGTATGAAATACAGGTATGAAAAGTCATATAAAAGTATAAACATAAAAAAATATATAAAAGAAAGGCAGAGAAATAATAGCAGTAATGCAATAGCAACAAGAAAATAGAGTAAAATACAATAATAGCTAAGTAACTAAGTCGCTTGTCAGGTATTAATTAAAGGTCTATATATGCGTAACCATATATATACACAAACATATAAGCATTTGACCACATGAGGGTATTCACTTACCTCTCACCGGTACACCATTTACTTAAGTTTGTATAAAACTAACAGGTTGGCCACTGCCATTTGTCTGTTCCATGACCTATGGCATACTGATGAGAACTAATAAGTTCGAAACCGGTCTATGTCTGGTCGGGGAATTGACAAATGACATTGGCTACCAATCTTTCATGATTTGTAAGGTATAATTCAATGCAGGTCGGGGTATTTGCCCGCTGAGTAGTTGTTTCCTGCAAATCATGTATAATAACAGTATATGGGTTAAGTCCACCAAGGGCTAAAGGTCACCGCTCTCGGTACTTGCAAAATAGCAAGTCGCTATACACCATGGAGACATCTATGATGTCTGGTGTATAGTAGCATTTGACCACATGAGGGTATTCACTTACCTCTCACCGGTACACCATTTACTTAAGTTTGTATAAAACTAACAGGTTGGCCACTGCCATTTGTCTGTTCCATGACCTATGGCATACTGATGAGAACTAATAAGTTCGAAACCGGTCTATGTCTGGTCGGGGAATTAACAAATGACATTGGCTACCAATCTTTCATGATTTGTAAGGTATAATTCAATGCAGGTCGGGGTATTTGCCCGCTGAGTAGTTGTTTCCTGCAAATCATGTATAATAACAAACATATAAATGTAGACACATATACATACGTACATATAGTAAATATAAAAAAAAAACATGCTTACATAAAAAATCAGGCATATTTATTTCATATGTGTGATATTCTTCATCGTTTCAACTTCCAGATACCTAGAATTACCTCTACACTCATTAACTTTTCATTTACCAACTCCGAGAACAAACATTAAAATGTTTTCTCCTATTAATCAAATATGCGACAAATGTGATAAAATTCAAGATCGAATTGACATATTCAACTGCAGTGTGGCCTCCATAACAAAAACTGTGATAAATTTATATTTGTGTTGATCTCTTATTTTTTATTCTCACATAATATATCACATATGTCTATGTTTATAAAAATAATATCGAAATACTATTTAAACTGTATATTGTATACTACTTTTGTGGTTTAGTGTGCGCGTGTATAGGTACTCGCGCGTGCATCAGCAACACCACCTAGCATCTAGTGGTGGTGGCATCAATGTGTTTACTACGTAACGCAAGTGTCAAAAGCAGTTGCAGTATTGTATGTTTTGACAAAGTGGAAAAATATGTAAGTAATAACGTTACCATTAATTGTTTCATGACTAAATCAGTCATAACATACTGTTATTTTAATTTTAACCTATGCTCGTTTAAGTAAAAACAGCTCCGCCGATATTATGCATCCACTTTTCATACGGACCAATCACTGCCTCCCACTAGAGTGGCCAGTCTCTACTTTGTAGAGTCTCTACAAAATATGATGTAGGCCTTCCACCTAGAAGTATTACCTTAATCTTAAACTAGCCGTGATAGTATTTATACATCAACGATGTAATCCACTATCAGCCTTAACTTGTTGAGGGTTTTGCCTTTAAGACTTTGCTTTAAAACTCATATGCGACAAAATCTCTATGTATCTTGAATAACTTATTGGGCTAATTTAGAGAAAGGCCATTCCTCAAAATTTTTCCTATTCTTATGGCTTACGTTATCCGATAACCATATTCTTGATCGGTAAACTGATATTGTATGATCTTCTCACTAAGTGAAATAAGAGGCTCTTCAATCAAAAATAGAATGAATAAAGAATTGGAGGTATGTTTAATAATTAACATCTTGCCGATGTTGCCTACCCATTTATTGTTGGGCAATGCCTTTCTATGTTTTTAAGTGGCACAGGAGTAACTTGCGAGGAGTACACACCAACTAGATCAGCTTACGACACAGCTTGAGCTCTACCCAATGCTTGATACCACACTCTCAACAATTGTTTAGATTTTTTTGACCTGCATTCTTATAAATGTTCTCCTTTTTCATGAATTTTATAAAATAATCAGCAATAGTTTTAGTTATTCTTTTTTGTCCTTGGCATTTCTCTGGAATGAAATGGTAGAGATATCCGCCTAGCTCATTGTGTTCAGGATAATGTTGCTCTTTCATTAAGACGGGAGAGCCTCTGATCTGAACTACCTATTTCCAGCATAACTTTATTTATATGAAGTTAGCAGGTCAACTTTTGCGAATCGGTCTCGGCATAGCATAAACATTTGCCGTTTTTTAGCCGTTAATTAGCCGTGAAAGAAAAAATTTTGCCGCTTTTATTTTTTAAAAAATATAAGATGTCCTGCTAACTTCATATGGAGTTAGCAGGTCACATATATAAAAAATAATTAAAAAAAAAATTAGCTAGATTAAAATTTGCCGTTTTTTAGCCGTTAATTAGCCGTGGAAGAAAAAATTTTGCCGTTTTTTTTTTAAATATGAGATGTCCTGCTAACTTCATATGAAGTTAGCAGGACATCTACTTCATATGAAGTTAGCAGGTCACATATATAAAAAATTAAAAAAAAAAATTTAGGTAGTTTAAAATTTGCCGTTTTTTTACCGCTGGGGAATGGCTATAAGCAAAATATTGTAGGACTCGATTTACATTCGGAAAACTTACTTTTTTGCACTATAAATTCTCGGAAGCGATAAAAAACGTTTGAGATATAGTTATAATACACTAGAAAAAAATAGGCTAACGTATATCTTCGTTGAAACGTCAGAATTAGAGTTTGCCAGACTGAAATATAATTATGCTGGCGAATAAGGGGGTTGCGTTGCTTAGATTCCATGGATTGTTTATTTTTGTCGATAAAAAAATTCCGAAAAAATCATACTATCCACGAATAAATCAAGCAAGTCGAACGGCAAATTCCTACGCAGAAAGCGAGTAGAGAAAACAATTTCCAAAGTGCGAAACTCGGTTGCCTCGCTGAGATTCCGTGGATTCGAGCTTTATTGTTTATTATTGGCGATAAACAATTTCGAAAAAGTTTTGCTCTCCACGAAAGAAAAACATTTGCCGCTTTTGTTTTTTAAAAAATATATGAAGTTAGCAGGTCACATGTATAAAAAAATATTAAAAAAAATTAGCTAGCTTAAAATTTGCCGTTTTTTAACCGTCAATTAGCCGTGAAAGAAAAAATTTTGCCGCTTTTGTTTTTTAAAAAATATGAGATGTACTGCTAACTTCATACGAAGTTAGCAGGTCACATATATAAAAAATTATTTAAAAAAAATTTAGGTAGCTTAATAGAATAGAAAACGAGCCGGAAAACAAATTTCCGAGGCGCGAAACTCGGTTGCCTCGTTGAGATTCCATGGATTCGAGCTTTATAATGTGATAAATAATTTCGGAAAACATTTTGCTCCTCACGGTTAAATCAAACAAGTCGAACGGCAAATTCTCAAATAGAAAACGAGCCGGAAAAAAGTTTCCGAGGCGCGAAACTCGGTTGCCTCGCTGAGATTCCATGGATTCGAGCTCTATTGTTTATTAATGTGATAAACAATTTCGGAAAAAATTTTGCTCTCCACGATTGAATCAAACAAGTCGAACGGCAAATTCTCAAAGGGAACACGAGCCGGAAAAACAATTTCCAAAGCGCGAAACTCGAATCCGCTGGGATTCCGTGGATTCGAGATTTATTGTTTATTGATGGGGATAAACAATTTCGAAAAAAATTCCAGCCAGCATAATTAAATTTCAGTCTGGCAAACTCTAATTCTGACGTTTCAACGAAGATATACGTTAGCCTATTTTTTTCCAGTGTATAAATCTATTTCAAACATTTTTTATCGCTTCCGAGAATTTATAATGCAAAGAAGTAAGTTTTCTGAATATAAATCGAGTCCTACAATATTTTGCTTATAGCCATTCCCCAGCGACAAAAAACGGCAAATTTTAAGCTACCTAATTTTTTTTAAGATAATTTTTTATATATGTGACCTGCTAACTTCATATGAAGTTAGTAAGACATCTCATATTTTTTAAAAAACAAAAGCGGCAATTTTTTTCTTTCACGGCTAATTAACGGCTAAAAAACGGCAAATTTTAAGCTACCTAATTTTTGTTAAATAATTTTTTATATATGTGACCTGCTAACTTCATATGAAGTTATACGTTAGCCTATTTTTTTCCAGTGTATAACTCTATTTCAAACGTTTTTTATCGCTTCCGAGAATTTATAGTGCAAAAAAGAAAGTTTTCCGAATATAAATCGAGTCCTACAATATTTTGCTTATAGCCATTCCCCAGCGGCAAAAAACCTCAAATTCTAAGCTACCTAAATTTTTTTTAAATAATTTTTTATATATGTGACCTGCTAACTTCATATGAAGTTAGCAGGACACCTCATATTTTTTTAAAATCAAAAGCGGCAAATTTTTCTCTTTCACGGCTAATTAACGGCTAAAAAACGACAAATGTTTATGCTATGCCGAGACCGATTCGCAAAAGTTGACCTGCTAACTTCATATACATCATAAATTTAGTTATATCTTCACATCTGTCAATTTTAAAAATATGGGAACTTTTATCTGGCCGATAGCCGCGTTGGTTAAGGCGCGAGGTGGCAATCGCGATTAATCACACAGGTATCGCGCCATTAGGTTCGAATCCCGGCACTGGCACTGTGGGAGGAAATGGTTGTATGTTCGCATTTTTTCGATGTGTAACCCCCTTCCGCACAAGTTTCTGTCTTCTGTAATTGGAGGTTGCCTAATTTCTATGGTATTTATTATTCATGTAATAATTTGCCGAGCACAACTAAATTACATTAAATCAACCAAAATTTTCTCACCATTCCTCGTTATTAAAATTTGAATGTTGATAAATT
Source organism: Leptura quadrifasciata (assembly GCA_963675555.1). NCBI lineage: Eukaryota > Metazoa > Arthropoda > Insecta > Coleoptera > Cerambycidae > Leptura > Leptura quadrifasciata. The sequence goes on along the minus strand of OY776678.1, from coordinate 56,835,755 downwards.
CGACACACATTGTCATGGCATTTCTTATTTTAGCACCTCTACATTACTAATTTTGGGGCACGCTCTGGAATGATTTTATATCCTCCGCTAGGAAATATTAAAGATGTTAATTAAGGAAGACTGGGAGATGCTATAAATAGAGATACAATAGAATTTATTTAACAATCATAATTGACGGTGTCAGAAACTGCGGTTATAAGTTATAAGACAGAGAATAACGATAATAAGATCGGTTACTTGCCAGTTGAGCTAAAATCTGCTGTCCTAGTTCCCTCCATGGTCTTTATACCTGATAAACATTAATACCCAATGCACGACGAACACATAAAAATTCTTCTGACAGAAGAAAATATAATTAAAAATTATAAAAATGCATACTGTGTTACTATTAAAATTAGAAAGTTAATATCTTTGTCTATTAAGTATTAAACAGGAAACGTAGTTAAATTTTAAACGCCAATTTAGACAAAATATCGAAAGTTGTTGGAATTAAGACAATAATTCAATAAAATGGGGAAGAGTGAAGGTGAACAGCTGAATGCAGTTAGATCAATGCATCGAATAAGTTGCAAGTTAAGATATGCGAAGAAAATAACAATAGTTGCGTTATTCCGGAGAAATCAAATTGATTATGTTGGACGTAGGATTTCCGTTAACATAGAAATTAAAATACACCAACAACCAAACTAAAATACCATAATAGTTTATTAATATGGTATGTTTAATCGATAAAACCTAACTTAAAATGCTTTGCGCAAGTACTAGAACATAATACATTGGGTGCCTTCTATAAAAATATGAGTATTGACTGAATTACATAAATACTATGACGTTAAACCTTTGTATCCATATCGACAATCCACATACACAATGCTGCTTTGAATTTTGATGGAAGAATTCAGTTTGTATGTATATATTGATAAACTGTTCTTGTCATCGCAATACTATTGTGTTTTTGACTTTGTGGAAATTGTTGTTTATTAACCTCTCCACAATAAAATTGTGAGAGGTTACTAAAATTGGTACAAAAACGAAAATTGAGATAACATCAAATCTTTACGTTTTGAGGTCCTAGGAACCCAAAAAAGTGATTTTTGAAAGATGTCCGTGTGTGTGTATGTGTGTATGTGTGTATGTGTGTTAGCACGATAGCGCCGAAACTACTGAACGGATTTGAATCATACTTTGCGTGTGCGTTTCTTTAGTGCCCCAGAAGATCTGAAAAGGTTTTGGTTGAGATCGGATTACGTTTAGTGCCATTTTGACGCAACAAGTTGTTTAATTTATAATTACTTTCAATTTGCAATGGAGCCATTGAAAAGCAGTTAAAATTCTGATTTCAGCGATATATCACACTTCCACCCTTTCGATTTGGTTTCCGTGAAAAAAATTAAAAACAAAGCAAATATGGCATAGATCACATTTCGCATGATACTAGTAAAATTACTGAAATGCTAATGTTTCATTTAACAAAGACAGCCGCGAACGATCGGATTGCAATGGGCAAATTTTGACGATTGTCATTGTCATCGTTTGTCATCCGATAACGTTGGTGTCATGTCATGTTAATAAAACTTCGGCATATTGTAACTTTTAGTGGATTTTCACAAACTTTAAAGGTAGATATAACAATATCATATGCTTTCTGTACCTTCGTTGGTGAATTTATTATAGATTATCACTTTACCAATTTTCAAATTGTTGCTTTACAAATCTCTAGTATTTAGGATAACTAGACTTTCTTAGTCGTTCAAGTGATGTTAAAGTTGTTAATATCCTAATAGTATATTATTCAACGAGCGATAATATAGGTAATAACTCGCATAGATGATTGTAAATTCATTAAGTTGAGGGTTTTTTTAGTGCCCCAGAAGATCTGAAAAGGTTTTGGATGAGTTCGGATTACGTTTAGTGCCATTTTGTCACACAATTTAATGCTCTTTTCGGCTTCAAAGATCCACCGAGTGGGGAGGTTCCAGTCGCTTCCAGTAGCTGCCGATTTTTTTACTTGAAGTACTGCATTGTTGATTAAATTACTCTTATGTTTTAAATATATGATAAAAACAATTAAGACAAAACATAGCTTCTTAAATGCGGAAATAAGAGAAAAACAAATGAAATAAATTATTTATATACGCTGGAAAACTATATAACTAGGTTGTTAAAGATTTTATGGATACTTGTAGAAATATGGCGTAAAGAATTATATTTTATAGTTGCTACCATATCTAAACTACGTATTCATACTTGCGAATTCGTCAGGGATTTTTAGTTTATATTCAAAGTAAATCAATCAATATTTAGTTTGGTACATATTATTGCCTGATCAACAACAAATATTTCAGTAAAGTATTCAGATTTTTTTTTTATCAAAAATAGAATAGAAAAATGAAACAAAGCATGGCATTTACTCCTATAAAGTCAAGAACGAAAACTAAATAAACGTGTTTCTTTTAAAATATTTTAAGGTAAAATAGTTTTCTTATTTTCAAAACTGGGAAAAAATCGAAAATATTATTAAAGGTTTAGTTTTCCAAATCATAAGGAATTCGTATTTACAAACATAGGTATACAAGTAAATGAATATAAATGTTTTAACCGCCTTCCAGATCATTTGAATGATCCTAAGTCTAGACTTGTGTGAGTGAGCGCCTACGTTTTGATTTTACTTCGGTATTCGGTCGTTTTGGCTATATTATGAACATTGAGCTTTTGCCTTCGACTAAATGGAAGAATGGAATAATAATAATAATAATAATAATAATAATAATATATTTATTCATATATAAGCCGTATGAAATACAGGTATGAAAAGTCATATAAAAGTATAAACATAAAAAAATATATAAAAGAAAGGCAGAGAAATAATAGCAGTAATGCAATAGCAACGAGAAAATAGAGTAAAATACAATAATAGCTAAGTAACTAAGTCGATTGTCAGGTATTAATTAAAGGTCTATATATGCGTAACCATATATATACACAAACATATAAGCATTTGACCACATGAGGGTATTCACTTACCTCTCACCGGTACACCATTTACTTAAGTTTGTATAAAACTAACAGGTTGGCCACTGCCATTTGTCTGTTCCATGACCTATGGCATACTGATGAGAACTAATAAGTTCGAAACCGGTCTATGTCTGGTCGGGGAATTAACAAATGACATTGGCTACCAATCTTTCATGATTTGTAAGGTATAATTCAATGCAGGTCGGGGTATTTGCCCGCTGAGTAGTTGTTTCCTGCAAATCATGTATAATAACAAACATATAAATGTAGACACATATACATACGTACATATAGTAAATATAAAAAAAAAACATGCTTACATAAAAAATCAGGCATATTTAGCTATAATAAATTAAGTAAGAAAACAAGAAAATATATGACAAGCACAGTTTAAAAAAAAATTATTAAATATTTGCGTCACTTAAAAACTCACCAGAGCTATAATAGCATCCATTACTCTAGCTTTCCTCTTAAATACCGTATAATTTGATATGTTCCTTAAATTAGCTGACAGTTTATTAAAAAATATTATACAGTTATAAATTGGAGAGTGTTTAAATGCGGTGGTATTGTGCCGGGGGATACGCAAAAGATTACCATGCCTTGTACTGTGGTCATGGACAGCGGAATTTGTTTCTAACAAGTGTAGATTATTTCTAGTGTAGGTGCAGTTAGGATATCCTTATTTTTAAACACTTGTCGGCAACTTTCAGTAATTTTCATATTAAATATTAATCTTAAAAATTTTTTTGCGCTACGAAAATTCTAGTAAAGTCTCTACCATGACCCCAGCTTATAATATTCAACGAAATTTGTGAATAAGCCATAGCATAGTATATATTTAAAAGACCCGAGATATCCAGCGTGTCTTTCATTTGCAAAATGGCGTAATAGGCCTTATTTAATTTTTTACTAATATTGTCAGTCTGATCATCCCAGGTAAGTCTATTATCAAGAAGAGTACCTAGAAACACTACTGAATCCGAAAATTCAATACCATCCACCAGTTGAATATCACTTGAGATATCCTTTCGGATAAAAACATTTATGCATTTTGTTTTATTACTATTTAGAATTAATCTATTACGCTGACACCAAGTGAAGATACAGTTATTGTGGTATCATCCGCGTACATTGTGAGGATACCACTAGTAATATGTTCTGGAAGATCATTAATAAATAGTAGGAACAGCAGTGGCCCCAGCACCGATCCCTTTGGAACCCCAAGCTTAACGTCATGTGGTGCTGATGTAGTGCACTTAACTTTAGTGACCATGGTTCGCCCTTCCAGATACGATTTAATCCAGTAGATTATGTTTTTCGGCAAATTAATGCTAAATAATTTTTTTATCAAGAATTCAGAACATACCGAATCGAAAGCTTTAGAGAGAGAGAAATCAAAAAATAGAGAAGCAGCACATTTCCCATTATCTAATTGTTGATACATATAACTTAACAAATCACAGGTTACTGCCTCTATTGACTTGTTGGTTCTAAATCCATGCTGAGAACTAGAAAGTATACAATGACTTTCTAGATACATCGAAAGGAGGTTAGATACTATTTTTTCCAGTAACTTAGATAGCGTATTAAGCAAAGATATTTGCCTGTAATTATCGACATTTTGAACATCACCTTTCTTATATAGAGGGATAACTAATGCGGTTTTAAATATATCAGGGAAACAGCCTTGATATATTGTTTGATTAAACAAAAAGACCAGTGGTTTCACTATAGTATCTAAAATACTTGAAATAGTTGAGAGAGATAATCCGTCTATCCCAGATGATTTTTTGTTTTTCATTTGGCTCATAGTTTCGATAATATCTCGCTCCGTGATAGGTTCTGAAAGAAAATGTGTAAGCTTAATATTAGAAACAGTTGTGCAAGGCAACGCCAAATTTTGACCAAAATGATTAAGTATATTAAGTTCCGCACTACAAGAGAAACGGTTGGCAAATATATTAGAAATTTCAACTGGATTAGTAACCAAGTCACCATCATATGTAAGAGTTATTTTATTAGCTGTGTTAACTGTTCTACCTAATTTCAAATTAATGATTTTCCAGGTCTCCTTGGTCTTGTTGTGAGCTTGATTTATTTTTATATTATAGAAATTTCTTTTTGCTACTTTAATATTTCGTTTATGTTCTTTTTTCCTAGTATTATACAATACTTTAATTTCAGGAATACCTGAATTCGTCATTAGCCAGAACAATTGCCTTAGTCTATCACCTTCTTTAATAATGTCCTGAGTTAGCTAGGAGTTATAGTTACGTTTTGTTTTATTAACTTTTTTAATAGGACAGGTTACATTAAAACCCCATACCAAGCATTCCATAAATGATTGGAAACCCTTGTTAATATTAAGAATGAATAGGTATGACCAATTTATGGTATTCAGTGTAGCTCTATATTTATTTAAATTACTTATACTAAGTTGTCTAGTAAAAAATGTTTCATTATTTTTTGCTGGCAGGCCACTCTTAGTAGATCTAAGGCTCAGAATATGCGATAGGTGATCAGCTACATTAGGTTGTATTAAATAGCTTTCAAACTGCGAGGTAGGCAGCGATGTTACCATATAATCAATACAGGAAGAGCTAGTGCGGCCACTGCTATTAGTAAAAATCCTGGTATCACCAGTTGTAGGCATATTCAGCTCAAAAGAATTAAAAATATCTAATAATAATTTTGTATTTATATTGTTTTTTAAATTAAAGTTAATATTAAAGTCACCACATAGCACAATATAGTTAGACCTACCGGCAGCCACGTAGAGAGCTTGTGATAGGTTGTAAATAAATATATTGATATCGCCGTTGGGGGGCCTGTAAGCAGTAATAATGACCTGAAATGATCAGTTTTATAGCATATAGCACACATCTCAAACAACTATCTGTAGAATGCCATAGCATTCTACAGATAGTTGTTTGACAGGTTTTAGTTCAATGGCGTCCTTATCCGCTTGTATAAAAATAAGCGATCCCCCACGTATATGATTTGTCCTAGAGTAGGCAATACAAAGTTATAATTCGGGAAATGTATGTTTACTACATTATCATTACATATCTAATGTTCTGAAACACATAAAATACCAATTTTATTTTTAATTAACAGCAATTCAATCGAATTAAAATTGTTTATAATTCCTTGTACATTTACATGACAGATATTGGTATTTTCATTAACCACTACATTTAAACAATCTCCATTTATATTAGGGATATAATTATCGCTTACAATTAAAGAATTAGTATTAGTTGATAAGATATTTACACCCCAAGAGATATTTGAGACAGTCTCGGGTATAAAAAATCTGCAGCATTATTTGGTATACGCTTATCTTATTATGTGCAGTGTTTGCGGCTTATTTATGCACTTTGTATTAAGATCTGCATATAATTATTATGAGCTATAAAAAGTCACATTTGGCAGTTTTATATTACTTCTACGAAATACGGAGAAACAATAATTGAATTATATTACAATTTAAAAAAATTTTGAGTACCTACTAATCAAAACTTATTTAAATATATGTAAATAATATATTTTATTTAGTTTTACGACTTTAAATTGTAATGAATGTACAGGCTCGCTTTACCCGAAGCACAATTTAACTCATTGTCGAATATTCGGTATTCGACTATTTCGTGAAAACCGCTCAATGCGCAGTTTTACTGATGGTAGAATATTTATTATTCAGCTATTAGGCCAAAACCGCGCTTCGGAGTAACTTCATTGAAAGTTCTCCAATACCGTCTAACAGTAACGTAGTAATCAAATCACTTCTAGGCTGCATTATCGGAGAATGTTCGTCTCTAGAAATAAACTGAGTTACAAGCACACAGTGAGACTTTTGGAGACATTCTAATACATTCTCTGAACACTTATTGTGAATACTAGTGTGAAGAAAATTCGTAAGATTCAAAACCGCCTGATCGCTCTCTATATTAGCGTTACTAACAATGAGCGGGCCCTGCAAAAGAAATCAGTAGCCAGCCAAGATGTTCCTCCTGAGTGGTGGGCTATTTATTGATACAGCAGTAATTACATCCCTGGTCTTCTGTCTCCCGGTGCACAAGCTGTTATTTCAGAGATATCTTCCCTTTAGGAATTTTTGAAGACCAAATTTCTATGGGATAAATTCAGCCAACATCTGTGAACTGAACCAACACTTTACAGTGGGTATAAATCAGTTCCTCCTGCTAGATTGGTGCAATGTTTGGAAAATCGTGGATAATATTTTCAATACAGTACAATAGTATGTTATCGTAAATTCATTCATATTTTATATATTTTGTGACGATATAAATAAATATATCTGAAAAACAAAATAAAAATAATTCTTTAAACTATCAGCCGTGTATGCCTTAGCCTTACAGCAAGACGTTTATCACGAAAATGAGCGATTTGAGAGTCATTTTATTTTTCTCTACGATAATGCTTATTCTCATAGAACTCTAACAGTAAAGTTGTGGATTACCTAAAAGAACATCCAGTGGATAAATTGGTCGCAGGTGTCAATTGAACAAAGTTGAAACGTGTTAAAATGAGTATTATTGATCGATACTTATACATGAAGCTTGCAATCCCTGAATCCACCAGGAATATTTACTCTTTAATGCGTGCTTCAAACGAGCATTAAACTTTCGTATGGGGATGTGTGATTAATCAAATTTTATATTTCTGCAGAAAAATTATGTAACCGCATAAGATAATTTTAATTTATGTTGTTAATTATAAAAAAATAATATAATATATGAAGCTGATTACAGTTTCAGAGAAATTATAATAATAATAATAAAACTACTATGGTTTTGACTCAATCGGAATACCAGAGTATTCAGATACAGATTTGGAAGACCTAAACAGAATGTCGAGAATTACGCTTGTAAAGTTTATTATGCATGTCCTAAAGAGCGTCGCTGAAAGACTATATACATGCCAGGACATAAGGAGGCAGAGGATTAGACAACATTCACAAGATGTGCAGAACTCAAGTGAAGAACATGCGATTCTAATTTCACAATTCGGACAGATTTTTCATTAGGGAAATAGTGGAATGTGATAGCAGATACTCACCAATAAACCTCGAAAGACCGACGACGATCAGCACGAAAGAGAAAAAGTATTCCAACGCTTAAAGAAGGCCTCGATACTATGGCTAAAGCAAGAAAAGCACCACTCGGAAACCGAGAGACTTATGACTTATAACAGCCGTCCAGGACAGGATTATCCATCCTAAAAACTATGAAAAGTACATTCCTATAATCCCGGAGTGAACGATGTATGTAGGAAGTGCAAAACAAAGTGAGCGAAACTGTTGAAGATTATACATAGAGAGTTGGCATTAAAATTTGGGTTCGTGACTAATTCACCATCTTGTATAAATACACACCTCAGGCCAGTTCAGTTCGAGAGAACTCTATCTCTTGATTATCAAGAAGAAAGATAACAAGGCCATCAAGATACCCCCTAACCACTAAAGTGTCTAAGTAGTTCTTAAACTACTTAGATCAAATCAATTTACCGATAGGCTTTACAAATGTAATCAAGAAGACGGTGATTGTCCAGACGTGCCACACAACGCGAAAGTTTTTGAACGATGAAGGATAGACATCTGAACGATCATCAGACTAATGGGATATGATGAATTTCGTCCCAACGTCGCGCTCGAGGGTTCGGTGAAAGTTTTGCAACTTCGGTTGAAAGAGTGTGCTGCTAAAGTAAATAATAATAATTATCATAATAAAATGTTTATAAGGTATACAACATAAGACACCCAATGGTCATACAATTTTGACAAATAAAGAATATTGAAGTACCCCATATATAGCCTATTTACAAATTTATTTTTTTCTTATTTATTTTAAAAATACAAGTAATAAGTCATTTCATTTTTACATTTATTTAGCTATTTAATATTGAACACAGTAAAGTTACCAGAAAAGCATTTTAATTTACATCTTTTTAAAGCAACATAAATGCTACACTTTTACGAAGGAATTTACCTAAAAAATCGAGCCTAGTAATAGATTTTGTTTACAATGTAAGCGATAAGTTTCAAGTAGGTCTGAGCTCTACGAACGGCGAAATCGCCAGCCCTTTTCTACCTTATGAATGCAAAGGACAGATAAAGTTTAGAGCCTAGAAACTACGACGGAGCGAGTATTGGAATTTTGGTTAATGTAAACAATCCAGAGCGTGGGACCAACGATGGTGTAGGTCCGGAACTTTCCGGGTAAACTGTGACGTCATCCTTACTATAAAATAAAAGACACAGAGAGGTAGACGGCACCTGAAAGCAAAAGACTTTGAACTACGTTGCGACCTCTTGCAGTTCGCCGAGCTTCTGTATTTGCCTGTGAAATACATTTTAAGCGACGTCGCGACCTTTTATAGTTCGCTGAGTTTAACAAATTATTTTGTGGATATTTTCACTAAATCGGCTGTCTAAACTACGAGCCAAGCGAAATTTCGAACTACATATTATTTTTAACAAATTCATCACAGCTACAGACACCACTTGCCAAAGGAAAGTTCCAAGCTTAAAGAATTCTTTATGCAGTGCAATTTAAGCGGCTCAACCATACCCTATGAGAATCTTAACCACACTTGAGCTGGAGGAAAATTGAGTTATGCTGCAGAACTTTAGACTGTTCGCTGGACTCACTAAATTATTTTGTGGTCATTTTGCCAAGTTATTCCACATAAAATGCACTCTACGTTTACACAAACTTATCTGACTGTTTACCACGGCAGTTACACAACCCCAAACTATTTTGGTAAGTATTTTTACTTGATTAACTCTCAGTTTATTATTGAATCTGCATTCTGGTTACGGGCGGGAAAAAGGATTTTAATTGCGCATTTGTGTTACTAAAAGAATATTAGTTTTTTTAAATGAAATATTTGCTTTGATTTTTACAAGAAAACATGATAAGATTATATTACAATTTACTCAGTTATGATTTCATTCTGCTGAATATTTTATTAGGGAAACTTGCGTTTGCAAAATAACAAATTTATATTCAAAAACTATATATTTTCAGCGTTTATGCAATAACAAGAAACTTTTACTTCCATTATTTTTCATTTGCTGTACTATTAGGCTACCGTGTGCCTAATTTTGACATGTAAGATGCCGCAGGGATATTTGCCTTTCAAATGATTGTGTGAGATTCCTCACCGGTGACTGTTTGGTTTTCTATGATTGTTTAATAACGATCCATCTACTTAATTATCTTGCGCGCTACAAACTGTACAGGCCACCGGTCAGTACTGGGTTAGTTAGCCCGTAAACTTTTTCGTATTCTGAAGGGTTTGCTTTTCGTCGAGTACCTACTCCGTCTTCCGTTGTTAGACAGTCATACAAAATTTGATAGTTGCCGCTTGTTTAATTACACAACGAAATTTGGGTCCTAACTTTGTAAAATTTAACGATCACGCAAATGGCCAATTTGATTATTTATCTTGATATAAAATTGAGATAAATAATTACTGGGTGGGATTTAATATATTCTTGATTGCTTTACCATCAAGGATTTTAGTAATCATACAGTAGGGGTCAAAAGCGTCTCAATAGTAAATAGATATTAGAAGAATTCACAGAATGTAAACTTTCGTGGGGTTAATGTATTATCATGACATTACTGTATTAAATTATTTTAATACATTTTGTGACCCCATTATTTACGTTATTAGTAGTGTCATTGTAATAATAACATAATTTTCATATTTACAGTCACTTCCTATTCATAGTGACACAGTAAACGAATGTAGGTAAATGAATGGTCTTCCTCATACGATATTAAAATACCTATTTCCATTTACATATTTATGTTTTTATTTAAATTAAATATTTCCCATTCCGGTTACACCTCCACTATATGATTGCTATTCTTGTTTTGATTGTTTCTTTCTAGTCGCCTAAGCTTATATTACCATTATTTACTTTATTTATTCGATAAAAGGAAATTAAATGTTATTTACACTAATTATATCATTCGAATCATTTAATAAATAGCCAATGATTTGTTAATTAATTGATATGGTTTACTAAATGCTTCCGGATATGTATTACTTTTTATTTTTTATATTCGTTTTAAACCAATACAATTACAATTTAAAAAGCTTTATTCTATAATATGTACATATCATTCTGTTTTATTCATTTCATTTATTCATATAGTATACATTGGTTTCTCAATAGTAATAGTATAAACTATGCAGAACATATAAACATATTATAATTAAGTTCATCTTTTCAGTGGCTGCGCGTGAAAATTAAAAACTACTGTTTTAAGTGTAATATAGATTGGTCCAGCTTAAATCCGGAATAGTGTTTAATAATAATGAAAATTTACTCAAAGTTTAAATAAAGATAATTGAAATATTGTTATGAAGTTCAATAGATAATTATTTGATAAATCAAAATAATGTTAATGATCGTTTTTATTAATGCTTCTTAACAGTTTTTGTGTCGATCGTATTTGGTTTGCTACTTTAGCCCATTCTGAGGCAATTCTTCTTAAAAAAGGATTTGAGGTGTTTACTACGTGGTATGACAAATAGGGCAATAAATTTTCAAAATTGGTTCACAGCAAATAAATTACTACTAAACCACGAAAAAACAATAAACTTAGTATTTGTGTTTGATAAAATTTTCAGGTTTTTAGTAACTTATATTTCATATTAACTTTAGAGCGTAATATATTGCTAAATTTTAATAGCGTACAGTAAATGTGATTCCGTACAGTCCATCAAAATTTTAAAATGTGTCTGGAGCACAATCTAAAACTAGAGTTAATATTATAAGTACCTATAAATCTTTATTGCAAATTTCCATTACTTACTGCTATTAATTTTAATAATTATTAAAATCCTATAATAAGATGCTTGTGTTATTTTTTTGTTCCAGGTGAGTATTTTCCCTAAGTATACCTACTGTTTAATACGACAATCAGATGGTAAGTATTAAATTTTGGCCAAAGTTTTTGAAGACGGAAATTTACTAATATTACTACATAAATAATTACCATGTATTAAAACTTAATTATAAATTTAAGCAATGAAATTTTCGACAATAATTTGTATATAACAAAATTTTACGATAATATCTGAATTTAAGTTCCTGAAAAACGCATAGAGAACCCGGAACCTATTGAGTTGTGAACGAAGTTGGTGAAAATATCGGTTTTATGTTAAATAAAATAACTAAGGAAACATGATGAAAAATAGGAACTATTGCAAAAATCGATGAAATCTTATACTTTGAAAGTGTGAAAGTTTCAACAGTATCACAATCAACAAATACGAGAACAAACGAGACATATTTTATTCTGAATATTTAGTCTTTTATTGAAAATTAGAGTATGACAGATATTTCCTCGATTCTAATAAAAATGTGTACACTTAAAATTTGTTTTCGAAATCCTGAACAATTTTGTTACTTAAATATGCAGTTCAAAATATAGCTTTAACAGTAGGCAGTTATAAAGCAGATCCAAATATACAGCGTTGATTAAAAAGTTTTATAGAAATGATTTCATGCTTTGTAAATTTTATCCCTTCTCAGATTATTAAACAAAAGCAGGATATGATAAATTTTACATTTCCTTAACTGATTTTAATTCTCATTTAAAATAAATCTGCCTATGCGTAACTTGGACGGCACGACATCATTTGCAATTGTACGAAAGTGTAGAAGGGTCACAAAAACAAAAATATTTTTTAAAGGTAAAATTCTGATTTTTACTCAGAATTTTGACTTTTTTCTCAAAATTCTTACTTTTATCTGAGAATTCTGACGTTTATCTCAGAAATGCTCGTTTATACTATTAACATTTTGTAAGTTATGGGGTAAATCTGAATAACGCTTCGTTTTAATATTCACTTGTTTAAGCCGTTTCCATAACATGCGCTCATCATTTTGACCATTGTATTTTAAATATGCACTTTTCTCTCTTCTAATAGATGCTAGTGTGTAATTGCGCAAATCTTTGTACCTTTCCCAATTTTTGGGAGTTTTATCCTTATTATATTTTTGAAATGCCCGATCTCTTGCTTTCTCCATTATTTTTATGGTATCAGTTAACCAGGGAGCATATGGCTTATTTATCCGCACCGTGCAAAGTGGGGCATGAGTTTCAAATACCAAAATTAAATACTGTGTTAAAAAGTCTACCTTACTATCTATATTATTTATTATCCCACGGTATTCTGCCTAAATCTTCCAAAAATAATCGCATGTTAAAGTTTTTAAAATTTTTATAGGTGTAAAACTTTTGCCGAGATTTTTTTATTGATATATGCAACTCGCAAAAAACTAGTCTATGATCACTTATATCATCAGCATTTAATGCTCCACTACTAGAAATAATTTCCATATCATTAATAAAAATTGGGTCAATTAAAGTTGCAGAAAATTGTGTTACACGCGTCAGTTCATCTATAACCTGAGCGAAATTGAAATCATTGAAGCAATGCGATAGTGGATTATTAAGGTTTGATACATCTACATTCATATCTCCGGTCACAACAATCTTGTCATATAATGGAACTAAATGTGACAAGATATTATCTAGAGGTTACACATTGAGTTATATTACTTTGAGGAGGACGGTATACTACTCCTACAGCCACAGTCGTGTTTTTTAATTTTAAATAGATCCATAAATGTTCAATACCAAATGTGGTTGGTATGTCAAGTATCTGTTCAAAACCGTGTTTACTATTAACATATATTGCAACACCTCCACCTCTACCTACACCCCTGTCAATACGAACCAAATTGTATTCCGGAATATTTACCATGTCCGACATAACATTCACCGTCAACCAAGTCTCAGAAACTGTCATAATATCGAAAGACTGAGATAATACCATAGTAGAAAATCTACAAATTTCGGAAGCAATGATCTAGTGTTTAAATGACCGATCTTAAAATTGTACAAATAGTTATCCCCCATAGTTAATTTTACTTTTCATCCGATCCAATTGATACAAATAATAAGGACATTCTTTATCTAATGCAGAATGATCAGTGAGAACATTGCTATTCTTATTCCGTGTATTATAATTAGTGCAGTTTATACATTGTTTTATTTCAATGGTACAATCTTTTTTATCATGATCCCCAGAACAGTCTGGACAGCATCTTTTTTCACTCTTGCAATCTTTTTGCACATGCCCGTAACGAGAACACTTAAAACAATGCATCACTAAGAAATGATCTTCAGTATAACATTTCTGCCAGTTAATAAATAAATATCCTTTCGTAATAATAAATTTCCGTACTGAGGGTAGAACCTCTATAACAATGTCAGTGCTAAATTTGCGCTTGATTCTGGTTATTAATTTCATTTTGCAATTATTTAATTCCGGATTGTTTAACACAATAAATTTTATTATATCCTCATCTGAGAAGTCATTATTATCTACGCCCCTGATAATCAATCTAGGATTAAGTTTTTTTGGCTCCGCGACCATGTATCTAGATCCGAACTTATCAGCAACAACGTTTTTTAAACGAGATAAAGAGTCTTCATCCGTACAGTTTATTAATAACCCACTCTTTATTAGTCTTGTATTGTTGACACATATATTATTATCGGAAGGATTTACAGAGGATTTTATTTCTCGCATAATTTCTGTATTGGGTATCCTGTGATTTAATTAACAGAACAGCAGACTTTTCTGTGCTTACATGGGTTTTTATTGACTTAGTTTTTGTTGTATTTACTTTATCACTAGCAGGTGTACTCACGGTTTTTGCATAAGTTTTTATGGAGATGACATCCTCTACTCTATCCTTCAATAGTTTATTATTATACTGCAACTCATCATTTAATTTATTTAATAACTGCACTTCCCTTTTTAAACATTCCAGTTCTTTTAATAGAACTTCATCGCTTGTTTCACAAGATTTTGTATCACCAAGATCAATCCCACTACAACAGTTTTTACATCTCCAATCTTGTCTATTAATATTGAACACTTTTGACGCACTTTGAAAACATTTAACATGCAGTGCTACTTTACACTCACTATTGGCACATTTTATGCTACCCTTTGCCATATTGGTTGAACATATATCACACATTTTCTTTTTGATTTGGTCGAACAGATCAGGCGGCTCACCGCCTGAACCGGCCATACTTATATATAAATCGGTACATATAGACAGCACGAAATTTTTAGAAATCAATACCCATCTATTGGCTTCTCATTTCTGGAAATCTGTAAATGTTTAGAAAAAAATACACATCTGTTGGTTTCTCTGATTTCTAGAGCGGCCAAGTCTAACTGTGTGTATGTAATTTGTGATTTTTGTCAAGAATATACTTGTATGTTTCGACCGAAGCGATGCCGGCTGCCGAATACTTGAAAAATATTCATTATTTTCCGCCCCTCGGGAGTTTTGCAAATCCTAGGCGCTCTAGCCATTAGAGAAACTAACAGGGTGGCTATTCTCGAGTTCATGTGATGCGACCAATTTGCAGTTGACGCGATGTGCGCACCACACGACGTTCCCTTGACAGACAAAATGCGTATTCTTGAACAACTTTGGTGCGATGCGATCGTTTCCCCGTTCTCGTGAGAACGAAATGTACATGGTTGCCACTTTTAATCTGGTATTTGGACCAATTAGAATCGAATTTAAATGCGGCACGTTTTTGCCTGCGAATATATTGCTATAGTTAGGGATAGTCATAAAATGTAATTGTATTAAATATAATAGTAAACAGGTTAAGTTGTCATGAGTTTCATAGAATGAGTCAATATATTCCATTATAAAATAACAAATTCACTGTTGCTGGTATTGTTTAATTTGTTGGGGGTTACTCAATTATGGATTGTCAAGAAGCCCTTAAAATTTCTACTCGTGCTACTTCCATTACCTCTCGATAAAAAGACACCGCTTAATAAATTCCCTTCCTGGTTCATTTGCCTGCTCTTGTGCATCTTCTAGATCTACAAGGACTTGATCAAATAAGAATTGGTCAATAATTTCCATTCTCAAATTCTTAAAGAAAAAAATAACGTAACTCCTACATAATTATGCTTATTATAAATTTGTAATTAAACACGTCATTCTATTGTATATCGAGACATTACTTGATCATTTGATGATTTATTTTATTACTATGGAGTTTATGCCAAGAGAATAGTATATTCTGTAATAAGTTTGGAATATGCCATTCCAAGCGAATTACAGACTATACTTTTTCTACGCCTATAAATTAGGTTTATTTATGTTTATATGTCTATCTGTCTATTTGTTTTACAACTGCAACAGTGAAACGTGAAAGGTTAACTGTCAATAGAAACGTCAACTGTCAATAGAAACGCAAACAGTATTTCAAATTGCACTACTAATGGATGGCGCCACCTATGCTTGTTACCTTTAAAAAATATTTTTGTTGTTGTGGCCCTTCCTGTTTCTAAACTGAATATAGAACTTTCACGATGTGCCTATGTGTAACTACAGCAAGTAATTACCAGAGAATCCTAGCTAAACATCTTATTATCCATTAAAACCGTGTATTATTACGTGTACTCGCGTGCAAAGTTCCGTCAATTCAGCTTAAATTATAACGTTGTTAACCGTTATTCAACTTGAATTTATGTTTAACCAACTCACTTTTCTCAGTTTCTGCTTCAACAGTAAATACAAAAGATGTCATAACCTTTTGCCACGTTAATTTCACTAGAAAATGTATACCTAAATGTGATTAAATTGCTAGAGTTTATTCAGAGAATCTTGGAAGAGCCCGGATAAAGCGGTGCATTAAGTAATTAAAGAGAAAAGACGAGAGTTCCACGTTATAGTTTTTCTCAGTAACCTTAACAAATGCAAGTCACCAGGACCGCACTTTGTCTTCAATAACAATGTTTTCTTATTATTTGCAATTATTGTGCCAGTCCCTGTTCAACCATTCACCATTTAAAAAGTTTTTATTAATTGATACATACATGTCATTGTTTGTATTTCATTATCTCATTCTTACTTCATTTTACAATGAATAAATAAATCCCGGCGCGTTACAAAGTGTCTGGGCACTGCAAGGCGGCGGGCGGCAGGTGTTATGCCCGAGATATATACACACAAACTTGTACTTGCTACGGTACCGTACTGCCCTTGCACAAAGATATGGCGTATTCTCTTTATGAACCTCAAATGAGTTTAAAAGTCTAAATTTAAAGTTTATATTAATTCGTTTTTTATGTTATTCTTGTAGGTAAACCAAAGAAAACCCTACTTTAATGTCGCGAAGTTAATAAAAGACAAGTTTATTTGATAATAATAAAAAAAATATATGGCTGTTTATTTAACCGTAATATATATACACACATATATACACATACATACATTTTGTGTGTTTGGGAAGGGGAAAGTGCGGGAAGGAAGAGGGAACGGGAAGGGAAGGAGAGGAAGGGATGTTTGTTCGTCAATCTGTCAAGTCTAAGTATATGTGGTAGTAAGTTCTGTGTGTATTCGTAAGGTTATCTTCTTTCGTAGTAGATGGTAATGTTTGGTGTAATAATTTATGCGTATGTGTACTATTGTCTTGTTCACGTATGTCTGTCAAGTTCTGAGTCAGGACTGATTGCTGTATTCTATTCTTGAAGAATTTTTGTGCGCATTCTTGTATGTACTCTTTGATTATCATGATATCACAATTTCTATGAAGAACAGCAATAGGTGTACATCGATCCGCGCCTGTCAGTAGTCGAAGTATTTTGTTTTGTGTCGTTTGTAGTCCTTTATACTGTGCTTCCGAGATTGAATTCCAGGAAGCACAGGCATAAGTCAGTATAGGTCTTAGTATAACTTTGTATATAGCCAGTTTATTGTCAGTCGTTAATTTACTTCTTCGATTTACCAGTGGGTATAATTTACTGATTGTCGCGTACGCCCTGTTAATTGTTCGTGTAATATGGGGTTCGAAACGCAGTCTTGTGTCCAGGGTTACCCCCAGATACTTGACCACATTTCTTTCCCCAATTGTCTGGTCGTTGATTTTAAGTCTAGTAAACGTCTGCGTATTTGTAAATTTTCTATGTAGAGTTATCGTCTCTGTCTTGTCCGTATTTATGCGTATTTTCCACAGTTTATAATAGTCTGTCAGTCTTGTTAGATGATACCGGACCTTTTGGGCCGCGGTTTGCGCATAGAATGACTGTCCGTAGATCACGGTATCATCTGCGTAAAGTAAAATGTTTGTATTGGGATAGGTAGGGGAGTTGGAGAGGTAAAGATTGTATAATAATGGTGAAAGCATAGCTCCTTGGGGAACGCCAGCTGAAAGTCGTTTCTTGCTGGAAAATGTATTATTTACATTTACAATTATATGTCGTGCCGTTACAAAGCTTCTGAGGAGCGCCACCATGTAATTAGGTAGTTTGCATAACTTGCTTAGCTTATAGATCAACCCATTCAACCAAACTGTATCAACGTATAGGATTCTGTAAACTGCCAATATTTTTTAAAAGCTTTCATTAAACTTGCAATGTTAGTTAGTTTGTTTAGGTCAAATCTTGCAATCAAAATTTCGATTAGTTCTAATTAAGCTAGAGCTTTGAAATTTTGCACTTGTGTATAAGTCCGGTGACAATACACTTTAGCAATTTCATATAAGAAAAAACAATATGGCGGCTTCAAGATGGCGGACGACTTTATCGTTTATGACCTTATTCGACTCAAAATGGATATCTAAGGGTTTTCGAAATCCAGATTGTCAATTATGAATTCTTGGTCAAAATTCAGAAATTCAAAATGGCGGCACCAATATGGTGGAAGACTTTTGTCATCTATGGTCCAAATCGATCAAAATCGATATCTGGCTGTTTTCGGGTTCGCCGATTACGAATTACCAGCCAAAAATTTAGTTGAGGATGGCGACTTCAAGATGGCGGACGACTTTACCGTTTAAGATCCGATCAACTCAAAATGGATATCTGCGGGTTTTCTAGGTCGTGGATTGTGAATTTTTAGTAAAAATTCAGAAATTCAAAAGGGCGGCGCCTATATGACTGACGACTTTTGTCATTTAGATCCAAATCGATCAAAATCGATATCTGGGAGTTTTCGGGGTCGCGGATTGCGAATTTTTAGTCAAAAATTTAGTTCAAGATGGCGAACGACTTTACCATTTATGATCCGATTCGTTTCAAAATCGATATCTGGGGATCACAGGATATCAAAAGACTAAAAAGTAAAAAATAAAATTATATAAAAAATATGTTAAAAAAAGCTTTTATTTAAATGCTCTAAAAAGTAGAAAATATACTTTGAGGTAAATCAAACCCATCATTTTGTTACATTATATAATTTTTTTATGATATTAAAGCTTGTCTCCTTTACACTGGAAAATCTCGCGACAAGCTTTTATGTCATGAAAAAATTAAATAATGTAATAAAATGATGGGTTTGATTTGATTAAAAGTTTACTTTCTACTTTTTAGAGCATTTAAATACAAGATTTTTTATATAATTTTTTTTATGTACATGTACGTTTTTCCTTTACCTTGTTTCTTTAAATTAAATGAAAATCGACAAGGAAAATATACTTTGATCTGATAGATTCAAGAATGTTATTTTTGTTGATTTGCGGCCGAATGAATCGTTCCCGATTTATTTGATTTTTATTTTCGCTTTCGTCTTTTGTCTCTTGTGTACATGAACCTGCTCCTGAAATGAAATTTAAAAATCACTAAAAATTATGGTATAATACCGCACACATTACGCTATTTGCCTGTTTTTTTTTAAGGTCATCTTACCTACGTAAGACTCTTGATCAACTTAACCTTACCACACCTCGGCTAGGAATCCTCCTCCTGCCAGGGTTTGGATTCTACGTTCCACAAGTGGACGGGCCTAACCGTTGTCCTAAGTTAAAGAAAATGACAAGTTATAACAGTTATTTCAACCGATGAGTTATCTGGCCAAATGGTTCACAAGTATCAGCAAAAAAAAAAGAAAATCAGTCGAGATAACAAAATTTATTCACTGGATGAATTTTCTTTATACATCTTCCATAAACATAATTGTTCATACTACTTAAAATTTCAATTTAAACAAAATAATAGTAATAATACTTAACATCATGATAGGTAATTTACTATATACATTTGCATGTAGTTTACAAACCCTCTTAATAAAAAAAAAAATACATTATTTACAGTACCAGATCTAAACGTAGATAGCTATCGTGCAAATACTTATTTTATTTTAAAAAAGAAATCATTTTCGCAAGTTGACAGTTGCATATAAAATACGCTGAAGGCGTGAAATCTATTAATAGAAGCAGAGACAACAAAACTGAAAAACTTATCTTATTACACAAGAAGTAGGGAGGTGTAGGCTTCAAGATTTCTGTGTGAAACCAATATTATTCTTTTGTTAGCAGTACAGTAGCGGCAGGTGCTCCTTAAGTCAAACTTTGCTCCAAAATTTGTACTTAACCTATAAATCCAGTCAACACGTATTGGAAGTGCGATATACACCAGCAAACCAACAGGAACCAACATACACCCAAATATAAACCCAAGATAGAGTGCCTAAGAGTTAACGGTAACAATAATTAAAAAAAAATGTTCAAACTTGAAAACACATGTTACTCACCCTTTTCAGACATAGGGATCTCTTATTTTAAAATATCCCTCGCCACACAATTGTAAAATTGAATCCAGTACGTATGTCTTTCTCTTTAAACAGCCATCAGCACAAGCGCTGACAGATATACCAAATGTTAAAGTAAGAAATTTACCAGCAAAGCGCGTTCCATTAATATACTTGGGTATATCACTCAACGTTTAATAACAGACAATCCACTTTATCAGCTTATTTGTTAGACTAATGTTGCCCTCTAAAATCTGTAAGGATACTTTCAAACTAATCCAAATATCAAATTTAATAAATCACAACAGAACTGAACCTCTGGGGTAATGCACAACTAAACTAATTGAATATGCTTAGCAACAATTGACAGTCAGCCTGATCTCCACTAGAAATTGAACATTACAAAGAATAAACCATGATAATACTACTGAACACTACGGTAAGTACTCGAGGTAATACGTTAATTATCCCGACATTTACAGTGCTACGATGTTGTGGTTATGTTATAGTTGCTAACATTTTTCAATGTTCAATGTACTCTGGACACAACAAAGAAACAGCAAGAACTAAATGACATATACCCCATTGTATAACCAACACATTTCTAATTCAATATTAGGCATGTACATTGTACAATGTACAGGTATATAGGATACTTTTTTGTTTATAATTTACAAAACTAATGTTCGCTTAATCTTTTTAGAGTCAAACATGCCAGCCAAAGCTATACCTTGTGTAAACTTGAAGCTATTAATAAACTAGGGTACGACTTCCCAGTAGTTGAATGTTTAATAGTTAGACCCAGTGAAGACGAATACAACATAAAGCAAAATACATAAGTTTTTTTTATTAATAATGAAAAATGGATACGAAATACAAATAATAAAACAAACAATTCAAGCTATATTTAATGTGTGAATTAAAATGACAATTATATCAATTTATATATATTTAGTGTTGAACTATTGTTGTATGTGTTTATTAAAATTTAAAATTACAAGTGATGTTAATGACTAAATTTACTCGACTAAATAAAAATAATTAAATAAAATGTTACTGTTAAGTAATACAATTGCAAAATTAAATTCTTGTATTGGCAGTGACAAACTCAAACGTAACAACTCTTGGACCTTTTACCTAATATCAATAATGAAGTTCGTTTCCATTTTTACACCGACTTCAATATTGATATTAGGACATAGTTCAATTAATGGAGTGACCTACCTAAAATCTTATTTCATCGCTTTTGGTGACTCTTTTCAAGGCAGTTTTCAATTTGATTTAAAATGAGTCATTATATCATTTTTAGTGACTTGAAGACGATTAAATTATTTCAACTTTTTCACCCCTTATGATGGCATCTTATTTAATTTATGCATAGTTAAAAATAACTGCAGGCCCTATAGTTTGATTACAAATTGTAGTTTTCTACAAACTTCTAGTTAGCATATTCGCCAACTTTACGAATCTAAAACGACAGAAGCTTCTCTCTCTCTCTCTCTCTCTCTCTCTCTCTCTCTCTCTCTCTCTCTCTCTCTATAACCTCAAAACATTTCAACCGATTTTGAATATTCTCTCATTCAATAAGTTGAAAAATGAAAAGCCAAATTCAAAAAAATCACGAAATCCGGTCCGGTAGTTCCAGAGATTTCTCCACTATTTGTCGGCGAGTATGCAAACATGCATACGCGCCGAATTAAGAATCTCCTTTTTTAACGTCGGCTAAAATATTAAAGCAGATATAAAATTTTCAAAATTTCACTTTTATTCATTTTAGTGTATTCTTTCTTATAGACAACAATATATCGTTATAATAAACCATTTTACTACATATATTTTGGTTCAATTGCATTATTTTTCTTCGAATTCTTTTTTAACCACTCCTGTATCTATTACATGCACATTCCATCGTTACTAGTGCCAGCACATGTATGTAATCAAAAACGGAATTTTTGAAAAGCATACGGCAGATTGTAATTATGATACATATTTAATGCCTTTTTAGATTACAATGGCGTGTAGGTGAGCCTTGCCCTAGTTCTACCCATGCCATAAAATAACACGGTTCCATATTCACACTTAACCTATTGGCGCGTTGTTGTCACAATGTGAAATACGAAGGAAATATGCTACTAGTTAAAATTGTGATTGTGTGATTATTTAGAAAATTTAGGAAAAACGAAATTGTAAAATCAATTATACGTTACTTAATGATTAATTTATTTCAGTAGTTAAATTACTTATTAAAATTAAAAAAGCGAGTTAATTCAAAAAATTTAGAAACAGGCGCAGACATCGGGTAGAGTATAATATTGTATTTGGCGAAAAAAGATTAATAAAATGTTTGAGAATAGAATCTGCCTATGACTGAAAATACATATCTATTGTGTATTACTTAGCGAGCTTGGAAAGTGAAACTTAACACACGCGACAGCAGACCACGTGCGAACAAATACAAGTGTGTAAGACACATTCCAGCGAGTTTTGTACAATATTTTTTTTAACAATCAAAATACAAACTCGCTTTTCATTTAATTACAAACATAATTTAGGCACCTCATGCTTTGTTGTGACGTTGCGGGTAACAAATTTAATGAAGCGTTATTTGCTCCTCTTCGATGACACTCGGTGGAGTACATTCCACTAAATTATGACTACTCCCTTCGGGACCGGCTTAGCGACTTTGATTTGGGAGATTGCCTAATTTAAGCGTTTATGATATCATTTTTTGATTAAAATAAAATACTGCTACCGTATACTCGCATCCTTATTTTTTCATTAAATTATTTTTACGCTCAAATGAGTCACGAACATTGCGGCCATAAGGTTGTCTTTAAAATTTTTTATACAATCAGTTTAAAAATTTAAAGATCTTGCATCTTAGGCAAATGTATTAGGCGTATTGAAAATACCAGACACAACTTTTGGTTTAGTGTAATACAGTGCTTGATTAGTTAGAAGTGATAAAAAAAGAGAAACGCGGTACACACGAAGAGCCAGGAATTGTGCATAATTTTAGTACTCCTCCCATTATTTCGGATTAAGTCAATACTACAAAGAATGAAATTTTCAATTTATTTGCAATTGTATATTTATTTTACATTCATTATAATTTATATACATCAATCCATCTACTTGTCATTCATTATTATTATATGTAAAACTAATGTTTTTGTTAAGTATTTTATATATTATAATTAGTTAGATGTCTAAGCTTCACAGTATATTACTCTATATTTAGCAACTGTTTATTCGAATATTGTTTGCAATAATTACACGCCTAATTTCATTTTATTTCACAGTCAGCGTATAATATTTCAGTCTCTCCGACCGTAAGTCAAATAGTTACTAGTCATCCTATAAATAACTTTAACTTGGCGACCGGCCTCCACAGACCTTGCAACATATGCAAATCCCGAGCCGGTCGCATGTTACAAAATACTCGCAAGGCAGCTCCCATATGCACATCACGCCCAGAAGTATTTTCAATATTTAAAATCTGAAACAGTCTGCACTTAATCATGTAAAAATAAATATATTTAGAAAACATTACGTTACATACACCTGTATTAAATTCATAAAATTAATGTTAGAAACACGATGATATTAAGATAGACTATATGAAAATTCCTAGGATTTTCCTGTTCATAAATCTGTATTGTAAGTATCTAATTAATCTGGCAACAATGTTCTCCTCGAACAAGGTCAATTGCGGAGGATTGTAGTGATTTGCATGTTGACATTCATAATAAAACCAAGGCGGTGTTCAGCGTCCATTAAAAGACTAACAGACGAGTGTTAGCTCAGATGTGCCTGATAGAGATCTGATGTTTGCAAAAGACTTTTACAGGAAGGAGTGTCTAAGAGAATGTTTCATTCTATTTAATTTTATTAATGTTTGTTTAATGCCACCTCTAAAGATTCTTGTCGTATTTTTATCTACATAGAAGTTGATTATTATTTATCGTTCTTAGTACTTTAATTCTTTGAAATATTTTAATTTGATGAAGTTTATATTTACAACGGAATTAGTAGTTATATTAGCACCTTGCGTCCTGTTGTTTCACAGCAGGGTATGATATAAGTAATACCATTATTGGTGCTTACTTAACTGACGGAATATTTGGATAGGCAGCATAAATTTATTTTATGCGACTCTTAGTAGGTACGTCACTTCGAACAGGAGGCTTGCATGAAGGGAGGACGAGAGGGAAGACGTGCAAAATTCCAGAAACTTCATTTTTAACTTATTACTATATATTCGCATTTTTATTATTAGGATAGCTTAAATGCTGCTGAACTAACCATTTGGATTTAATCAGGATAAAATATCGGTGTGACATAAATTCACTGTATCAATATTAAAGCTGCTCTCATTAGTGTGTTTGAATACATTTGTCAATCAATCATTCCCAGGTGGTATGAATTGAAATAAAGAAACTATCTGTCATCACTAAAAGTTATATCAATATGTTAGCGTGTTTCTGAATCAGCGCGTCATACATAATACACATAACTGTCTACATAAGACTATTCTTTATTTTAAGAGGAATATCAGCTTAATTAATTAAGTCAAAGTAGAAACTGAAAAAAATGTACTACAGGTTGAAACATCCTCGAATCAAAGTATTGATGATGATCCTAAGTGTTCGTGATATCTAAAAAAATCAAAACGTTTTTTAATTTTTTCGAATGATTTCGCTGTGAATACCTCGCGGACGTTAGAAGATGTACTTTTGGAAATATTTTAATACTTTCATCGTTCATAGATAATTAAAATAAGGTAAGCCATTAAATTTCCTGTCGGGTATTCAGGTCTTATTGACAAGTAAATCAATTGATTCGATAGGTGTCCTCCAGAATTCATCGTCGATGAAATGTTGCGACGATCTTTAGCCAATTTGATCAATGACCAACACCACAGGCGCGGCTACTCTTGAAGTCGTAGTTGGGCGTAGGTAAGGATTTTGTCAATTTAATGATTTCTCACCTGAAAATGTTCACTGTTGAGCTATGAATACCTGAGCAACAGTCGATAAATCAACGAGGAGATGACACGATAAGACGCGCAAGACAGTTACTCGTTAAAAAACTAATGAAAGTTAAAAAAATTAATTAAAGTATATAATAAAAACAACAATAACAAACAAATGTGTGTATAAGGGCATATAACAAATAAAATCGAAACCGCACCGTTTATCATAAGTATACAAGTATAAAATACCAATAGTTCAAATAAACAAAATTATGCTATAGGTCTAACAAGATTCGATGTGGTTTATGCAAATTTGGCAGTTTTCTTAAAATGATGTTCGTTACGTCAAAAGATTGTAACCCGACAACTACCATGTAAAATATATCAACATAACCTGGCTTATCAAATTCATATCTTAGGCGTGCATGAAAGCAGTTAACAGTTGTATTACATATAAACAAATAAGCGCTCTGTAATGAGATGGTAAGTACTAGAATCTACTGCACATTGGGTAGAGCGTAAATGGAGAATGTTTTCACGGTGATATTGTTATAAATATGTTATGAAAATTAAACAGAGAAACTACCTTTCACAAATGTAAATACAACGCTTCAACTACTTTAGGCTATTACACAAGATGGAATGTGTACTGAAGGAACAGCTGATCTATAAGTTTACATAAGCTCGTTATAGAATATTGAGAATTTATCACAAAATTCGTGCAGTTGTTGAAAGAAAACGACGCGGCGCTACGCTTGTACTTCATCTCAGCGTCCTAATCGTCAGAATATTCATGCAATAGTTTCTGATACAGCAACGTTCCCCTGCCAGCACTCGAAATAATAAACATGAGGTATACTTACTGCTGTTGTCATATTTGTCCTCGTTACCTATCAACCGTTACCGTGTTACGGACCTCTAGCGTATGCGACCCACCATACGCTTTAGCGTTTTGTGGGCCGCATTATAACAACTGCTACACGTCCGAGACACATTTTGCTATTCTCCACTGGAGGGCGACACATTTGTGACACGTGATCAGCAAAGACAAACGGGTAGGCAACCATTTTTGTTGGCGTGGTTGCTAGTAATTAGTTGGTAATTCTTCCAACCTCGGTTTTATCCAAGGCATCCTCGTGGATTTTAGAATAATCAACTCAAGAAAATTTCCTCAATCTGTTGTTGTTCCGTTTAGCGGAATATTTTGTGTTTGTGAGGAAATTTTATCTGCGGAAGCAGGATATTAAATTACACAAGGTAAGCTAACCTCTTCACACCATCTTGCCCGTTCTCTACCCACGTGTTTCGCAAATTTGCAGGCTTTCCTTTGGAAATACAGTGTCAACCTGAAAGGCGGACTCGACCCCATTTATTCGACTGTGGCTTCCCGGAGTATTGGTGGATTGTTCCCTCATCAGTGAGGTAAATTATGTTTCATTTGTAGGTTATGTCAGAATTGCTCAATTAAGCACGCTTCACGTGTATTTCTGACTGTAAATTAAATCGTGATATCTTTAGGGTTCTACGGACGGGGCTTCTACACACGTCAGTGAGAGTTCCACTGACGGGGCATCCACACACAGTGGAAGGTTCCAGGGCTGGTGAGGCTACCATCAACCCCATCCTTGGGTCAATTTCTTGTGTCCCGAAGACATCTACGTAGGGCTACAGTTCCTCCACGTCCGGACTCGGTATCGTACCACCCTAAACAAGTGTGTTGTGTTATTTGTTTTACTTACCGGGGACCACCTTCAGTGGTTCCGCTGGACATCAATTCATACTTTTGGCATTTTAACCTGTACATATTTAGAGATTTTATGCATATATTTACATATATTTAAGGAGGTTCTTTAAATCAAACCTTTGTGGCAGAATCTATGACAATTTTATGATCATATTGTAAACCGATGTGTAGCTACACGAGGTATTTTATGAATGTTATAACTTATTAATCGTGAAATATTGGCCACAACTGTGAACATCGCCAGGTTATATGCTAGAGAACCAATATCTGTAAATTGTTCAATATAGTGCATTTCATTTTTAAAGAAAGTGTCATTATTTCGTCTGCGACCACTACATAGGGAAACCTCAATGAGTTGTTAAGTAAGTAAACTAATAATTTATCATAGTTTATGTAGTCTGAGCTAGAGAAATTTTATCGTAGGCACGTACATCACTTTCCGGGTAAGTCAGTGCCTACGGTATCTGCTACGCTACAGTGCAGTTATCTCAAGGGGATAGCAGTATCGCCCATAATTAAGTTTTTTTTTGGTGATAAATTGAGTGTTCCATTTGTTGGTGGTTTGCATATGAAATAATAGCCAGACACATAGTAAAGTTACATGACACACATCGAAAGGTGGTTACTTTGCCTCAGCGTAATCGCTTCGCTTTTTTTTGGTAGGGGGGTGACTTCGTTTTTTTTTGTCTTACCATTTCATGAGCGGATTAGTAAACAATAGTTGTTACGTATAAACCATTGGAAAGATTCCTAAGTGTAGCCAACAGTTTTTTTGTTGTTGATACGTACTGATTTTTGCTGATTTACCCGATATTGTCATTTTTACACATTACTAGGTACTTACTAGTGTTAGTAAACTTTTTCTGCGTCGTTTTGCTAATTTAGTAAATTTTGTCGTTTTTGTACATTGTTAAGTACTTATTAGTGTTTGTAAACTTTTTTTTGCGTACCGACGCCCAGCATCGTTTTGCTAATTTTCTAGATTTTGTCGTTTTTATACATTATTAAGTACTTATTAGTGTTTGTAAACTTTTTTTGCGTATCGACGCCCAGCGTCGTTGTGTTAATTTACCTGATTTTGTCATTTTTACTCATTACTAAGTACTTGTTAGTGTTGGTAAGTTTTTTTTGTGTCTATATACGTACCGACGCCCAGCGTCGTTTTGCCAATTTACTGGATTTTGTCGTTATTACACATTGCTAAGTACTTATTAGTGTTGGTAAGCTTTTTTGCGTCTATATACGTACCGACGCCCAGCGTCGTTTTGTTAATTTACCTGATTTTGTCATTTTTTTGTGTGTTTGGTTGAAAATTCAATATGGCTAGTTCACAAATCAAGTTAGATATTAATAGGTTAGTTAGGGAGGAGCTTGTTTATGAATTACAAGTACGTGGCTTAGGAGATGGTAGTGATCTTATGGTGGCAGAGTTGCGCACTGTTTTAAAAGAAGCCATACATTTAGAGAAAACTACTTTGGCTATTAAAAGTCCTCCATACCCGTACCAATTCACTGTCGATTCTGAGGCCCTAACGGCATCCCTAGCAACTATTCAAAAACTTATTGATGAATTTGTAGGTAGTGAGCACGATAGTAAATATAAGGGGATTGTTGGGTCGTGTAAACAGATCCAATCCAACTAATGACGAGCAAAAAGGTGTGAAGTCCAGTACTCGTCTTAAATTATTATTAGCTGTTGATAAACTTAAGGATAAGGCCCGCGGGGATCGTAAGCTTAAAGAGTCAGCCATCCTCGATATGTCGGTGTTGCATAATGCCATGGCTCAGGTTCAGCCTGATGCGCATAGCTCTGCAATAGCCACTGATTTTAGTTCAGATGAGGAGGAGGCTGCGAAACCTAAACCCGTACCGGTTAGAGACTGGGGCTTGAAATTTAGTGGCCGAAAGGGCGACATGTCTTTTTCAACTTTCTTAGAACGTGTTGAGGAGAAACGGAGGTATCGTGGTATTTCACGAGCATGGTTATTTAAAGATGCAGTAGATTTATTCGAGGGAGATGCCTACAATTGGTATAATCTGGTGAAAGACTGGGCCACCGATTGGCCATCCTTAGTGGAGGCAATGAGGGAACAGTTCATGCCAGAGTCTTTTGACCGCGATTTGTTTGAGGAGATTAAGCGACGTACTCAAGGTAGTCAGGAAAGTATAGGATTATATATCGGTAGTATGATTGGGTTGTTCAAGAAGATACACACTCCAATACCTATGGAGACCCAACTCGAAATGATTTTGGAGCGCATAGATCCATACTATCATCCTTTTCTTGCTTTTGAAAATATAACTTCCGTCACGCAACTCCTGCAATGTTGTCGTATGCTTGACTCCAAACGACAATTGGCTAAGTCGTATGTTCCTCCTCCACCTAAGAGTAAATCTCTTATACCAGAGTTGGCTTATACATCTACTAGTTCTACTACTTCTCGTTCGACCTCTTGTTCTAGTCTCGTCGTGGATGAAGTCCAACATTCTGGAAACAAATGTTTTAATTGTGGTCAAGTTGGTCATGGGCATCGGGAGTGTCCGGCTCCTAGGAAGAAGTTCTGCTATAAATGTGGTAAAGCAGAAGTTACTATTAGGTCCTGTCCTAAGTGTTCGCGTTCGGAAAACTGTCCAGGGAGACGCTAATTGATCGAACAGTTTCTCCCGGTGTATGTGAGTCGACCAGCAATGTTGTTGACTTAAAACAACAAATTTTTCTCGATTATGTCATTTCTCATGTGGTTGGTGATCAGCGTCCTTACTTACAACTTTCAGTGTTAGGTTTTCCTATGATGGGTTTGTTGGATTCAGGTGCTACCAGGACAATGGTAGGATCATCTGGTTTTGAGGTCTTCCAGCAGATTGGTTTAAGTTTGAAGCCTTCTGTCAATGAGTGCAGAGTGGCTAATGGGCAAGTCTGTTCCGTTATAGGTTATGTATCTGTTCCTTTCTGCTTGGGTGACAAAGTTCATGTAATAGATGTCCTAGTAGTTCCAGAAATACCGCATAAGTTAATTCTAGGGATAGATTTTTGGGTGGCGATGAATATTATACCAGATTTGCGACAAGATGTTTGGCATTTTTCTGAGCAGGAACCACTCGTTGAGGTTAACAGTGTCCTTGACGAAACTTCTTTAAATGTATCACAGAAACTAGCTCTGGATAGTTTGGTGAATGAAAACCGGAAACTTTTGGGTACTTCCCTTGGTCGTACACATCTCGTTTCTCATGAGATCGAGTTACTCCCAGATACCAAACCTATCAAACAGAGATACTATCCTGTTCCGCCTGCCAGACAAAAACTGATTGATGATGAAATTAAGAAAATGCTGGAGTTAAATATCATCGAACCGTGTAAAAGTCCTTGGTCTTCCCCAATATGTTTAGTGCAGAAAAAGGATCAAACTCTGCGTTTTTGTGTAGATTACCGGCGCCTTAACGCTGTTACTAAAAAGGACGCCTATCCTCTGCCGCTGATTTCCTCCATATTAGATCAGTTGAGGGATGCCAAACATTTAAGTTCATTAGATATTAAGAGCGCATATTGGCAAGTTCCTATTGCTGAATCTTCCAAAGATTATACCGCTTTCACTGTCCCTAATGGCTTGTATAGGTTTCGAGTTATGCCTTTTGGGTTGTCAAATGCGCCTGCGACTTGGCAGCGTCTTATTGACACCGTGCTTGGAGCTGATTTGCAGCCCTCGGTTTTGGTCTATTTGGATGACATTGTGGTAGTGTCGAAGGATTTCGAATCTCACCTAGAGACGTTGCAGAAGGTTTTTGATCGCTTGCATTCTGCTGGGCTGATAGTTAGTTTTGACAAGTGTCAATTTTGCCGTCCCGAGCTTAAGTACTTGGGATATGTTGTAGATAAGTACGGTTTACGTCATGTCCCAGCGAAAGTAGAGTCGATTTTGAGTGTACCTTCTCCGAAAAACGTTAGGGAAATTCGTAGATTTATAGGCAGAGCATCTTGGTATCGAAGGTTTGTACCGCAGTTTTCTACAATAGTGGCTCCTTTGTCGAACCTCACAAAGAAGAATGTTGGTTGGTGTTGGTCGCCTGAGTGCGAGAAATCTTTTAAACTTCTTAAGGAGTGTTTGGTTACTGCACCTATTTTGACGTGCCCTGATTTTGAGCGTACCTTTTATGTGCAGACAGATTCGTCGGCATTCGGTGTCGGTGCCGTGCTCACGCAGCAGTTTGATGATGGCGAAAAGGTAATTTGCTATTTGTCCCGTTCTTTGACTAGCCAGGAGCGCAAATATAGCTCAGTCGAAAGAGAATGCATCGCCGTAATTTGGGCAGTGGAGAAGCTACGTCATTATCTGGAAGGTTTTCACTTCAAAATCATAACGGATTGTCATTCTTTGCTATGGTTGCAGCAGCTAAAAGATCCCCAAGGTCGATTGGCCAGATGGGCACTTCGTCTGCAGCCTTATGATTTTGAACTGATTCATCGCAAGGGCTCTGAACATACCGTCCCTGATTTTCTGTCTCGTTCAGTACCCGTAACGGTGGAATCCGTTGAGGTATTCTCGGTCACGGACCATGCCGATTCTCCCACCGATAAATGGTATTTGAGAATGCTGGAGCGAGTCGAACGGTCTCCTATGCGTTATCCCTTATGGCGTATACGGAACGGCCAGTTGTACAAGTATGTACGTTTGCGTTATCCCGAGTTAGCAGATCCTGCCGACACTTGGAGACTGGTTTTACCCAAAGAGAAACGCCTAGAAATAATTAGGTCGTTGCATTGTGATGCGAGTTGTGGACACGCAGGGGTCCATAAGACTGTGGCTCGAGTGGGAAATAGGTATTATTGGCCGAAATTAAAGGCCGATGTGGCTAAGTTCATTAGGCAATGTGAGATTTGCATAAGTACTAAACCCGAACAGAAGTCACTTATGGGAAATTTGTTGAGTAAGACACCTACCGTTGGAAAACCTTGGCAACTAGTTAGTGCCGATCTGATGGGTCCATTACCCAGGACGGCTAAGGGTGATCAGTTTATTCTTGTCGTGTGTGACAATTTTAGTAAGTTTGCCATGGTGTTTCCGTTGAGGTCAACTACCGCTAATAGCATATCGCAGGTCATTGAGGATAATGTAATTATCTTATTTGGCGCTCCGAAGACTATAGTGGTAGACAATGGTCGTCAATTTCAGAGTAACCGTTTCCAAAATCTTGCGGAAACCTACAATATTGAAATAGCATACGCCCCAAATTACCACCCTCAATGCAACCTGACTGAAAGGGTAAATCGTGTTGTTAAGACTATGTTATCTGCATATGTAAAGGATAATCACAGGGCTTGGGATCAATTTTTGCCGAAAATAGGTTTCGCCATTAGATCGTCCAAACATTAGGTTACAGGCCTAATGCCTAATTTTGTCAATTTTGGTCGTGAAATTTCGTTAGATGGTAACAGTGACAAGTACGTACCTTCTGAGTCTGAGTACCCAGTTGTAAATCCTGAAAACCGTAAACTTGCCTTCGCTAAGATTTATAAGGATGTTCAGAGTAGAATATTAAAGACCCATAAATCTAGTAAGAAACATTATAACCTAAGACGCCGACCCGATAAGTTTGTTTTGAAGCAAAAGGTCTGGAGACGTTCTCACGCCCAGTCTGATGCCTCTAAATATATCACGGCAAAGTTAGCGCCGAAATTTTTGGGTCCCTTCACGATTAAAAAAATTCTCTCACCATGGACTTATGAACTCGAAGGTTCTGACGGTAAACGTTCGGTGTGGCACATAAAAGATCTGAAAGCACACCCTCCCGATGACAACTAGTGTGGTCTGTTAGTTTCGTTGACGTACTTAGGCATCCGAATAGGCAATGACGAATTCGTTTTTTTTTATGTTGGTCTTAGTAACATGTTTTAGGTCACTTCTGTCGTTAATTTGGTAGTAACATTTGCTTTTCTGGTTCATTGGTCTTACTCAGGTGGCTGAAACCCACTGAGTAAGTTTTCACCTCTTTCCGCCTCACGGGAAGAAGTGTCTTTGTTGAATCTCTGTGATGGGGGATGCACGAATACCATCACCGTGGTTATACCTGCGAGGGGTAAAAGTCCCCAGAAAATGGTCTTGTGTGGCGCTTGCGTCTTGAGGGACTCCGTCTCGTTGGGGGCACTCACATTGCTGGCAGCTGCCTTTAAAGGTATCCGTTTGGAGGGGCTCGAGCTTGGGGGGTGCTGCTTGGAGGTAGCCTGGTCTAGGCCTGGTTATCATTACCCGGGTAGGCACTACTGGGCTTCAGACTAACCTCGTTGTTTAGCAAGGGTGGTCGTCGTGGTGTGACGGGGAACACTCCCGTACCTCATTGTTTTGCTGGTGGAGTAGCCTTGGGGCGAGCTACTTCCTAGCTGTTAAGTCCTTATGCATTTTTGTTCTTTTTTTTCCCTTCTCTTTCTTATTTTTCTCTCTATGTATTTTTTTAATTTGTGTTGTTATGCCTGATGGTAACTTGGGAGACGAGTTAGCCATCCCCGTGCATTTAAGTCTCCTTATTTTTTGACATTATTTTTGTTATGCCTGATGGTAACTTGGGAGACGGGTTAGCCATCCCCGTGCATATTAAGTCTCCCCACCTATCCATCCTCTGGTGAGAAGCTAGTAAGAAAAAAAAATCTTCGATTTTTTTTTTCCTGCGAGTAAAGGGGGAGTTGTTACGGACCTCTAGCGTATGCGACCCACCATACGCTTTAGCGTTTTGTGGGCCGCATTATAACAACTGCTACACGTCCGAAACACATTTCGCCATTCTCCACGGGAGGGCGACACATTTGTGACACGTGATCAGCAAAGACAAACGGGTAGGCAACCATTTTTGTTGGCGTGGTTGCTAGTAATTAGTTGGTAATTCTTCCAACCTCGGTTTTATCCAAGGCATCCTCGTGGATTTTAGAGTAATCAACTCAAGAAAATTTCCTCAATCTGTTGTTGTTCCGTTTAGCGGAATATTTTGTGTTTGTGAGGAAATTTTATCTGCGGAAGCAGGATATTAAATTACACAAGGTAAGGTAACCTCTTCACACCATCTTGCCCGTTCTCCCGCGTGTTTCGCAAATTTGCAGGCTTTCCTTTGGAAATACAGTGTCAACCTGAAAGGCGGACTCGACCCCATTTATTCGACTGTGGCTTCCCGGAGTATTGGTAGATTGTTCCCTCATCAGTGAGGTAAATTATGTTTCATTTGTAGGTTATGTCAGAATTGCTCAATTAAGCACGCTTCACGTGTATTTCTGACTGTAAATTAAATCGTGATATCTTTAGGGTTCTACGAACGGGGCTTCTACACACGTCAGTGAGAGTTCCACTGACGGGGCATCCACACACAGTGGAAGGTTCCAGGGCTGGTGAGGCTACCATCAACCCCATCCTTTGTCCATTTCTTGTGTCCCGAAGACATCTACGTAGGGCTACAGTTCCTCCACGTCCGGACTTGGTATCGTACCACCCTAAACAAGTGTGTTGTGTTATTTGTTTTACTTACCGGGGACCACCTTCAGTGGTTCCGCTGGACATCAATTCATACTTTTGGCATTTTAACCTGTACATATTTAGAGATTTTATGCATATATTTACATATATTTAAGAAGGTTCTTTAAATCAAACCTTTGTGACAGAATCTATGACAATTTTATGATCATATTGTAAACCGATGTGTAGCTACACGAGGCATTTTATGAATGTTATAACTTATTAATCGTGAAATATTGGCCACAACTGTGAACATCGCCAGGTTATATGCTAGAGAACCAATATCTGTAAATTGTTCAATATAGTGCATTTCATTTTTAAAGAAAGTGTAATTATTTCGTCTGCGACCACTACATAGGGAAACCTCAATGAGTTGTTAAGTAAGTAAACTAATAATTTATCATAGTTTATGTAAGCTTGGGCTTAACGCCCTGAGATAGTCTGAGCTAGAGAAATTTTATCGTAGGCTCGTACATCACTTTCCGGGTAAGTCAGTGCTACGGTATCTGCTACGCTACAGTAGCCCAAGTGATTTCGTTACGTAATATCTGATAATCATTAAGATCCAACGTATCTATTTGTTTATGTACGTGTAACTCGTAGCAACCGTTAACCAGAGATTAATAAACTTTTCGTACTGTGACTTTATATAGGTGGTTCTAAGGCAGTCTTTAACAACAGCACGAGCTCTTGATATATTTGTGCATGTTTTTTTCCAAAATAAAATGGTCTACCCTTCAAATGGAATTGAGGATTAGTTTACCGACTCAACAGTCACAGGGCGTTTTTTAAAATATAAAGATGCCTTACGAGATTTCAAGTCGAGCAAAAAACCTTATTGCTAGTAAGACAAGAGAAAGAAAGAAAGAAGTAAGAAGAGCTTAAAAACAATATTTTTCTACTAGCACTTGCCTTCAATAAAAACTTGGCAAAATAATTCACTCACCTCTTTTGAGGCTCATACTTGTAAAAATCAGAAGAGAAATGAGGCAGATCCCAATTTATAATGTTGCTACTTCTTTTTCTCCTAATTTCTCTCTTCCTGAACCCTAACCAATAAACATTAAAAAAGCG
Source organism: Leptura quadrifasciata (assembly GCA_963675555.1). Classification (NCBI taxonomy): domain Eukaryota; kingdom Metazoa; phylum Arthropoda; class Insecta; order Coleoptera; family Cerambycidae; genus Leptura; species Leptura quadrifasciata. The sequence goes on along the minus strand of OY776678.1, from coordinate 56,799,828 downwards.
CAAACCCTAACATTCATCAAAACTTTAGCAGTTCAAATGACAAATATTAGTGTATCACAACGAAATGCCCACTTCTTGATGTAAAAATGTTTTAAAAATAAAAATTCATAAAGGTAGGTATTGCATAAATAAAAGTACATAATTTAGCATCTCATTTCCTACTATATACTTTATATTCAGAACATAACCTAATATTTTGCTTAGTCTATTCTATTTTAGACTGATCAGTGGGTATGAAGCAAGAAACACAAAATATACAGTTACGCTATTAAATACCTGGAGTGTCTCGTCAAGATCACAACAGTAGCTACATAGTCATACCCTAAACTACTTTATATTATTCGAATATATAGATAAACACTTTTTACCAACATAGCTGTTTTTGTTTGTTTTCCTAAAATTAATTCTCTGATTGACGAGACGGCAGAACAGTCACAGAGTACATGTTGAACCGTCTCATCTTCTTCACAACCTCTACAGAGAGGTATTTCGCTTAATCTCATATTATGTAGATGTTTCCTTAACGGACAGTGTCCAGTCTGGATTCCCATTATAAAACGTAGGTCTCTTCTGGACATTGCGAGGTAGTCCATTGCTGTACTCTTGTTGAAATATTTAGTAGTACCCCAGCAAGTTGACAATTGTTTGTTTCATCTCACGGCTTTGAATTCATTGTGGGTGTTCTCTTTAATTACTTGTGTTATTGCCGTGATCGGCGTATGTTATCATTGGTCTTATGACAGCAGTATATATCCACATGACCACTTTGGGTTTCATTTTCCAGGTTTTCTCCACGGTCCTGCGGCACTGCTCATAAGAAATGTAGGCCGTCTTTACTCTTCCATCTATGTGAAGATTCCATGTTAGTTTAGCATCGAAGGTTACCCCCAAGGTATTTCACTTCTGATGCGAAACTTAGTGTTGTATCCAGGAGGGCAGGTGCCTTCAGTGCTCTTAGTTTCCTTTTCCTTGTGAAGAGAACCATCTCCGTTTTCCTGGGTTTGACAGACAGGAAGTGTTCTCTGCACCATTTTTCGATTATTCTTAGCCCCCCCGCGCATTCTTTCACAGAGGACTCCTTCGATTTTTCCGCTAAGCATTATTAGTAGATCATCTGCATAGGCAACTGTGTGGAATCCTTCTGAATTGAGGCGGCACAAAAGGCTGTAAAGAACGAGGTTCCATCGCAGTGATGATATTACACCTGCCTGCGGACATCCTCTCGCGACTATTCCTCCTACAGATCATGTTGGATATCCAGCTTCCCGTGATCGTAGAGACATTCTTCTCCACTAGGGCCGCTGTAATTGTGGTCCTGTCAAACGCACCTTCTATGTCTATGAAGACAACTAGGGTGGACTCTTTATTGTCCAAGGATCCCTCAATCCGACTTGTAACTGCATGGACGGCGGTGTGTGCGTGCTGGTTAATATGTAAAGGGTTGTCTTCCACTACAACATTCCTTATGTATCGTTCACATAGCTTCTCCATGGCCTTGAGCAGGAACGAGGTTAAGCTAATAGGTCTATACGCTTTGGGGGTGGTATAGTCCATCCGCTCTATCTTTGAAGTGGATACAACTTTCACTTCTCTCCATATCTCTGGAATATAAAGGTGTGCTAAGCGCGCCCTTAATACTCTAATCAGGTGTTGGCAGTAATTCATCCAGTCCCCATTGTAGTATGGCGGGATAGATACCGTCAATGCCTGACGAATTAAAAGGGGAGAAGCTCTGTATTGCCCACCTTATTCTGTCCTCACTCACTATTTGGTTGGCCATTTGCCAGTCCAAATCCGAGGGTGAGTGTCGACTTCGTTTGGTCACTTCTTCCGTTCTGTTATCATAGATCCCGGAAAGTGAGTCTCCATGAGTAACTCTAGGCTTCACTAAAGTCGGTGGTTGTTGCACCATCACTCTTTTTCATAGGCAGAGGTCATGGACTTTGCCTTTGGCGAGGATTTTACATAACTTAGCAGTCTAGGCTTTCACGAAAGGCGGTGATCAAAGCCTATGTAATATTTGCAACCATATACAAAATATTCATGTATTCTATTTAAACTAATAGTCCAGTCAGTGAATACATAAAAACAGGGTTTGTTTGCAAAAGGTCGGGAAGTTTCTCAACTTGGCACATACTTAGATCTTGAGGTCTTTAATGACCACCTGTTTTTACGCACACGGCGTTGCGTCGCTCGCGACGCTATCTTGGAAAAATGGCGCATGAAATTAGATAATTAGCCATATCTTCCTTACCGTACGTTTTAGTGGAAAAATACCTCTATTCTAAATTATTCCTTATAAAATTATCTACAATTTAGCTCGTTGCTATTTTTTTGTACGATCAATATTTACAGGGATATAGCTTTTCAAATTCGGAAAAAAAGAGTTTTCCCGTCGTGTAATAAATATAAAGCAATTGTTTCACCAACTATTGGCAATGTTTGCATACGTTAGCGAGACAATGTTTTATCACCTATAACGACGCTATATGTGAAAAAAAATTGTGGGTTGTGATATTTTTCACGTTTCCACATCACCTATGACGTAGAGAAATCGGCGCGTTTTTTTTTATATGGTATCCCCAGTAGGCCTAATCCACAGTTCTGACTCTAAATCAAAGACCCGACGGACCGGCGCAATCATTATTCGACATCTCTGCCTCTGCATCTTCAATGACATCCCCAGCAACACTATTTATGTTTTGGAGCACATCAAGTTCGTCGTCATGGTCGTCATCCAGACATATGTCGGTTATATTACTGCATGCATTTCCGTTGCAAACAGCACACATTCTGGAATATTTCAAGCCCGCTTTGCGGCAGCTGCACGCGGAACCACAATATTTTTGATAATTGAAATCTCTTGGTGAAACTTACGCGAAACTTGAACCTCAACTCGCAGCTTTAAGCATTCAGCACCGAATATTCGGGTTCGGGTGCAATTTTCCCTTATCTTGCGTCGTTCTTCTGTAGCATTTTAAATTGCTACTTACCAAATTATGTGGAGACGATAAGTATGCAACCAGGCATACTCAAATTGTACCTAATGATACGTTACTGATAAAACGACAATGGACCAGTTTAGTGGTGACGTCAAGACTAGTTAAAAGTGCCCGAAAGTTTGCAATCGCACATTACAGTCGTGAATGTATACTGCGTTGGAAAGTATAAACAAATTGAACCTTATGACGCACGTAGTTTAGGTCGACTTTAGGACTATGAAATCATAGCTCTACATTTTATTGAAATGCGAACTTACACAAAATATTTCACTATTTCTATATACTTCATAATGTTGTGAACCGATGTAAAATTCATCATATGCGAGTAAAAACCTTTAAATTTCCATATAAATACGAATTTATGTGAAATGTGAGACGACTGTTTATGCGATTTAATTTTGATCCTTATGTGTAATGCATATAAAATTCACAATAATCGTAATATTTTTCATTCAACGCGCTATGACTCTATGTAGCATAAGATCACGTACTTTCAGGGGCTTTATACGTCACACTAATCTGGTCCATTACCAACTGATGGATATTCCTTAAGAATTAATTTAATTTCAGACTGTTTAATTGTTTGGCATTCATTAAATTTTTTGTCAATAGAAGTTGTTTTCTCTTTTAATGTAAATATAGTTCCTTGTGATCTCATTGGTTGGCAACAGGAAATTTTCTAAGAAAAAGTTTAAGTTGGCAGAACTGAGGGAAGACGCCAAATTTCCTGAAGGCAATGGCAATTTTTCCTCTTAACCGGGGGCACGTGTGCGGAAGACTTTCTCCTTTGGATGGCTTTGTAAAGCCATGCAAAGCTACTAATAAAATCTTTAATAATTCAACATCGTGAGTATATTTTATTTCTGTAACCTGTTATTATCATATCTGATAATAATCGTCTTAAGTAATTTGATCATACTGAACCTATTCGCTTCTTTTCAAATAACCATCATTAATTTTTTATTGTGATTTTCAAATTTTTAGTAGACGTTGTCAGCACAATTTTGTGTTCTTGGCAGGGAAAAATTCTGAGGTGACCTTTAGCAAGTGGCGTCCGCTCGTAGTCCACACTCCCTCTGTTTTCACACAAAAAAAACAGCTGCCGTGCGCAATAAGAACCGTTTTATGCAATTAAGTGCAAAACTACTTCAGATATTAAAATAGAAAATGCAAATGAACCAAATTTCAAGTTTTTGGATTTTATAATTGTTATAGTGCTATAATAATAATAATAATTCAATGTTGGGCAAATAAATAAATAAAATAAAACATAAAAATAATGGGCACAATATGTGGATGAATCAGTTTTGTCTGTTATCAAGATTTCCGATGGTAAATTTCAACCTGTAACAAATCATCTTCGTTGGGTTTTCTAATTTGATTGGTTGAGCTATTTGTTACCATGTTGCCTCCATTCGACTTGCGTATATTGTACAAAATTTAAATCATAGGAATGCATAGTATTCTTATTTTATAATTTCTAGAACTTCATATTTGATACAAAAACATTATTTTACGGCACAACATGACCGAACAGCTGAATTCCCTAAATGAAACTTAAATTGTTTCTTTTCCTGTAAAATTGAAACTTTTGACGGCTCTCTTTTTATTTTTAGTACAAATGGGAAAAATAAAGCCATTAAACTAGAAAGTAGAAAATCGATTTAGGATGACAACTTCTAACGACATCAACTGGACCTGAGAGACGAGTTTTAGTGATTCCTTAAAAAAACTTATCCGAATCCGACTGAGATTGTTTTTGTATAAAACATTTTTCGTAGGTAAAATTTCATTGCTTTAGATCTCTGACTTTAAAAATGTACGAGGTTTCTGAATTGTATTACTAATCTGATAAGAACATGTTTTATTACATTTAAAAAATAATAAATTCACTGTAATGTTCGTCACATTATAAGACATTATAATTAATTATCGGTTTATATTTACTAATAAATTCATAATAAATAGTTTACAAGAGATCGATACTCATAGCAACATTACAGAGACAAATATAACTTTAGAACTTCAGATTGTTCTACATATTTTCAATAATGAGAAAATTATATGTGGTGATTCAGAACCTGTCCTAAAAAAATTAACGAGATACGTACCAAAAACAGTATAATAACGTTTTAACAGTGGCCGTAAAAATAATTGAAGTTATGATATTAATATGCTACTTAGTTGGGTGACTGTATGAAATATTAACCTATCTATTATAACCATACACATGATGTTGTGAAAGATGCATCCTCTTGGAGTTCGACAGACTTTTAACTACTTAAAAGTATTTTGTGTACTTTCCCAAAAAAAGAGGATTAAGATTTACTAACTTTGGGTTCGATCAACACAGATAAACTAAATTTATACTTACTGTAGATTTTAGCTCAACTGCAACTCTTGAAGATGGTGTTAACTAGAGCTTGTCACCACACTTTCTAAAGACTATATAGGCTCTAGCGATTTTCTTATTTTTAGCACTTTCTTAAGATTACTTCCTGAAAAATAGAACTGTATCATTTAAAATTTTATCCACGTTATTTTTTTTTGTTTGTATTGTATTGTATACTAATTAAAATTTCTGGGCATGCTTATGATTTTTCCATTTTGCTCGAAAACGGATGATTGTGCGAAAAACCATAAAAGACAAAAAATATACTAAATTGAATAAATCATTTGACGATTCTTAAAAATTTCAGATTTGATATAAGACAAAAAAAATATATGACTTTGAACTTTACCACACTGCCCTGTAAAGGTCACGCCATGCATATCAGTACGCATTGCTCTAATCACTATATAGCTCATCAAAATAAAGGGTTCAATATAACATTTGATCACCATCCGTCAACCGTTTTAAGGGTACTTGGAGATAACTGGTTTACTAGCACAAAGTTTAAGAGGCTGTAACTCGGTTAGGGGGCACCCTAGAAAAAAAAATAGTGAAATTTTTATCCCTCGGTCTTCCCAATCTACAGTACAATTTAATGCACTTTCTTTTGAAAACCTTTTATAATTGTTTCAATTTTTTTTATCATATCAGTGAAAATATCCCATTCTATTATATGTATATAAACAAACCATGTCCGTGTTGAAAATTGTTATTAGCCTTTTGAACTTCAAATATGGCTGTCAGTAATTGCGTAATGTTATATAGTTAGAGTTAGGAGCCTAGGACGAGCTGGCTATGTTTTGGGAGAAAATAATACCGTTCGACCATAGGCAACCCACTGTACTCTATAAAATATATAAGATCACATAATGTATAAAATCACATATGCATCGCTTCAACATAGAGGGCTCTGAAAGAACTTCTGTCTCAGCCATTATTAATTCAATATACGTCTCGTAGAGCACGCGACCGCTTTGTTGACGATTGCCAAGTTTATCTGTAGCCATCCTCCTGGGATTTGTAAATTTGGGCAATCAGCTTCAGTTTTCCCTTATTTTGGATATTGTTTTATTTTGTGGAACTAGTTTAGAGAGAAAACTATCACTACTAAATAGGATTTTAGTAGTTGACAAACGGTAAGCGTATTCTTCATGATCACCCTTCCACCGGTTGACATGTGATTATTATTATTTTAGGCCGCTTCTGGTACGTTCAATATTCGCTTTTATGGAATGCTTAGGACTCGTTTATGGTCCGCTGTTGCTACGTTTATGGTACGCTATTAGTACATTATTGGTAAGGCTTTTCTTGGTACGCCTCCCGGCACGCTGTTAGCACCCACGTTTCTGGGGTACGACTTGAGGAGCACCTTTGCCGCCATTTAGGACCCCCTCAGGGCCGACATCTGAACAAACCACGTAACCGAGGGATCTACGAAACTGTCAGAAGTTTGGGGGCTCGAAGCCACGGATCCCAGTGGGTAAATACATCTCGTGTATACCCCCTTCTTCAGTTTATTAACTGTATTTTTCATATCAAGCAACTTGACACACCGTCTGGGAAATTAATTTATACTTATTTCTTTCAACATATTTATTATATCATTATTTTCTGTACACCTGAGGTAGCTACCAAACGGTATTATAAATATATAAGTTCAATCTTTTGTTACATAGCAATATATAACCTATTAATCACATATTGAGTGTCACATTGTTAAATTTGAAACATATCGTCTGTCCTGCGTCAGTTGTTGCGGTATTAAAGTGTTGCATTTGTGAATCAGGGTGTTTTATTTTTATGGCCACGCCAGGGAAACGAGAGCAACTGATAATTCATCTCGTAAGTATAGGGTATAGTTACGCCCCGAGATACTGAGATAGTTTACTTTTTTGTCGTAAGCACTACACCACAATTCGGGGCTAACCGTGCCATGACTATGCTACACTATGTGCCCTCAGTGAACTTATAACTTGCCCCTTACAGTATCACTTTTAGGGGAGTTTCCCGTGTAGCATTAGTAATGAGGTGTAATAAAGCTTCGACGACTGCTAATATTTCGTTAGCGCAAGCAAGTTATAGCCTCTCCTACTCAATTGTTAACCTCACCTTCGCGATGAGTTCAATTTGAACTTGGTGCACCCTGTTTTCACTAACGAGGCTCTAACGACCAAGTAAGGACGGAATAACCCTTACATTTTACCGTGAGCACATCCACCTTCTCACGAAGAGTGCGGTAAAAATAACCCACCGCACACAAAGGTTGCTTTTGGAATCGTTTGGTTACCCCATCGTCGCAGTCTCCTTCTGTGCCATGGGACCACACCACTCGCCTTCCGCAACCGAGCTGGTCAGTTGCATACCTGCTCCAGCTAAAACTTCAAATGCAGCTTCGTTTTCAGTCGACTAAGGCTTTAAAAAAATGATGGAGCGTTCAAGTGGGACAAAATCATCCGGAGGAAAAATACCCTCCCGATCGGATCTCCGGGGGAGGGTGCCCACAGGGACACCTCATCGAATGTCGAAAAAACACCGACAAGTTAAATCCAACAAAACTAATTCTTTCATCTACGGCGCTTGGAATGTTCGTACTTTGAACGACAGCACTCGCACCGATCGGCCTGAAAGAAGAACAGCTCTAATAGATAGAGAACTTCACCGACTCAATGTTGACGTTGCAGCTCTCAGCGAAACTCGATTTTTGGAGGAAGGTTCTCTCACAGAAAAGTACTACACCTTCTATTGGAAAGGTCTTCCCGCCAATTCAAGAAGACAACATGGAGTAGGATTTGCCGTTCGGAATCAACTTGTATCCAACTTAACACAAGTACCACAAGGCCTATCCGAGCGTCTAATGCTGCTACGCTATGAGCTATCAGATGGCAACGCAGTAAATCTAATAAGCGCCTACGCTCCCACTCTGGATGCAAGTCACGAAACCAAGGAAAGCTTCTATCAACAGCTGGAAGAAACCCTCTGTAGAATACCTAAAACGGAACGACTCGTTATTCTTGGTGATTTTAACGCTAGAGTAGGGAGAGATGCAGACACCTGGCCAGGCATCATAGGCAAGAACGGTTTGGGCAACATGAACGCTAACGGTCAACTACTCCTAACTAAATGCGCCGAACATGATCTAGTTATAACAAACACCATTTTCCGACAAAAGGATAAATTTAAAGGCACCTGGCGTCACCCCAGATCAGGTCACTGGCATCTACTGGACTATGTTATCGTACGTAGGAAGCATCTCAAGGACGTCCAAATTACAAAGGCGCGCATTGATAGCGAATGTTGGACCGATCATCGTCCTGTTGTCTCTAAAATGAAAATTGTTATGAGACCCAAACACCGAAGAACTCAAGTAAAACGTAGACCCCGTCTCTGTATTAGTAAATTGCGTGACCAACAAACCGTCGAACAGCTAAAGCAAAAAGTTCAAGAGAATTTGAGTGCACTAGAAGAAACCAATTCTGTAGATGTCGCTACTACCTGGTCACAAATTAAAGACAGTTTAAAAAGTGCGAGTGAGGAAATTCTTGGCACTGCAGCAAGTAAAAAACAGGAGGACTGGTTCAATGATAATGAAGCTTTTATACAAGAACTTCTTGACCGCAAACATATTGCCTTCCAAAACGCTATCAACCACCCCAACGACTCATCAAAAGTAGAAGCTTTTACCCAATCTAAGAATGAAACGCAACGCGAAATCAGAAGAATAAAGAACGAGTGGTGGGCAAGCAAGGCCAGAGAAATTCAAAGGTACGCCGATTCACACGACTACAGGAATTTCTTTCAAGGAGTAAAAGCAGTGTACGGCCCCAGTCGGAAAAATATGTGCCCTATTAAAGATTTAAATGGAAATCTCCTCAAAGAAGACCAGGAAATAAGAGCCCGATGGAAAGAACACTACTCTAACATTCTTAACCAGCAAAGTCAAGCCGATCACGATATTATAAATCTTATCCCTCAATATGACACCTTCGAAGACTTAGATAAACCACTAACAACGGAAGAGATCTTAACCGCCATTGGGCAGCTAAAAAATAACAAATCTCCCGGCGCCGACTCACTCCCAGCTGAGATCTTTAAAGCTGTGTCGTCAGAGCTCATACCCTACCTCAAAAAACTGTTTGATATCGTGTGGGAAAGTGGTCAAGCTCCGCAGGAGTTTCGTGATACACTTTTAATCAACCTCTTCAAAAACAAAGGGAGCGCTGCGGACTGTGGAAATTACAGGGGTATAGCTCTCCTGGCTGTTGGAGGGAAGATACTCACTAAAGCGATGGCAAATAGGCTAACACCTGTTATGGAAAAGTTACTTCCTGAAACACAGAGTGGCTTTAGACCAAACCGAGGCACATCGGATTTAATCTTCACACTTAAACAGCTTCAAGAAAAAGCACTCGAACATCAAGGAGAAATTCACATGGCCTTCATTGATTTAACCAAGGTGTTTGACTCGGTGGACAGGGAAGTGCTCTGGAAAATTATGTTCCGCTTCGGTATCCCTAGAAAATTTGTGGAAGTATGTCGCAGTCTACATACAAACAACAACGCCCAGGTTATGTATAATAATGAGGCAACCGAACCTTTCCAAACCCTCACTGGAGTTAGGCAGGGATGTGTCCTGGCACCCTTACTCTTTAATTTGTTTACCACTGCTCTAACAATTATTGTTGACAACAAACTGACAGTCAGAGGAATAGGTCTCAGATACCGTTTTGATGGCGGTCTCTTTAACATAGGGCGCTTTAGAGCTTTCACGAAGACACGCACACGATTCATTTGTGATCTCCAGTATGCGGATGACTGTGCACTTTTAGCCTCTACGCCGGAAGAGCTTCAAGAACTTTTAGATGTGTATGCCCAGAGCTATGATTCCTTGGGACTTAAAATCAACATTGGAAAGACTAAGATTATGTCAACTCCTCATCAAGTGAACCAAATAGACATTACACTTAACGGAAATTCTCTTGAAGTGGTGGATCAGTTCAATTACTTAGGCAACGTTGTTAATGACAAAGCAAACATGGACAGCGAGATTCGCAATAGAATTAACGCTGCATCTAGAGCACTCTGGGGACTTAGAGAGAGAGTATTTGACAACCACGACCTTGCTTTATCAACGAAAATGGCTGTCTACAGAGCAGTTGTCATTCCAACACTGCTATATGGATGTGAAAGCTGGGTCACTTACCGTCGTCATGTGAAAGAATTAGAACGTTTTCAGCAAAGACACCTCAGAAGTATGATGAAAATCCGTTGGTTCCATCACATATCAAACGTGGAAGTACTCAGGAGAGCAAACAGCCTTCCAATTGAGGTGCTTATTTCAAGAGCACGCCTAAGATGGGCA